>JAZDUH010000262.1:0-600000 GCA_036419115.1 Scarus forsteni | reverse complement strand
TCTGATCGATCTAAAAGTTTGTTTAAGGAGTCACGACCTTAAACGAGAGTTTGACGTCATCTAAATGTTATTACACTGTTATTTACTCTTGGTTTGAAATAAAGATTATCACCAAATATATTTTCACCAGACTGATTCTTCTTCATCTCCACCAGTGTGACCTTTATTCAGGACAATTTTTAAGGAACCCAGTAAATCAACCTTATGAGACATTTAGATTCAAAGGTCTGGAGGACCATCATGAAATTCTAAAATCAACTTTGAAAAACTTTCATGAAGGTTTGTGCGATGTGGAATAAAAATGAATGGATTAGATTTGAAAAAACTTTATTAATCTCTTGCTAAGAAATTAAGATTTCTGCAGGGGCATCGTATACCAACTCCACCCCGCAATCCATACACAGTGTTGATAAAAAGCATCATAAATAAAAGACAAAAATAAAGCACACTGCTGTACCCAGTACATACTGAGGAAATCCCATCTTAAAGGTTTAAAAATGAGAAAACACTAAAGGTTAGGTTAAAGTGTAAAATTAAATATATCATAAAATAAAATAGGGAAAAGAATTTAAAACATAAACATAAATAAATAATAAATTTAAATTAAGTAAAAAAAATAGAAAAACTAGAAAATAAAATAAGGAAAGATAGAAAAGATAAAAAAATGAATTAAGATAAAATACTAATAAAAGTGGGCTGTGACTAGAATAAATAAAAACACTAAAAGGTTATCCATGTAAAAGCTGGACTAAAAAGGTAGGTTTCTAGTTTGTTTTTAATTAGGGATGGGAATCGAACACCAATTCCAGTTGAGAATCGTTAACAGCTCCATCAAAGAATCATTATCATGAGTCTTTTTGATAATCAATTCCCTTATCAATTCCTTCCACAAACAGGGTTCAGAAGTGTCAAAATTGTGGCTAAATTTTTAACAAAAGGCGTCTACTGCACAACCTTAAGTGAGTGGAAACACCAGCAGCTTTCAAATTCAGTTATCTATGCTGTTACGTGTGTTTGACATTGTTAACACTGAAAATCTACAGGCCAACATTTGCCCACACGGAAAATCTGCAGGAATCAAATGGGAATCATTAATGAATCTGATCAATTAGCAGGATTGCTAATAGGGCTGGTATCAATAAAATCGTATCAGTTCCCATCCCTACTATTCATCCTTACATTTACTCAATATCATAATAGTCATTGGGCCTGATGAGAAGCTGTGCAGGGCCTGATGTGGCCCCAGTGCCTCCAGTTGATCAACACTGGCCCAGTTTACATGGGTAGTTTTCCTCAATCTGATTGAAATTGACCGGATTAAGTGAATCTGATTTGATCTGTATACATGAACTTTGAGTAAAGAGATCCACATTCAATCCACGTTTGCATGGCCCCAGCTGGATCAGATTGTATTGTTTTTTTTTGACATGCGCAGAAGGTCGCTCTGCCACTACCTGCAAATGTGTAAGAGAAGAAGAGGTGCACTTCCTCTTACGTACTACGGAGCGCCTGCCCAGACCGAACAATCCTCTCTATTAACCCAATCTGCTCCACTCAGCCGTTTACATGAAGCATGGAGCGGATTATCAATCAGCGTAGACTACCTTTTACAATCCGATTTGAAATACAATCAGATCCGGGTGTATCCGATTGACTAAGGTGTTTACATGAGACATTTCTAATTTGATTGTATTTCTAATCTGATGTAAATGGGGCCACTGTGATCCCGCCTATGCCAAGGGCCGACCCTGCACACAAACGCAGGCTTAAGCCCCACTCCTGCTCTGCTGTAATTGTTTGAACACATGTTCATGTTCAGCTTTTCCTACCAATCATGTGTGTGTTTTCCAAATGGCATAAGTGTATGTTTGTGTGTGTGTGTGAGTGTGAGTGTGTGCCCTGTGTCCTCTGCCAGCAGTGGTGGAAAAGCTGGAGCCCTGAACCGCAGCGTCTGTGTGTAGTTAGCAGTCTGATCAAAAGGAAACTGATCACAGAACAGTTTGTGGTTTGGAGGCCACGTGCCTCCTCATCCTCCTCTAAACCTCGTTTCCTTTCTTTATTTCCTCTCTTAAATGTGTCCTTACTCCTAAATCAGTTTCACAGTTTATATCTGTCTTCTATCTGTCTCAGTCTTGGCCTTGTACAGAGAGGTTTGTGGCTTTTGCAGCTGCTGGAGTTGCATGAGTGAGACAATAAGACATCAGAATGACAAAAAAGGCTCTTTAGAACAAAAGAGCACTTGGAGAGCACAAACTTGCACCAAGGTAGCTCACATATTACTGTTACATCTACAAGCAATAGTAGTTGTCATCATAATATGAAACCCACACCTAGCACTCAGAATCATGCCGATAGCTTTTTTTTTTTTTCAAATGTATTTTTTGGGCATTTTGTGCTTGTATTGATAGGAGAGAGACAGTGGACAGGCTTGAGAAAGGGGGTAAGGGAGTAGGGGAAGACACTCTGCAAACTGGTCACAGGCGGGATTCGAACCTGGACTGGCAGAAGCATGTACATGGGGTGCCTGGTTGCTAACCACTCCGCCAAACCAGCACCCCATCATGTAGATATCTTTATAGGTTAGACAGTTATTGAGCAAAAACATTCGTGCCATAATGGTAGTTACCTGTAGCCTTGCAAAGCAGACAGACCTGCCAGATTCTTAATCATGCATCTCCGTCTTGCCAGCCTCCATTGTCCAGCGGTTTCACTCAGCTAAATGCTTAACGACCCAATCAGGGAAGAGAGACAGGATAAGTGGGAGCGGGAAAAAAAAAAAAAAAAGGATAAGCGGGAGCTGTGACAACAACAGGAAGTGACTTGGTAGGAAGTGAAGTCAAATAATGGTGGCTAATGTGGGTTAGCCTGTGGTCATCATGGTTGCTCAGTTAAATCAGTTAAAATATGCTCTCCTCATAGGTTTACTTCGTAGGGATTGTATTTGACGAGGCTAATGTCACATATAAGTGTTAAATGATACATCTGTGTGGTATAATTTAATGTGAAACGATGGTCTTAAAGTAGTTAAGCTATTGGCTAACAAGGGCAAACAACAGTTAACTGTCTTTAGCTGTTAGCTGTAGCGGCTAACAACAGTTAGTGGTTGGTTGGTAATGGTTAGCTGTAGCCGCTACGTTTAGCTGCTACATATGCTACGCCATTGCAGCGCTGCTTGATATGGATTGGTCCGTGATGAGTGGTATAATTTAATGTGAAACAATAGTCTTAAGGTAGTTAAGCTATTGGCTAACAACGGCAAACAACAGTTAACTGTTGTTAGCCGTTAGCTGTAGCTGCTACGTTTAGTTGCTACATATGCTACGTCATTGCAGCACTGCTTGATATGGATTGGTCGGTGATAAGTGTGATGTGCCAAACGATCGTCCAATCACAAGCTGCTGTTGTTTTTGAAGGTTCTGCCCCTGAAAACATTTTCGCAGGGCTCCTCCCACGATGGATTAGTGAAATATTTCCAATATGGAACTGTCCATCTGGCATGTCAGGTTAAGTTACCTGGATCACCACCAAAATCTAATAATTTTTAACTTGGGCCATTACCAACATCTCCTGAAAATGACAGCAAAATCCATCCAGTATTTTTTGAACAATCTTGCTAACAAAGAGAAATAAACAGCAAAACTTGAACCTCCTTGGTGGAGGTAACAACAGCATTTTGAAATCCTCAGTCTGATGGTGCTTGATCCATCAAGGTGAGGATTCCAGGGGAAAATCGTAGCGATATTTTTACACACATTGCTAATATATATTGTTCATAGTGTAATTTGCTAGTAGCTGGGATCTGTATTGAAACCCCTTCTGCTGTTACATTGACTTTAATGGCTTGTTGTTGCTTAAACACGTTTAAGTTCGTTCAACACTCATCCTCTTAACCTACACGTCTGGATCCGCCCAAGGCTGTCTCTGAATGAGAACGTCTCAAAATAGCTGTCATTTTTGTTTATTTAAAGTACCTGGAAACAAGGAATGGGCCATAAAACACAGAGAGAGGATTTCCATATGGATGTAATGATACCCTGTATAACAAGCAGATACAGTTACACACACATGCCTGCCATTACCCTGGTACACTCCTATGCACGCATGCAGGAATACAGATGCACATAAAGTCGCCCTGAACAGTCAGAACACACGCTTGAAGGTGGGGAGCTCGGGTGTGGACGCGGCTGGTGTTTCTGCACGGGGTCACAGGGTAACCAGCCCCTCAAACGGACAGCAGTATAAACATCAAACTCAGGCACAATAGATTACTTGTTGAGTTGATTGTGGTAACTTCAGGCCATTTTCACCTTTTTAGTCTGCCTGAATTTTTTTGTAAGAGAGCATGTAGAGCATCAACCAGTTCAGCCACTATCAAGTTAAAGCAACTGTTTTCTTCAGAACAACCCAGAATATGAGAATATTTATGCTGCAATGATTTCAAATTGATGCATAGGGGTGTCCCGATTCAACTTTTTCACCTCCAATATGATACTGATATTGCCTGACTTAAATCAGGCTCTTTAAATAATTTTGTGAAGTACCATAAAATACCAAATAAACGCAAGTTCCAATTAATCGCTGGTTTCCAAAAAAACGCAGAGTATAGCAGGACATTTTGACAAATAGACACCCATTCCAAATAAACGCCGGATGTAATTTATTCGGCCCAGCCTATGAGCTACGGTCGAAGTTACAGAACACACATGCGAACGCTGAGCTCACAGCTGACAGTGCACGCTTGAAAATAAACATGATCAAACTGTACCTTAACAGTCCGCATGGTTTATTTGTCTCTCTGGACGTCCCGTCAGCTCGCTTCTCCTCCCTCTGTATGCCAACAAAAGGCACGTTGGTGTGCGGCGCTCTGTTTCACAACAGTGCAGTTACACTCAACGACCACAGAGGGCACTCGAGCACAGAAAGCCGCAATCTTACACACTAGGGCTTCACAAATCCAAAGAAGAAGACGTTGCCGCTGCAGCCCTTAACCGTTACGTCAGGAGGCTGGACACGTCAGTTAGTTAGCAATGTACCGCTGTACATTGCTGCTTATCTCCATGGCCCCAGTGCAGCAACAAAACAGTAAGACCTTAACTTAACTACTTACTGCTGGTAAGATAGTTTCTTACCAGTAGTAAGAGTGTTTAGAGAGTGCTGGAGCATGTCCCTGCCCCTTTTAAATCAGATTTTCAATTTCATCTAGCGGGCCCGATATTATTGGGGATGGGCCAGTTTTGGCCCATGGACCGTTAGTTGCCAACCGCTGCTCTAGATCATATGTGTCAAACTCAAGGCCCGGGGGCCACATCCGGCCCGATGCACAATTATATCTGGCCCGCAAGATTGTTTTAGATAGTTTTTGTTTTTGTTATTAATGGCCTGGCGGTATGAAGTGCTGATCACACACAAACTACAGATCCCATAATGCAGTGCAACAGCTGCCTTGCTGAACAATAGACAACTGGGAACAAAAGCACATTTTCTATATAATATTTTCATTTTTTTTTGTTGCGTGTTCATATTTCCAACTTTTTATTTTGACAGGAGTTATTTTTATGGAGAGCAAAATCTTTTTAGGTTAGTTATAGTTTCATTTTCTTTATTCTGTAATAATAGTGTTTGTGTCAGTTTGTTCATATTTACCTCCGCCAAGGAGGTTATGTTTTCGGGAGAGTTTGTCTGTCCGTCCGCCTGTGAACAAAAAAACTCGAAAAGTAATGGATGGATTTTGATGAAATTTTCAGGATATATTCAGCATGGGAAAAGGAAGAACTGATTCAATTTTGATGTTGATCCGGATCAGCGTCTGGCCGCCATGACGAAAAATGTGATTTTGTGAATAACTACTGAACTAAAATAGATATTATTATGAATCCAATTGCTAATGGTATGTTTTCATGGTCAAGGAATCTAAATATTTAGATGAAATAAAGGTAGGACTAATATTTATAGTGAAAATCACAATATGGGTGAGGGCTGTGGCGCTGGAGGAGGCCTGCGCTCTCCGAGTGTTTTTCTAGTTTACACTGTGGAAACAGGGAGAATGAGCGATTAAGGGTACAGTCACTGTGTCATCCTGACCGCAGGCAGCAACAATGATACCAAAACATCTCTATAGCATAGCAACTGTTTACTAGCCACTTCTTTGTCGGCAGCTCATGTAAACTATTACCTTTATGAGAAAAGTCAACAAACATACCTGAAAGATGACCGATATTTGATCTGTGGTCATGTCCTTCAGTCATAGAGGTACACTGCCACTACAGCTCGCATTAACACCCATCGCCTACATACTCTTCATGCATCTTTCACTAGATGAAAATGTCACAATAAGATAAAACTCTTATTGTCCCTTGTTCCCATTTCTTATTTGAGCACACAAATAGAAAAAGGAAAAAAAGTTATGAGTGTTTTCATTTTTGTTTTTTAGAGATGATATCAAGAAAACAAGTTGTTTTTCAGTTTTTTCAAATGTGGTTTTATGTGGGAAATTGAACGAATGACAGATTTTTTATGACCATAGAGATAAATCAAAATTATAACAGAATCTAAATTTCACAGAGATATAGCCAAATCACAATTAGATTAATGATAACAGGCTTTTAAAATCTGAATACCATTCCTTAAAGCCTTGGCTGCCTTGATAAAAAGAGAAAAAAATAAAGTTTGTATTCTTTTGGGCTTTTTCTGCAGGGAGTCACTGATTATAAGTCGACCTATTTGTTAAACGTGGTGGTTTCACTGGTGTCTGTTTAAAGGAACGACTCTTTAACTCAGACTGTAACTGCAAACTTTATTGCAAAGATCTGAACAGACCACAAACAAGTACATGTGACCACTTCAAGCTCTGAACAACACAAATTAGAATTGCCAAAATGTCACGCCGGAGGCTTCAAAAGCACATCAGAAAAGCCAAAAGTAAAGAGACTCACTTAACTGTTAAAGAGTGAAGACAACAAATGTGACTGTCCTGCAGTGCTGTTCCCATCCTGACCTGTTTGTGCCTGCTCCATCATCTCATAAACACTCATGATTAACATATGTATCACGACCTTTTGTGTGTTTGCAGCAGAGTGATGGATGTTTGAGGTTTGTTTTGTTTCCTGTTGATTTTTGTGGTTGGAAAAGAGGAAACAGGAGTTTGCAGATGATAGCTGCTGAATGTTTGAACTTTGTGCAAATTTTTAGAAAGGTAAGGAAAAAACAAAAAGTTATGTTTCATAACATGTTCTGGTATAGGCCTGAGCATTGTATCCTGCCTTTTTGTTATAATTTTTTTAATAGAAGTTTAACGCACAAATTACACAGACATGGAAAGATCGATGCACTTACTCAGAGTTTTTAGTAAATAAGTTGAGTGCATAAACAAAGCAAAGTAAACAAAAACATAGACAACCACACAGATACGTCACAATAGATAAGCATAACAAATCAATTACAGCACTGCATTATCACGGCAACCTACAACTCACAGACAGCCGGTTAGTCAGCTCATATGAGTCAAACATGCACTGATGCTGCATACAGCTCTACACGCTAACACAAACTATAATTCATTTAGTGCCGGTTGGTTTCCTGTCGTGTTTGATATCTAAATTAAAACCATCGATCAGTGTTTGGGTCTTATTAAATTACACCTCCTGCAGATGACAAGTGTGCTCGTGCATGAGCCTTGCCCCTCTGGGTTCGGTCTTTATAGACTTTGTTTTATCACAGGTTGTTAGTCATGCCTGCACTCAGTCTGCTGTTAGGATTTGGTCATTTACTCCAGACTCAACCAAGTCAAACTAAAAACTGACTGGTGCAGTAAAAACAGAAGAAGCTTCGCGGTCAGGTTGGACAGGGCTGGACTGGCCTGGATACTCAACTTCGGGAACAAGACAATTAAAACTAGAGCAAATTTATATTATTCAGACACGTCTTAGAGCACCGGGCTGTAAGTAGCGATATAAAGCCGGCTACAAAACTACGATAATAAGTTTTCCAAAAATTGCTTGTTGTCACACATCAAAAACTACCGCTATGTAACTAGAAAGAGATACATTACCTCGTCGCTTTGCATCCTGTAAGTTGTTGAAAAAAGAAGTTGTAAAGCAATGCAGAGTTCTGAGGAAGGTCCGAGCTGCATTCATTAGCATCACAACAAACACACGCTTTGGCTTGGGTCACATCTATTGGTGTGTTCCAGTTGTAGTCAGAAGTAGGAATTTCCGAGTTCCAAGTAGGAAACTGCAACCGGAACGTCCCCCGAAGTCTGAATTTCCTACTGGGAACTCGGTGAAACCTCCCCACCCCCGAGTTGACAATCGAAGATGGATGCCCCCAGTGTGAACAGTTATTTAGCTCCTGTAATAATCCATTTATTTGTACTTCTGACTGGGGTGTGTCGCTCTAGATCAGCTGTATACATAGTATTGTTAGACTTATATTTACAAAAATGCTGCAGTAGTGATAATCACATTCTTCATGTGATATTTGTGAACAACAACGCAGGGCGTGCTAACAACAGCTAACAATAGCCTGGTAGATCAACATGTTTTTTTCCGACTTCAACTGGAACGCTGACAAGTCGGAGATGATGTCACTCCCAGTTCCGAGGTTACTGGAACGCAGCATTACGACAGTCGCTGCGCGTGCTCATGGGTAGCAGAGTCTTTTTGTCACCAGAAAAGATTCTCCTCATAGCACCTTTAGTGAAAACAGAATTCAAAAGTATTTTTTATTATCCCATACATGCAGTGGCTGATCAACCCCTCTTCCTCCTCCATGATAAAGCCACGTCTCCCTTGGAGTTTGTGATACACCAGTTGCGAAGCACTGGTTGAAGTGATATGGGACTCTGGTGTTAGGTTTCATTCTTTAATTTTGTTTTTGTGATGTCTGTCAGCATAGTTATCATGTGTTCTTGTTAGGTTTACGGTAAGTGCCCGTGTACTCACCAATGACAACGGAGTGTTTTTGTTGCATTTGCGCCTTCTGTCTACACGAAAACGGTGCCTGAAGTTCCTTAATCCACAAATTTTTGAAACCAGGATCCAGAGTGAAAGAAAATTTTTTGTTTTCATCTCTGTGTAAACGGGCTCACCGTTATCACGGAAAAAGGTGACGTGCAGTGCATGTGCAGTAGTACCCTTTCAGATAAAGGAATAACAAAACTAGCTAATGCTGACTACCGACCAACGTATGTGCTGCTCGCTATGTTCAGTTTGTTATCACTCCTCCAAAAAAATGTGGTTTGGCTGCGTCAACACTCTGACCTTAACCTGACATGCCAGATGGACAGTTCCATATTGGAAATATTTCACTAATCCATCTGGGGAGGAGCCCTACAAAATTGTTTTCAGGAGCAGAACCTTCAGAAACAACAGCAGCTTGTGATTGGACGATCCCTCGGCTCATCACACTCATCACAGACCAATCCTTATCAAGCAGCGCTGCTATGACGTAGCATACGTAGCGGCTAACAACAAAAAAAAAGAGAGTCATGAATTAGGCCTTACGCGGAACAAAGGATTGGTCATAATATGTCAAATACGGACACTAAAGGACAGTCAAGAATTATGTCATATTTCTGTAAATGGAATAAAAATTTATAATAATTTGATGATATGTGGAAAAGAGGAGACTAAATATTGAGAAAATGGGGACGGGACTAGATAAGCTCTGCTTCTCCCGTCTTACCTTTCGGACATGTACATTTGATCAACTATTGACAATTTGTGATGCTGAATAAGTGTGCTGACGTGACCGAAATAAATAAATCAATTCAATTCAATTCAATTTAAATGTAGCTGCTAAATGTAGCGGCTAACGGCCAATAACTGTTGTTCGCCCTTGTTAGCCGTTAGCCATTAGCTAAGTCCGAGACGAGACCAAGACCTTTAAAATGTGGTAGGGCTGGACGATTATGGTAAAAATAAGAATCCCGATTATTTTAAGTGATTTTGAAATCACAATTAATATACACAATTATTAATTTATTTAAAAACTTCAGTATTTATTTAAACATAATTTTAAAGAACCAGCGAGTGGCACATACAGTATTATTGATCCACATAAGTCACACACACTCGCTGTGGCTGCACGTGGAACACAGAAGCGCTATGAAGCGCAGGAACTTGCATACACTGCACTCTACACTGTGTGGCACATTAATCGTTTTTCTTCAATTTTAATGTTTTTATGATTGTCAGATTGCAAAATTGAAATAATGATCAAAATCCGATTAATCGTCCTGCCCTAAAATGTGGTCTCGATGACCAAGACCAGTCTTGAGTAACACAACACCAGTATGAAGATCCCAGTAGATCAGTAGTATCTAAAGCACCAACAACCGTACCCCTTTCTTCTCCATTCTGATGCTCGGTTTGATCCCCAGCAGGTGGTCTTAACCACGTCTACCTGACTAAATGCACTGAGCCGCCAGTTTGATCAACAAACGTGCCAAGTTTGGAGAAAATGTCTTGAAGCCCTCTTAAGATGTGGGCTTCATCAGAATCAGATGCGAAACCCAAAAACGTCTGCTGCTGGGACGGGGGCATTTAGAGGGTGGTATGAATTCACGCAACACAAAACCAAAGTGACAGAATCAGTAAAACTAGATGGAAGAAGAAGAAAGGAAAAGCGGAGGAAGGAGAGAGGGAAGGAAAGGTGGGACAAAGATGAAAAAGAAACAAGAGACGAGGAAATGATGAAGTTATTTCTCTGTCAGTTTGAGGCACGGAGACATGCTAGGACGACGGATCAACACGCACATGCCGCGGAGTCTGCGCGCCAACATAAAGTGAGACATATGTTCATGCTCCAGGATCATTTTCCATTCACACCCTCACGCACACACTTGTTGGGTGGATGTTTACCTTCCAGCTTCACCCACTTCCTCCGTTTTTTTTCCACAGCCTTTCATATCCCGGCACATTCTCTGCCTCCATAACTACCTCTGACATTCAGGTGTTACCTTCATAATCCAGACCTAGAAAAACACTCCAAGTCTAATCAGAATCATGTTTTCAGTTTGTTCATGTTTGTGAAGGGAATGTCTCCAAAATGCTCTGAGGGACGTTCCTTAGATTACATTAGGATCCTCATGGAGGCCTCCACATCAAGGTGTTACAGGCACAAGTAAAGGAGGCCCTGGGGCAGTCCTGGGAGAGGGGTTACACACCCTTTGACATTAGAGCACCTTAGGGTCCTGCAGGGGTGCAGAAATATGTTAGTGGGGAGGGACATTTGGGTCGACATGCTGAGTCTACTGTGACAAAGCCTTGTCAGAAGATGGATGAACAGATGGACGGTTGGTTGGTTGATTGTCGGGATGTAACTGTTACCGGTAAAATGGTAAACAGCGGTAAAATTTCCCACGGTAATCATTACCATGTCCTATTAAGATTACCGTTATACCGTGTTTGATCATCACACTGTGTCAATAACAGTGATGCTGCTCTGTGACTGGAAAGGTGAAACTATGTGTGTCTACCCCTCAATGAAGCAGCCGTGTGTCGCAAACAGAGGCGTGCATGTGCAGCTTGCAATGTTTTGCCTCAGCAGTTGGAGCCTCGCTCAGACTCTTACAGGTTTTGCCACTCGAAACGGCTGAAGTCTAAAGTCTGTTCAAAGGATTTAACAAGGATGTTGAGGGGAAACTGATTGACAACAGTCACTCTGTCTAAAACACGACGCTGCGGTGAAAGACAAAAATGTGCGTGATTAAAACTGCTCTAACTCCTCGAGTAAACGAGCAGAGAGAGAGAGAAGAATTCGTGAGCCATACCTGAGTGAATTATAGGCAGTTTATCAGTATTTTCTGTAGAAATAATGTATCAAGGTTGTAAATAACAGCATTAAACAGCATCTGGAGTGTGTTCTTGTCGTTCTTTCGCCGTTTATTTGCCGTGTTTCGCCGTAGTAGATTGTCTTTTTCCGCCATAGTTCGTGTTTTATGGATTTAATCAACCTTAATTTTGAAATATTAAAGAAGGAGATGTCGAGGAGATCTGCCATGGATAGGGGAGACCAGAGAAGAGTCATGAATGGGGCTACCTGCTTCAGGGACTATCGTTAGTAAAACAAAAATAAATAAAAAAAGCCTGGACATGGTCTAATATAACAAGCTGTAACATGGACACTAATGCTGCAGGCAAACAAAAATATGTGACTGTACGTTAAATAGGTTGAATTCATTTTTGGCCATCTCAAAACTTTGAACATGTTCATTTACAATAGTTTATGAAGAGAAACCTGTTTGAAGTACAAATCTGTTTTTTTTTTTCTATTCTTGTTATTACACACAGTTTAAGCATTTATAACAAAACAATGACAAATACATGCCAGAATTGTTTACTTTTATTTGTAATGAAAAATGTTCAAGCAGATTTACTTATAGAACATTTCCTGACACAGTTATTGACAAAAAAGACAAAAGAACTGTTAAAATTATAATATTATAGGGGTTAAATGATTTCAAGACTGCGTTAAAGTACTTTTTGAACATTTTGAGCACACTGCAACAATACCGCGATAATAATGATAACTGGATAATTTTGGTCACAATAACTGTGATATGAAATTTTCATACCGTTACACCCCTAGTTGATTGAATGGATGAGCTGATGCTATATTGTTTGATGCTATATTGTTTGTTGGACCTATGAAGGAAGGCAGAATTGTTGGATGAATGGTTAGATGAATGGGTGGATGAATAAATAAAAGATTAGATAGATAAAAGGCCAAATGAATTGATGCCAGAATGAATGGATAGAAATTTTGATCCCCTGCTATAAGGCTGTTGTGCCAGCAGATGGCTTCAACAGCAAAGTTAGTTTAGTTTTAGTTTATTTCAGACAGAAGCAAAGCTTATTAATGCCCGCCTACTACGCATCTTAAGCTGCACAATTCATGGTGTCAAGAGTGTGACTCATCTGTAAGTGGTGTGCTGTAAAAATGTGACTTACCTCTAGGGCTGGGTTAAAAAAATCAATTAAATCAATTTTGATCGATTTCCCTTCGAATGGTTTATAATCGATCCATAAACTCCAAAGATCGATCTTTTAACTTGTGTAGTTTTTTCTTCTTTGGACGTACAGAGAAGCAGCCTGTGGTATCAACCCTTCTAGTCTCGCGTGATCAGCATTTAGCGCTACTTTCTACTGAACAAAATCTCATGAGATGTTACTTCAAGCAGTCAAACAAACATGGCGGAAGTGAGTAGCACTATAGGGGCCTGAACGGCGGGTTTAAAAGCTGATGATTGGACGCATTTTGGATTTAACAAGAACGAAGGAAAAGACGAGTTGGACAATAACGAGTAATTTGCAGAATATGCATGAATGTATATCATTAATATATGATTAATGTAACTGCTTTGGGTTCAGTTCTTAATTTAAAACCATTTTTAATAATGTACCAGGTCAAAAGTCACTTTTTAAATTTACAGCATTATTTTAACTGAGATATCCCAGACTGAATAAATATTGAATTGAATCTTGAATTGAATCAATTTGAGACCTTGTAATATCGAATCAAATCGATCCAGAAAACCTGCATCGATACCCAGCCCTTCTTACCTCTAATGTTATTTGTTTGCAGGTCAAACACAATGGACTCATTCAGGACATGGACCATCCTACAGCAGGACGCATCACTGTACCTGGTGAGTAGACACACACAAGTTTGATGGAAAAGTCCAGAAAAAAAAAGAAAAGATTGTGGAAAAAATCCTGGAGACAGCATGAACACGTGAGCTGGTCCTCCATTTCTGAGGTTCTGTTACGGCCTCCGTACCAATGGAAAAAAGATGCTGTACCTGGCTCAATGTTCACCAAAAGGAGACCAGAACATACTAAAGGACGCCAGACAAAGGGGAGAGTTGATTTTTCTTTATTGAAGTAAAAAGTTCAAATAAGAAACAAAGTGAATAAACCAAAAGAGGCTGGAGTTGTCAGCAAAAATGAACAAACAGGAGAAAATGAGCAGGCCAACCCATAAGAGGCCATCGGACCTATAACTTCTCCTTAAACTGCCTGACCAGAAACTTAACTAAACCAAAGAATAATCAAAACCGAGAAAACTGGACGACCAACAACCTCCAACCTAAACTAAAACAACAAAACCCAGCAACTAGGCCTGTCACGATAATCAATAAATCAACTTGACCGGACTTGATAAAGTGACACGTGCATACATGTTTGTTTTCCTCCTCCCTTTCTACCGAAGAGGCTGAATGAGAAGATGGGTCGCTCTGTGCAACTGTCTCAACACGGTTTGTTGGATCTATAGCAGATTTAGCAGATTTATAGCGGAGTGAGCATCTGTCAGTGATTCAATCTTTGTGGGGAAGGCGGATTGCTCGCGCGTACACACACAGATCTGGAAGAAACACGATCCAAACCTGAAGGACCTAATGACAGTTTCTCCTCAAAGTGAGTAATAATGATCTTTCAGATACAAACAAGCAGAGTAGAGGAGGCTGTTTACCATAACACTGCAGACTACGTGTGTGTTTCTTTCTCTTACACAAACATACACAACCATTACTGTTATGTATTAGCATTGCGTGGTGGAATATGTGACGTGAGTTGGTAAAGTCCAGATAAACTGTATATTTCCGAAAAGTTATCTCACCTAAAAACATGCAGATGTAGAGTACTCTTAAACTGAGGTATTATTTTCTGATGGGAGTTCTTGTAGGCAGAGATAATATCCTTTGTTCTTGGTACGGTACTTTCCTGTTTGCAGCTGGTTCTGCGTTACAGACTCTTACTGACTGTGGCTTACTGAGGGAGAGGAGAGAACTTTCTACTACATCTAATGTACTTAGTGGCCACATGGAGCTCATGCAACCCCACATCAATATATTGAACTACGCTATATTGCCAAAAGTATTCCCCCACCTGCCTTGAATCTCATATGAACTTAAGTGCCATCCCATTCCTAATCCATATGGTTCAATATGACATTGGTCCACCCTTTGCAGCTATAACAGCTTCAACTCTTCTGGGAAGGCTGTCCACAAGGTTTAGGAGTGTTTATGGGAATTTTTGGCCATTCTTCCAAAAGAGCATTTGTGAGGTCACACACTGATGTTGGACGAGAAGGCCTGGCTCTCAGTCTCCACTCTAATTCATCCCAAAGGTGTTCTATTGGGTTGAGGTCAGGGCTCTGTGCAGGCCAGTCAAGTTCATCCTCTCCAGACTCTGTCATCCATGTCTTTATGGACCTGCTTTGTGCTCTGGTGCACAGTCATGTTGGAAGAGGAAGGGGCCAGCTCCAAACTGTTCCCACAAAGTTGGAGCATGGAATTGTCCAAAATGTCTTGGTGTGCTGAAACATTCAGAGTTCCTTTGACTGGAACTAAGGGGCCAAGCCCAGCTCCTGAAAAACACCCCCACACCATAATCCCCCCTCCACCAAACTTTACACTTGGCACAATGCAGTCCCACAAGTGTCGTTCTCCTGGCAACCTCCAAACCCAGACTGGTCCATCAGATTGTCAGATGGAGAAGCGTGATTGGTCACTCCAGAGAACACGTCTCCACTGCTCTAGAGTCCAGTGGCGGTGTGCTTTACACCACTGCATCCACGCTTTGCATTGCACTTGGTGATGTGAGGCTTGGATGCAGCTGCTCGGCCATGGAAACCCATCCATGAAGCTCTCTGCACTGTTCTTGAGCTAATCTGAAGGCCACATGAAGTTTGGAGGTCTGTCGTGATTGACTTTGTAGAAAGTTGGCAACCTCTTCTCACTATGCGCCTCAGCATCCGCTGACCCTGCTCCATCAGTTTACGTGGCCTACCACTTGGTGGCTGAGTTGCTGTGGTTCCCAAACACTTCCACGTTCTTATAATCCAGCTGACAGTTGACTGTGGAGTATTTAGGAGTGAGGAAATGTCACGACTGGATTTGTTGCACAGGTGGCATCCTATCACAGTTCCACGCTGGAATTCACTGAGCTCCTGAGAGCGACCCATTCTTTCACTAATGTTTGTAAAAGCAGTCTGCATGCCTAGGTGATGATTTTATACACCTGAGGACATGGAAGTGACTGGAACACCTGATTCTGATTATTTGGATGGGTGAGCGAATACTTTTGGCTTTATAGTGTATCCCTTGAACCTTCATCCGAGGTTCTTCATAAAGATTTGTTTCCCATCACTTTGTCATTGAGGCCTCTCACGCAAACACGTGAGGCGAGGCGGTGACACTCGGCTTGTGTCCAGATATAAAGAATAAAGAGACCAATCACGAGCCTCAGAGTCCAAGTCCAGGTGAGGTTGGAAGCCTGTGTGTAGTTAAAGTGTAACTGGAGTCCGGGTCTCGGACATGGTCCATATCTTTGACCCCGTGAGTCCATTCAGCGCCTTAACAATATCCTCTTCATCGTCCTCTTCCTCCTGTTCCCTCCATCTCTGTTTAGTAAACACCAGTGTGTTTGTGTGTGTTTTTCTGTATGATGTGTGTGTTGTGTGTTCTGCTGAAGTTTAATTGAGCGTAAAAACGTGCAGATCAGGACATTCATTGGCCTGCCTGTCTGCAGCATTCCTCTGTTTGTGTGTGTGTTGTTGTAGAGCCAAGAAATAACTGAGGACAACAGTAAGGAAGTGTGTGTGTTTGTGTTGTTGTAGTGCCAAGAAAAGACAACAGTAAAGAAGTGCGTGTGGGTTAACAAGGAGATAGCTTACATTATATAACTAAGAAGGAAGAGCAGTAAAGTTTTCATGCTCAGAGAGATCGTTCAGCTCCATTTTGATGGTGGATCAGTGGAAGAGTTGGTCATCATCTATCTAAAAGGTCAAGGGGTTGATCCGAGCTCCTGCAGTCACATAACTTGACACACCAGATTGACCGGGGAATATGTTTTAATAGTCCACTGGGAAAGAGCCCATAGAAAGTGCTTGGGGAAAAACATATCCAGCAGGTGATTGGATGAATGTTGCATTAGTTAACATTATTTAACAGATACTGTAGAAGGGGGAAGCTACTGCGCTAAGACAGGTGAGCTATTTCAGAAAACAAACTCATCAAAACATGTCAGAAGTGGAGTGAAAATATCCTCATCAGAGAGAACTTTGTCCTGTTGATGATTGATTTTCACTTATCAAGGAAATGCAGTCCAAATCGGATAAAACCGCTGCTGAAGCTTTTAGCATCCATGCTAACATGCAGTCACTTCCTGCTGTCGTCTCCTTCGTTGCTTGTTCCTCTTCCTGCTCTAAAGACTCTGATTGGGCCATACCTATTTGGACCGTTCACAGCTGTTGTAGGTTGAAGCTTTGCTTGATGGAGCTGCCTTATTACAAATGTTAAATCAGGCAGATGGACAGTTCCATATTGGAAATATTTCACAAATTTATCTGGGAAGGAGCCCTGCGAAAATGTTTTCAGGGGCAGAACCTTCAAAAACAACAGCAGCTTACAATTGGACGATCGTTTGACACATCACTCTCATCACAGACCAATCCATATCACGTAGCACTGCTATAACATAGCATATGTTGCGGCTAAATGTAGCAGCTATGGCTAACCCTTAGCCGCTACAGCTAACAGCTTACAGTCAAAGTACAAGTTCGGTTTCTACAGCTTTCACATTGTTTATAGAATGAAGTAGAACAATATACTCACCCAGAAGGCTTTCCTGATCCAAACAGTGCTTCAGGAGATATTTAGATCCAAAATTGAGTGGCGGACATCTGTATAATGTTTGCAGACGGGGCATGTATAGTGCCTCTCCTAAAACTGCATTAATCGTCCAAAAACTCATTCGTTTCACCAATATTTCATCATGGTCCGCTCACGCTACTCCCCCACGACAGTCCGGTGTCACTCCACACATGTTTTTGTGACTGTGCTGACCTCTGAACTGAAGACTGCTCTCTGGCCAGCTGTTCTTCTCTTTGCCTCGACGTCCTCCTTTCGATGAGCCCCTCATCTGTAAACTCTGGCTCGAAACTGTAAGGACACCCATCATATTCAAAGTTCTCCTCCACAACATCTTCATCCGATAGATATTCATCCATTTTGCACAAAACTGGAAGAAGAAAGTCGTTGTGTAGCCGGCGGTGTTCCCCTGAAACAATGAACCGCACTGCGCATGTGCGCGGCACCCAGAAACAAACTTTTCAGTTCAGAGGTCAGCACAGTCACAAAAACATGTCTGGAGCGACACAGACTGTAATGGAGGAGTAGCACGAGCGGACCATGATGAAATATTGGTGAAATTAATGAGTTTTTGGACGATTAATGCAGTTTTAGGAGCGGCACTATACATGCTCCGTGTGCTACCATTATACGGATGTCCGCCGCTCGATTTTGGATCTAAATATCTCCCAAAGCACTGTTTGGACCACCCTTCTGGGTGAGTATATTGTTCTATTTCATTCTATAAACAATGTCAAAGCTGTAGAAACCGAACTTATCCTTTAATGGCCATAGCAGCTAACTTACCCGCTACAGCTAATGGCCGTTAACTGTTGTTTGCCCTTGTTAGCCGATAGCTTAACTATCTTAAGTCTATCATTTCACATTAAATTATACCACACAGATGTATCATTTAAAACTTATATGTGACATGAACCTTGTAAAAGACGATCCCTACAAAGTAGACTTATGAGGAGAGCATATTTCGCCAAAAATAACTCAATAACCATGAGGACCACAAGCTAACCAACATTAGCAGCCATTATTTGTACAACAGGAAGTGACTTCACTTCCTGTTGTCGTCACTTCCTGTTGTCATCACTCCCGCAGCTCCTGCTGCTCCCGCCTCTCTTCCCTGATTGGGCCATTAAACATTTATGTAGAGTTTGGCTGTGTTTAATGAAAGATACGTTCTGATGATCCTGAAACAGTTTACGTTAGGTTTAACGTTTTTACAAATATATTTCATTTGTTTTTTAAGACGCTGGTTTGAGTCTAGGAAGATTTCTGAGTACTTAGAAAGCCTGAATATTCACCTTTACAACAATGTGCCAAAAATCACCTGTAAGTGGAAGCTGTACGCAGTGGCAGGATCATTTGGGGTAAAATACCTGGTATCATTGCAAATTTAAGAGCAAGTTCAAGTCAAAGGAGGACAGTGAAGTGGATGTCCCAGGAAGACAAGCTCCTCACTCTGTCTTCACTGAGGAACTGTAGACCTGAGGATTTGGCACATTTTTTATTAGGGGAGGCTACCCACAATGATGTACAGTGGAATACTAATTGTTATTATTAAAGAAGAGAAATAACCAAATGAAATAACATTTCCACACCTTTATGGAGGCGTCTTCATAAAATAAAGTTTAAATTTGAATTAATCAAATCAAAACCATATTGCTGAAAACATCTGATGAAGCTGATGATTAATGAGGCAAAACAAGAAAAAAATGTTGATTGATGAAAAGCAGTGTTACATAATCTTATTCATTAATAGTTGGTACGCACACACTGAGCTGGGACACTTGTTGAGTGTCATTGGAGAGGAAACAGGTCGCTAATGGGTGAAAATAGAAGCACTGTTCACACACACACACACACCCGGCACAGTCATGCATAAAACCATGATCCAGGCCGACACACACACTCTCATGTGATACTGCACGTGTGGGCTCGCTCACTCATACACACTCACACACACACACACTCACACACACACACACACACAGACTGTGAGAGTTCAGCTCATTAGTGCTACTCTTTAAAAAACGAGGGCTGTTGAGTGTTTCCTAAAATAACCCGTTTGTTCGCTCAGCTGTCCGCTGATCCGCCTCGACACAACAGGACTGTTGTGCGTCCACATGGGAATGTCGAGGTGGAAGAAGTCCGGAATAATCCAAAGAGGAGTCAGAGGAGTAAAACTCTGCAGATTTCACACACGGAGCAGCGGAGAAGAACCAGAGAGGGGCGGGCGTTTGGCACGAGGGCGGCAGTTTTCACGTGCATGGACGGTGAAAACATCCAGAAAATATCAACGTCAGTGCACGTTAACCAGCACGTCACCTTTATCAGGGTCATCAGGTGGAACAGCAGGTGGATCTTTAAACGAATAAAACAATAAAACAGGAAATAACTTAAACATGACCAAACACAGCGCTGTGTGTGACAGTGAAGGAGGTCCAGTGATCGTGTGACTCCAGACTAATGCCACCGACTGAAACACGAGGAGGTGAAATAATGACCAGTTCACCACTAAAGTGAGAGCAGCAGCCACTGGGAGGCGCTAGAGTTCATGTAGGGGTAATTTTCAAAGTGCTGTCTAAAAGTTAGAAGACCAGAAAGAAACCTCACAGAGACCCACGTGACAAATAAAACCATCAGAGGAGATCAGCAATAACAATTTCATTGAAAATTCTCATTTATTATACCTGGAAAATTCATTCATCTCTCTTTTTGTCTGATGATTTGAAAAATAAAACAATAAAATGACCGAATTAAATTAATTTTTTGTCGAAGTTTTTAAAATATTTTCATTAATTTTAGCACTATTTTATTATTTTTTGACTTAATTTTCAACTTGCTAAAATAGCATAAAACATAAAAAAAAACAACAATAAAAAAAATATATTAGAAAACAATAAATAACAAATAAGTGGATTTATCGATACTATCACCTCTGCCTCAGATCAGGGGTTTCTATAACGGTGGTTTTAAGACCATTACTACCCAAGCCACTCTTCCCAATCCACCTATTTATATGGTACATTTAAAAAAATCAATTAATTTTACTTAAAGCTGGGGTAGGCGATTTTGGAAAACTAGCATGAATTTGAAAGTAGCATCTCCTCAAGGCTCCGACTAGCCACACCCCCCGCTCACATGCACCCGCGCGGCCGCTATATCCAGAAGCAGTCTTCTGGACTCCAAACCCTCAGCACAACGTGTTTGTTTCACACTACACCAAGTCATGTCTCAGTCAGCACGAAGAAAACACCAAACAAACATGTAAAGTTAGTTAGTACTCACAGCCCGATGTTGATCGGGGTATAGGTAGTTCCTCTGACATTCTCCACATAGCTTTCAAATCTCCCGTTTTGGCCGTGAAACTACCGTATTTTCCGTATTTTATCCTCTTTCCCGCCGTCCTCCTGTATCAGTATTCTCCTGTAAATCTCCCGTGTGACGATATAATAATAAAAACATTCCTCTGCCTCTTCAAACTGAGCTCCGTCTCTGACCTGAGTGGGGCGGTAGTGCTCCAAAATGATGGATGCCAACCACCGAAGAAGAAGAAGTCTTTTCCCTGTTTTACTCCTGCTGTCGATAGCGGATATTTTTCGCTCTGTTTTAAGAACACATTATGAGTTGATTACCATCGGGTCATAAAGACCATTTTAACCAGTATATCAAAAAGTGTATCTAAATAAGATCGCCAACCCCAGCTTTAAGTGCCGTGCAGTGCCTATTTGCAGAAAAAAAATCAAGTTAAATTAGATATTATTTTAGCAATTATTTCCTAAAAATTGTCACACAACATGCCTTGGAGTTAAAAAATAATACCTCTCTTTCTTCTGATGATTTGAAAAATAAAATGCTAAAATTAAAAATCATGATGGTCTAAGAACCACTGTCATTGAAAGCCCTGATCTGAGGCAGAGGAGATAGTATCGCTCAATCAATCAATCAATTAGTCCTTATTTCTTTTACACTTTTTTGTTATTTGTTATTTTTAACTAGATGGTTTATTTTTGTTTCATTTTTAAAATATTTTTCATTTATTTAAACATTGTTTTTATCCTATGTATTTTTAAATATTGCTTAAAATGAATTAAACATATTTTTTTAATAAAATTTAAAACAAAAAGGACGGATTGATTGATAGACCAATTGTATCACCTCTGCCTCAGATCAGGGGGTAAAAGTGGTTTTCAGACCATTATTGCCCAAGGCACTCTTTCCCATCCACTTATTTTTATTGTACATTTTAAAATTCAATTATTTTGACCAAAGTGCTGTGCAGTAGCTATGTAAGGAAATAAAATAAATCAATTAGATATAAGTTTACTAATTATTTACTAAAAAATTCTCATACAACATACCTTGGAATTAAAAAAAAAGGTACCTTTTCTGATGATTTGAAAAATAAAAAGATAAAAATTGAAAATGAAATGGCCTGAAAACCACTGTCATAGAAAAACTGATCTGATGCACAGGTGATAGTATCGATCAATCAATCAGTCCTTATTTTTATTTATCATTTTTAAATATATTATTTCTTTTGGTTTTTTTTTAAGTTTTTAAAATATTTTTCATCAATTTATAACATTATTTTTTATTATTATTTTTTAAAACATTGCTAAAAATAAATGTAACATATTTTAAAAAATTAAGAAAGACTGATTGATTGATCAATACTTTCCCCTCTGCCTCAGATCAGGCATTTCTGTTATTGCCCAAGGCACTCTTTCCAATCCACTTAAAAGTCAATTCATTAGACACAAGTGCTGTACAGTAACTATATAGCAGAAACAAAATAAATTGAATTAGATATAATTTTAGCAATTATTTACTCCAAAATTCTTATACAACATACCTTGGAAAAAAAAAGATTACCTCTATTTTTTCTGATGATTTGAAAAAAAATAAAATTAGATAAAAAATTAAGTTAAATATATTAATAATATAATGCTAAAAATAGATGTTTTTTTAAACAAACCTTAAAAAAGAAACAATATATTTAAAAAATAAATAAATAAAAAAAACTTCCACTGCATCAGTTAACTTGTATTTCATCAAATCATCTCTGGTGTTAAATATTCCAACAAAATGATTAATTGAAATCTGCCTGCTGAATAATTTTATTTTGATTATTATAAACTGTTATTACAGAAGATATGATGTATTATACAGGAAAATCCCCACCTCCTATTCTTGATTTAAGTTTTGCTCAGATTGATTAAATCGTCTCCCTGATCGCGTCTTTTCTGATTTCCCCTCCTCCATCAATGTTAAAAAGTAAACTATGGACATCAGGGCAGAAAGAGATCTTTTGTAAGGACATTAAACACCACAGAAGAAGAAATGAGGGACTTAAAAGAGGAGAAAGATGAATGAAAACTAAAAAAGAAGGGGAGAGCGGGGTCAGCGGCGTCACCACTGATGTCTTCATCGTTGCATCTTTTTCTCATCATCATCTTCTTCCTCTCTGCGTCTCTTTAATGAGTCCCTTTGGCTCTGCGTTACATCCATCTTTTATTATGGCGCTTTCAGTCAGAGGTGAAACAGTCAACCTTCTGCTGCTTGCTCCGTTTGGAAGTTAAAAGAAAGACGGAGGAGTCACCAGAAAAAAGACGAGAAGATGAGATCAGCAAAAAGAGACAAATTCAACTTCAAGGTCACAACAAAGTTTGGACGTTTCTTTTTTCTGTGCCACTTAAAGACAAAACATTTAGTGCCACAAACTGTCTTTATGAAAGCACAAAATAATTAAAAATAAAAAATAATTTAGTTTTAGGACATTAAAATCTTGATACATTTCAGAGAAAGAAGTCTTAATGACAACATACAGAAAAATTAAATGAATTTCTGAATTTATTTTTCCCTTATTTGGCTTACTGCTCCTTTTGACTGTTCACAATGATGTGAAGTTATTCTTTAATGCCATGTTAATTTTTAAATAGTGTGATGACGACAAAAATATGACATGTCCACACTAAAAGTATTTATCACCTTCCAGAAAACAAACTAAAATAACAAGTAAGATGTTTTTATACATGCTTAAAAAACTGAAAATGTGAAAAAAGTTCGTCAAGATTGTAGTTAGTCAGTTTTATGGTCATTTGCAAAACGGATTATTTTGAAGACGAGGAGTCCAAGAAGTGAGCCTTGTGGAACACCACAGTCAATGTCAGCTGTGGGACAACCTAAGGGATCATTATGATCAGATAGGTCTTAGATTTTATAATCCATTTAATGTTTAAATATGTTTTTTTCAACTTCATTTTAAATTCACCTCTTAGTTTGACATAACAAATTATGACAAAATTATTTTTTTGTACAACAATTTCTGGAAATTTCTTTTAGTGAAAGGGCATGTGAGAGTTTCCCAACATTCCACAGACTTGGAGGCCATCCTAGGAAAAATGATTTGGATTGGATTCTTGTTAATCATGTTTTTATTATTGTGTTGTTTTCTAGGACGTTCTTAGCTTCTGTACATCATCTTTGAGTGTTTAGAAAAGTACTCTATAAATAAAATGTATTATTACCTCTGCATAGGAGGTTTTGTGATTCCCGGCATCTGTTTGTTTGCTTTTTGTTTGTTAGCTTGTTATGGACGTATTTCAATGAAATTTTCAGGAAATGTCCGGATTGCAACAAGGAACAAATGATTAGATTTTGAGAGTGATCCGGATCACCGTCACCGTCCAGGAATTTTCTTAAAGGACTCTTTAACATTGCAAGATAGGACCATTTTCAGCATTTGTGCATATTTGTATATTTTTATGGTCAAGGAATCTAGATATTTAGATGAAATAAAGGTAGGACTCATATTTAGGGGTGAAACGAAATTTCGCGAAATAGAAATTCAAAGACGCACGAAATAAAAAATGTGAAGGGGCGCCGCGCACCACTGAGACTGGTGATTTTTTTACCCTCCTCGCCTACCGTAGCAAAACACTTGCTTCAAATAAATCAGTTGTGTGGACCTGTTTTGGCTCCTCATATAAAAGACGAGAGATCGGTGAGAAGATTGCGGACAAAACAACAACCGTGTGCAAAATATGCCGCTACAATTCGCCGTATACTGCTACAACTATCAACTACCAACTACTTTGAACTGGAGACAGGCAGCAACTGTATGTTTGTGTAAGTCTGCATAAAAAACAATATTTGATTTTTTCACCTACGTTGAGTTGACAGAATTTGATCATACTTGAAGATCAGAAGTATATGCACTGTTATAGGCTAAATATTATAGTTCACAGTTCAGACATTTATAGGTCTAAACTGCAGCTCTGAGGACTGCTGTTTGTTTTCCTTTACATTCAAGAATGTACTTATCCTGATTGTTACGACAACAAAGCACTTTTTATTGAGACTTTATGTTTGTATTTGCACTGTAGTCTAAATAAGGGGGAAAAAACTACAATTTAGTTTTTTTTCAAAGAGCATTTATTTTGTACTGATGCAGCAATATTTTTTGTATGTCTGCATTAGGAAGAAAATAAAATAATAATAAATAATAATAAATTTTTTTTTTTGCACAACTTCCTACTGTTGGAGATTTTCTTTAATCTTTATTTTGTATGGCGAGTATATAGTATTGTGAGCCCTGTTTCGTATTTCGTATCGTTTCGTGAGTTGACCATTTCGTTACACCCCTACCAATATTTATGATGAAAATCACAATATGGGTGAGGACTGTGGCGCTGGCGGAGGTCTGCGCTCTATGGGTGCTTTTCTAGTCATTATTATAACAGTGTCATCACCATAACATAAAATTTAAATGACGCTTGATGGCCATTCTCCAAACTGCCACCCATACTGGTTTAGCTTGGATGTCAGGAAGTAGTAGTTTACATGAAGTCCAGTGAGATTTTTTGACTTAAAATTGATCAGATATTCTCAGTGTGATCTGAGTTTTTGCAGTGATGTTATCATTTTGAAGTGGGAACATCACTTTTGTTGCTTTTAAGTTGAGCGAGATGGATCGGGCCGATGACAGAAATGGAACATGGCAGATTCAGCTGCAGGGTGAAAAGGAGTCCAGAGGGTTTTTGTTACAAAAGTTTGTTGTTCAAAATCAAATAAATCAAAAGTTTGTTGGTTTAATGTGGAAAAATGCTTTTTCGGTGATGGATGAACCATTTCATTTATTGATACGACCTTTCTTTGGTAACTTCCCGCCTTGATTTGGACATTGAAGATCAGTCGAATGATCAGGACTCCTCCTCAGGCCGCAGAGCTTGAATTGATCCTGTTTTGTTTTCGTCTTCAGGCCCTGGGGTTCGTTTTAGCAGCTTCACCGCGTCCGGTCCAACGCCCCCTCCTCTGATTGGTCAGCACACGGTGCAGGTGCTGAAGGACGTCCTGTCCTACAGTGAGGATGTCATCAAAACGCTGCTGGAGACGAAGGCCGTGGCCCAGAATGAAGTGTCCTGATTGGCTGATGACAGTTATGTTGTTTTAAATGTTTAATAATGAAACATTTGATCTATGACCCTCTGTGGGGGTAATGTTTAAGATCAAGAAGAAATTATTTAAGATTTTGTAGCTTTTTTGCAAGGTTTAGATCATATTTTTAGACTCCAGAATTGTTTAAAGGCACTCCTGATCTGACACTCCGTTAATGATTTTACACTCCAAACAAATGAACTGTTTACATGAGCAGGTACTATTTTAATAAATTCATCTTTTGATAAAACATTTTTTAATGTCAAACTGACACAAGTGACGCTGATAAAGACTGACCATGATCACACTGATGTCCTGTTTCTCATTATTTGAATGTTTTAAGGAGATGGCAGTATTTATTTCACTTTTTGGTGATGTTTGATATTTTGTTTGCAGGATAACTCCTCTTTTTGGGCATCGGCAGAAGTTTTAGATAACACCAAACTCCCCTCTGGTGCGCAGTGCGGTCTTGTTTTCTGTTGCCTAACCCGATGATCACAGCCTGTTTGTTGCTGAACTTTTTCCCAGTCTGAGGAGGCATCAGAAATTATCATCAACAGGTGGTCCAGGGCCACATCAGGCCCCCCACAGCTTCCCATCTGGCCCCGAGAGTGTTATCAAATTTGGAAAATGTGAGGGGATGTTTTCGTTGTGGTTTGAACCGAATCACTTGTAGGGATGGGAATCGAAAACCAATTCCAGTTGAGAATCGTTAACAGCTCCTTCAAAGAATCGATATAATGAGTCATTTTGTTAATCAGTTCCCTTATCAATTCCTTCCACTGACAGGGTTCAGAAACGTCAAAATTGAGGCTTAATTTTTTACGAAAGGCGCCTACTGCACAACCTTAAGTGAGTGGAAACACCAGCAAACTTGCAGAAGCAGTTATATATGCTGTGACGTGTGTTTGACGTTGTTGCCCACACAAAAAATCTGCAGGAATCATTAAGGGAATCCTTAAAGAATTGGATCGATTAGCAGGATCATTAATAGCACTGGTATCTTATCAAACCCCATCCCTAATCACTTGTTTGTTCTTGAATTAACACAATGCCAAAACAACTGCAACTGAAACAGGTTTGTCGAAAGACTTCCTGTTTGTTCTGTTTCATGTAAATCCAACTGTGAGCTTTTACATCCAACAAGAGTGGGAGAATCAAAAAGTCAAACAGAATGATGGAAACAACAACAGCTCAAAAATAAAGAAGCAGGAGCCTCCTGTGGTCTGCAGCTGCATGGGTGATAGGGACTGATCCAAATGGTAAAGGCTGAAAGGCCTAATTAATAGCATGTCAAATAGACCAAAATATACTACTTTAAAATTAATTAATTTCCAGATCCCAAATAAACGCCTGGTGTAGCAGTACATTTTGACATATAGACGCCTATTCCAAATAAACACTGGGTGTAACTTATCGGGCACAGCCTACAACCTACGGTCACAGTTTACAGAACACACATGCAAACTAGAGGATGACATTTTTCAGGAATTCCCGTGGGTCATGTGATTCCCACAGGATGGGAGTCATTTTTTATTTAATCCCGTGATCGGGACGGGACTGGAAGAAAAGCAACGGGAGCAGGCAGGAGCGGTAACGACATTAATAGATGATCATTTTTAGCCGTGTTAAACAACCAGATGAACAGATGCGTCCATTTTTGTAGTCATCTCTTAGTGAGAGCCAATGGTGCGTTCCAGTTGTAACCGGAAGTCAGAATTTCCGAGTTCTGGGTAGGAAACTACAACTGGAGGTCGGAATTTCCTACTAGGAACATGGGGGAACCTCGCCACCCCCGAGTTGACAATCGAGGATGGCTGCCCCCAGTCTAAACAGACATTAAGCTCCTGTAATGATCTATTTATTAGCACTTCTGTTTTGTGTGTTTCACTCCAAGTCAGCTGTATACACAGCTGACTTCAAAAAAAAAAAATTCTGCCATAGTTATAATCACATTTTTCATGTGATATTTGTGAACAACAACGCAGGGCGTGCTAACAACAGCTAACAATAGCCTGGTAGATCGGCGTGTTTTTTTCCGACTTCAACTGGAACGCCGGTAAGCCGGAGATGATATCGCCCAGTTCCCTGTTCCCAGTTCCGAGGTAAGTGGAACGCAGCACAACACTCTTGACCGCGCTAGCCACACAAAAGAACTACAAAAGTGGTTTGACTTCCTGTCACCGAAAGTGAAAAGCGACACAGAGCGGCTGTCGGCGACACACATTGTTTACACTGATCGAATGTCATGTGTGAAACTTCAAGGCAATGCCTTATATATGCACTGCACTTTTACCTAAGATGAAAAAAGCAACATTTTTTCAACATGTTTGGTTTTATTCAAACGGGAACGGACAGGATTGGGAGTAATTTTGAGTGGGAGCAGGATGGGAGTGGGAGTCATTGTAGGGGAGTTGGACAGGACAGGATTTTTTTTTTTTTTACTTCGGCCCAGGATTGGGACAGGACGGGATATTTTCTCATAGAGTGGGATGGGACAGGAGTGAAAATCCGCTCCCGTGTCATGCTCTAATGGGAATGCTGAGCTCACAGCTGACAGTTCATGCTTGAAAAGAAACATGATCAGACTGAACCTTAGGAGTCTGCATGGTTTATTTGTATCTCTGGATGTCCTGTCAGCTTCTCCTCCCTCTGTATGTCAACAAATGCAGATTGGTGTGTGGCGTTCTGTTTCAAAACAGTGCAGTTACTCAGAATAGGTCCACAGAGGTCCCTATTCTGCTTTTATTGAGAGCGTCCTGTCTTTCTGCATTATCTGCTGGTTTGGTAATGCAAGTTTTCCTTTGTTCCACAAGCGATTACATTTTTAATTGAACAATAAGGAACAGTTAAAATTGGTCGAGCCGGTCTAGACCAGTCTGCCTGTCCATAATCACATGGCTTCCTTTGCTTTTTTTTTTTTTTTCCTCCTCTTTGTGAATGCATTGTTTTTTCATGTTTTTCTACTGATTTTGTTGCCAAATGTCTGTGATCCCTGCCACACCCTAATTTCCCTACAGGGACAAATAAACTAAACCAACTAACTGGAGAGCAGAAAGCCTGAATTTAACATACTAAAGAAGAAGACGTTGTCACTGCAGATGTGTGTTATTTGCCCTTAAGTAATGCCAGGAGGCCGGTCACATCAGTTAGCGGTACACTGCTGCTGATCCCCTTCGCCCTGGTGCAGCGAAAAAATAGTACAACCTAAACTTAACTACCGGTAGTTTCTTACCGGTAGTTAAGAGTGTTTAGATAGAGCTGAATTAAAAGAAGACAAGAGTATAACTACAGTACTTTAATCTTGCTGTGGAAATGTAAAAGTGATACTCATACTGGTGTAAATGAAAAATATGATTACATGTACCACATTTTTTCATTTTTTGCTAAGCAAGATTTTTGTGAGAAAGGAATTTAACGCCTGTCCCAAATTAACGCCCCGGCTATTAATTGGTATTTTATGGTAATACACTTTATTTTAAAACTCAATCCCTTATGGTGTATGTTAAGATCACAGATAAACTGATAAACTTTGATGACCAAGAGTCTACAATGTAATTAGTGATGAAAATAAAGAAAACGCATTGAATGAGAAGGTGAGTCCAAACTTTTGGCCTGTGCTGCAAGTAACGTGAATCTTTGAGGTGGACTGATGGCCTGTTTGCCTTCTGGTGTGAGGAAAGGTTGACTAACTGACGGACTAAATGAACGTTTTATTTTGAAATTGACCAGATGCCCTTTGTGTCTGCATGTGTGACTTCCTGTTTGGGTCGATCTGCTCTGCGTTGATTCACATGTGCTTGATGTTAAAGAGATAAATGGTTGGAGCTGAAAATACTGGAGTGTGCTGGTTTGTGTTTTCATCTTCATCTCTGCAGAGACTTTTCCTGCAGATGAAGTGTGAACAGTTTGGATGCTGAGTGAGTGATTCACCAACTCTACAGAAATTCATCAAACACGAGAAAATAAAAGCCTGGCTCCAGCTGAGCTTGTTTTTGTCATGAATTAGCCTCCATCATCAGTCAGTAATAAAAACCTCCCAGCTCGCCGGCCCATCCTTCATGTCGATTGTCGTTGGATGTTCTGGGAAACTGTTGGACGCGTCAAACGGCCGATGATTTTTGTCGCAGAGTCGGTGGGAGGATGAGAAGATGGTGGACAGTTTGATTAATGCTGCTCAAGTCCTCTGGTGGAGAGCGGATGAATCCAACCGACGTGATGTTTACTGGATCCTAAAAACTGTGACGCATCTGGACGGTGGTGGAGTCGTCGGGGGAGGCGTAGACTGACATGTTTGTTTGGGTTTGGGATGTAGGGGAGGAGGCAGGGGATGGGGGGTGGGAGTTCAGGTGTGATTCATCACAAACCGGGGACCCTCTGAAGTCACGGCGTCCAAGAAACCAACGCACAGCTCCAGGATCTGCTGTCATTTTTCTGGATGGAGTGATTCCTCTGACGGAGCTTTGAAACAAAAACACTGCAGCTCTTCAAAATAAAAGACTTTTTTAAGGATCTTACTCTTCAGTTCTGGACCCATGACAGCCAACCCTGATTTAAAGACCTAACCGGTGGTGGTGACCTTTGTAGGGGTGTATGAAACTCTCATATCATGGTTATTATGACTAAAATTAGCAGTCTTGATGTGATGTAACCTGACAAGCCAGATGGACAGCTCCATATATCTGCCACAGAAATATTTCACTAGTCCATCTGGGTAGGAGCCCTTTAAATTTGTTTTCAGGGGCAGAACGTAAAAAAAACAGAAGCTTGTGATTGGACCATTGTTTGGCTCGTCACATTCATCACAGACAAATCCGCATCAAGCAGGGTTGCCTCCTGTAATGTAGCATACATAGTGGCTAATGTAGCGGCTAATGGGTAACAACAGCTAACAGCAGTTCATGGCCGTTAGCCGTTTGCCGCTAACTTAGCTTCTAACGGCTAACAACCTTATACTATTGTCTTACACTAAATTGTACCACACAGATGATTCATTTAACACTTATATGTGACATGAACCTCGTCAAAGACAATCCCCACAAGTAAACTTCTGAGGAGGGCAGATTTCACCAAGTTTCACTAGGTAGCCATGAGGACAATAGGCTAACCAGCATGTCTGTTCTCAACTTCCGATTCTCAACTTCCAGTTGTCGCCATGTCCACATTCTACAGCTCCCGCCTCTCTTCCCTGATTGGGCCGTTAAGAATTCACCCGAGTGAATTCATTGGACAACGGAGGCTGGCAAGACGGACCTGCAGAATTTCAGAATCAGGCAGGTCTGTCTGCTCTGCAAGGCGAGATGTGATGTGCTTTAAATGTTCAAAAAGTACTTAAACACACCTGAAATCATTAAAGGTAGGGTCTGCAGGACTTTCCTTAAAAATAAAATATCAACTTTTTCAGGAAAAGTCCTGCTCAATGGTCTCCTATGTACGGATGTATTCTGCAGACTGGTATTTTAATGTACCGGTCCCTAATTGGGTTGAATCACCAGAATACCGTTAAGAATCTGGAAAAACTGTACTGTTATCGGTACTTGAACGTCTCTTCAACTGTCACATAGTCATGACACTACCGCCATCGACAGGTGATGACACAGCTGGCTCAAGCATGTCAGTGAGGGCTAAGCGTTTGAAGGTTTGGGCTCACTTTAGCAAAGTTAATGAAAACTCAGCCCGATGCAATCTTTGTCAGAGAGAGGTTGCGTCCAAGGGGGGAAATACTAGCAACATCACCAAACACTTGGAGCACGCGCATAGTATAAAGCTAAAGGAGTGCGGGCTGTTTGATTGCTATAGCAACACGAGTAAAGTTGGATTTGTTTCTGCTATGTCAAGTCACGGTAGCTTTTTTGTCCAGTTTGTTGTCATTATTATAAGGCAGGAGAAGTGCCTCCTCTACACTGTTTGCTCTGTTCTGTTTGATATATGGATCTGTCTGTACATGCAGTCTGTTTGGTGGCATGAAGGGTTTAGCCATCTCCTTAGCTTTCTTTTTGCCTCTGAGAAGCATTTGTAATGCATTAATTCTATTCTGTTGAAGCTTTATTATTACCTTGTGGTAATAAAAAAATGGTTGAATCTTTTAATATCTTGTAAAGTCTTTATTTTTTACACAAAATTACTTGTTGTAGTATAGATAACAGTATCGATAAGTATCGATACCGATGAGAAGTATCGGTATCTGTATCGGTATCAATAAAATCATAATGATACACCTATGTGTCTCAATTGATGTGTGATGGTGTCTTTGTTCACCTCTTCCCCCTTCACAGCCTGTATTTCAATGTTTTGGTTTCCTCTGGATGTTTTTGAGCAGACAGTAGGCAGGGATACCCCAGCAAATCATAGCGCGCCCCGTGCACAAGTCACTTTGAGCGTTACAAAATGCACTGACAGAACGCTGTGCAAACCCGCAATTAAGGCAGATACTACAGAAAAAAGACAAAGGTACAATCGGGCAGAGTCAGAGTCTGACTGTCTTCACCTCTTTGAGGGTTTGTGGTTCTTCCCTGCCTACCTTTCCCAAGACTTTTTCTGCATTTTCTGCAGTGGTTCAATATTTTGCACTAGTCCATCTGGGAAGTTAAAGACTGACAAACTGTCACATAGATTTCTTTATTTGTTGATGATGTTTTGATTTATGTTGCTGTTGTACTCATGCTCTGCCATGATTTGTGGTTGCACTTTTTTCCCCCAGAATTCTCTCCTGTACAGTCAAGTCAAGTTTATTTATATAGCACTTTTCCTACAACATATGTAACAGTGATCCACCCCAGGCTTTTGGGGACTAGGGTTTATCGGGGCCATATTTGATCATAATACACCCTGAAAGAAAAAAAGTTTCGGACTGCAGGAGCATATTCAGCAGGTGATTCTGTCAGTCATATTTACAGCAAGTTTATTTGACACTTCTGTAAACCTCAAATTAGCCATGTTTATGTTCGCTAACAGAACATCTTTTGTCATTGTTTCAATTACGGGCCTCCTGCTGGCAGAACAAACATGTTTTTCATTTTTTAAGTTCGCCCTCAGAAGTTTAAGCCTGGATTTGAGTGAGCTGGTTGAAGACATTAAACAAAATCTGACTTTTTATCTCCAGATGCAACAGTCAGCTCTTGATGTCAGGACCAGGGTGGGTCGACCTCAGGCTTTTGGAAACATTCGGCAGAAATAAGCGGGACGTCTTTTGTTCTTCACGTCTGTTTCTGTTTGTGTCTTTTTCTCAGGAAGCTGTGAGCAGAAGCTGCTGCAGAGAATTTACGGGCCAGGAGTGACCTCCCTCTCCTTCCCTCTCTCCCTCTGTCTCTCTCTCTTCCTTTTTCCATCCCTTTCTCCTCTCTCTCTCCTTCCCCTTTCTCTCTCTCTCTCTTTCTCTCTGTTCTCGTCATGCTCGGTCGCCCACTTGGCTGCCTCTGTGTTGAACTCAGTGTGTGAGAGAGAAATTCGGATGTACGTAACTCACCAGCTCTTTAAGTGTCCCTTATTCCCCCACATCTGGAGTGTGTGTGTGAGTGTGTGAGTGTGTGAGTGTGTGTGCAGGAAGCTGAAGGGTTTTGTCCGGCCTAATGCTGAATGCAGACGTGGTTATAAGAGAGAGACAGAGACTAATATAACATTTGGTTTCTCTGAGGTCACAGTCTGCGGAGAAATTAGACTTTTATTTTGAAAGGTTATTTTATACAGAGTGTAGCAGCACTGCGGTCACCTGTACGTCACCTGTAAAGGTGCTCAGCGCCCACAGAGGAAACATTAGTATTATATATATAATAGTCTGTATGTTTTTATTGTGCTCATGGTTATCGTCCAGGGGATTGTGGGTTCATTCTGTAGGACAGACTTTCTGCAGAGCCAGACCTCGCAGGGCTTTCTGATTGAATATCACAGCCTGTTCCTGTTTTCAGACGATGAATTTAACTCTGCAAAGTGCTGTGTTAAAGCGCTAACTTTGCACTGATCGATTTGCTGCTAACGTGACAAATAAAACTCACTTTTGTCTCCATGTGCAGGTGTGGGTGCCCTCAGTGTGTGGTCTGGGTTTAAACCTATACGCTCTGCCCTGTGAACCTCAACTGGATCTGGTCCATCTATCAGAGCTCCAGTGAGCTCAGTCTGCAGAGGCACTGACCAATCAGTGTCCTCTAAGCAGAAAGAGGCGGAGCTACAGGGATTACAGCCAGAAGCAGCTGAAAACTAGAAACCTCCACCAAGGTAGCTCACCTATTACTGTTACATCTATAAGCAATAGTTCTATAATAAAGTTAGCATCGTAATATGATTCATGACCCTGAAAACAGCCTTGCAGAACAGATGGACCTGCCTGATTCTGAAATCCTGCAGGTCCGTCTTGCCAGCCTCCGTTGTCCAACAAATTCACTTGGCTGAATTCTTAATGGCCCAATCAGGGAAGAGAGACGGGAGCTGCAGAATTCGGACGTGACGACAACCGGAAGTTGAGAACAGACATGCCAATTAGCCTGTTGTCCTCATGGCTACTCAGTGAAACTTGGGGAAATCTGCCCTCCTCAGAAGTTTACTTGTAGGGATTGTCTTTGACGAGCTTCATGTCACATATAAGAGTTAAATGAATCATCTGTGTGGTACAATTTAGTGTAAGACGATAGTATAAGGCCGTGAGCTGTTAGCAGCTAAGTTAGCCGCTATGGCTAACATCCATGAACTGTTGTTAATTGTTGTTAGCCATTAGATGCTACATTAGCCGCTATGTATGCTACATTATAGGAGGCAACCCTCCTTGATGTGGATTGGTCTGTGATGAATGTGACGAGCCAAACGATTGTCCAATCACAAGCTTGTGTTTTTGCGATCTGCCCCTGTAAACAAATTCAAAGGGCTCCTACCCAGATGGACGAGTGAAATATTTCTGTGGCAGATATATTGGGCTGTCCATCTGGCTTGTCAGGTTATGGAAAACACACCTAGCACCCAGAATCATGTTGATGTCATTATTAGTTAGACAGTTGTTGAACAAAATCAATCGTTTGCTAATGGCAGTTATCTGGATCACCACCAAAATCTATTCTTTTTTAAAGTTGGGCCATTACCAACATCTCCTGAAAATTTCAGCAAAATACATCCGGTAGCTTTTGCATAATCTTGCTAACAACCACAACTGCAAAACAACATCCTTGGCGGAGGTAACAATGGCTGCTGCTGATTAGCCAATGATGAATGTGACTGACAGAAGAAACACCCAATCACCTTCCAGATCTGTTTTTGGAAGTGTGCCCTTCTGTTGTTCTAATGGACTTGTGAAATATTCCTGTATAGCAGAATTGCCCAACCATCGGACTGTGGACCATTCATTTGTCTGTGTGTGCAGTAACAAGAAAGAAACAGGTAGAGCTCACCCACCGCTAATTAGCTTAGCTCAAACACTGGGAGTCAATGGGTAGTGTTAGCCTGCCTCTGCCTGCAATCGTCAGATAAACTCTTGGGCAACTCTGAACAGTCATGTGTGCTTGTCGTGACATGATTTTTTACCACGTTATGTTACGTTATCTTCTACTATCATCATATCATCATCTTGTACTCATAAACTGAGGCTTTGTTTTGTTGACGTACTTCCGCTGTGGTTTGTGCTGAAAATGTGATGTTTGTAAACGCGTAAAGTCTTTTGAACAGCACTTTCAAGTGAACGATAGGAACCGATTTCCAGTTGTGAGTGAGACACTCTTTTGTAGGACATTCTTACATTTGAAATTAATTTGTATTTAAGAATCTGATGACTGTAGGCAGAGGCAGGCTCGCACTTCCTATTGAGCATTCGAGCTAAGCTAATAAGGTGTGAGTGAGCTCTGTCTGTTTCTTCCTTGTTACAGCACACACAGCTGAATGAATGAAGTCTATGTTTTTTTTAATCTATCCATCCTAGCATTTGTGTGTGGGTGATGCTCGTCAGTCGCTAGGCACGTCCGCGTGCGTGTCTGTACGCTCAAATGGCGGGCAGCTACTGCGTGGGTGTCCCATGTGGGGCTCTGGCGTGCGTGATGTGTGTATGTGTTTGGTGTTCAGGCTCCTCTTAATTGCCTTTTCGGCGGCTTTTGCAGTGGCTTTGCAGTGGCACTCTGGACTTGGGCTTGGCCTTGTGGTGGGGCGGTCGTGCCCTTCTGCCCTGAGCCCTCTTGTGGTTCCCATGCGTGGAAGTTGTCTAGTTTCTATTACTATTGCTAATACAATTGTTAATTTTTCTATTATTACTGCCATGATTTATATGACTGTTATTATTCTCCAATCTTCCTCTTTGTATTACTGCCATTACCAATATTTATATTATATATCATATGTAATTTATCCGCACACACACTCCCACACAGAATATCTATTTTTTCTTTTATTTCCTTTTGACTCATTTATCTTTTTTCCTATCTACAATTCTCTCCTTGTCTTTCTTTGTTGTATATATCACCATATTTAGTCATTAATAATTCGAACTGTTCTCTTCTTTGTTCTGCAATATCTATTATCTTCTCCAAAATTATAAAACTGACCTGTTTGCTTGTCTTTTATGTGCTCTTCTGTCCTGTTTTTTGTCTTATGCTTTGTCTGTTTTGTTTTGTCTTTCAATCAATGAAAAAAAGGGACTGAGTCCCATCTTTCCCTCAAAAATCATATCTAAAATATGAGCATTTTTATGCCCATTTGTATTTCCTTTTGAGTGCAAAGGCCTTAAAGCTTAAACTTCAGATCTGCAGTACTGGGATTATTTTTTTCTCGCTGGTCTTTGTTTTTTGTGCAGATTGTTGCCCATTGTTTTCACCATGGCCACAGCTTCACTCTTCTTTGAACACAGACTGCACTCTGGGTCGTGCCCCTTCTTTTCTGGCAGCCATGTTGGAAAGGAAACACGGGGGCGGACTTCCTCCTCCAGGCTTCATCTCAGTTACACGACGAACGGCGGAGTGACGTTCGGGGACGGACACGTTAAACCCAGGCACCCCGTCCGGCTGTCCCGGATCAGAACTCATAAAGGCGAGTGGCCGTGATGGAGAGCAGAGGCCCTCCTGCAGGAGATGATGAGGACGAGCTGCAGCCGTGAGAGTGTGAGAGGTGATTATGACAGACACACACACCAGCAGTAACGCACACACACACATATCTGAGACTCGGGACTCCCTCGTATGACGTCCAGCGAGGGTCTCTTTGGAAACCACTTCCTGATGGAGGGAGAGGGAGGGAGGGAGCGGGCGAGCGAGGTGTTGTGCAGCTGCAGCAGCTGGATTTAACATTAAAGCAGCCGCGGCCCACGATGCACTGCTCTGCCTGCTGGAAGCCAATCAGAGGTGAGCCTGCGCCCCCTCTCGCACACACACCTGTCCCCTCCCCAGTCTGCACAGGATGTTTACCCCTCGGTTGCCATGGCAGTGCCGCGATCCTCATATTTTTCCTCTTCCTGTTGGTCTTGGTCGTCTTGGTCTCAGACTGAGATGGATTCAGCAGAGACACTCTCTCATTCTGAGCTTTGTGTTCCAGAATTAACCTCAAACTTTAAGACTGAAACAAACAAAGATGAACATGATAGTTTGGCAGCTCAAACTGCTGTCAAAAATCCAGCTCAAACCTCCAGGACAAAGATGCAGAAATGAAAAAAAAGACAGAAATTTATTTTGGTTCAGCCACAATAAAACAACTTAGAATATCAAAGTAAAAAGTCAAAGTTTTTAAGTTGAACAAAAGGGTGTAGGCAGAAGCCAAAGCTTAATTAACCCTTCTCCTTCTTCAAAAACATGACTATCACAGAAAGGCACTGCCTGGCCAAAAAAAAAGTCACCACCAAAAAAAAGTTCACAAACTCCAATATTTCATTGGACCACCTTTAGCTTTGATTACAGTCTCATTGTCTGTGTCATTGTTTCGATAAGCTTCTTCAATGTCCCAGATTTGTCCCAGATCACAGCACTGCCCCCACAGGCTTGGATAGTAGGCACTAGGCATGATGGGTGCATCACTTCACCTGCCTCTCTTCTTACCCTGATGCTCCCATCACTCTGGAACGGGGTCAATCTGGACTCATCAGACCACATGACCTTCTTCCAGTCCTCCACAGTCCAATCTTTATGCTCCCTAGCAAACTGAAGCCTTTTTTCTGCTTAGCCTTACTGATTAGTGGTTTTCTTAAGGCTACACAGCTGTTCAGTCCCAATCCCTTGAGTTCCCTTCACATTGTGTGTGTGGAAATGCTCTTACTTTCACTATTAAACACACCCCTGAGTTCTACTGTTGTTTTTTTTTTATTTGATTTGGCCAAACGTTTAAAGAGGACATATCATGCTTGTTTCTCCTTTTCACTATGCCAGACTAGGATGCCTGTAAAGCATTTCTGCCCTCAGTACAAGTCATTTAGTTCCTTCATTGCCCCACAATAGCGTTCTCAATATCCTCATTTTAGGCCATTATGCAGCACTTGTTGAAACGCTTGGTCTCAAGGATGACCTAAAGTTACCTCACAATGTCACAGCCCTTTGTGCTCTGATTGGTCAGTTCTATTGGGGGTAGAGCCGGCCTGTCCTTCTTCTTCTACTGTATTTTCCGGCAGGCTCAAAGCAGCGACCGCGTATTGAGTCCCCCTACAGGTCAGAGCTGGTAATGAGGGAGTGTGAGCGAGGGAGCTTTATACCCCTGCTGCTGAATGTGTTCCTCGGTGAGGGTTTGGGGCTGACGGACATCACAGAGGAGGAAGTGTTTGATCAGATTACTCCAATAAAAAGAAATGTACCTCGTGTCGTCACGACGTTTGAAATCTCGCGGACATCTCGCAATGACCTATTTTCAGAGGCATCAAATCTCGTTCTAGGATATCAGAAAAAATACAATATTTCATTTTTTGAAAATTAAGGGGGTGTAAGGTCTTGTTTTCAAATTTATTATATTATATGTAAGTATTAAATCATGCATCAGCATGATATGTCTCCTTTAAGTGATTCACCAATCACCATCATTCAGGATTTTATCCTGACCACATTTCTTCCTTGCAGACGATGGTTCCCCACTATCCTTCCAGTTTTTAATAATGTGTTGGACAATTCTTAGCCCAGTTTTAGTAGATTCTTCAATCTCCTTAGATGTTTTCTCTGCTTTGACCCTTCTTAAACAGACTAACATCTTTTCCATGACCACAGGATGTGTCTTTGACATGGTTGTTTAAGATTATTGTCTAAGATGCAGATTAGACAATAAGATGAATGCCCGACGGCTGTTACTGTTATGTGAAGCACCACAAAGCTAATCTTGCTTACCTATCCAGCAGACAGACGGCGACATCCGCGTCCGTTTTCAGGTCTTTCGATTCGCGGAGTTCCCTCCACCGTCGGAGAGCAACACCAATGTTGACCCGGGTCTTCGCTCTTTCATGGTCATAGCCCTTCTTTTTCACTTTTCACTCCTCTGACCTTTTTCTTTTGGGCTGTTTTTCAGCCATTGCTACTGCACCTATTTTATCTCTCTCTTATGCTAACTGTGCACGCTACGCAACCGACGACCCCCCCCCCTCTGTCTGATCTGCGCATGAGTATGATCGCCCCCTGGATGTGGGGGGGTGTACCCTGTTTTGGTGGCTCGGCCCGACCCACAGTATTTACCTGCTGAAATTCAGAGCCAAGGCTGTGTATTGAAACCGGACTTTTTTTTTCAACATGCTGTCAGTGGTGACATCTTGTGGATGGAGAGGAGAAATACAGTGATTTTGACAAATAGTGCATTAGATTAGAAGATTAGAAGATCGCTGACTACACCTTTAAGGAGCTCTGTTGTGAGCGTTTTGTATCTTTTTTCTAACCGTCTTCTTCTTCTTCACTGTCAAACTGCTGGAGGCCTTGGAGAAACATCAGGACATCAGAATAACTGTGACTTCCTACACAAACTGACGCTCCCTCGATCCCAGAGCTGGGGTGACACCACTGCCGAGAAGAAAGACGAGAAACCAGACGCAGGAGGAGAAGAGGTTTGGACCGCGAGCAGAACGAGTATCACACCTGTTTCCTCAGAGAAGAAACGGTGTGAGCGCTCACTCTGGTCCAGCTGACCAAATAAAGCTCCTGAAAGTGATTCAGCTTCAGCAGCAGAACCCGCCGCCGCCCTCGGCTGGTGATGGATGGCGTGCCGTAAAACTTCATCAGGAGTGTTTTTATTCAGACTGAATGAAAACATTTTTCAGAGCCGAGCTGCTGACGATGATGAACGTCAGAGGTTCTGGTCAGAAGAAGAACAAACAGAGTTGAGGGTTCGATAGATTAACTTTACAAACAGATCGGGTATAAAGCTGTCATTAGACCGTTCGTCACTCCGCCGCTCAGTCATATAGCTGTCAGCTTCACCGTAGGAACTGTACAGAGCTGCAAACACGTCAGCACCAGAGCTTATTTCACACCCAGCTGCTGCTGTGACACGCAGACCTGGACCTGCTGGGCTCTGTGGGCGGTTTTTAATTTAATTATAAAACATATTTTAAATAGAAACCCAGGACGTCATAATGGGATGAAGGTCGGAAACCAACAAAAAACGTTTTAATCAACTCGTTAGGATGAGTTTAGTTTCTTCAGGCACAGCATACTCACGTGTGGGCTTTATGTTCTAACAGTAATGTGAAAAAAGGACACTACCACTCCTTCGAATGATTAAAAGTTTAAAAAACTGACAGAAAACTCAGCTTTATTCATAATAACATGTTTGAATTGTGCTTAATAACATTTAAAAAGTTACCAGGATCACAAAAACAGCAACGATTATTTTCATATTTTTATGAGTTTAACTATAACATATATTATGAGCATAATCAACATTTTTTCAATTACTAATATTATTGTTAAAATAATTATTACAATAATATGGTTATATTTACCAGTTGTATTATTTTTATCATTATTTTGATATCATTTTTGTTTTTTTTGTGATATTTATTTATAGATTATTACCCTATAACTATTATATTATAATCATTATTGGTTTAATAAACAATATTCAAATAACTGTTACAATGACGAGAGTTTTTTACTTATTTTATGCATTTGTATTATTAATATTATTATTATTTTTTTGTAATATTTAAAAAGTGTTTTAATTAAATTGAAATAGTTGTATATTCAATGTTTTTTCCATTACTAATATTATTGTTAAAATAATTATAAAAATATTATGCAACGCATGATTCATATTATAATTATTTTGCTGTCATATTTAAAGTGTTTGAATTAAATTGAAGTAATTGTACATTCAATGTTTTTTCAATTACCAATATTATTATTAATATAATTATTACAATAGTATGACATTGTATTATTCATATTATTATTATTCTGTTGTCAAATTTAAGAAGTGTTTCAATTAAATTGAAATAACCATATTCAACATTTTCAATTCCTAATATTTTGGTTAAAATAATCATTACAAGTACATGGTTAATTTTACCACTGGCATTATTTTTAACTATTGTTTTGTTATCTTGTGATATTTTTTTTTATAAATTGTTATTACCCTATAACTGTTATATTATAATCATTATTGTTTTTATAATCAATATTCAAGTAACTGTTACAATGACTAGAGTTTTTCTTATTTTATGCCCTTTGTTTTATTCATATTATTATTTTGTTGTTCTATTTAAAAAGTGTTTGAATTAAATTGAAATAATTGTATGTTCAGTGTTTTTGTTTCTGGTTAAGATCATTGTTTTTTTGTTTTAAAAATATATCGGCAATGAAAATAATTATATTAGTAGTAGTAGAAGTAGTAGTAGTAATGCTAATAATAATAATTATAGTATTAACAACACCAACAATAATTAAAATATGAACAATAATAAAATTCTCCTGATCCCAATATGTTATTTATTTTTCACATTTTAAAATACTGTTATATTTTTTACAAAATCTTTGCCTCTTTTTTAATTTAAATCAATATAAATTTCTATTTTAGCATCAGTGATATTGTACCTGTAAGAAGACTCTCACGGATGTAATGTTTCCTTGCTTCATGTTTTTCTTTGTCCTCTTTTTTTGTCTCCTCTGTTCCTACCTTCCCCTCATCTTTGTCTCCTTTAGTTGCATCCTGCCCCTAAATCCTTATCTCCTTAAGAAGTCTCCTCTCTTTTTGTCCTTGTCTCTTTCAAAAGTTTCCTCTCTTCTTCCTGATCTGTTTTACAAGCCTTTTCTTCCCTTCACTCTTATCTCCTTCATCCTCTTTCCCCATCCTTCTCTCCTCTGATCATTCCTTGTCTCCTCAGTCCTTGTCTCCTTCAGACGTTCATATTGAATTGAAATGTAAAATAATACTAATTTAATATGAGGGTTGGGAGTCGGTTCTCACTGTGGTTTGGGGTCATGGCTAAGGTCACGTTCACACACTTTGCTGTAAAGGGGGCGGGGCACTGGGCGACCCACGCCTCCCTCATTGGTCAGTTAGTCTGTTGTCCTTTCTGGCGTTTGATTGGCCAGTTTTGGCAGCAGTTTCTCTCTGATTTATGAATGATTAAATGTTTATGTTATGATGTGTCTGTGATGACGGAGGCTGCTCCTGCTCTCAGTAAACCTTGTCGGTGTGTTTCTGTCTAACCCGATCGCTGATGGAACAAACTGGGAGCAGCTGTTGGTCGTAGTTTTGGTGTTGGGACGTCCCGGGTCTGAAGGTGACTCACTGTTCCTGTTTTCAGCTGTAATGACGATCATTAGCGCCCCACCCTGCACCCACTCCTTCTGTTTCACATCACTTCATTTTTTTTATTTTTCCAGTGCTCCGTCCAGCCTCATCCGCCTCGCTCACATTTAATCCTTCAGAATGGCTCCGTGTTTTTCTTATTACTTCATCGTCCACTGATGCACTTTGAACAGAGCAGAGAGTGGTTATAGAGGGTGATGTAACAGCTGTTTGTGGATAAATCATCTTCAGCTTTGAGAAGAAAAGTCTGTGTGTGGATGTGACAGTCTGACTGCAGCTCCTCTGTAAACCTGCAGAGATGATCACTGCTCAGGTGCTGAGTCAGGACACACGGGCTGATTCTGTAAAAAACTGTTCATTCTGACAGCACTTTTTAATTTTGTTTTAGTCTTTCATTCATTTTCTATACCCCTTTATCCCTTTCGGGGTTGGGGTTGGGGCTGGAGCCTATCCCAGCTGTCATTGGGCGAGAGGTGGGGTACACCCTGAACCGGTCACAGGTCGATTATTTTGTTTTAGTTTTTTGCCTAAATATTTTTTAGTTTCAGTTATCATTTAAAGGTGTGGTCAGCGATCTTCTAATCTTCTAATCTAATGCACTATCTGTCAAAATCACCGTATTTCTCCTCTCCATCCACAAGATGTCACCACTGACAGCATGTTGAAAAAAAAGTCTGGTTTCAATACACAGACTTGGCTCTGAATTTCAGCAGGTAAAACAGATCAGACAGAGGGGGGAGGGGGAGTCGTAGGTTGCGTAGCGCGCGCAGTTAGCGTAAGAGAGAGATACAATAGGTGCAGTAGCAATAGCTGAAAAACAGCCCAAAAGAAAGAAGGGCTATGACCATGAAAGAGCGAAGACCCTGGTCAACATTGGTGTTGCTTTCCGACGGTGGAGGGAACTCCGTGAATTGAAAGACCTGAAAACAGACGCGGATGTCGCCGTCTTTCTGCTGGATAGGTTAGCAACATTAGCTTTAGCAGTAACAGCCGTCGGGCATTCATATTCTTATTGTCTAATCTGCCAGAATGTACTGTTGTTGTGATGTTATCAATAATGTCAGTCGAGTTGTCTGACGAGTCGGGGTTACCTTAGCTACGTTGGTCAGCTACTCAGTTTTTATGGCCGTTTCCATGATGATGCATGTCCATCAGCTTTCGGGGGTGGAGCCAGGGGTGAGGTATGAAGGGAGAGGTGGGTCTAAATTTGTTTATCAACAAATTCTTCACTCGTTTTCTCCCACATCGCTGACTACACCTTTAATCATCAATTTTTTTTTTAGGATCTTGGCGCACAAACTCTCTCTGTTTTTACATTTTAGAATGACCACATGTGGTCAGTCATTGGTTACAAGGGAACAGCCTCTAGTGGACGCTTGAGGTAATGCAAATCTTTTAGAAAAGGTTTTAGATTCAATCATGGAATCAAGTACTTTATGATAATTTAAAACACTGTTTTAGTCTTTGGAACCACATCAGGATTTGGGAAGAAAAGATCAAAGTAAAAAAACATAAATTAAACAAGGTACGTTGGTAACATGGATGTTTAAAGGTGCTATGAGGAGAATCTATTACCGGCGACATTAAGACTCTGCTACTTATGAGCACGCGCGGCGACTGTCGTACTGCTGCGTTCCACTAACCTCGGAACTGGGAGTGACATCATCTCCGACTTATCTGCGTTCCAGTTGAAGTCGGAAAAAAACATGTTGATCTACCAGGCTATTGTTAGCTGTTGTTAGCACGCCCTGCGCTGTTGTTCACAAATATCCCATGAAGAATGTGATTATCACTATGGCAGCATTTTTGTAAATATAAGTCTAACAATACTATGTATACAGCTGATCTAGAGCGACACACCCCAGTCAGAAGTGCAAATAAATTGATTATTACAGGAGCTAAATAACTGTTCACACTGGGGGCATCCATCTTCCATTGTCAACTCGGGGGTGGCGAGGTTTCACCGAGTTCCCAGTAGGAAATTCCGACTTCGGGGGGACGTTCCAGTTGCAGTTTCCTACTCGGAACTCGGGAATTCCTACTTCTGACTACAACTGGAACGCACCAAGGACGTGACCCAAGCCAAAGTGTGCGTTTGTTGTGATGCTAATGAATGCAGCTCTGACTTTCCTCAGAACTCTGCATTGCTTTACAACTTATTTTTTCAACAATTTACAGGATGCAAAGCCACGAGGTAATGTATCTCTTTCTAGTTACGTAGCGGTAGTTTTTGATGTGTGACAACAAGCAATTTTTGGAAAGCTTAGTGTCGTAGTTTTGTAGTCGGCTATATATCTCTACTTACAGCCCGGTGCTCTAAGACGTTTTAGAATAATATAAATTTGCTCTAGTTTTAATTGTCTTGTTCCTGAAGTTGAGTATCCAGGCCAGTCCAGCCCTGTCTGACCCGACCACGAAGCTAAGGAATAGCATTATAATATAATATAATAATAATATATATATATATATATTATAATAGCATAGATAACCTATTTTGATGCTATGAAACTCATCTTAAAGTGTGTATTTCCATCAGGCATATATCTAAAAGTGAGACTTTTTTGTAATTACTTAGAAACTCCTCATAGCATCTTTAAGGCCAGTATCCAACAGAGGCCATCTTTGGGAGATGGCCTCTGTTGGATACTTTGGGTACTGCAGAACCTCATTCTAACACTTGATTTGTAGCTTGGTTCATCCCCCAATCACTGCCTGGACTTAACCACCCTGTCCCGTCCGTCATGTTTTCCCCTTAGCCTCCCCTTTTCTCCGAACTCTCACTTTTTAACTGTCCCGAGCTCCAGGCATGACTCGATCCAATTGTAACCCACAGACCCCCCCTGCCCTTGGCCTGAACCCCGATAGAGAACGCTGCAGATCAGAAGCCGCGTTCTTCCACCAAACAATGCAGCGGTCCTGTGAGAGCCTGGCGGAGGGTCCGCACCCGCTGAGGCCGGTCACGTTTTGTCCTCTCTGACTCAAACAGAGACACATGTCCTCCTCATTTACTGTGTCACCGGATGATCACTCACCACGACCAGGAGCTGATTATATGAGACCTTTGGAGAGGTTCTCCTGGTCCAAAACAAACATAAATTCATTTAAAGCTGAGCCGGACCAAGACTTCAAAGAGGGGAAAATAAACACGGAGCGGGACGTCCCATCAGCATCGGTCGGCCTGTTGATCGTGGTCAGTCGGTGCATTCATTTGAGAGGTTCAGGCACCCTCTTGGCTCCAGAAAATCTCTCTGGGCCAATATTTTCTTTGTCAAATCAAATTCAAAGGCTGTTTTCATGACTGTCCAATACTGATCGCTGTTGATTAATGTTTTTAATCAACCCCACAGCTACACAAGTGACACTCTGGAGGTGTCCCAAACTGCTTTTAAAGCTCCATACTGCACCGAGTCTGAACTTTTTACAATCTTTTTTTAATTACAGAGACATACATTCTCCCATCAACTGTGTTTTTTTATTAATCACAAATGTTGCTTATAAGTGGCGTACGCTTTATTTTGTGCATAAGCAAGTTTTATAAATGAGGCCTCAGAGCTTTGGAGGGGCTCAGATCTTACATTACGTACCTGGCCGAACTTTGTATTCTTCCTGTACTCTTTAATAGGGGTGTCCTGATCAGATATTGATATCGGATATGGGTCCGATATCAGCAAAAGAAACAAATATCAGATTGTATCGTCCTGCATCTAAAATATCCGATATAAGCACTCTGATACAAGCAGTCCATTCTAATTTATTTTTATCTATCTAATTTAGTTGTAGAAAATGCTTATGTTTAACCCTTTCATACACAAGTTACTAAATCACAAAGGAATACTTTTTAAAATGTTTATTTTCACTTTCAAATAAGTTCATCATCAGAATCATGTTCAGCTTTTTTCAATGTTATGTCTTGAGGGAGTTATGCATCTTTTCACTACAGTGACACCATGCAACTTAGCAAAGATTCCCAAACATCCCCGACATACATTTATTTCAAGTAAATAAAAGCAAAATAAAAATATGAAGTATATGTATTGTTGATGTTTAATCAAACAATTCAGTTGTGAATTACACCAAAATTTAAATTAAAAAATATGTGAAATCTGAATACAGGCACAATACCCAATTCGCCCTTCGCCAGGTATTTTGGATTTACAATGCAGTATCATGAAATGGTAAAAATGTGCAAAGATAATATTTTAAGAGAAGGGTTTGGGAATTTACCACTTGGTAGTTGGACATGGTACTGCAAACTTCAGGGTATAACATTTATGACAAATGTCTGTCTACTGTAGTAGACACGATGCATGAAAAGGTTAAAGAGGACATATCATGCTGATGCATGATTTAATACTTACATATAATACAATAAATTTGAAAACAAGACCTTACACCCCCTTAATTTTCAAAAAATTAGATATTGTATTATTTCTGATATCCTAGAACGAGATTTGATGCCTCTGAAAATAGGTCATTGCGAGATGTCCGCGAGATTTCAAACGTTGCGACATCACGAGGTCCCTTTCTTTTTATTGGAGTAATCTGATAAAACACTTCCTCCTCTGTGATGTCCGTTAGCCCCAAACCCTCACCGAGGAACACATCCAGCAGCAGGGTATAAAGCTCCCTCGCTCACTCACCCTCATTACCAGCTCTGGCCTGTAGGGGGACTCTACGCGGTCGCTGCTTTGAGCCTGCCGGAAAATACAGTAGAAGAAGAAGGACAGGCTGGCTCTACCCCCGATAGAACTGACCAATCAGAGCACAAAGGGCTGTGACATTGTGAGGTAACTTTAGGTCATCCTTGAGACGAAGCGTTTCAACAAGCGCTTAATAATGGCCTAAAATGAGGATTTTGAGAACGCTATTGTGGGGCAATGAAGGAACTAAATGACTTGTACTGAGGGCAGAAATGCTTTACAGGCATCCTAGTCTGGCATAGTGAAAAGGAGAAACAAGCATAATATGTCCTCTTTAAGTTAGACACTGTGCTTATTCTAAAATTTAAAAATATGTATTTTGGTTTTTACTGGATTTCTTAAGGTTACTTTTCAGGGTCTTCTAATTTATTTTCATTTTATTTAATTGTAGTATATTCTTATGTTTAAGGTTAAATTTATTGAACCCATTGGTTAGTAACAAATGGGTCATTTTTCTCATACCTACTATTGCTGACTACAGTTCTCTGTCTGAGTAATCTCACTTGATCAAGCCTTTTCCTACAGTCCATAACACAAAATAAATGATAATAGTATGTTTAATTCTTGCTTATTTTGTATCAGATCAACATCGTTATCAGCCAATACTCAAGGCTGCAATATCGGCAACGTATCAGAGGTGAAAAAGTTCTATCAGGACACCCCTACTCTTTAATGTGGAGTCCCCCAGGGCTCCATACTTGGCCCGATTCTGTTCCCTTTGTATGGTGGATGACTGTCCTACATGAGACTGGTTCTGCTCAAGATTCCCAACTACTAAACAGAGGTTTTTCTGACTACTGTTACTATAGATGCACTGAACTGTAAATTGGCCCAGTACATATATACAGTGTTTCACAAAAGTGAGTACACCCCTCACATTTCTGGAAATATTTTATTATATCTTTTCATAGAACTACGCTGAAGAAGTGACACAATAGCTGGGTTTCGATTACAGTTTTTCGCAAAATTAAAGCGATATTCCTAAAATTTTGACAAAGTATATTTGTGCTTTGAACGTGTTTCCATTGAAGGTTATTCCAGACAGGAGTGTCATAACTCTTGTGAAATATCATCCCGCGAGATTTCACTGCAGGAAGATGGACACATGAATATGCCAAGGCTTGTCGAACCCTTTCTCCCTCATTTCTATCTCCTTATAACACTCTGCATTCCTCTGTTGTTTGCTGTCTAGTATGGCAGTTGTGTTTTTCTCAAGAATAATGGCAAGAAAAGTCTCCGTCTCCTCCTCTGTCCAAATGTACCGCGCCATGTTTACTCCGAGAGAAGTGATCATGTGACCAGGTACGTCATGTCCTGTGACGTATAATTGCAGAAAAAGTGTTTCCGTTGCGCTTTTGCTATATATTTGAATATCGAAACGTCTGAAAAACCACCTCATGAAGGTGTAAAAACTTTTTAGCGATATTTTAGTGCTTTTTCAAAATTCAGGTGTTTCCATTACCATTTTTTTATTGCACTAGTTACATTTTGCACATATCCAAGGGTAATGGAAACACACTTTCAAAAAAGTGAGATCATCCCTTTGGTCCAAAGTGTCAACATATTGTGGGACTATCATTATTTTTCAGCTTTGCCTTAACCCTGTTAGGCATGGAGTTCACCAGAGCTTCAATGGTTAGCACTGGAATCCTTTTCCACTCCCACATGTTGATATCATGGAACTGGTGGATGTTAGAGACCTTGCGCTCCTCCACTTTCCCTTTGTGGAGATACTCAAAAGGGTTTAGGTCTGAAAACAGGCTTAGCCAGTCCATCATCCTTTCCCCCAACTTCTGTAGCAAGGCAGTGGACGCAAGCCCAAAATCCAGTATTTCCTGTCTATACGAGATCCCATCAAAATGGATGTTCAAACAAACAAACAACCTTCGCCCTGGCTGGAGTTCAAAAAAACATTTTCAGTGACCTAAAAAGCCTGCTGGCATGTGGTCAGGGGGCCAAAAACACACGCCTACGTGTGGCCCAGAACAAGGTAAATATGGCTCTCTATTCATCACTGTCCCATCTGTTTTAGCCCCATAAATGCATGGCTTGCACTCTTATAGGTGAGCCTTCTATTCTCTAGAATCTTGGCACTAATGTCTACAGTCAGAGCCCTGACTTATTGACATACTCACTGAGATGAAAAAACAACCCATTTCTGCCAATTTGTGGCACAAGCACTCAGCCTGAAACATCCATCAGAGTGGCCATGATGAAGGATTTTTAAACTTCTGTGCACATTTGGTAAAATTAGGCCTGTCAAGATAACAAATTTTACTGGACAATAATTGTCCCAAAAATTATTGCTGATAAGCAACATTATTGTCAATGTTATTTTTTTCATTATTGTAATTAAATGTCGTAATAAAGTGAGTACACCAAATCAAAAGCAACGAACTTTCATTTCTTAAGAGTATTTAACTGTAATTGGAAGGTCAGCAGTTTTTAAATAAAATAAATTAAACAAATAATAAAATGAATTTGAAAAACAAAAAAAAAAGAGGAAAAAACCCAATGAAAATGAAATGGACTCTCTTTTGGGAAAAACTGCATGTAAAACTAATCATTATAAACGAAATAAAATGTAGTTTTTACAGTTCCTGAATTGTTTGTGACATGTACGCTCTCCCAGTCAATTCGTACTGTCTGTCAAATAACATTTCTGGCTTTTCAGCCGTATTGAAGGACGGCATTTCTTTTGCAATGTAGTGAACAACACTGTCTGTGAGTGCACCATTTTGCGCTGTTTTATTTATATTTACTTTGCCGACCAAACACCACAGTATGCACGGACTGTCTGGATGAGGGCTCTGCTGCACCTCCCCTTCTTCGTCGTCACTACTTTCAAACAAATTCGACATAACGGCTCGTCGGTGTTCATGAGCTCGCACCTTGTTCATTCTGTTTAAAACCAAAATATTCCCATTCCTATTAATGTTTGTTTCCTTGTTACTCCTCAGAACGCTCGCTTCAGCTCACTGTGTGTGTACGCATGAGCGGACCCGCCTCCCTCTCAAAGATTGAATGTATGACAGATGCATCACTAACCCTAACCCTGCTCATTATGCTATAGAACCAACGCGCCCAGGCATTGAGAAAGATGGATGTAGTGAGCCATCTTCTCATCCAGCCTGCTTGGTAGAACGAGAGGAGGGAAACAAACACGCATGGAAGCCAATTTATCGAGGCCAGCAAACTTACTTATTTATCGTTCTGTTAACTGATTTATTGATTATCGCGACAGGCCTACGTAAAATTAAAAATGATATTAGCAACATTGCTGTTTTGATAACAATAAAAGTAACGATTCTGGGCATCCAATGCTGAGCATTCCCTTGATTTAATGGTCAAAATTCCACTCATTAATTGCAGTGTCTTCAAACTGAAATCAGTTCAGGTGCTTCCCGGGTATTTTTAAGGTTTGTCTTCTTTTTTCAACACCTGTTTATTGAAATTAATGTGATTTTAACAATCTTCATTTTTTGGTGTCATAATCAATAATCAGCCTCATCTTGTTTTTTAGCACACTTTAACACCTTTATTCCACCTCAGCCCCTCTCTGGTATTTGTGCCTCCGCTGAATCCTCTTAACACAGGGGCGTCAAAGCTATGGCCAAGGAGCCAAATGCGGCCCGCTTCCAATTTTTAATTGGCCCCCAAATAGTTGTGGAATCAAGACATTTTGATTACGGCAGCAAATACCATCAATCATGCACATTTTCTGCTGTATTTACTTTGCCACAAGGTCTCATTAACAAAGTATTTTGCAATATTCATCTTCAAGCACCAACATTCTTGCAGTTTACTCTTGTTTTGTGTCTGAAAGTGAAGATAAGATGTCCACAAACCTTAAAACTTTAACTTCAATTCACTAAAAGTGAGGCGCAGAAAGTGGCTCATCTGTCCATGTATTCCTCTTTGTCTTAATGGGTTAAACATGTTGAAATCATCCTGTACACCATTTCAACACAAAGCGGTTCCACTTATTAGTTTTCTGTGCCGCCTGACCGTCTCTGAGGCTTTCCAACTTGTGAAAACACAAGTTTTCAGGTCGCTTCCGCCTCAGCGTTGGAAACATACTGACCTCCAGAAAGTGAACAACACACATGAAACAAAGGACTGAGAGAACAACTGAGTGGGCGAGGGAGGAGGGAGAGGGTCATCCCGGGTAAACGGGGGCCTCACACCATTCAGAGGAAACAACAGAGGGACGACAGACGGTCACACAGACGGGACATGAGCAGGACGAGGACATCTGACCGCCGTTTCATCCTCCAGAATATACGTTATCGATTAAACCGAGCTCCAAGCAGAGGACACAAACGGATAAATGTTCAAATTCACGTTTAAGGATGAAGTTCAGAGCGTGACTCGACCACGTTGGTTCATTAAACCCCTCATGACCTGACACACGACGACCTATGAGATGTTCGGAGGCCTCAGGTCACGCCGTCTTTTGTATGCTCGTGTTTACTCTGAAGGTCGAAAACAGAGGAGCAGCAAAGAGGAGCTCAAACTTACCTCGCAGGAACTCTGCTCATTTATCTGTGAAACAAAGCAGACTCCTGAGTGAACCAAGGCAAAGGAGACGGGACACAAAGATGTTATTCAGACTAACACCAGTTTACTGATTTCACTGAAAAATGTGTCCTTTAGGCGAACGGAAAAATACGGCAGCAGATGGAAAACATTAGGGACAGCTGAGATGGTAACAGGGTGATTTAAAAACAAGCCTAGAGAGCAGAATTTGTGAGTCTGTAGTAGCCACTCATCAATGTGGTTTATATATCTTTCAGTGAGGCGGCTACCAGCGTTGGGCACGTTACTCCAAAAAAAGTGATTAGTTATTAGCAGAGGTGGGAGAAAGTCACTGTTTTGCAAGTCTCAAGTAAGTCTCAAGTCGTTAAACCCAAGTCCAAGTCCAGTCTCAAGTAAAGACAAGACAAGTGAAGTCTGAAGTCATAGGGCTCTAATTTCGTAGACCAGGCACACCTACCCTGCACCGGCCTTCGCTGCACGGACAGGGTTTGGCCAGTGCACTTTGCAAGTTTCCTGCAGTGCCAAGAGAGGCGTACTCCAGGAGCAGAGAGGCACATCCATGCCTCCGTCTCTGCCCCTCCGCACAAATGCCAGAGAGGGAGGAGAAAAGGCATGAGTGGGTTTAACACAGCTGAGTGTTGTCTTCACCAATCAAATGACCGCATCTCCTTGCCTTTAAATGTGTTGCGGCCGAGCCGCAGCATCTGATTGGTCTGAATGATCCCCGCCACCACAGAAACAGTGTGCTGAAAAGACCTGGCAGCGGAGACGGTCAGAGCTGCTGTCCCTTCCGCAGGAAAAGGGACAGCAGGGCGTGCATCGGAGGCCACGAAGTGCGTCACTGTGTGGGCCAGCTCCCGGGACAGATGTTATGTGTTCCTTTGTCATTAATAGGAGTAAAAAATTAAGAGACAGTTACACAGCAGTAGGCTTATCCAATCATAATGCCTGTGATCCACATGCACTCCTGGTTTGTCATCACTAAATAGCAGAGCCTTTAGTGATATGCTGTAAACTCTCCCGGTGTCTCCTTCTCATCCTCCTTGCAATAATGTACTCTATCTTTTTAGATCACGTTAAAAATAAAGACAAAAACAGAGAAATATGGGAAATCACATTTAAATCCTGAGTGACATACATTTATTTTCTCTCCTTTTTCTTCATCTTTTTTCTCCCTCTTTTCTTTGAATTTAATGAAATGAGAGAAGCCAGATATATACTCAGTATCAGATGTTAAGGCTGTTTATTGTTGACTTGTAAGATGTGCCTCAAACTTCCAGCTGCCGTCAGGTTAATCTTCCATTTTGACAAACGGCTTTAATCCGACATCAGATGTGACGGGACAGTTAATATAAATACAGATGTATATGCTGGTTCAGACGGTTACATTAAATAGTGATTGCTGTGATTGTTTATTGCATTAAAATGTGCCTGACACTCTGGAGACCTGCCTCTGAGGGTTTGTTGACGTGTGCGCACATGTGCGCCTGTAACCACATTACAGCTGCAGAGGGTGCGCTCCGCTTGCGCCGAGAATAGACCAGGTTGGAGCTGGCGAGCTTTCAGCGCACCTTCCGCACAGTTTTTTTGCTGTGGTGCGCCGTCACACCCATCTCTGCGCAGACGGTCTACCAAATTATCACATTGACAGCGCATGGCGGTGCGCCGGACGAAATTAACACTGCGCAGGGTGCGCCAGGCTTGCGCAGTGTTAATTTTGAAGCCCATTGGCTTCAAATTGGCCCTTTGGCTTCAAATTTTCAAGTCCTTCCAAGTCATAAGCACCGTTGACCAAATTAAAAAAAAGACAATAAAAACCAGGACAGTTTCATCACTTTATAAAAAAACAACCAGTACAGTCAGGGCAGGACATGAAAACAGGACATGTCATGGGAAAACAGGACACTTGGTCACCCTGGACCTTAACTTTATATGGAGTTAGATCAGTCTCATAATAAATAAATGCACACAGAAGGATTCACAAATGTATACTAGGATTAATATATAAATGTCTCTCAACTCACAAATATTTTTCAAAGTTCACAAATGTATTTCTGATGCACACACAAATATAACTTGTTTTATATATTTGTAATGGAAATCCACAAATGTCTATATTTAAAATAATTTGCAATTTTCGTTTAAAACAAATATTTATATTGTGATATTTATTCACAAACTGTTGAATCTGCATTTACAAACTGTTCTGCATTTGTGAAAATCCCTGCATTTGTATGTATATTGTGATATTTGTTCACAAATTGTTGAATCTGCATTCACAAACCGCTCTGCATTTGTGAACATCGCCGCATTTGTGTGTGAATCTTTTTGAGACTCCCCTGACGTGTCTCGATCCACAAATGCGTTTTTTTCAACACGGAAGTATCTGTAGCCAATCAGATGTCTCTCTCTCCTTTCAGCCAATCACAAGAACGCTACTTTTCAGCCAATCATATGAACGCGTTCGTACAGCTTAACCGACACATTGGACTGAGAGAACGAAGTTGTCATCCAGGTGGACATGGCGTCAGGACCTGGTTATCTGCAAAGTGTAAATGAAACATTATCCGGGTTTTCTTTGCTCTCTCTAGTTGGGAGGTTTGCTGAGATAGGTGGAGAATTGTATGAAATGTGTAAACACCGCCAGCGCCAGCGGGGTAACCCGGTCTCTAACGCCGCCAGTGCTATCAGGGCTAACACTGAATCCACCACCGAAAGTGCCGCTAGTACCCACCCTCCCCTGCCGCCGACAGTGTGCGCCATCACGGCCACCGGCGTTATGTACACACCGCCAACCCTCTCCATCCCGCTGCCCGTGCAGCCATCACGGCTACTGGCGTTATGTACACACCGCCATCTCCACCACGCTGCCATCACGGCTACTGGCGTGATGTACACACCGCCATCTCCACCCCGCTGCCCGTGCAGCCATCACGGCTACTGGCGTTATGTACACACCGCCATCTCCACCCCGCTGCCCGTGCAGCCATCACGGCTACTGGCGTTATGTACACACCGCCATCTCCACCCCGCTGCCCGTGCAGCCATCACGGCTACTGGCGTGATGTACACACCGCCATCTCCACCCCGCTGCCCGTGCAGCCATCACCGGCCACTGGCGTTATGTACACACCGCCATCCTGCCCACAGCAGGTGCGGTCATCTCCGCCACTGAGATTACGTGCCCGCCAGAGAGCAGAAGTGTGTGCTTATATTTCACACACTGCTATAAAATTCTGAGAGCATGCAGCATATATGTTTTCAGTGATTTCAAAACTAAAGCTACTTCACTATTATCCCTCACAACTGATTAAAAAATGGGCAGAGTAATTTGTGACATTGTGGTAATAGGGTAAAGAAAAGTAACTGCTGAAGAAAGTATAAGTAAGAGTAATCATTGCTGTGAAATATCAGCCTTTCAAATGTATGTTTTTATCACTGTCAGTGCTGCATGAATCTGCTCATGCTTTTGTATATTTAAATCAATAATAATGCATCATATTTGAGAGGATCACATACAGCGCATTTAGTTCTGTGAGTAACTTATGTCTACAAAAAGTCCACCTGTGATGTCAGTTTTCTGCATATTCACAGAAAATGATAACAGCCTCTTTCTGTATAAGCAAATAATGTCCGTGGCGAAAAAAACACGCTCATGCACAAATTTTACAGACAAATGTAAACCCCAGTCATGTATTTCCTTGTCAGTGCTATGTTGGTGATATAAAAAAATACCTGTGGTTATTCATTGTGTTCTCATGCGGACTCCACTCAGTGAATGAAGCCAGATAATGTCATAACATTTACTGACATTACATGAGCAAGGCTGGATGCACGATGTGAAATATAGGCACACACTTCTGCTCTCTGGCGGGCACGTAATACCAGAGGCGGAGATTACCGCACCTGCTGTCGGCAGGATGGAGAGGGTTGACGTGTACATAACGCCAGTAGCCGTGACGGCTGCACGGGCAGCGGGACGGAGATGGTTGGCGGTGTGTACATAACACCAGTGGCCGTGATGGCGCACACTGTCGGCGGCAGGGGAGGGTGGGTACTAGCGGCACTAGCGGCGGTGGATTCAGTGTTAGCCCTGATTGCACTGGCGGCGTTAGAGACCGGGTTACCCCGCTGGCGCTGGCGGTGGTTACACATTTCATACAATTCTCCACCTATCTCAGCAAACCTCCCAACTAGAGAGAGCAAAAAAAACCCGGATAATGTTTCATTTACACTTTGCAGATAACCACCTGCTAACGCCATGTTCACCTGGATGACAACTTCGTTCTCTCAGTCCAATGTGTCGGTTAAGCTGTACGAACGCGTTCATACGATTGGCTGAAAAGTAGCGTTCTTGTGATTGGCTGAAAGGAGAGAGACATCTGATTGGCTACAGATACTTCCGTGTTGAAAAAAACGCATTTGTGGATCGAGACACGTCAGGGGAGTCTCAAAAAGATTCACACACAAATGCGGCGATGTTCACAAATGCAGAGCGGTTTGTGAATGCAGATTCAACAATTTGTGAACAAATATCACAATATACATACAAATGCAGGGATTTTCACAAATGCAGAACAGTTTGTAAATGCAGATTCAACAGTTTGTGAATAAATATCACAATATAAATATTTGTTTTAAACGAAAATTGCAAATTATTTTAAATATAGACATTTGTGGATTTCCATTACAAATATATAAAACAAGTTATATTTGTGTGTGCATCAGAAATACATTTGTGAACTTTGAAAAATATTTGTGAGTTGAGAGACATTTATATATTAATCCTAGTATACATTTGTGAATCCTTCCGTGTGCATTTATTTATTATGAGACTGATCTAACTCCATAACTTTACAAGTATTTTCAGCTAACGTCAGTCTCAGTTTTTAGCCACTGCGAGTTTACCAGTGATATCGTTGTTGCATATAATGGATGCTAAGCTACAGTTACCCAAAAGGATCTCACAACAGGTACCAGACCAACTTACCTTTCTTTGTGCAGCTTCAGGTGCCGAACAAAGTTTAACGTCATCACCTCTCCATCTGTTATTCTCACGCTGCAGCTTTTGCAAATAGCAATTCTTTTTTTGTTTATGACATCGTAGTTGTTGTTGTTAGTTGTTGTTAGCTAAAGGTCCTGGAAACAAAGATCAACAAAAGCTTTCTTCGAAAGAAATTAATGACCAAACATACAGACTGTCAACCATCTAAATATCTGAGGATGGATCTTTGCACTGATTTCCAAATATCAGCAGTTATATTTTGAAAGTGCTTAAGTGGGCAGGCTTAACCCTTTGACTGGCATTGAAACCGTACGGTTGACTTTTTGCCAATAACCCAAAACTCTGAAAGCCCATCTTTGCCTGTTTTTCCTTATCCAATTTCCTGAACAAAAACACCGATATGTATCCTGTATGCTGCTGCTGTAAATGGACATAATTTTTCCAAAAACTAGAAAAAACTCACAACTCCCCTGAAATGTATCAGTAAGAGCATACCTCAGAGTAAGAAAAAATCTCTTCACATATTTCCAGATCATGTAACAATCATTATTTCTTTTAAGGGACTGTGAGGAGTTTCTAAGTAAATACAAAAAAGTCTCACTTTTAGATATATGCCTGATCCAAATACACACTTTAAGATGAGTTTTATAGCATCAAAATAGGTTATCTATAAATGCTATTCCTTAGCCTTCGAGTCAGGTCTGACAGGGCTGGACTGGCCTGGATACTCAACTTCAGGAACAAGACAATTAAAACTAGAGCAAATTTATATTATTCAGACACGTCTGAGGGCACCAGGCTGTAAGTAGCGATATATAGCCAGCTACAAAACTACGATACTAAGTTTTCCAAAAATTGCTTGTTGTCACACATCAAAAACTACCGCTACGTAACTAGAAAGAGATACATTACCTCGTTGCTTTGCATCCTGTAAGTTGTTGAAAAAAAGAAGTTGTAAAGCAATGCAGAGTTCTGAGGAAGGTCCGGTCTGCCTAACAACAAACACACGCTTTGGATTGCGCACGTCTTTTGGTGCATTCCAGTTGTAGTCAGAAGTAGGAATTTCCGGTTCAGAGTAGGAAACTGCAACTGTAACGCCCCCCAAAGTCGGAATTTCCTACTGGGAAATCGGTGAAACCTCTCCACCCCTGAGTTGACAATCAAAGATGGATGCCCCCAGTGTGAACAGTTATTTAGCTCCTGTAATAATCAATTTATTTGCACTTCTGACTGGGGTGTGTCGCTCTAGATCAGCTGTTTACATAGTATTGTTAGACTTATATTTACAAAAATGCTGCCATAGTGATAATCTCATTCTTCATGTGGTATTTGTGAACAACAACGCAGGGCGTGCTAACAACAGCTAACAATAGCCTGGTAGCCAATAGCCACCCCCGCCGATAAGTCGGAGGTGATGTCACTCCCAGCTCTGAGGTTACTGGAATGCAGCTATACAACAGTCGCCGCACGTGCTCATGGGTAGCAAAGCTGCTTTAGAACTAGCCACTGTTCTGCTACTTAAAAGTCAATGTTTTGCTTTTACTCAGGTTAGCTTTAAAATGTATCAAAAAAGATTATTCTCTTTTCTGTGTTTGACTCTTGGAAGTCTTGTATTAGATGATTTAAAGTTTAAGCATACATTCAAATCAAAGACTTTAGACCTTCCGTCCTGGGGAACATCAGTAAACCTTTTTTTGTTTTTTTGGATGTCTGAGTTTGTAAGAGTGACAGGAAGTGTCCTTCAGACGCTCTACATGCGGTTTGTTTGGCTCTGAGTCTGTCAGTGTGAGAAAAGAAACAAACGCACAAGTCGAAGTCAGTGTTTCCTCTCTGACTCAGACCAAATCCATCAAAAACCATCTGGCCTTGTTTTCAGCCTGACATCCTCCAGCAGCCCAAAGTCTCGCCAAGACGATGGAAACAAGATGGTGGAAACCAGGCAGCGGCGGCGGTCAGCGCAGGCCAACGTATCTATTGTGTGAGCATAATCCAGACCACATTGTAAGGTCGATCGTCGGCCTGATTGAACCCACAGGGGTGCTTTATCTGATGGCTGTGGTTTCATATCACCGGGATGCTTCTGATGTCTTTCATGTTGTCTGTAAAATGTGTTTATGTGACTGTGGAAATATGGCAGAGTTTATTATTTCCTTAAAGGAACTGTCCAGGTCCAATCTGGACCTCATGATTCCCTTGGTGAAGGGGTTTCCCCGTGAAAGAAACTTTTCAGGCCGAAATCAGTTCAAGAAGCAGAAAATAAATGTTTGTTTGAATATTAGAGTTCGGTCTCAGAGGGAGGATCAGAGAGATTACTTCACCATCAACTCTGGATTCTATTTCCACGACGATTCGTCACTTCTCGCTGGCGAACTTGCTAATATAATGACATAACCTGCTCTGTTGATTTTCCAGATTACCCAGGAATCATACAGCTGATTTATGGGTGCAGGCATCCAGCGCTGGCCATCGTGGCTGTAGAGTCTGTTGTTGTCTCTTGATTGTAACAGCAGCACAAAAGGTTGGATGGAAAAACAATAGACTGCTGTCGATTTAGGTACCTTTACGCAACCTTAGCCAACTTTACTAAACATCCACCAAAGTTACTTTGAAGGTGCTATGAAGAGAATCTATTACTGGTGACATTAAGACTCTGCTATCCATTAGCACGCAAGGTGACTGTCGTAATGCTGCATTCCAGTAACCTCGGAACTGGGAGTGACATCATCTCCGACTTATCGGCGTTCCAGTTGAAGTCGGAAAAAAAACATGCCAGTCTACCAGGCTATTGTTAGCTGCTGTTGTTGTTCACAAATACCACATGAAGCATGTGATTATCACTATGGCAGCATTTTTGTAAATATAAGTCTAACAATACTATGTATACAGCTGATCTAGAGCGACACACCCCAGTCAGAAGTGCAAATAAATGGATTATAACAGGAGCTAAATAACAGTTCACACTGGGGGCATCCATCTTTAATTGTCAACTCGGGGGTGGGAAGGTTTCATCGAGTTCCCAGTAGGAAATTCCGACATCGGGGGGACGTTCCAGTTGCAGTTTCCTACTCGGAACCAGGAAATTCCTACTTCTGACTACAACTGGAACGCACCAATAGATGTGAACCAAGCCAAAGCGTGCGTTTGTTGTGATGCTAATGAAAGCAGCTCGGACCTTCCTCAGAACTCTGCATTGCTTTACAACTTCTTTTTTCAACAACTTACAGGATGCAAAGCGACAAGGTGATGTATCTCTTTCTAGTTACGTATCGGTAGTTTTTCACAACAAGCAATTTTTGGAAAACTTAGTATCGTAGATTTGTAGCCGGCTATGTATCGCTACTTACAGCCTGGTGCTCTCAGACGTGTCTGAATAATATAAATTTGCTCTAGTTTTAATTGTCTTGTTCCTGAAGTTGAGTATTCAGGCCAGTCCGACCCATCCGCGAAGCTAAGGAATAGCATTTATAGATAACCTATTTTGATTCTATAAAACTCATCTTAAAGTGTGTGTTTCGACCAGGCATATATCTAAAAGTGAGACTTTTTTGTAATTACTTAGAAACTCCTCACAGTCCCTTAAGGTATGATGTCAGGAGGTTTGAGTTGAAGTCCAAGTTTCAGCATTGTTTTTCATTTGGCTGGGTCAGCTTCGACTAGTCAGGGCTGTAGCTTCAGTCCTTATTCCTGCAATCTGGCCTGTTGTTGCATGATGCACCGAATTCGCAAATGGCATTAAGAAATTCTATGGTAGTTTGTCAGTATTTTGATTGATCAAACAAGATTAAGTTGTTATTGAGCCTAGTGTGTGTTACTCAAGACCGGTCTTGGTCTCGAGACCACATTTTGAAGGTCTTGGTCTTGTCTTGGACTGGCCGGACTCTGGATTTTCCATCAAGACTGATCAAAACCAGCACTGATCTGCTGTTCTGCAACTTCATTAATGTGAAAAAGGAGGAACACTTGGTAAAACAAGAAAAAGCTTAAATTCATGTGCTATTTCCTCCTGTGATGTCTTCAACCTTCCTGGTGTTGTGACTGAGGGACACCCCTCTTAATTGTTCAACCTTGTCATGGTTTTTAAAATAGATTTTGCGTTTGCCGCATACAAGATGACCACTTCACACGTTGCGCGATGTCAAAGTAAAATAAAGTTGATCTTTTCAGGTGATGCCGTATGTGGCTGTGTGGCAGCAGCCAATCAGTGGTGTGTGCTTATGTGACGGTACACGTGACAGACAGTTTTTTATCCGGACTACGGGGGAACAATTAATGCCTGTGAGGGAAACATTAGTCAGTGAGGACATTAGTTCCGCCTAGACGGACTGCAGAGAACTCACAGATAATGCTGCTGCAGGGCATCAGCTGCAGTGTTTTGTGTTTGATAAGTGAGTGAAAAGGGCACAGCTGTAATAAGGTCCGCTTATACATCCTATTATATGATATATGATATGCTCGCGGTGAAACTCGAGCAGACGTGACGTCACCGAGTGACAGCTGATGGCAACGGTGACCAAAATGAGGTATTTATGGACATGCGACGATACTTCAGTGGGTGACGCAATTTTGACCGCAGAGTCGCTTGCGGTAAGTGCATTCACAATAAACGTGACTATGAAACCATAATCCTGCTGCCTAGAAATATCTCACTGTGGTCACAGTCGGCTGTTTCCGTGGCTGGGGGATGTCATGTCCGCTCGAGTTTCACCGTTTTATCATATAGTAGGATGTATAAGCTGACACATTATTCCAACTGCGTCCCCTTCACTCACCGGCCAACCACAAAACACTGCAGCTGATGTCCTGCAGCGGCATCGTCTGTCAGTTTTCTGTGATCAGGGCGGAACTAATGTACGCACTGACTAATGTAACAGCACTGCTAAACATTGTTATTACCAAAAGTGGGTTGTGTTTTTCTGAATCAAAACGCAACAAAAGGCTTGATGGCAGGAACAAAGACTGAAACTGCAGCTCCAACTAGTGGTTGGTTGCTATAATATGCAGCATTGAAAGGTTTTTATCTGCATTGATAAACGAACAGAGTGAAAGAACTCCAAACTAAGTAAAAGATGACAAAATACTTCAATTACCCACTTTGAAACGGAGTCTATCAACTTCAGGAGGGAAGGCAACCTAAATTAGTTTCTTGTAATAATTACAGACTAACATGACGGCATTGGAAGTATTTATTTATCAATAAAGACTTGTTGGGTCCAGATCTTGTTTCAATGTCCTGCAGTGATCCAATGCCTCTCATTTATGTCCCTGTTATAAAATCATTATTTGGGCTTCGGGCAGTGGCGTGAACACAGAGGACACATAGACTTATGGAGATGGGGCTGACAGAGCACAAAGACAGCTTGAGTTAAAACAATAGAGACTTGAATATCTGATATGTAACAGCTGTGAGTCTGCGTTCTATCGTCCTGACCGGCCTGTCAGACCACACTGAGGGGCTATTGTTGGACGTATACACCAGATTGTGTTTAGGTAAAGAGAGAGTGTTGGTCTGTGGGAAGAAGTTCAGAAAGTGTGTGATCCTGTAGTGTCAAGAGACACCGTAATCAGACAATGAGCAGAGAGTGAGTTCACAGAATGAGCTCGAATTGGAGGATTGACCTGAGATTTAAACACATCTGTCTGTTGGCTATACTCGTATCACTGGTGCTGGTTAGTGTCTGATTTATGGGCGTCTTAGATAAAGTAACATGCATGTGTGCTTTTATAAAGCTTAAAATTAAAACTAGGGCAGTTGATAGATTACATTTTCTGTTAGTGATGAATCACTTCCTTTTCATAGTTGACTCAGGATTATTTTATTTTAACTTGTATGTTTAGAACTTTGCTTTCCTCATTATAAAGTTCATATTGACAGAGTTGATACAGGGATCTAGTGGCCCTTTCCCACTAGCACGCCTTGGCCCTACTCGATTTACAGTGTGTTTCCACTAGCCTGGTACCTCCTAAAACAAGCTAGTTTTAGTACCTACTCCGCGTCGATGTCGTCATCGATGAGTCATGAGCGCGACAACCTAGCATGCTAGTGGTAGCTACCATTAGCTTACCCTCATACATCTTTTCTTTGCAGCTCGATTGCTCTCGTCCTCGGCTTCATTCTGTTGTATAGCTTCCAAAACTCTCCTGTGCTTCTCTTATTTCTTCTTGCCACCTGCAGCCTTCTTCTGCTTTCCTTTTTTACTCGGTTTGTGACAAAAAGCCACAGATTGTTGTGTTGCGCTCAAAATGACGTCACCGCAGTGCCGCCCAGCTGTTTACAGCGACACTGCACCCCGTTGGGCAGGCGACCAGGGAAAAGCAGCACAAGGCGAGTAGAGTAGAGCCGGGTAGAGTCGAGTAGAGTAGAGTAGGGCTAATGGAAAAGGGCCAAAGGTGTTTTTAAAACCAAACTCAGAACATACCTTTTTAATTTAGCTCTTAATCTGGAATTATCTTGTACATGATCTGTACTGCATTATTACCATTATTACTATTATTATTACAATTAATACCATCATTGCTTTTATCATAACATTTTAATCTCTGTTTTTATGGGTTTTGTGTTTTTATATTGATTTTTGATATTATTTTATTTTGATTTTTATCCTTTTTAAAATTTTTATCTATTTTTATTTTATTATTTAAAGGAAAACACTTTATTTTTACTTTGTTTTTAATGTATTTTATTTTGCTTTAAGTGCTCTTTTAAAATTTTACTTATTTTATTGCATGGAGTTTGTTGTGACTTTCGTTTACTTTTACTCTTCTCACATAATGATGTCATGTCCAGGTTCTGCTTTCATAAAGCACTTTGGGCTGCATGTATGAAAAGTGCTATGAGTTTGAGCTTTGTCTTTGGCATGTATATATCGGTGGTGTCCTCTCATATAAGCTCAAGTCCATTTAGCAGACAGACCTGCCTAATTCTGAAATCCTGCAGGTCCGTCTTGCCAGTCTCCGTTGTCCAACAAATTCACTCGGCTGAATTCTTAACGGCCCAATCAGGGAAGAGAGGCGAGAGCTGCAGAATGGGACGTGACGGCAACCAGAAGTTGAGAACCGGAAGTTGAGAACGGACATGCCGGTTAGCCTATTGTCCTCATGGCTACTCAATGAAACTTGGTGAAATCTGCCGTCCTCAGAAGTTTACTTGTAGGGATTGTCTTTGACGAGGTTCATGTCACATATAAGTGTTAAATGAATCATCAAAGACGATAGTATTTTTTTATTTATTTATTTGCACCATAAATTAGAAACAACTACATTTGCATAGAAAAAGTGTTGGGAGAGGTGAAAAAACCCCAAAGTGGGCTTATCAAAGATACCTCCCCAAATAGAGTTAATAATAAAAATATAAGAAGAAAAAGAAATACAATTTAATACTATAAATCAAACTCAAAATAACTCAACAACAAACAGACGACAAGCAATTGAATTAAAAAGTATAAGGCCGTTAGCTGTTAGCAGCTAAGCTAGCGGCTAACGGCTAACAATCATTAACTGTTGTTAGCTGTTAGTGGCTAAGTTAGCAGCTAACGGTCATTAACTGTTGTTAGCTGTTAGTGGTTAGCCGCTATGGCTAATGACCATGAACTGTTGTTAGCCATTAGCTGCTACAGGCAACCCTGCTTGATGTGGATTGGTCTGTGATGAATGTGATGAGCCAAACAATTGTCCATTCACAAGCTTGTGTTTTTTTTTAACGTTCTGCCCCTGATAACAAATTTAAAGGGCTCCTTCCCAGATGGACTAGTGAAATATTTCCGTGGCAGATATATGGAGCTGTCCATCTGGCTTGTCAGGTTAAAACAAACCTACCTATGGGTACAAATAAGGTAACCTGAGTCTGAATCAGAATCAGATTTATTCCCAAGCAGGTTTTAACACTTAGAACAAACAGACAAATAAGTAACAGTATCATAACAAAAGTAAGGTGCATGCATTGTTAACAAAAATAATACGATATAAAAATAGATTTATCAGCGTTTAAGCCCCGCCCACCTGTCCTCCAAACAGACTGCGAGTCTTCTGGGTACAGTTACACCAGCAACTTCCTCTGCTGCATCTGGACTCATTGTGGTGTGAAACACACAAACACAGCACGTTCATACGGACAGTTGGACAGACAGATGTCCAGACAGACGGACAGACAGGAGGTTTAGAGCCCCTGCCCTCAGGGTGTGTTTGTGAACATGTTATATAACAGAAATATGAAGAAAGTATTTACAATATCAGTTACACAGCGTAAACCTTCTCCATCTGTGCGTGTGTGAATGGCCTCCATGTGAGTCGGGGTTTGCAGCTGGAGGGGAATCTGACCGACGCACACTCACAGCTGGAAGGTCAAACATCAGCTGTCAGTCGGATGGAGACTGTCCCGCTTCATTTCCACTCTGGTTGTAGACGGTCCGAGTGTGTGTGTGGGTACAATGGAGCTCACTGTCAAACAAAATCATGTAAAATATCTTTGTTCTCACGTCTGTTCTTGTTCTTCCTCTGACTGTTTCCACCTTCGGACAAACACCTCATATTTGTTTGTTTGCAGAAGAATTCAACCTGAAGTCCAGACATTTCTTGAGGGAACTCCACAACATCTGATGAGCCAAGACTCCTCCCTCTGTCCTATTTTGAGGTAACCCTTAACCTCAAACTCCACTGGTTTGTCTGTGCAGCCAGTGACGAATCTAAACATGCAAAATGATTCAGATCCATGTTTTTACCCATGGATGAAATGTAAGCAAAGTTCACTCTGGTGGCAGAGAACATCCGATCATAACTCCAGAAGCAGCAGGAGCTTAGAGCTGAGCCTGCTGAGTTTAAAGGGATATGACAACAGTTTTTGTTTTAATGTTTCGCCTTGCTCTGAATCCATGACAAGCAGGTAGACACCTTTCCACTGTGAATAGAAGAAACAGGCAGAACTTGCCCACCGCTAATTAGCTTAGCTCAAACACTGAGAATCAATGGGTAGTGTTACCCTGCCTCTGCCTACAGTCATCAGAAGAACCTCTTCAGAAACTCAACTCCACTTAAAGGTGCTATGAGGAGAATCTATTTCCAGCGACATAAAGACCATGCTACCCATGAGCACGCGCGGCGACTGTCGTAAAGACGCGACCCAAGCCAAAGCGTGTGTTTGTTGTGATGCTAATGAATGAAGCTCGGACCTTTCTCAAAACTCTGCATTGCTTTACAACTTCTCTTTTCAACAACTTACAGGATGCAAAGCGACGAGGTAATGTATCTCTTTCTAGTTATGTAGCGGTAGTTTTTGATGTGTGACAACAAGCAATTCTAGTTTTAATGGTCTTGTTCCTGAAGTTGAGTATCCAGGCCAGTCCAGCCCTGTCCGACCCGACCGGAAGGCCAAGGAATAGCATTTATATAGATAACCTATTTTGATGCTATAAAACTCATCTTAAAGTGTGTATTTCCATGAGGCATATATCTAAAAGTGAGACTTTTTTTGTAATTACTTAGAAACTCCTCATAGCATCGTTAATTTATAAAGCCCTTTAAAAACAGCCACAGCTGAAACAAAGTGCTGTACATGAATAAACAACACACATAACAATGGATAAAATAAAGCAGATATAAACACTAAAAGAGTTTTTTCATTGTTTTTAGAACACTTTAAAAACTAGAAAAGCACTCGGAGAGCGCAGACCTCCACCAGCTCCACAGTCCTTAGCAACATTGTGATTTTGACCATAAACACCAGTCTTACCTTTATTTCATCGAAACATTTAGATTCCTTGACCATGAAAACATACCATTAGCAATTGGATTCATAATGATATCTATTTAAGTTCAGTAGTTATTCACAGAAATCACATTTTTTGCCACAGCCAGATGCTGATCCAGATCAACACCAAAATCGAATCAGTTCTTCCTTTTCCCATGCTGAACATTTCCTGAAAATTACATCAAAATCCATCCATAACTTTTTGAGTTATTTTGTTCACAGACGGACAGACAGACAAACTCTCCCGAAAAACATAACCTCCTTGGTGGAGGTAATAATAAAACAAGTCAATAAAAACAAACCATAAAACACTAAAACAGAAGCATGTGGGGTTAAAAGCCATGAGTTTTAAAATCAGTTTTAAAAACATATTCTGTTTTCAGTGACTAAGATTAGCACTTTGTCCTTTTTAAAAGAAATACATACTAGGGCTGAACGATACGGACAAAATTTCATATCTCGATATTAATACCAGATATTTCAATATCGCTACGATACGATATGACTACGGGTTCAGTGAAAACCTAGCGGTGCATTCAAGGGCAATTGTGAAAATGAAATTTGTTGTGAATTCCAGAGCTGTACTTGCAGAGCGTGTGCAGGGGAAATCTATATCATTTATATCGTTGCTTTTTCGATGTTTATATCTTGAATGGTCATATCTCAATATCGATATGATAAATATATCTTTCAGCCCTAAGACATACGAAACTAAACCACAAAACAAAGCATTTCTGCCGTGGTTTGCATGTGCATCCTGTTGTTTAGTTAATATGATGACTGTAGGCAGAGGAAGACATTAACATTACTCATAACTAACATGTTAACAACTCATTCTGAATGAAAATGATAATTCCGAATAAAACTCAATTCCAAAGCAGTATGATAAAACCTGGAGCACCTTTATGTTCAATGTTTAATGCTTTAATTTTTTTTTTTTATCTTTGTCTTTTGGCATTGATTTTCAGTGTTTGAGCTAAGCTAGTTAGCGGTGGGTGAGCTCTGCTGGTCTCTTCCTTGTTGCTGCACACACAGTCCAAAGAAGGGAGTGTCTCTGCTTGTAAAGACTCAGGAGTGAGAAAAGACATGATATCAAAAAAATGTTGAATTCCTTTAAACACTGTGTGGATCTGCTACACCTGTTAAAGGGATAGTTCTGGTTTCAGTCCCATTTTGATCACTTGTATCACTCTTATTGTCTTGTTCATTATCCAAAGCTCATGCTCATAGGTTAGTGATGTAATGATATGATCTTAAGGCAGACCGCTGTATCGAAAGCTTTGACTTCCTCTCTCTATAAATGCATATTTCATTTTAATGCCTTTAAAGCAGCGCAGTGTCCAGCATAATGAGGCGTTTTAATGTCAGAAAGAGCTGGAGCTCTCTCTGATGGGTTACAGATGGCCTCAGTTAGGTTAGGGTGTGTAAAAAAATCATAAAACTTTATAGATACAGCAGTTTTCAGACGACAGAGGTGCTCAAAGTGCTTTAAAGTGAAGAAATGGGAGAGCAAATCAAAGAGGGCAAAAGTCTGCAGGAAATGAATGTAAATACCCTAAATATGACTCCAGTTAACCTCTGCGAGTGTGTGCAGCAGCGCTCAGCGCGGTCAGCCCTCTCAGGAGAAATAACGTTTAAAGCAGATCTGGATTTTATTTTACTGTCTCCTGCTTTTCATTGTCCCTCTGAGTGTGAAATGATTTCCCTGATTTCCTCTCTCGGGTGGTGTCAGCCGGCGTCCTGCAAAAACGCCTGCAGGCAACGCGCTCAACTCCTGACTTTTGACTCTGTGCACAAAGACTTTCTGTCCCCGATATTCAGAGGAACACGTCTGTTTTTTGAGAACTGTGGTTTCTCTTCTTAACCGTTAAAACCTGTTTCTGGACTTTCGACATTTAAGGTAAACATATAAGAGACAAAAGTCTTAATGTGGACCATGGTACTCAACGTCAGAAAGGTAATGGGATAGTTGTTGTTGTCCTTCATTTGTGCAGTCAGTTTGCAAAAACATTTAGCTGCAAAAAGACGCTAAAACCACAACTTTCATTATCTGTGCAGCAAGGCATGACAGGAGAGTCATGTGTCTGACATTGTAACACTGAAAATCTGTGCAGACCAACATTTACCAAGACAAAAAATCAGCAGGAATTGATAAAGAAAATTTTAAAGAATCATATCGATAGGCAGAATCATTAACAGCATTTGCATCAGTAAACTCTTATAAATAACCATCTCTATATCATATTTTTAAAAGCAAACTCAAGACCTGCCTTTCTAGTCTAGCTTTAAAGGTGTAGTCAGCGATCTTCTAATCTACTAATCTAATACACTATTTGTCAAAATCACCATATTTCTCCTCTCCATCCACAAGATATCACCACTGACAGCATGTCGAAAAAAAAGTCTGGTTTCAATACACAGCCTTGGCTCTGAATTTCAGCAGGTAAATACTTACTCGGTCAACATTGGTGTTGCTTTCCGACTGTAAATTTTGAAATACACTGTGGTAGCAACATTAGCTTTGTGGTGCTTCACATAACAGTAACAGCCGTTTATTTTCTTTCTTCATTTCTGTGCGAAACACTTTGTGCTGCAAAATTTTGTATGAAAAGTGCAATACAAACAAAGTTTGACTGTTTGATTGATATTGTCACGTAACTCCAGCGAACCAGTCAAGAGTGTAACTGCTGGCCTTGAGGGCAAGATGTTAAAAGTAACTTACTGACAAGATTTTAGCTTGTTAATTTTGTTACACTGTATGTAGACATAATTGAGTTACATCAGTCAATAGCCATGGTTGTCCTGAATCTATAGAAGAGCTGGACTTCATATTGTAGAGAAAAATGTGACCTCTGTGAGTAAAAATGTGGGAGAAGTGAAAAATTGACTAGAAACTGAACTTGGATATAAATAGCTTTGGTTTGCATGCTGTGATATTATTTGAATGTAGAACCAAGACCACTATTTTTTCTTTGTTCCTTAGGCTTCAGGGATAATGTTCACTAATTATATTTTTTTCATTATAAAATCTGAATAATTGAATGTCTGTTTTTCTTTTTTCTAATGATTTGTAGCCTGTAAATTTTAAGTTACATCAGTCAATAGCCATGATTGTCCTGAATCTATAGAGGTGTTGGACCTCATATTGCAGAGAAAAATGAGACCACGGTGAGTAAAAATGTGAGAGAAGTGGAAAATTGACTAGAAACTGAACTTGGTATGAACAGCTTTGGTTTGCATGCTGTGTAGTCAAAGCTATGCAAACAGACCATGTGGAAACTGATGGTTATTCTAACATCATAGTTGTTAATAAAGAGATGCAATCATTTCCTTTATTCAGTGATTTTCGAAGAAATTAATCAAATTTGTGCCACATTCAGATGTAAACATCCCCTTACATAAACTTCCTCAGTTCCTCCAGATGCAGTAACTCAGACCTACTTATGTTACTTATTGCCTTTTGGGTATGGAATTTTACTTTAGCACCAAATAGTAATAAAACATCTATACATTCATTTAACTGCAGCCTGGGGCCTGTCCTGCCCTCAGTGTGGTCTGACAGGCTCTTCAGGCTGATAGAAAACAGGACCCTGTGATTGGATCCAGCTGTTAAATATTTAATATTTCAGCTCTATTGTTTTTGGTTTAAGAGGTCTATTGTGTCTTTTATCCCATGAGCTCAGTGAGCATTGTATTATGTTTCTGATGCTTTTGTTACCGGAGACAAAATAACATTTTACTGGTCGTAAATTTTAAAGGTCCTTGTCAGCTGCTCTAATATTATGCCTCTGTTTCATTTTCTATATTAGAGGGTAAGTGTAAATAAATCCCCCCTTCTGACTTGGTTTCCTGTTGTTGGGCTTTGGGGAAATGTCTTTTATTGCATAATAAATGTTTAATTTGCTGTCTTTAGGAATTAAATGTGACTGTTCTGCCTTGAGACATTTGAGTATTCTATGCAACAGCAACACTAGGATAAAGCTTTACTCAAATTCAGGTAGAAATGCAACTCCCTTGAGGTGGTTTGATGCCTCTGACTATGTCTCTTAACCTCTATACTTTAATCAGTTTATCATAAAGTCAGAGAGAGTATTTGTGCAAAGTTAGGAAGAAATCAATTAAAGGATTCTTCAGATAACCAGTTCACAACAAGCGATGATCATGAGGTCTTGTCTCCTCCACATTTCACCAGTTTGTCCTTGAGTCAATCCACAAAAGTTCTGTTAAGATACTGCATTCACAAGCAAGGATTGCCCAGAAAATTCCATGACCTTGACCCTTCACACATGAGGTAAGCTAATAGTTCCCCTCTACTTTCATTTCATGCACTAACCTGGGCTAACCATTTCCTTAGCTTCTATTTCTTAAGCTAAAATAGGTTAACAGTTTCCCTATGTTTTTATTCCATGTGCTAACCTAGGCTTATAGTTTCCTTAGCTAGTATTTCTTAAGCTTAGGTAGACAAAAAGTTCCTCCCTGTTTTCATTCCATGCGCTAACCTAGGCTAACAGTTTCATTAGCTCATAATTTTTACGTTAAAGTAGGCTAACAGTTCCCCTCTGTTTTTAATTCATGCAATAACTTGGGCTAACCATTTTCTTAGCTTCTGTTTCTTAGGCTAAAGTAGGTTAACAGTTTCCCTATGTTTACATTCAATGAGCTAACCTGGGCCAACCGTTTCTTAGCTTCTGTTTTTTTTTTAAATTAAAGTCTGCTAAAAGTTCCCCTCTGTTTTCATTCCATGCAATAAATTTGGCTAACCAATTTCCTTAGCTTCTATTTCTTCAGCTAAAGTAGGTTAACAGTTTCCCTTTGTTTTCATTCCATGCACTAACCTAGGCTAATAGTTTCCTTAGCTTCTACTTTTTTAGCTTCAGAAGAATAAAAGTTCCTTTCTGTTTTCATTCCATGTGTTAACCAAGGTCGACAGCTCCCCTTAGCTCCCACTGATTAAGCTAAAGTAGGCTAACAGTTTTCCTCTGTTTTCACTCTATGTGCTAACCTAGGCTAATACCCTTTGCTTCCTTTTTTAAATAAGTAGTGCTACACTATTGCATTCATTCTATTCTCCTGCTAGGCTAGGCTAACACTTCCCCTCTACTTCCACTGTTTGTGCTAAGCTAGGCTAGCATGTTGAACTGGTCCTTTAAGGTCAGCAGATCCATATTCACGTTCCAGAAACACGGCGAGCAATAAAACCACTCTTCTCCCATGAGCCTTTGCATCAGGAAGCAGTGACTAGATGAGTCTCAGCTGTGTGTCTGTCTGTGTGTGTTTTGTATATGTCCATTTTTGGACGAGTGCGTGTGAGTCGTCTGAAGTGCTGCCACTGGCGGACGGGTGTGTTCTGTTTACAATGCACCATGGGAAATTAGGGGCGTGATGCTATCTGAATGAGTGTGTGTGCGAGCAGCTGTGTCTGCACGGAGCAGAAATGTCAGGCAGTGGGCGTGGACCTTCAGACGAGAGGATCCTCCATGTTCTTCTGTCTTTGTTCTTCCTTTGTTTCTCCTTCTGTTCTAGCTTGTTAGTGCTGCAGCTAACTGCTTCAGTCATGTACGATGAATGCATCACTCTAGTGCTCATGATATGGTTCACGCCCTGCACGTTTGTTCTGGTCATTTTTAATCTAACTGCAGAGTCAGTGCAGTTTATGAGCTCTCTTGTTATTCTGCAATCATGTCACACTGTGGATTAACTCTGACATCATTGTTTCATGAACATCTTGAGGTGTTTTGTTGGAAAAAAAATAGAAATATGCGGTGTAAAGGGCAGAGAGTTGACACTGGACCCACCCTATTCCCAGCAACACTGATGCCTTGTGGGTGTAAGTTTATTTGGGCAATATTGCCTAATGCAATGGACTGACTAACGAGACACTAACTCTTTGGGTAGTTTTGCCGTTAAGAAGAGGAAACATCAGCTATTGAACCTCAAATGTGGTCATTTGAATGACCTGTTGCCTTCTTTTAACTAGAAAGCAGTCAGAGAGCACAAACCTCTGCCAAGGTACGTAGCTCAAATAGGGGTGTCAAATTATCGCATAAGTTGAGATTAATTAATTAATTACAGTTATAATTAGCCTGCTATGTTTTTTAATCGAGTGAATCTAATCTTTAATCTGATTCAACTGCTTTGGTATTTTCTGAGGGCAGAACCTTAAAATACCAGAGCAGCTGGTGATTGGACGATCAGTCCGCTTGTTACACTCTTCACAAACCAATCCACATTAAGCCACAGTTTGACGTAGCAGCTAGACCCTGTTGTTAGCTGTTAGCTTAAACTACGAGTACTTCAGTCCTTAGACTATCATCCTGTCTTACATTAAATGATACCACATAGATGTAACATCTACCACATGTGACATAAATCTTGTCAAAGACAAACTAAGTTCTCCAGGTAAACTTTTGAAGAGGACAAAATTGATATCTTAGGGTAACCATGACTACGGCTCGTCGTTGTTAGCACAGTATTTCTGTGTCTCTCTCGGTTTCCCAGCAGTGAACTTTGGTTGGGAGAAGAGCAAAATCATTTAAGTTTTGCTTGAAGTGATGTTATTTTCTCCTCTTTTAATGGAGAAATCGAGTCCATTTCTAATAAAACTGCAGATCTTGCCGCGTCCATGAAGACGTCTTTACACGCAGCTGCTGTTTTCAAACATGCAGTCACTTCCTGGTGTCATCACAACAGGAAGTGTCCCCTGATTGGGCCGTTAAAGTTGGAGAGTTTTATGCATTGGGCTTCTTGTGCTTCAGTTTTTGGGGGTGGAGAACAATCTTTTGATCTGCCACATTAATCTGATGAATTTCAATGAAACTACTTCAAGTTGTGGCTTTTTCAACTATTTTTTAAGGGAGATTAAAAAGGTCAATTAATTACAGTTTATAATTAATTAATCGCTCATTTTTTAAAAATCTACTGACAGCACTAATTGTATCTATAAGCAATAGCTCCATTATAAATATACCATCATAATATGATTTATGACTCTGAAAACTCATATCTAACACTCAGAGTCAGTGTTGACTTTGACAGCACTTTGTCTTTTGCCTAAAATATCTTTTAGATTTAGTCATAATTTTAGTCTAGTTTCAGTTGATGAAATTTCACAACATTTTAGTGGATGATATCTACTGTAAATTTTGTCGACTAAAATATAAAGTGTAACTGCAAGATTCTTTTATGTTAAACTGGTAAGTAAGTTATGGCCCTTTTCCACTAGCACGCCTTGGCCCTACTCTACTCGACCCTACTCGATTTGCAGCGTGTTTCCACTAGCCTGGTACCTCCTAAAACAAGCTAGTTGTAGTACCTACTCCGCTCTGGTTCCAAGCGAGCTGAGTCGATACTAAAAAATGACATCACCGACTACCGGCTACTGATTGGTCAGACAATGTCATCAGTGATGAGTAATGAACGCGATGGCCTAGCATGCTAGCGGTAGCTACCGTTAGCTTACCCTCATAGGTCTTTTCTTTGCAGCTCGATTGCTCTCGTCCTCGGCTTCATTCTGTTGTATAGCTTCCAAAACTCTCCTGTGCTTCTCAAGGGGTATTTCTTTTTACCACCTGCAGCCTTCTTCTGCTTTCCTTTTTTACTCGGTTTGTGACAAAAAGCCACAAATTGTTGTGTCGCGCTCAAAATGACGTCACCGCAGAGCCGCTCAGCTGTTTACAGCGACACTACACCCCGTTGGGCAGGCGACTGGGGCTAATGGAAAAGCAGCACAATGCGAGTAGAGTAGAGCCGGGTATAGTCGAGTAGAGTAGAGTAGGGCTAATGGAAAGGGGCCATTAGTGAACCAAACAAAGCCTTTGTTTAGTAGCAGACAAAGATAATATATGAAGGTAACGCGACATAAGGTGGTAAAAACGAGTCACAACAAGCACACAGGAGGAGCGGCCGAAGAGTTTATCTGAAGACTTAAGGCAGAGATAGGCTAACACTTCTCATGGACTCTCAGTGTTGAGCTAAGCTAGTTAGCGTTGGTGACACTGGGCCATCTCTTCCTTGTTACTGGGTGAACAGTTGAAAGCATAGAGTCTATCCGCTTGTCATGGACTCGAGACTAAAGACTTGGAAAAAAGTTGGTGTTTCACTTCTGTTGTTGCTTAATGCTGTGGTGTTTGCAATTGTGACCTTTCTCGGCCACTGTATATATGTTTCTGCTGAATATTTTTTTTTGAGGTTCGCCTCTTGAGATGTGGCATCTCATTTTAAGAGGGTCCTCGTGTCCATGTGACGGTAAACTTTTTTTATTCTGGAAGTTTAATCATTACCAACCCTGGATAGATACATCATTCTAATATTAACATTACTGAAGACATGCCCTAAATATTTTTAAACAAGTTTTTAAAAGTGAACAGTTTTGGTCATTGAGGATTGAATCAACACGTTTTATCTCCCGGTGTGAGACGATGCCGTCTGCCTCGTGCATCAGCTGTTTGCATGGATCTGCACTCAAGTGTTTATTAACCCGGGTGAATCATCGGCTGTGTTTGTTCTGATTTAATGCACGTTACCAAACACAGATGTGGAGGCTGAATCCGAGGATCACTCGAGGTCAACAGGGAGCAGACGGAGGAGCGGGTCTCACATGATGTTTTCTCTGGAAGCAAGAAGGGAATCCCCAAAACGGCCCAAAAGAAAGATGTCTGCCAGATAAAGAAGATATCAGTGACCGTTTGTCTGAGTCGCTCTGTGCTCTGCAGCTGGAGCCAGACACCTCCAACAGTAACAGAGAATGAAAGAACCAGGCCCTTTACTTTGATACAGGTTCATTTTTAAGTAATGTTAATAAAGAGGCTTATGATCTTTCTGCTGAAACAGTTCTTTAACCCTCACACATACCCTCTCGCTCGGTCAATAACAAGCAAGCAGTTTGCAGGTTTAGTTCCTCCTTAAAAGGATACACCAACATTTGTTTTGCTTTCATATCTCTCCTCACTCCTGAATCCATGACAAGAAAGTAGACGCCATTCTTTTGACTGTGCATGCAGTAATTAGCTTAGCTCAAACACTGGGAGCAGATGGGTAGCATTAGCCTGCTTCTGCCTACAGTCATCAGATAAACTCTTTCTGGCAACTCTATCTGGTCATGTGTGCTTGATGTGGCTTGCTTTTTTGGCTGTATTATGTTATGTTATCTATTTTTAAACTACAATTAGCATTTAATGTCATTTTCATAAGAGATACATGCAAAACTAAACCATGGGGTCCATTGTGCAAACCACCACAGAGCTGCTTGTCAGTAGGTCAACAAAACAAAGCCTCTGTTTAGGAGTAGAAGAATAAAATACAATGGTAGTAGAAGATTACGTAACACAACACAACAAGTCATAACAAGCACATGGTACCATTAGAGTTGCGGAAGAGTTTATGTGATGACTGTAGGCAGAGGCAGACTACCACTTCCCATTCATGTCAGTTGTATGTACATTTTTATTTTTTGTTTTCGTTTTAGGTCATTTTATCTCTGGAGTCATAGGCAATACAATCCCTCAGAACTTGCACACAACGATACGCACCACTCACATTTTATTATTTGATCTTTTCATTTTTCTGTTTTTTTTTTTTTTAATTATGGTGGTATGCATTTTGTCACCAGTTGTCATAACTTCTGAGAAACTTGTTTTTATTTGATTGCTTTTTACAGCTTTTTTTTTACAAGTTATATGTGCATATAATATTGTGTAATTTTCATATACTTTAACTTCAAATAAGCCGTTCAGGCTTTTCACCTCTACCTGTGCCTCATATAATTCGTCATTTTTGACTTTTGTGTATTTCATAATTGTGCAAAATAAATAAAATAAAAAAATTGTCTCCTAGTGTTTGAGCTAAGCTGATCAACAGTTGACTAGTTTGCTTGTATCTTCATTGTAACTGAACACACAGGAGTGAGACAAGACACAAAAACAAAATAAAAATGTTGGCATGTCCCTTTAAGCTTTTTTAAAGCCTCTGTGCTGAAGACAGCCAAGGCGAAAGGCATCGTGCTTTCAACAGTCAGACTAAAGCCAGATAATGAGTCAAATGTCCATCTTTTGCATGCAGAACACTCCTTGGAGCTCTTACCCAAGGATAAAATAATCAGTTTCGGAGGTCAAATGTAAAAAATAAAGAGAACGCAGCTACGTCTTTATCTTTATCTACCAAACGTCGTATCTTTAAGAGTGCTGTAAGGCATTTCTATAAAACTTTGTGCACATTTCTTCATGGCTGCTTGAATTATGCGTTTATATCTTAATAAGACGAAGGTCAAGTCTAATTACCTTTTTTGCTCATGGAACGTGATTTTTCATGAACACTGTGCAGCATGTTCTTCCAGTTTGACTCTAAAGTCTCTTACTGATGATTGATTGGATTCAATATCTTTGGATGTGGTTTATGGTTGGATTCACAACAAGAAGGTTTTTGAATCAACTCCCCTTGGTGGGTCTGCCTGTGTGGAGTTTACATGCTCTCCCTGTGCATGTGTGGCTTTTCTGGTTTCTTCATACAGACTAAAACATGCTTGTTAGGTCAGTTGTGACTGTAAATTGCCCTTCAAAGTGCGTGTGAATGGGTATGTATCTCTGCATATTAGCAGTGTGCTTGGTGGGCGACCAGTCAAGGTGTTCCTTGCCTTTTGCTCAATCACAGCTGGTAGGAGTTCCAGCCCCACACAGCACACCCTAACCCTTGATCCAAACCCTTGAACCAAAAAGGGAATAGCAGTATCTATAAGGGATGGATGGATGAATGCATCATAGGTCAAGGTCATAGAGGATTCTTGTCAGTCTTTGCTTCATAAATCTGATATCACAAAAATACTTTCAAGTAGGCCTGTCATGATAATCAATAAATCAAATAACTGAATGATAAATAAAAATGTCCTCAGTAAGTTTGCCGGCCTCGATAAATTGACGTGCATGCGTGTTTGTTTTCCTTCCCTCGTTCTACCAAAGAGGCTGAATCAGAAGATGGCTCACTCTGTCCATCTTTCTCAACTCCTGGCCGCGTTGGTTCTATAGTGGAATGAGCGGGGTTAGGGTTAGTGATGCATCTGTCAGTCATTCAATCTTTGAGGGGGAGGCGGGGATGCGTACACACACAGAGCTGAGGTGAGCGTCGTGAGAAGTAATGAGGAAACGAACACTGATATTAATGCTGGCATGAAAGCGATGGTTCCTAAGCCGAAGCCACAGTACAAGTGTGGGGACATTTTGGTTTTAAACAGAATCAACAAGGTGTGAGCTCTTGAACACAGACGAGCCGATATGTGATGACGAAGAATGGGAGGTGCAGCAGAGCCTTTGTCCCGACAGTCTGCGTTTACTGTGGCATTTGGTCTGCAAAGTAAACATTAATAAAACAGCACAAAATGGTGCACTTACAGACTTGTTCACTACATTGCAAAAGAAATGCAGTCCTTCAATACGGTTGAAAAGCCAGTTGTTCAGGAAATGTTACAAACGTTTGACAGACAGTACAAATTGACTGGAAGGACGTATATGTCAGGAACAATTCAGGAACTGTATAAACTACATTTTATTTATTTTTTTTATTGTTGTGTGTGTTTTTATTGGAGTTTTTTTTTTCTTTATAGAGGCAGGGTCTATTTTTTGGTTGTTTTTGATTATTATTATGATTTTTTTACATGCAGCTTTTTTCCCAAAAGAGGGTCCATTTCATTATCTTTTTTCCCTCTTTTTTTATCTTTTTTTTTTTTTTTAAATAAAAAGCTCTTGACCTTCCAATTACAGTTAAATACACATACGAAATAAAAGTTCATTGCTTTTGATATGGTGTACTCACTTTATTTTGACATATAATTACATTAATGAAAAAAAAAAGATGTGTCAAAACAACATTGACAATAATATCGTTTGTCAGCAATAATTTTTGGGACAATTATTGCCCAGCAAAACTTGTTATCGTGACCAGCCTACTTTTAAGTGATATCCTCCGAACTTCGACTGCACTGTCTGTACTAACTAGATCTTGCAGGTCAAGGCTCAAGGTCATGGAGTTTCCTGGTTATTTTAGATTAGATTAGAAAGAACTTTATTAATCCCTTTGGAAAACTCCCACAGGGAAATTAGGATTTCAGCAGCAGTTTAAAACAGCAGATAGAAAGATATCTAGAAAAGTTAGACATAAACTAAACATATAAATAAAATAAAATACAAATAAATGAAAAAATTACAAATAAAAATATGTCTACTGTCTGGCTACTTTCTTCCTTATTCTGCTTATAGAAGCAGAATCTAAAGAATTGTATGAGGGAATTCTGTCAAACTTTGCACAATGTCCTCTCTGACTTTATGATGAACTGATTAAATTAGGGACAGAAGGTCAGACGTCATGTGGCCCACAACTTTACTTTCACTCTCTGGTGATTATAACACTCAGAGGCAAAATAACACCATCAGGTGGTCTTAGTTTCCTTTTATTGGGAGTGAACCAATTACTTGAACTGTACCTTTAAATTGAAGGTTTCAAAAGTACAAATTAAACCCAGCTGAAGTCTTGATCTAGATTTGCTCATAAATCATTTGTGGGTCATTTAGCCTGACTTGAAGGCCAGTTAAGAGATCCGTGTCCTTAATTCCCCTGCTCTAATCAAAGCTGTTTGGACCGCTATGTGACTGACACCTCTGACAGCCAATTAGAGCCCACCTCTCTGCGGTCACAGGTGTTAAACAGGTCGTGGACAGCGTGTCCCTACATGACCAGGAAAACACTCAACGCACACGTACACACACATTCAAACAGATTCTGGATAATAAATCAGTCCAGGCCTCTAATTGGCCCGCTGTGGACCTGAGGGGCTCCCTGATTGGTCCGTCATAAATCTTCTGCAGCATGTGTTACTCTGCTGTCAGGCGGGCGGGCACTGAGGGGCGGTCAAACTGTCACCACCCGTCTATTTCGCTTCCTATTCACCTACAAACACACACTTCCTCTGGGCACACATGCTGTAAATGAATTATGGCAGCCGCAGGGACGTCACTGTACGCCCACATAAACACACACACTGACAGAGGTGTGTGTAGGTGTGTGTGCTGCAGAGCGGACGGAGAGTACGGAGTGTGGACGGCTGTCATCAGACTAATTTACAGTCGGTAAACACGCCACACTGGACTTCCTGTCCGTTTTGAAATCAGCTGATTGTGCCTCTCATTTCGAGTCCCTCGCCTCGACTGACCTGCAAACTGTCGTCATTCGCTGTAACGAGGGGTCTGCACTTTAGCGGTGTTCAAAATTTTCCATTGAGCACGTTCATAAGAAAAATATGAGGATTTACATGCAAGCTTCGATACGTCCCAACTTTGAGGTGGTAAAATTGTAAAACAAATGCAATGTCAAAACAGTCAGCACCACAGCTTCTTACTGATGGTTTGATGAGGCTCAAAGTCAATCACTAAAGAATTTGGGGCTACCAATCAGATTTTAAGAGGAACTATTAGGACTTGGCCATCACTGGATCCACTCCTGATTACGGAAAACAAACATTGTTGAACAAATACATGCGCTGAAATACACATGTACATGTACAAACAGATCCTTCGGTCATGCATTAATGGAGAGATGTCAGAGTGATGGCTAGTAAGTGCTACGAAGCAGCTTTAGGGTTAAGTGCCTTGCTCAATGGCACTTTGGCAGTGCCCAGGAAACCAGCTGGTGCCTCTCCAGCTACCAATCCAACTTCCAAACATGGATCAGCTGGGACTTGGACCCTGACGACTCGTCTGCGCAACCAGCTACGTTAACCCTATTTCACTGGCAGGTGTTTATGTGCAATAAAGTTTAAACGCTTGGATGTACAAACCTGTAACTACTTTAAATTGGGCGAACACACAAGATTTTTTAACTACCCCACACTGGAAGATAAGAAGTGTGTGATGTGCCCTGATAATCTCAACACAAATAACAATTCTGTCCCACCACTGATCTAGAATCTAGTCCTCCAACGCAGAAATCTGATCAAACGTGATCCAAGAAAGGACTATGGAAAAAATCCTGGAGACAGCGTGAACTTATGAGCTGGCCCTCCATTTATGAAGTCCATCGAACTTATGTTTAGGTGGTCTATGCATGTTTTTGCCTGCTTTATTGTTTCCCAGTCAGCTTGCTTCTTGATTGGCTACATTCATACGAAGTCGTCAGCTTTCCGCACATACATGAAGATTTTTGGTTGTAAATATTGAACAAGTTCATATATATATGATTGCAGGGCTCTCAAGTTTTGAATGCAGACTAGAGTGACCCCCCCATATTAGCCTATTGACTTCTGTAATTCAAACAACCTAAGATGGTTAGCTGGTGTGTGTGAGTAATTATGACTTACTCTGTTCTATGGCTGGGTATTTCCAGCAACTCCACGATACGATACGTATCCCGATACAGAGGCCACAACCCCGATACACATACATTGTGGAAATTGACTGTGCTTTTAACAGAATTCCCAGCAACTTTTGTTTTTATTACAAGAAGAAAAAGAACAAGCATGAGTTTTAAACAATTCTTCAACTTAAGAACTTTAATTCAGGTCTCCAAAGACAGTAGACTCAAGTTTAAATTTGGAGCATGTGTTTTATCATGTAGCTTGGCTTCTACTTTGAATTGTGCCATAATAAACATTACCCATAGAGTATTTACAACAACTGTTCAAACATTGAGGCCGTATCGATTCTGTAGAATCCATATCCATACACGTATCCCCAAGAAGTGCATGACGATATTTTGGCGTATCGATATTTTGAACACAGGCCTACTCTGTTTGCATACTCTGGTGGTCTCTGTGATGCTCGCCTCTTATGATCCAGTCGTAACTTCCAAAGAAAGACTTCCAGGGAATGCCACCGGTTGTAGCAGAAGTACTATTTTCATTGGTTGTTGCGTTAAGATTTACCAAGATACAGATTCTGTTTCTGATTGACTATGCCATAGCCAATCAGAACATGCTCGACTCCTGCCGGTTCCGTGGCGAGAGTGGCACGCTAGGAAATGTAGGCTACATATTTACAGCATGAGAAATACAATGTGTGGCAGGAGAGCGTGACAAAAGTCTGTCTGTCTGATTTGGGGGCTGATTATCAGGATCATCTTATAGGATAATCTTATAAGACATAATATAATCTGGAGTTTGCCGTCCTTGGTCAGGAAGGGGAAAAGAAGGGACAAATATAGCCTGAAAATCTTTATGTTTGAATGCCACTTTAGTTTGTTTCAAACTTGTGTGTGTCCTAGGCTTGCAGGTGATACACAGAGATAAAAATTCTGTTAGAGGACTTGGTTGGTATCAATACTTTAGGGAAGTAGAGTGCTTGTGAAGGTATCCATACTTCCATACTCAGTATCAACATTCCCATGCTTAATATGCAGAGGTGCATGACCAAAATGACTCAACAACCAAAAATAATCAGAAATTTTCCTGAAGCTGAACTTTGGTCACCTGCAGGAACCGTGAACGTGTCGTTGAGAAGCCAACTTTTTGTTGTTGAGATGAAGCTGCACAAAGTGTTCTGCTTATGTTTGAGGGTGTGTTGAGCTAGTGTGTGCGGTGAGTCACCTCAAGGCGTGCTGGAGTGTGTTAGAGAGCCTTACATAAACATGAGCTGGGATATTTTTGTTTACAAAATGTTTGTTGGATATTGAAAGCTTCCTTCATGTTGTCATGACGTGATCAGTGCAGAGGATCAGACTTCCTCTGAACATGAAACTCATGATTACTTTTATATTTTTCCTCTTCAGTTTTATCCATTTATCAGTTCTCCTTCTCTAACGGCGTCCTTTCGAGTGTGCACACATGTGTGCAGATGAGGCCTTTTGTCCGCTGCGTCCGTCAGTTCCGATGCATTTCCCAGATCCTAAACACACACACTCGGAGGTCAGTGAGAGAAGTGACTCAGCTCTCCCCGCGGGCCTATACACTTTCATTACTGAGTTCACACACATTCCCTCTCATTCATAACTCTGTTTCTTTTGTTCCCTTGCTCTGTCTCTAGTTTTTTCTCAGGCTTTAAAGGAACAATTCAACCTTCACTGTCCCAGTCAGCTCTACATATCCCTTCATGCAAACTTTCCTTCATCCTTCTACGTATTTTTAAATTTTGCATTTGCACCAGAGTTCATTTGATTCGACCCAAACATGCTTGGTGTAAAGTTTGGTTGATTTGGGATGGTGTGATGCTTACAAAATCAGGTCCACCTTAAAACAAGGGGTCTTGCTTCGCTTTCATACAGTTTGGTTTGTGTAGGCCAAGAAATTCATCCAAAACATATACAGACCAAATGAGGCAAAACAACCAAAAAGTAGAAAAACACAAAGCCATTTGCTGAATCGTAAAATAGCGCCAAACACAGAGGCTTCCTGAAGGTAAATAAAGCTCTCAGAATTATATTACCCCAACAATCAACCCAACATAATTACAAAAGCCTGATTCAGTGGTTAAATGACAACTTAATCCATCACAGAAGTAACAGATCATCACTGAAATCACAGACTCTTTTTAAACAGATTGGTCAGGGATAATCCTTCATTCTAATGGCCCTTTTCCACTAGCACGCCTTGGCCCTACTCTACTCGGCCCTACTCGATTTGCAGCGTGTTTCAACTAGCCTGGTACCTCCTAAAACAAGCTAATTTTAGTACTTACTTCGCTCTGGTTCCAAGCGAGCTGAGAAGATACTAAAAGATGACGTCACCGACTGCCGACTACTGATTAGTCAGACAATGTCGTCATCGATGAGTCATGAGCGCGATGACCTAGCATGCTAGCGGTAGCTACCATTAGCTTATCCTCATACGTCTTCTCTTTGTGGCTCGATTGCTCTCGTCCTCGGCTTCATTCTGTTGTATAGCTTCCAAAAACTCTTCTGTGCTTCTCAAGGGGTATTTCTTCTTGCCACCTGCAGCCTTCTTCTGCTTTCCTATTTTACTCGGTTTGTGACAAAAAGCCACAGATTTTTGTGTCGCACTCAAAATGACGTCACCGCAGTGCCGCTCAGCCGTTTAAAGCGACACTGCATGCCATTGGGCAGGCGACTGGGGCTAATGGAAAAGCAGCACAAGGCGAGTAGAGTAGAGTCGAGTAGAGGAGAATAGGGCTAATGGAAAAGGGCCATAAGAGGTACTTTTGCCTCAGAAATACTTTGTTCTGATCCAATTGTGCTTGGCGTAAAGTTAGGTTGATTTGGCGTGTTCGTAAAGCTCATGAACTCTGGTTTGGGAACAAAGAAAACCCTGGTCCACCTTAAAACGAGTCTTGGTTTGCTCTCAAACAGACAGTTTGGTTTGTGTAGGCTGTGAAAACCATCCAAAACATATACGGACCAAATGAGGCAAAACAACCAGAAAGCAGAACAAGACAAAGTCATTGCTGAATCATGAAATAGTGCAAAACACAGAGTCTTCCTGGAGGAAAACTAAGGTCCCAAAAATGTTTTATTCCACTGTTCAATCAACTCAACATATTAGCAACAGCCTTATTCAGTGGTACAATGAAAAACCTAATTCATCACACATACAACAGACTTTAACAGCTCAGTCAGTGACGATCTTTTTTAAACTAAATGTGCTTGGCGTAAAGTCTGGTCGATTTCCGATTTAAAAAGCTCATGAACTCTGGTGTTGAAGCAAACTGTGATCAACCTTAAAACAAGGGGTCTTGTTTCACCTTCAAACAGACCAGAGATTGGTTTGCGTAGGCTGTGAAAACCATCTAAATATATTCCGACATAATGAGGCAAAGAAATCAAAAAGTAGAAAAACACAAAGCCATGTGCTGCATCGTAAAATAGTGCCAAACACAGAGACTTCCTGGAGGAAAATGAATCTCCCTGAAGTGTTTCACTGCATCATACAATCAACCAAACATGATTATACAAGTCTGAATCAGTGGTAAAATGAACATCTCAATCCATCACAGATACAACAGATCATAACAAAAATCACAGACTCTGTTTTAAACAGATTGGTCAATGATAATCCTTCATCCCAAGAGGTACTTCTAAATTGCTTTTGCATCAGAATTCATTTGGTTTGAACTAAATGTGCTTGGCGTAAGTCTGGTTGATTTTGGATGTGAAAGCTCATGAACTTTGGTTTGGAACCAAAGAAACGAACTCCACCTTAAGTCAAGGAGGTCTTGGTTCACTTTCAAACAGACCAGAGTTTGGTTTGAGTAGGCTGTGAAAACCATCCAAAACATATATGGACAAAATGAGGTAATAGAATTGAAAAGTAGAAAAACACAAAGCCATGTGCTGCATGGTAAAATAGTGCCAAATACAGAGACTTCCTGGAGGAAAATAAATCTCCCTGAAATGTTTTACCAAATTGCACAATCAACCCGTCATAATAACAAAAGTCTGATTCAGTGGTAAAATGAACAACTTAATCAATCACAGATACAACAGATCATAACTGAAATCACAGACTGATAAAAATGTCACTGTAAGACTTTAGGATATGGCCTGATTATAGGAGTAAGATGGGTTATAGCTCCAGAAACTGCTATTAATCACACAATCTCCTAATTTGAATAACATCATATAATATCATTAAAGCAGAGAGCAACATCAGGAAGAAGAGATTTAAGGAGACATGAGGGGAAGAGGGATATTGGAGGAAGGAAGGAGCATCATATTTGTGGTCTGGAGGGAGGAAGAGGTGACCCCACAGAGAGAGGACCTCTGAGACGCTGCAGTCTAGACAAAGTTAATACCAGGGATTAACACACACAAAAGCACACATTAATCTTTGGTGTTGATTTTTGCACTCATCCTGCCACAGCTCAGCACTGATGATGCTGTTAGATTATAAGTCCCCTAAAGGGGTCATAAAGTCTTGATTCAAGACTTGTTCATTTCTTCTTAAGTCACCTGAAAACCAAATAAAAGAAAATGTTTTTGTAATATTCTCTGTGGTTCCATATAACGTGGCATCCATTCTTCCATTATCTATACTGCTTATCCCTTTTGGGGTCCTGGGGAGATGGAGTCCATCATCACTGACATTGGGCAAGAGGCAGATTACATTCTGAACAGGTCACCAGGGCCAAAGAGAGACAGAAAACCATTCACGCTTGCACTCATACTTAAAGCTAGGGTCGGTAATTTTGGGAAACTAGCATGAATTTGAATGTAGCATCTCCCCAGGGCTCCACTTAACCCCTGCTCACATGCACGAGCGCCGCTGATTCACAACCAGAAGACTGATTCAACTCCAAATCCTCAGCACAACGTTTCTGTTTTACACTACACCAGGTAATATCTCAGTCTGCGGTAAGAAAACACCAAAACATTATCATAGTAAAGTTAAAAAACAATCAAATATGGAAAATTAGTTAGTGCTCACAGCCCGATGTTGATCGGGGTATGGGTAGTTCCTCTGCCATTCTCCACATAGCTGTTAAGTCTCCTGTTTTGGCCGTGAAACTACCGTATTTTACGTATTTTATCCTCTGTCATACGTCCTCCTGTATTAGTATTCTCCTGTAACTCTCCTGTGTGATGATATAATAATAAAAACATTCCTCCGCCTCTCCAAACTGAACTCTGTGCTCCAACGCTCTAATGCTCCAAAATAATGGATGCCAACCGCCATAAAACCAAAGAAGAAAAAGCCTTGTGAGAGCTGCCACAGAAGAACAGCTGTCCCAATGTTGACTCTTGTTTTCGACCTGGCTTTTTCCAAATGCTTTCTTACTTCCTTTTTCTCTGCCTCCGTCTTTCTTTTCTTGCTCTGTTTCTCTGGAGGAGTGGTTACCAGTAATCGAGGTATGGGTAGTTTCTCTGCCATTCTCCTGCGTAGATGCATCCCTCTAAGCTTAGCCATGCACACTGAATCAGAGCCAGTGCACGCCAATGAAATGTACATGCAAGAGGCGGGCAGAACAGCGACGGGATTTAATTGGTTTAAAATGTGTGCCACAAATGATGTGATTGGTTGGTGTTTTCCCTGGTTTACTCCTGCTGTAGATAACATTTTGAATTGATTGCCATCAGGTCATAAAGATCATTTTAACCTATATTACAAAAAGTGTATCTAAATCAAATTACCAACCCGTCCTGTAAGGGCAATTTGGAGTCACCAATCAATCTAAAAAGCATGTTTTTGGTTCATAGGAGGAAGCTGGATTACCCAAAGAAACCTGTGTGTGCAAGTCCATAGCTCTATTCGAAATCGTCCACTCATTCACTCAATCACCATTACCTATGTAGCGTTAATGAAATAGTGGACTACATAGGGAATGACCAAACGAGATTTCAGACACTGAACTGAAATTTTCTTCAACGTCATAGCGTCAGAAGATGAGCGGATATTCCTTTGACGGAATTGGACACGCCAAAATTCACGTTAACAAACCGGGCACTCAGGAGGATAAGCAGCAAATTTTGAAGATGTTTACATCCACTAAAAGACGTTAAAGAGCTACGCCATAAATGTGTTAAAGATACTTAACGTTTTTACATTTATAAATTAAGTAGCTCCTAACAGTCTTCCTTTTCTTCTTCTTCGATGGAAAAAACATGACCGCATTGCCATGTGGTATATGGGAGTACAACATAGGGTACATCGTATGTACACTCACATTTGCTGTGCATTGTGGGTATTTTGTAGTGCACTATATAGTTAATGAAATTAACTGCTGAGAATTCAAACAACACTACAAAACTGCAAACACACCATATAGTGCACTATATCCATGATAGGGAATGATTTCGAACACAGCTCATGTTTGCTTAAGGCTACGTTTACCATGGAGAAGATGGTCTGAAATCTTGATGCAGTTCGGCTACAGAAAACAGAGGACCAAACCAGGTGCTCCTCCTGTAAGCTAAGAACAGGAAACTGAGTCTAGATTTCTGCTCCACATTCAGATGGTTTGCTCAGACTTTGGTGTGAACATCATAAAGCATGGATCCATCCTTCCTTGTATCAATGGTTCAGGCTGCTTCTGGTGGTGTGATGATGTAGGGGGTATTTCGGGCCCCTTAGGCCTTGTTTACATGGAGACACAATGACCTAAAACACAAAGATTTTTCCTTTGCACACATTCAAAGTTGATCCCCGATCAGGCAGAGAGGCTGGAGACAAATGAACCCGCTGCAGTATGCATGTCAGTTCAGTAGATGGCGATGAAGGTTTGCAGAGAGGCTGCGCTGCTACAACACACGAATGAAGAAGAAAACTTTTCACAAACAACAATGGCGAGTGGACGCTCAAAGACGCAGGAGTTTCTTTTCTGAACAACAAATCTGTCTGGATAGTTTTGTCTGGATAACAAATCAAGCACAGTAAGCATCTCACACGTTACTCTGTAGACAGCCAAAGCTGTTGTTGTTTCTGGCACGTGCGTGCAGCCTTCATGTGAAAGAGTGCTGCGCATGCGGTAATGTCAGTGTTTCACCCTGAAGCGCTCTGATATGGGTTTACACGGCGCTGCATGGAGAGGGTATTGAAAACTCTCCACTCTGAAGCCTAGTTTCAAAAGTTTGCTGATTTAAGCACTCAACCGTTCCCATGCAAACAGGAAGCCAAAACGTAATAAAAACTTATTGGATTTGATCGTTTTAGGCCCTGTGTAAACAGCCTCTAAAGCAAGCTAACACTGACACAGCGCCAAGCTAATGCCCATTGAACGCCTCAGCTGCAGCGAGACATCATTAAATATCTGTAAAAAAATCTCTCCTTGTATTTTCTTTTCCACACGAATTACCCCAAAACGCAGAAATATGACAGCTAAAAGCTGTTTCACAAATGCTTGACCAGTTGTTCAGGACCCTTACATTCATTAATGATGTTTTTCAAGGACTGATTTGACCACATCTATTGAACATTGCATCTGAGGATCAGTTAGATGACAGCAGTGCCTAAAAAGCTGTCCCATTGTCAAATGTTGGTCCTGAGATTGATCTGTGCACCCCTGGCCTGAACATTTATTTATAATCAGTATCTGACATCACAGTTATTAACTATCTAACTGCACACAGATGCAGGCAAAGCAGGAGTCCATTAACCTCTTCAGCCCCAAACTACCCAATTTCGTGAATACTTGCATGCTCTCCAACAAAAACGTAAGAAAAAGTGAACAGTTTTTCAAAATCATCGCCTGACCATATTGTTATAAAACCTCTCTAATTTTGCTCTGCATCACTTTTTAGCAATATTACTTTGCAGAGATGATGTGAAAACATAATATTATCCATGTTTAGAGTTTAACAGCCACTCCAGCATCATTTTCAAAAGATATTTACAATAAAAAATGTTTTTTTTTAGGCAAGGATAAAATTTCAAATTATCTTGACTTCTATCTTCATGTACTCTGTCCCAGTAACAAATATACTGATAATTTCAGATCTGGATAAATCTCTCAAGTGTTACTTTATTATGACACCAAAATGATTCCAATAGACCTTGTGGTTGCAGAAATACGCTCTTTTCTTTATGAGTATGTTCTTTTCAAGCAGACGGCTTAAAAATGGACTTAAGGACCTAAAACTCATTGAAATTAGACGATGAAGGCTGCTGGTTTGGCAGAGTGGGTAGGAACCGTGCACATTCCTCATATGCAGGCTCACGCCTTGTGTGGCCGGCATGGGTTCGTCTCCAGCCTGAGGACCATTTACCACATGTTCTCCAACAGATCTCTCTCTTCTTTCATCCACTATCTCTCCTCTATGATTAAGGCCTGAATCTTACCTAAGTATCTGAAAATCAAGGATGTTGGAGAATTTAAAGCTTAATAAAATGTCAGGAGTCTGATGAAGGATTGCATGTGCATCTTGATGAATCACAAAGTTTAATTTGAGCCCTGTTAAATGTTTTCTTTCAGTTTTCCTGTTTGGAGCTGATTCACTCATGATGAAGGCTGTGTCCTTCAAAGGATGCTAAATGAGGATCAGTATTAAAATCTGAAGGCCCCCTTTACAGGGCCCTGAGAGCTTTTCAAGGACCTCACGACTCCCCTCAATGACTCCACGCCTAAACCCACCTGGAGCGCCCTCAAGGATACGAATCGCCCCCGGATCTCTTTAATGTTAATTGGATATTTTGGTCTCTACTGTGACAGTTTTACAGTCTCAGAGGCCGAGGATCAGCGGAGAGTCCGTAATCTTTAACCCTTTAACTCCCAGCCCAACTTTTTGGCAGAGGTAGATAAATTGAAGAATATCTAATATGTTCGAAAAAAAATAAGTCATTGTTTTTTTAGGACACAGAAAAAACTGCAAACCAAACAAACTAACTGATATTCTCTTTGTTTGGAATTTAAAGGTTCAAAAAGCTTTATTAGAATTACCATAATTATTTTTTTAATAATACTCAACCTCTTGCTGAAATAATTATTTCTTTATATAAAATCTGTTATTCATCAAAAACCTATTTGTGCATCAAACACAGCATCATCTATTGTGTTTTTCAGATTGATACTTTATATACAAACATTTCTGCCTTTTCTGATGGATTTGTCACAAATATTTGTGCGTTTTTTTTGTCATCACATTTTAAAATTTTAACTGTTTAAACCTTTAAATCCGACCCCGAAAAATGCCTGGTGTATGGCTTGTTTGTAATTTTTGCTGTTCCCTGAAATGTTGACAGAATCATATCAATGATTGGTTTTGTTCTGTTTTTTATAACGTCAAATGTCCCTGAATTTATTGATGACCTCTGTCAAAGAGTTGAGCTGGTTGTTAAAGGGTTAATGTGAAGGTCCAATTTTGATGTCCAGCTCCTGCAACCACATGTTGATGTGTCCTTGGTGGAGAAACTTAACCCAATTTAAAGGTGGAGTTCGCGACGTGGGAGAAAACGAGTGGAGAGGTTGTTGATAAACAAATTTAGACCCGCCTCTCCCTTCATACCTCACCCCATGTTCCATCCCCGAAAGCTGATGGACGTGCATCGTCATGGAAACTGCCGTAGAAACTGTGTAGCTGACCAACGTAGCTAAGGTAACCCTGACTCGTCAGACAATAGTAGCCACAACTCGACTGTCATTATTGATAAGATCACAACAACAGAACATTCTGGCAGATTAGACAATAAGATGAATGTCTGATGGCTGTTACTGTTATGTGAAGCACCACAAAGCTAATGTTGCTTACCTATCCAGCAGACAGACGGCGACATCCGCGTCCGTTTTCAGGTCTTTCAATTAGCAGAGTTCCCCCCACCGTCGGAAAGCAACACCAATGTTGACCCGGGTCTTCGCTCTTTCATGGTCATAGCCTTTCTTTTTCACTTTTCACTCCTCTGACCTTTTTCTTTTGGGCTGTTTTTCAGCCATTGCTACTGCACCTATTGTATCTCTCTCTTACGCTAACTGCACATGCTACTTGGATGTGGGGGGGTGTACCCTGTTTTGGTGGCTCAGCCCGAGCCATAGTATTTACCTGCTGAAATTCAGAGCCAAGGCTGTGTATTGAAACCGGACTTTTTTTTCAACATGCTGTCAGTGGTGACATCTTGTGGATGGAGAGGAGAAATACGGTGAATTTGACAAATAGTGCATTAGATTAGAAGATTAGAAGATCGCTGACTACACCTTTAACCCAACTGCTGTATTGGGGGGTGTAATTAGGCTTAAATGTGATTAATAAACACTGATCAGTGCTGTCTAGGGCAGCTTCCTTCATCAGTGTGTGAATGTGGTGGATAAAATAGACAGAGGTGTGATTTCTGCACAACTTTGATCGTCCTTTAGGAGACAAAATTTCTGTTTCTTCTTCAGGTTGACTGAGATCTCTTTAGGAACCTCTTGAAAACTTTTTATTCATCCGTCAAACCCTCTGTAGAAGCTCACCTTCTTACATCTGGCTCTTACAACTAGCATGTGCTCTTTACTTTAAAATCAACCACATCTCACTTTTGCACCTCAAAATAATCATTTTAATTTGGTCAAGTGGTGAGATGGCCTCCTACTGGGATAATAACGTCCATCCCACTTCTTTGGAGCAATCCAGCTGCCTGCATATAGCACTATGCAAGTTTGGCAGCAATGAGCAGGACAAGTTAACACTCGGCTACAAGAAGCTATAGCCAAAAGGAAGGGTAGTTTGCCCATCTCCATACTGTGTGACTGAGGCTGATGAGCCTCTGTTAAGTCCTAGGCTGTCAAAACCATGTCAAAATAATAATAATAATTAAAAAAAACAGTGGTAACACACGAACTGTGTATGATTTTTAAGACTGATAAGAACATGGTTGTGAGGGCCCATTCTGCCTGGCCTGGATTTGATCAAGAAAAACTTTAGCATTTATTTAGCTTGAGCAGATGGGGAGAATTCGCAAGTAAAGGGTGTGAACATGTAGACCCCAATCACTTCCATATCTTTTGGTCATGCATAAGAGTACAATTATTTTGGAGCAATGTCATTGAAATGTAGGAAAGTTGAAACTAAAAGTACCCAATGATCCAGTGGTTGTATATCTGGGACTTTGCCACCGTCGTCATATCATGTCTCCACATTAATACTGCCTTCATGCAGCTAGCTGCTAGCATGTCCCATTATATAATGTCTTTTGCTTTGCTGCAGAGTTCACGCCTGAGGTTTGATCAGGTTTTTTATTTTTCATTCTTTAGTCAAGTTTGTGACCAAAATCAGTCTTTTTCCAAATCACAGGGTGGAGATTGAAGTTTTATAACGACCCAAAGTTTCCAGATTTGTTTCCGCTCATGACCGTCCTTTAAACAATCTAAAATCATAAAACTAACATTTCTAACACATGTTTGTAAAGAGGCAGGGCCTTCTCTTTGGTTTTAGAAATTAACTTTGGAGGACAATCACTTCTTTTTCTCTGTGTCCAACCAACAGAAACCATCAGAAACAAACACTTGAGCTCCGTTTGGGTGGACTCGTCCCACAGAAAAACAGAAATGTTGGAAGGGGTGTGGACATGTTGACCCCAGTCACTCCCATATCTATTGGTCATGCATGAGAATAGAATTATTTTAGAACAATGTCATTAAAATGGAGGAAAGTTCAAACCTAAAAGTACCCAGGGATCCAGTGATTGTATATCTGAGACGTCTACCTGGTTAGGTAATAGAAAAGAAAGATGCTTACCTCTTTTAAATATTGAGAATTGTTATTAAAAAGACATCGACAAGGAGCTGGCTGAAAAGCAACAAACTTTTGTTCAAATTTGTCCTATGAGGTAGGTGCTCACACTGGCAGTTGATGGCCTGAACTGTTGCCATGCTCGCCAATACGAAAACTGATACACGCCACTGTGGTCATACAGCTGACATGTCTCCACGCTAATACTTCATGCAGCTAGCTGCTAGCATGACCCAGTATGAACTCTCCTTTTGGCTTTGCTGTGGAGCTCATGCCTGAGGTTTGATAATGTTTTTTATTTTCTTTCTTTGGCCAAATTTGTGAACAAAATCAGTCTTTCCAAATCACAGGGTGGAGATTTAAGTTTCATAATGCACCAAAGATTGTAGATTGGTTTCCACTCATGAGCATCTTTTAAACAATCAAAAATCATAAAACTAACATTTCTCACACGTGTTTGTAGAGGAGCAGGGCCTTCTCTTCGGTTTTAGAGATTAACTTTGGAGGACAATCACTTCTTATTCTCTGTGACCCACCAACAGAAACCCTCAGAAACAAACACTGGAGCTCCGTTTGGGTGGACTCATCCCACAGAAAAACAAAACCCACCTCAGTGTTTAGTCTCCTGCTTGCCTCTTCTCTGCTCCTGCCGGGACTAAAAGATTCAGGGAGGGATCGACCAAATGGAGGCGATCTGGAAATTCCTGCGCCGGATTGTTCTCATGCTCAGATGAGTCATGGTGGGTATGGACTGCACACTCACACTCATTCAAACAAACAGATAAGAAACGGGGAGCAGATATAACATGCTAATGTCTACACATGTCTCAGAATGTACACATGGTGAGGGCTCGGACGTCATGTGGTCAACATGTTGTAAATATGCGTGTATGCATGCTCCAGGATCAAATCATTTTTATGAGCAAGAATAGAGGAAGTTTAAAAGGACCACAAAATGACCCCAAATGTCACGTACGCCATTTTTTAAAGACTTAATTCTATTGCTGTGATTGAGCTAACCTGACACGCCAGACGAACAGTTCGATATACATTTCATTACATTTCCGCCATGGAAATTTTTCCCCAGTCCATCTGGGACAGATCTGTTTGAAAACGTTTTCAGATGCAGAAACTTCAAAAAAACAGCAGGTAGTGATTGGACAATCGCTCTGCCAGTCACACTCATCACAGACCAATCACATAAAGCCACAGTGTGATGTAGCAGCTCGACCCTGCTGTTAGCCGTTAGCTTAAACTCATACTCCCACGTGACATGAACCTTGTCAACAACAATCCTCACCAAGTACTCCTGGTAAACTTCTGCTTGGATCAGATTTTGCCAGGTATTGTTGAGCAACCATGACTACCAGTCTAACCAGCATCGTCCGCGAGGATTTCTGCATCTCTCCCAGTTTCCCAGCAGCGATCTCCAGCTTCCTGACTTCTCTGATTTGATCAATGAGGATCAAATCCATGAGGGCGACTAGCAGAGACATGATTATCACAATGAGGTTTACAAAAAAGTCTCACTTTTAGATATATGCCTGATGGAAATACACACTTTAAAGGAACACTACACCCAAACAACAATTTGGCCTCATTTTCTACTCACCCTCATGCTGAGCAACACTCTGGAGCACTTTTTTGATGTCTCAAATGCAGCCGGGGGTCCGGGGGGATTTTCGCTGTCAACATACTTCCATCTAACAGGGGACGACGGAGCCCGAAGAAAAAGGTCCATAAAAGTCCACAAAAACGTGCCTATTTTCCTTCATACTGCTCGTCCGCTGTAATCCAAGTGTCCTGAGCGGGTAACGTCCATAATTAATTCGAAACGAGGTCATTTAGTACATTATTCTATGCGCGCTCCCTGCACTACGTAAGCCGTCTGGATTGGTCTGCCGCAGCTTACGTAGTGCAGGGAGCGCGCGTAGACGTGCACACAACAAACGCATGCTTTGGCTTGGGTCACGTCTTTACCACAGTCGCCTCGCGTGCTCATGGGTAGCAGAGTCTTTATGTCGCCGGAAATAGATTCTCCTCATAGCACCTTTAAAGAAACTGAGAGCAAAAACGTCATTTCCCATAAGAAAAGATTTAAGTGACATTCTTTGTTTCTCTTTTAAAGAAGAAATGTAGTCAATTTTTGATAAAACTGCAGATATTGACTCATCGATGGAGACTGCTTTTGACACCACTATTGTTTTTAAACATGCAGTCACTTCCTGCTGTCGTCACTTCAGTTTCCATCTCTTTCTTCTGATTGAGTCGTTCAGCTTTTAGCCGAGTGAGGTTGTAGAGGACTGAAGCTTTGCAACCTGCATGATTTCAGACAATGAAAAAGGCAGGTCCATCTGTTCTGCAAGGTTATATTAGAGGAGGTGGAAGACCAAAACCAAGACCACAAAAGGACCCCAAATGTCACTGTATGCCGTTTTTAAAGACTTTTAGTTTTTTTATTGTTGTCTTTGAACATGAGGAAGACCAAAACAAAGACTGATTTCGAGGTTTGTTTTTGCTCTATGCATGAATTTGTTTAGTTCACAATCCAAATGACATCATCATCTTATTTGCATAATCCTCGATGTGAACGTAATTGTAATTGATGCTGTATTAGAGATGATTAATGTCATTTTAGTCTTAGACCAAAAATAGATAACCTAACATAACACTGCTAATTTAACACCATATAGAGTTGCTGTAGAGTTTGGCTGATGACTGTAGGCAAAGGCAGGCTAACACTTCCCATTGACTCCCAGTGTCTGAGCTAAGCTAATTAGCAGTGGGCAAACTCTGCCCGTCTCTTCCTTGTTACTGCGCGCACAATCGAAAGAATGGGGTCTATCTGCTCGTCATGGACTCAGGAGTGAGGAGAGATACAAAAAGAAAAAAAAATGTTGGCTTAAAGAAGCTTCGTCAACTTACTTGTGCTGTACAGGACGTGTTCTGCCTCTCTGTGGGAAAAAAAGTGATATTATAGTTTACAACATGTTCACTTAAGCTACAAGTGGTGACATTATCTATGAAAACTGCTGCAGAACATGGAAGAGCCGCCTGCTAAAAACAATCTCAAAATTTCATGTTGTGTTGTTGCAAATCTTTGGTCTAAATTGGTCTTAAGAAGAATACAGAAAAAATCTATTAGTCTGTTACCTATGATACTTCTTCTTCTTAATAACATTTTAGATTAACCACCAAAAACAGCCGGGCTAAAATCTTATCTTACAATTTCAGCTTCGGATTTTGACTTTAAACTGCAGCAAAAATGTTTTATAAGTAAAATTTTCCTGCAGCTCTGACTGCAAACACACTCATACATTGCTAGGAGACTGCAGCGGGAGCGTAAACACATAAACACCCAAACAATAAATACTTTGAGTCCATGTTTAACTTCACAAACACACAGACTGGCAGCTGTAAACTGTGGTCGTCTGCTGCTAAAGTGGAGCCATGTTTTGACACAGCACTCATTCACGCATCGTACCTGTAATCATCCAGACAGAGGAGCTTTCTAGAAAATAGACAGAGCTGCACCAACCATGGACGATGATGAAGATGAAGATGATGATGATGATGATGATGATGATGATGATGATGATGATGATGATGGATAGTTTGGTTGATGGAGAGTCGAAGAGAGAGGGGGACAAGTGACACATGTCTAGAGGACCTGCCCAGCTCGCTCCCAGGTGTCAATCAAAGAATCCACACCCCATAACATCTTCATCCCTTTAAGCCTGAAAGCCTTCTGAGACCTACACTCCCTGGCCACTTTATTAGGTACACCTTGCTTGTTTCTTCAATTCTTGGTTCAACAGGATGCTGGAAACATCCCTCAGAGATGTTGGTGTGTATCTCCATGATAGCATCACACAGATGCTGCAGATTTGTCAACTGCAAATCTCCTGCTCCACAACTTCCTAAAGATGCTCTATTGGATTGAGATCTGGTGACTGTGGAGGCCACTGGAGGACAGTGAACTCATATGTTGAAGAAACCACTTTTTGATGATCTGAGTTTTTTGACATTGAGCTGCCATCAGATGATGATACACAGGAGGGTGGGACTAAGGTGATGTTTACACATCTCTGTTTTCAGACTAAAGCAGACAGTTTTTATTGCGTTTTGCCTCTTGTTAACATGAGAATGGTGCTTGGAGTGCCTCAAACTTTTCAAACCAGGGTCCAGAGAGGAGAGTTTTCAAAACACTACTCCACGCAGCTTTGTGTAAACCAGAGTCAGAGCGTTTCAGGGGGAAACGCTGACGTGTGTTCTGGCACCATGCTTGGTTTGTTATCCAGACAAAACTATAGAGACAGTTTTGTTGTCCAGAGAAGAAAATTGCGTTTTGTCCACTTGCCATTGTTGTTTGTAAACAGTTTCTCTTCTTCTTACATGTATTGTCGCAGCGCTGTTTCTCTGCAAACCTACATTGCCATCTACTGGACTAGCATGCACGCTACAGTGGTTTCATTCATTTCTAACATCTCCATCTGAATGCAGATCGAGTTTGAATACACAAGGGAAAAACCTTTGTGTTTTAGGTGACAGTGTCCCTGTGTAAACAGGGCCTAAGGGGCCCAAAAATACCCCCCACACCATCACACCACCTGAGGCAGCCTGAACCATTGATACAAGGCAGGATGGATCCATGCTTTATGATGTTCAAACCAAAGTCTGAGCAAACCATCTGAATGTGGAGCAGAAATCTAGACTCAGTTTTCTGTTCTTAGCCGACAGGAGAAGCACCTGGTTTGGTCCTCTGTTTCTGTAGCTGAACTGCATCAAGATTTCAGACCATCTTCTGCAGGGGAGGTTATGTTTGTAAACTAGATCATCAGTTTCTAAAAACATAAGAGCCTCAAGAGTATCACAGCAGTATCTGTGATTGTTGAATCCCTCAGTTAAGCATACTTCCATTAGGGATGCACCATATTGGATTTTTGCTGATATCCGATATGCTGATATTTTTTTATTCATTATTGCCAATAACGATACAATACCGATAACGATATTTCAGGTCAAGAGCACAAGCTCTGTACTTAACAAAAATAGACGTGTTTCTTTCAGTGTTATAGCATATATCGCATGAACGGATGTACAACAAGAAAATTGTAAAACAAAACCCTTATTTAAATGTACCCATGCAGTGATGAGAAGGTGCAATTAATTTTGACCATTTGTGTTATTTGCCAATATTCCAGCTAATACGAATATTTGGGCTGTAAATATTTGCAAAAATTTCATTATCGGCCTATATGATACTTAACTTTTTAGGCTGATATCGGCTGATACCAATATCAAACCGATAACACTGTGCATCCCTAACTTCCGTGGTCATTTGCTTCTATTTAATGAGTCCGTCTTCCATTACCATTACTAAACCAAGGTGGTTATGTTTTTGCTGGCGCATGTTTGTTTATCTCTTTGTTTGTTAGCAAGATTACGCAAAAACTACTGGATGGATTTTGCAGAATTTTTTAGTAGATGTTGGTAATGGCCAAACTTAAACATGGTTAGATTTTGGTGGTGATCCAGGTAACCGTCATTAGCGAATGATTGTTTTTGCTTAATAACTGTCTAACTAATAATGATGTCAACATAATTCCAATTGCTAATTATGGTAACTATCATGGAGCACTTGCTTATAATATAACAGCAATATGTGAGCTACCTTGGAGGAGCAAATGCTTTCTAGTTAACTTCTGGGACCAGGGACTAGTCCTAGATGTACCCCATCTTTTGCCCAATATCTGCTGGGAAAGGTTCCAGGACCTGCAACCCTGAGAGAGAAAAGCTGCATTGCTTATGGAATTATGCTTTATTAAAATGTTGTAAAGAAAATCAAGGTTAGTCACAACTTCTGGCAACAAAACTACAATACCCACAATTCTATAGTTTCACAGCATCATTTCTGCCATCAAACAGTCATGTAGCTTCACTATGTGTGTTATACTACAGTGCAGTTCCACCCAGAGGCCACCGATGGGCGCCAAAGGACACCAAACTAATTTAAAGTGATGTGTAGGGAGGGAAAACTAAATCAGAGAGTTTGAGTGTCTTGATTGTGGTTGGCAGGTAAAAATAACAGAGGTTTGTCCTGTAGTACTACACACACGTGGACACACACCATGGCTGTCTCTACCTGCTCTAATAGAGCCACAGGCAGCAGCATGTCCACGAATATGAGGGCTTTATTTAAGGAACCACCTACACCACTGAGGGTGCTGCATGGTTAGGATTCCCCCACAGGACTCCTGCAGCTCCTCCCAACATGGGTGTGGCTCGGTTGTCAGCAGAAGCACACACATGGGGCATGTCCAGACCATGATGCATCTGCTGCTTCATCAGAGTGCCATGGCGCTCCAGACGGGGCGTTTAGGTTTCTAATCAAGTCAGTGCTCCTACCTGTGGCATCACACCTGAGCCATGGTCCTTTAAATCTGAGACTGGCTCACTGTGACTATTTCTGAAGCTGGATCAGAGTAGAAAGGGAGCAAAGCGCGAGTTAGTCCAGATGCTAACATGCCATCACTACATTGTGAAACAGCTGATCCAAAGCAAACCCACCACTGCTGACAGCCAGCTGATTACCTCTAAGCTGCCAGTGGCTGACTGCACACAGACCATCTTATCTCAGCTGCTCTAGCCTGCCTACTCTTCTCTGCTCCTGCTGCAAGCTGCTTTGTAACTCTCCTCCACTCCTCTTCGCCTTTATGCTATTCTATGACTTAATCAATGACAGCTGACATTGATGCTGAGTCTGGGGTGGCTCTCCTGCCTCTCTCTCTCCCTCATGTCTTACTTGTGAGGACAAGGAAGGCATGAACTTGGGCTTGCATAATCAGTAAGTGAAAGGGAAGTAAGAGCCCCCATCAGAGCAACACCACCAAATTCATCCATGTAAAGCTCAATATCAAAACTGACATAAACTAACTACAAACTGGGCTAAATTCCAATAACAGCTCTAGTGTCTTGTCTTGATAAAGTGGTCTTGATTTAAAAAAAAAAAGAAGGGGGAAAATGCGATATTAGCTTTACCTCGCCTGTCTCCATTTTCTTGTTCAACATCTTTTTTATTATTTTGGCGCAGAATTAAACAAGAGTGACCAACTTTGTTGTACAGGTATTGTAGCGTTAATGTGATCCGAAGTATCTCACCCATTACACTTATATTACAAAAAACCCACCCAAACACAACTTACAAACAGAAATAGTTGCACAGAAGTGTCCTAAACTTAAAAAAAGAAAAGGAGATAGACTGCAGTATACAATTAAATAATTGGAAAGAAATATGCCAAATAGCGTTAAAAAAAATAGATACTGACTTTCTATCACCGATCTCCATTTTCCCTTCACTGCTGGTGCAGTAAAGATAGTCAGGATTCATTCATATATAAGGGTTTTAATTTAATTTTCATTACAGATGAAGAAGCTTTGGCTCATTGTGAGCTCTGCATTAATGTGCATTTTAGTCAAACATGAAGTGTTGGTTGCCAAATTGCAGTGCTAAAATTGCTGACTGATTTTTTCATCATAGTTTTCATCAACAACCTTTTTACCCCTGACAAAGACTAGACTATAACAAAAACACAAGTGCTCATGGACATAAACTAAAATTAAATAGACAAGTAAGGAGTAAAGGGTTATTAAATGTTTCATTTTACCCAAGTGTAAAACATGTCATCAGAAATTCAAGGAAACATAAAAATGCGTAACATTTCCTATTTTAGTCGACTAAATTTAAAGTAGATTTCGTTGACTAAAATGTTGTGAAATGTCATTGACTAAAACTGACTTGAACTATTGTTGTGTTAAGCTGCATTATTAAAAACAAAAACAAAAACAAAAAAACAAACAAACAAAAAAAACCTGGCACTTCTTCTGGCACGAGATGGCAGAACCCGTGGCCAATTGACTCGAAGCACTTCGATGCACTTGCTAAGGTTTTTCCCCTCAGTCCGAATTCTTGCTTGTGTTGTACGTCGCTTTGGACAAAAGCGTCTGCTAAATGGAACTGTAGAATTGTAGAATTGTAGAAAACTAGACTAAAGCTGACAAAAATTTAAATGACTAAGTTATGACTAAAACTTAAAAATACTTTCGGTAAAAGACTAAAACTAATCTAAACTAGAAAAGCACTCGGAGAGGGCAGACCTCACTCATATTGTGATTTTCACCATAAATATTAGTCCTACCTTTATTTCGTCTAAATATTTTGATTCCTCGACCATGAAAACATACCGTTAGCAATTGGATTCTTAATGGTGTCTATTTTAGTTCAGTAGTTATTCACGAAAATCACATTTTTGTCATACGGAATCAATGGGTAGTGTTAGCATGCCTCTGCCTACAGTCATCACATAAACTCAGCAGCTATGCACAGTCCTTTGTGCTTGTTGTAACTTATTTTTGGCCGCATAATATCAACTATTTCTAGCCCATGATTGGCAATTTTTGAAAGAAATACATTCAAAAATAGGGAGAAAGTCACTGTTTTACAAGTCTCAAGTAAGTCTCAACGCTTTAAACCCAAGTCTCGAGTCAAGTCTCAAATAAAGACGTGCAAGTCAAAGTCGAGTCTCAAATAAAGACAAGTCAAGTCAAGTCTGAAGTCATAGGCTTAAAATTTTCAAGTCCTTTCAAGTCACAAGCACCGTTGACCAAATTTAAAAATACTTAATAAAAACTAGGACAGCTTCGTCACTGTATAAAAAACGACCAGGACAGTCAGGGCAGGAGATGAAAACAGGACATGTCATGGAAAAACAGGACACTTGGTCACCCTGGGCCTTAACTTTACAATTATTTTCAGCTAACGTCAGTCCCTTTTTAGCCACGGCGAGGTTACGAGCGATACCGTTGTTGCATATAATGGATGCTAAGCTGAAGTTACCCAAAAGGATCTCACAACAGGTACCAGACCAACTTAGCATTCTTTGTGCAGCTTCAGGTACCGAACAAAGTTTGACGCTGTCGCCTCTCCGTCTGTTATTCTCACACTGGAGGTTTTGCAAAAGGCAATTCGTTTTTTGTTTTTGATATTGTAGTTTGTGAATGCTAATAAAATTATCCTCGGTTGCATGGTTCTGCATCTCTGGGTTGTTCCTGCAGTCTTGCGCTCAACGAAGTAAATTTGTAATCCACGCCCTCTTTGTTTATTCTCTAAACCCTGATTGGATGTTAATAGATGCATTCAATGGTCGCAAGTCTTTGATGATATTGTCAAGTCGAGTCCAAAGTCATCAAAATTGTGACTTGAGTCTGACTCGAGTCTAAGTCACATGACTCCAGTCCACACCTCTGGTATGTAGTCCCCTCTAATAATTACATTTTGGGAGTGATCCAGATCTGAGTCACTCACAAAATGTAATCATTTGTTCCTTGTCCCAATCCAAACATTTCCTGAAAATTTCATTGAAATCCGTCCATAACTTTTTGAGTTATGTTGCTAACAGAAAAACAAACAAACAGATGCCGGCAATAACATAACCTCGTTGGTGGAGATAATTAAAAATTGCTGACAAACTCAACTCTGCCAAATTGCCACTCATTCCCACTGATTGAGGCCCTCACCTTGTGCAGGTGGCACAGTGTCTGACCAGAAGTTTACGAGCTTTATCTCCTGTAAAAGTTTAATCAGCTTCAGCTGGAACACTGAGTTATTACATTAGAGAGAGAGAAAACTCGTGCACACTCCATCTCCGACTCTCCGAGTGATTCAGACAATTACTCATGCTCACACGTGTGTATGTGCGTGTGTGTGTGTGTGTGTGTGCTCTCCCAGGTCATGCTGTTTGTCTGGCCGTCTGTGTGTTTGTGCGTGATGATGTGGTGTGTGGGTGGCCTTCCATCAGCGTGGGCGGACCTCGAGGTAAAGGCAGGCATCTTCAAGAACAGTCTGTCAGACTGGGCGTGTGAGAGACGGGTCAGAGCTGCAGACAGAGACGGGACATATAGACGATGCCTCACTCCACAAAGAGCGACCGTCCGACTAGCAGATCATCACACCCCGAACACACACACGTCTAGACGGACCATCTGACAGACGCACATGCATACTGTACACACACATAAACACACACACAGATGGCCAGACGGAGCAGGCGGCAAAAACACCTAAAAATATTGAAGCTAGCATTGAAGCTATCATCTGAAGTTCTGAGTGCACAGTGGTGGAGGAAGTTTGAGTGTTTACAGCAGAGAAACTTTACACGAATAAGTAAGTTTGGACTGTGCAAATCCAACCAATCCCAATTCAAGGCTGTTAAGTGATGTCACACACTCATAATTGGATAAAAGGGCCTCCTCTGGTCTTAACCCACTGATTACCAAACTACCAAAATTACTGATTACCGAAATTACCATGGAGAAATTTGAAGATATCAATAACAAGTGTCATTAAAAAATGCCTTCTGTTACTCAAGGATGAACTTGTATATTTTGGAGATCATTTATCAAAGGTCAAGGTCATGGGCCATGTATTGATCACCTGCTTATTAGACAATATAGCTTTCCTCAAAATCTTCAATGGATGTCTGCTCTGACTGGAGGACGCTTATTTTAGATTAAAAACTTTATTACACCAATTTCTAAGGCCTCATGTTCAATTTTAGCTTAATAAGAGGATGCACCAATTTTTTCATGGACTCCCGAGTCCATGATAAGCAGATAAACTCCATTCTTTTGACTGTGCATGCAGTAACAACAAAGCTATCCCATGCTAAATAGCTTAGCTTAAACACTGGAAGCCAATGGGAAGCGTTAGCCTGACTCTGCCTACAGCCGTCAAAAAACTCTTAAGCAACTCTAAATAGTTCTAAGTGCTTGTTTTGATTTTTAAACTAAGATTACCACTAAATGTAATATTTAAAGATGCTATGAGGAGTTTCTAAGTAATTACAAAAAAGTCTCACTTTTAGATATATGCGTGATGGAAATACACACTTTAAGATGAGTTTTATAGCATCAAAATAGGTTATCTATAAATGCTATTCCTTAGCTTTGCGGTCGGGTCGGACAGGGCTGGACTGGCCTGGATACTCAACTTCGGGAACAAGACAATTAAAACTAGAGCAAATTTATATTATTCAGACACGTCTTAGAGCACCGGGCTGTAAGTAGAGATATATAGCCGGCTACAAAACTACGATACTAAGTTTTCCAAAAATTGCTTGTTGTCACACATCAAAAACTACCGCTACGTAGCTAGAAAGAGATACATTACCTTGTGGCTTTGCATCCTGCAAGTTGTTGAAAAAAGAAGTTGTAAAGCAATGCAGAGTTCTGAGGAAGGTCAGAGCTGCATTCATTAGCATCACAACAAACGCACGCTTTGGCTTGGGTCACGTCTTTACCACAGTCGCCTCCGTGCTCATGGGTAGCAGAGTCTTTATGTCGACGGAAATAGATTCTCCTCATAGCACCTTTAAAAAATAAGAAATCCATACAAAACTAAAAATCACCTTGGATGTGTTTGCTAGTAGGTCAACAAAAGAAAGGATCTGTTTAGGAGTAGATGACTTTGTAAGAGATGACAAAGATGACTTCTTTGAGACTGACGAAGATTCACAACTTTTATGGAGAGGGGACTACATGTTATGGAAGCTAAAAGTGCATGAAGATGAAGTCTTGATACTTCTTTTTGAATGTATTTCTTTAGAAAATTCCCAATCATGGGCTAGAAATAGATGATATAATGTGGTCAAAAATGAGTTACAACAAGCACACAGGACTGTGCATAGCTGCTGAGTTTATGTGATGACTGTAGGCAGAGGCAGGCTAACACTACCCATTGATTCCTAGTGTTTTAGCTAAGCTTATTAGCGGTGGGTGAGCACTGCCTGTCTCTTCCTTGTTACTGTGCACACAATTTAAAGAATGGAGTCTATCTGCTTGTCATGGACTCTGGATTGAGGAAAGACAAGAAAACAAAAAAATATTTAAAGTTTTACAAATCACACAACCACAAAATGACCCTGACTCACATCCTGACCCACTCTTTGCTTTTACAGCCCTCTTCTTGTATTCCTTTTAGAAATTAGATTTCTTTGCCACTTTTCTGTTTTCTGTTCTGTTTTTTTTTACCCGCATTTTCATGCCAAGCCTTGTTAACAACATAACAAATAACATGCCTCAGAGGGCAGTGTTGACTCTTATGACATTTAATCTTAAATTTTTAACCACCAAATCTGCCTTTATTATCCATCTCTACAAAATAAAAGCCCATGTGTTCTCCTTTTTTCCCATCCTCCAGAGCAGAAACATCAGCTGCGTCCTGCAGAGCGCCGAGATAGTCTCGGTCACATTCCTGTCGGCGCGAACATTCCTCTGCAGGTGAACAGATCCTCGACCAGCTGGGACATGTGGGAGTCGCAGAGATGATTTATGACATTTACAATCCAACTTTTACTGCAGCAAGACAGAGACAGGAAGAAGGCCATATGATGGTCTGAGTGTTTATTCAGCGTTTACAGCGGAGAGGAAGGAGAGTCAGTGAAAAGTCTGCTGCGGTTACATGGAAGATTTTTATTTATAGTCTCAGACTCAAAAAAAATGTTATCCAGATCAGGCCATGTCAGCAGGAGAGCCCAGAGATTAAAAAATAAGCCTTATGTTTGTTGATTTATGGCTTCAGCTTTACATGGTAGAGTTTTAACTTCACCTTATAGATGCAGAAATGAGCTGAGTTAACGGACTATGGTTTTCTGAAGTGTTCCTGAGCCCATGTGGTGACGTCCTTTACAGAATAATGTTGTTTTTCTAATGCAATGCCACCTGCGGGATTGAAGGTCACAGGCATTCAATGTTGGTTTTTGGTCTTGCTTCTTGTGTGCAGAGATTTCTCCAGATCTCCTGCATCTTCTCAATCAATCTAACTTTGTGTACAGAATGTTTCATACATAATATCGTAGCACAAAGTGCTTTCCATGAAAAGAAACAAAAAATAAAAATAGAAGTAAAAGATTAAATACGATGAAAACACAAGACCCTTGTATTTCTCCTCTCCATTCACAAGATGTCACCGCTGTTTCAATACACAGCCTTGGCTCTGAATTTCAGCAGGTAAATACTGTGGCCCGAATAAACTTTTATTCCAAAGTACTTTGTAAACGGCTGGTTAATCAGATTTTAAATCTGCATCAAACAATTCCTTGATCATGTAAATGGTCATTCTGCTTTAAATTAATTCTGGTCGTTCTGCTCATGCTCGTTCGCCTGTCCTGCAGCAATGTGGCACAGGACGCTGACAGGAACAGGAAGGCCGCCAGAAGCGAACCTGGGACTTCAAGCAAGCCGAGACAGTTTATTTAATCAGAGCCTCAGAAGATTTGAAAGTAATAAAAGTGTGGATGGACGTAAGTATTAAAATGCAGATCTTTTTAAAAGCTGTAGCATCCATTTTTGATGAGGTAGGTTTAAATACGTAAATACATCACATCCGCCGACTGTCCAATCAGAACCATTCCCAACTGGTAGGCCTTGAATAAAGTTGAATAAACAAGTTTTCCATTTAAACCTTTATTCAGAATCATTATTATTATTATTATCCATGTAAACACAAAGGAGAAAACTTTAATTCTAAATTATTAAATTCTGAATAATTAATTCCGAATTAAAAAACATGTTGAAACCGTAGCCATTGTCCTTGTCCCAGCTTTTTTGGAACATGCTACAGGCATCAAATTCAATGTATGTTCAGTGTATTCAGTTGAATATGGTCAGGAATAATTTGCGAATGACTGAATTCTGTTTCTATTTCTGTTTGTACAACGTCCCTCCTTCATTGGGGTTTGTAGGATCATTGCTGTTCCCTTCAGTCCAAACTGCTGCCGACGTGATGACCGGCCGTCAGACGTAAATTAAAGCTTCATGTCCGACAGTCGGCTCTTCACCTCCCTCTCTCTCTCCCTCTGCGCTTCCTGTCTGTCTGGGGCCGCCGCCGGCCACACGGCCTCATGGGAAACCCAATGTTCGCTCTCGGCCAATCAGACTGATCGTATCTGACATCTCCTGCCTGAGAACTCAGTGTCTTTCCGGCCCGTGTGTATGTGCGCACACGTGTGAGTGTCTGTGTGAAAACTGCCATAGATTCTCCAGAGGGAGACTTTGACAAATAAGTGAGTTTTTGTGATCGAACAGAGCGGCATGAGGTCTCGTCTGCGCTGGAGTCACTCAGAGTTTGTACAATTTCATCTTGAAACTGCTGAATTTTAGAGTCCAGTAAAAGTTAACCAACATTTCAGCGTCTATTTGTGTAGAAAAAACTAACCAAAAACTTATATTCAAAGTAAAAGAAAACAGTTTTTTTAATTAAAACTTTTTTTTTTTAATAAACAATCAGGACTGTTTCTTTGTGCTTTGTGAAAACTTTCAATCAAACCCTGATGTGGGGTGTGAAAGCTGTCAATCAAACTTTGATATGTGGTGTGAAAGCTGTCAATCAAACCCTGATGTGTGGTGTGAAAGCTGTCAATCAAACCCTGATGTGTGGTGTGAAAGCTGTCAATCAAACCCTGATGTGTGGTGTGAAAGCTGTCAATCAAACCCTGATGTGTGGTGTGAAAGCTGTCAATCAAACCCTTATATGTGGTGTGTAAGCTGTCAATCAAACCCTTATGTGTGGTGTGAAAGCTGTCAATCAAACCCTGTTGTGTGGTGTGAAAGCTGTCAATCAAACCCTTATGTGTGGTGTGAAAGCTGTCAATCAAACCCTGATGTGTGGTGTGAAAGCTGTCAATCAAACTTTGATATGTGGTGTGTAAGCTGTCAATCAAACCCTTATGTGTGGTGTGAAAGCTGTCAATCAAACCCTGTTGTGTGGTGTGAAAGCTGTCAATCAAACCCTTATGTGTGGTGTGAAAGCTGTCAATCAAACCCTGATGTGTGGTGTGAAAGCTGTCAATCAAACCCTTATGTGTGGTGTGAAAGCTGTCAATCAAACCCTGTTGTGCGGTGTGAAAGCTGTCAATCAAACCCTGATGAGTGGTGTGTAAGCTGTCAATCAAACCCTGATGTGTGGTGTGAAAGCTGTCAATCAAACCCTGATGTGTGCTGTGAAAGCTGTCAATCTAACCCTGATGAGTGGTGTGTAAGCTGTCAATCAAACCCTGATGTGTGGTGTGAAAGCTGTCAATCAAACCCTGATGTGTGGTGTGAAAGCTGTCAATCAAACCCTGATGTGTGGTGTGAAAGCTGTCAATCAAACCCTGATGTGTGGTGTGAAAGCTGTCAATCAAACCCTGATGTGTGGTGTGAAAGCTGTCAATCAAACCCTGATGTGTGATGTGAAAGCTGTCAATCAAACCCTGATGTGTGGTGTGAAAGCTGTCAATCAAACCCAGACGTGTGGTGTGAAAGCTGTCAATCAAACCATGATGTGTGGTGTGAAAGCTGTCAATCAAACCCTTATGTGTGATGTGAAAGCTGTCAATCAAACCCTGATGTGTGGTGTGAAAGCTGTCAATCAAACCCTGATGTGTGGTGTGAAAGCTGTCAATCAAACCATGATGTGTGGTGTGAAAGCTGTCAATCAAACCCTGATGTGTGGTGTGAAAGCTGTCAATCAAACCCTGATGTGTGGTGTGAACGCTGTCAATCAAACCCTGATGAGTGGTGTGAAAGCTGTCAATCAAATTTTGATATGTGGTGTTAAAGCTGTCAATCAAACCCTGATGAGTGGTGTGAAAGCTGTCAATCAAACTTTGATGTATGGTGTGAAAGCTGTCAATCAAACCCTGATGTGTGGTGTGAAAGCTGTCAATCAAACCCTGATGTGTGCTGTGAAAGCTGTCAATCTAACCCTGATGAGTGGTGTGTAAGCTGTCAATCAAACCCTGATGTGTGGTGTGAAAGCTGTCAATCAAACCCTGTTGTGTGGTGTGAAAGCTGTCAATCAAACCCTGATGTGTGGTGTGAAAGCTGTCAATCAAACCCTTATGTGTGGTGTGAAAGCTGTCAATCAAACCCTGATGTGCGGTGTGAAAGCTGTCAATCAAACCCTGATGAGTGGTGTGTAAGCTGTCAATCAAACCCTGATGTGTGGTGTGAAAGCTGTCAATCAAACCCTGATGTGTGCTGTGAAAGCTGTCAATCAAACCCTGATGTGTGGTGTGAAAGCTGTCAATCAAACCCTGATGTGTGCTGTGAAAGCTGTCAATCTAACCCTGATGAGTGGTGCGTAAGCTGTCAATCAAACCCTGATGTGTGTAGTGAAAGCTGTCAATCAAACCCTGATGTGTGCTGTGAAAGCTGTCAATCAAACCATGATGTGTGGTGTGAAAGCTGTCAATCAAACCCTGATGTGTGGTGTGAAAGCTGTCAATCAAACCCTGATGTGTGGTGTGAAAGCTGTCAATCAAACTTTGATGTGTGGTGTGAAAGCTGTCAATCAAACCCTGATGTGTGTAGTGAAAGCTGTCAATCAAACCCTGATGTGTGGTGTGAAAGCTGTCAATCAAACCCTGATGTGTGATGTGAAAACTGTCAAACAAACCCTGATGTTTGGTGTGAAAGCTGTCAATCAAACTTTGATGTGTGGTGTGAAAGCTGTCAATCAAACCCTGATGTGTGGTGTGAAAGCTGTCAATCAAACTTTGATATGTGGTGTGAAAGCTGTCAATCAAACCCTGATGTGTGTAGTGAAAGCTGTCAATCAAACCCTGATGTGTGATGTGAAAGCTGTCAATCAAACCCTGATGTGTGCTGTGAAAGCTGTCAATCAAACCCTGACGTGTGGTGTGAAAGCTGTCAATCAAACCCTGATGTGTGGTGTGAAAGCTGTCAATCAAACCCTGATGTGTGATGTGAAAGCTGTCAATCAAACCCTGATGTGTGGTGTGAAAGCTGTCAATCAAACCCAGACGTGTGGTGTGAAAGCTGTCAATCAAACCATAATGTGTGGTGTGAAAGCTGTCAATCAAACCCTTATGTGTGATGTGAAAGCTGTCAATCAAACCCTGATGTGTGGTGTGAAAGCTGTCAATCAAACCCTGATGTGTGGTGTGAAAGCTGTCAATCAAACCATGATGTGTGGTGTGAAAGCTGTCAATCAAACCCTGATGTGTGGTGTGAAAGCTGTCATTCAAACCCTGATGTGTGGTGTGAACGCTGTCAATCAAACCCTGATGAGTGGTGTGAAAGCTGTCAATCAAATTTTGATATGTGGTGTTAAAGCTGTCAATCAAACCGATGAGTGGTGTGAAAGCTGTCAATCAAACACTGATGTATGGTGTGAAAGCTGTCAATCAAACCCTGATGTGTGGTGTGAAAGCTGTCAATCAAACCCTGATGAGTGGTGTGAAAGCTGTCAACCAAACTTTGATGTGTGGTGTGAAAGCTGTCAATCAAACCCTGATGAGTGGTGTGAAAGCTGTCAATCAAACCCTGATGTGTGGTGTTAAAGCTGTCAATCAAACCCTGATGAGTGGTGTGAAAGCTGTCAATCAAACACTGATGTATAGTGTGAAAGCTGTCAATCAAACCCTGATGTGTGGGGTGAATGCTGTCAATCAAACCCTGATGAGTGGTGTGAAAGCTGTCAATCAAACCCTGATGTGTGGTGTGAACGCTGTCAATCAAACTTTGATGTGTGGTGTAAAAGCTGTCAATCAAACCCTGATGTGTGGTGTGAAAGCTGTCAATCAAACCCTGATGTGTTGTGTGAAAGCTGTCAATCAAACCCTGATGTGTGGTGGTGTGAATGCTGTCAATCAAACCCTGCTGTGTGGTTTGCAAGCTGTCAATCAAACCCTGATGTGTGGTGTAAAAGCTGTCAATCAAACCCTGATGTGTGGTGTAAAAGCTGTCTATCAAGCCCTAATGTGTGGTGTGAAAACTGTCAATCAAACCCTGGTGTCCACAAGTCAGCAGACTCTTCCTTGAATTATCTTCTTCCTTTAAAATAACTCTGATTCCCATGCAGTTTGTTCTCTGGTCTGCACCGGACTGAGTCTGAGCGTTCACACCACCACAAACCCATCAAACCATCAACCAAACCAAACATTTCAGAGTGAGGAGACCTGCGGACCATCTAAAGACCTGTTCCTCCTTAGTTAGTCATTACTGAGACCTGGTTTGACTGTTTTTGTGAGAGTTGAGTGTTGAGACCCAGCAGACTCCAGTGACTGAATGTACAAACGCAGACCGGAGCAGGAGCGTTACGGCTCCTGACGTTAAGACCTGGGACGTCCTGACAGACAGGAGGCATTCTGGGGGCTGTAAATCTGCTCGGGCACACTCTGGTTTTAAAGTCTAGGTTCCACTTGGGCAGCCATCCCCCGTCTCCAGAGTAAACTGGGCTCATGTTCTGGTTTATGATTGGAGAAGTGAAGCGTTCAGTTCCATGCTGTAAATATAAGCACACATTCAGCATGTTCAGGATAACCCCCCCTCATGTCGTATTTTTGTTATTAATGGGACAAGATGATGAAATAACCTTGTGGAAATTAAAACGAAGTCCGAGATTCTGCTCGGCGTGTTTGGGGGGAGATGTTTGGTCCCATTAAGAGTCCACATCAGCTTGACTATAGGAGTCTGCTTGTGTCTGCTAAAGTCATCGCTGCAGTCAGAGGTGATGTGTTAACAGGCAGGAAGCAGGAAGTGTCATTAACCGTCGGAGACACACGAACGCACCTGTTCATGAGAAACACACACACTGAGGGCCAATCATCTTTTTCTGTCTTTATCCAGACCAGTTCTTCGTGCCTTCGTGAGGGACGTCAGCTCAGCGTGAGAGCTCATGATGAAGACTTCATGTGTCTGCAGCCAAGTGTGAAACCCAGGTGAGATGTTTTTATCACTATGGTAACCACAAGGGCGAATACATAGGAAGTACATCCTAAACTTCTTTAGCTGCTCGTCACTTTTCTACTCAGTTTTTTCACCCTTGCTTTAATATTCTCTTTCTTCTCACTGTTTAACCCTCTTAAGTCTTCTTCCACTTGCGTTTTTTTTCCGTCACTCTCCTCTTAGTTTTCTTTTGTTCCTACTTTATCCGATTATATTTCTTTCATTACGCCACTTCGGCCAAAAAATTGCCCAAAAAAATCTTGTCCGGTTATTTTTGAGCTGCATTAATACCCTGAAAGTCTAGATTGCTAGATTGCTCTAGACTGATCTTGGAAATGAGCTGACCAATCAGCATCTTTTGGGGGGAAAAGAAGTACCCTAATTTCTAGATTATAACATGCACTCGATCATAATTACCACCCCACATTTTCATGATTTTTACCTAAAAAAAACACTGCACTCGTATGTTACACCCACCCAAATTCTGCCCAAAACGTACCCTCTCAGACAACTCAGAAATAACTTTATTCAAAGTTTTAATTAATGAAGTTTCGGTATTTTCACACAACAAATATAGCACGTAATTTTTTCTCTCTCTCAGTTATGCTGCGTTCCAGGAAACCCCTAACTTGTGTTTTTCCCACCTGTAACTCGTGAAAGTGCGCTGGAACGGCAGTCGAACTTGTAACTTCTGACCCCGTGAACTCATAGCAGATCAATGTACTCAGAGTTATGACTTGTGACGTCACATCACTGCCTAAACAACATGGCAGCCTCTAAATAATGACAAAAACTGTAAAGTATAACCTTCTGTTACCTTATGTGCCATTTCCCCACTACTGTTTCACTGGAATGAGTTAGTTGATAAAGCATAAATCCTATAATGCCTGCCATGTTGGTTAATTTACATAACAGATTTCCTTGCGCTCAAACCGAAGTTTTAATTTGTCTGGAACACTTTCAGGTCGGAACTTAGAGATTTCAACTGGGAAATTTCTGAACCTAGCCTCGCAGAACAGACAGACCTTCCTGATTCTGAAATCCTGCAGGTCCGCCTTGCCAGCCTCCGTTGTCCAGCGAATTTACTCAGCTGAATTCTTAACGGCCCAATCAGGGAAGAGAGGCGGGAGCTGCAGAATGCGGACGTGACAACAACTGGAAGTTGAGAACAGACATGCCGATTAGCCTATTGTTCTCATGGCTACCTAGTGAAACTTGGCGAAATCTGCTCTCCTCAGAAGTACAAGTGTTAAATGAATCATCTGTATGGTATAATTTAGTGTAAGATGACAGTAAAAGGCCGTTAGCTGTTAGCAGATAAGTTAGCGGTTAACGGCTAACGGTCATTAACTGTTGTTAGCTGTTAGCAGCTAAGTTAGCTGCTATGGCTAAAGTCTATGAACTGTTGTTAACTGTTGTTAGCAATTACCCGCTATATTAGCCGCTATGTATGCTACATTATAGGAGGCAACCCTGCTTGATGTGGATTGGTCTGTGATGAATGTGACGAGCCAAACAATTGTCCAATCACAAGCTTGTGTTTTTTTTAACATTCTGCCCCCTGAAAACAAATTTAAAGGGCTCCTACCCAGATGGACTAGTGAAATATTTCTGTAGCAGATATATTGAGCTGTCCATCTGGCTTGTCAGCTTAGCTCAGTCATACTGTACCGACCAATCAGAGAGCTATCAAAATACCAGTGTCTTTGACCAATCACAGCTAGTTTATGTGCCCCTGCTCACAAGATGGCAGCACCCTGTGTTTACATGTGTTTTCACAGAGAAAGAGAATATTTTTGGCTTTTTGTGTCAGAGGTGTTGCAATCGTGATGGTGGTGAGACAAAATGTGGCAAGTATTTTGTTTGTACTTGTGTGCAATATGCACCCAAAAATAAGAGATTTACGAGCAAAAAGTGAGTGATATATGAAGATAGCTGCATAGCCTTGCAGAGCAGATTGACCTGCCTGATTCATTGTCTGAAATCCTGCATGTCCGTCTTGCCAGCTTCCATTGTCCAATTACTTCACTGGGCTAAGTGCTTAACGGCACAGAGAAGAGATGCGAGGGCAGCGGACGTGACAATAGCAGGAAGTGGCTGCATATTTGAAAACGATTGCGGCTTCTCAAGCGGTCTCCGTGGATGCGGCAATATCTGCAATTTTTTTAAATCTGAAATGGACTCAATGAAGTTTATCTTATTAAAAATTCAGAAATCCTCCACTGACATGCTGGTTCGTCTGTGTTTACTAAGTCATACCTGACGAAATCTGCTCTCCTCAGAAGTTTATTGGGAGGCCTTGGTGGGCATTGTCTTTGACGAGGTATGTGTCACATAAAAAGTGTTAAACGATACATCTGTGTGGTATAATTTGATGCAAAACGATAGTCTGAGGCAGTTTAAGCTAGCGGCTACGTGAGCTGCTACGTCATACATGGCTTGATATGGATTGGTCTGTTAAGAGTGTGACAAGCCAAACGATTGTCCAACAAAGGCTGCTGTTGTTTTTGAAGGCTCTGCCCCAGAAAACATTTTCGAACAACTCTTTCAAAGATGGATTAGTGAAATATTTCTCAGTGGATATATGAAACGGTCTGTCTGGTGTGTCAGGTTAGTAGCTAAAGGCTTGATGTGCAATAAATGTTAAAGGAGTATGCCTTTTTGCTCTCTTTACACTTAAACAGTTTCTACATGAATTTTCCAGGGTCTCTTAAAGGAATCCGCAAACATTTTGAGTTTTTTTTTGCTCTCCTGTCTTGCCTTGCTCTCAAGTTCATGACAAGCAGAGAGACTCCATTATTTTGACTGTGTGTAGTACAAGACAAAGACAGGCAGAGCTGCTAATTAGCTTAGCTGAAACACTGAGAGTCAGTGGGTAGGGTTAGCCTGCCTCTATACAGTTGTCAGATGAACTCTTGAGCAACTCTAAATGGTTCTGTGTGCTTGCTATGACTCTTTTTTAAAACTTTTTTTTCTTTATCTTTTTTTAGACCAAGATTAGCTCTCTATGGAATTTTTGAAGGAAATATTTACAAAATTAACCACAGGGCAAACAGATCTGCGGTGGCTTGCCGTGGCCTCTTTCTGAGATTGAGTTGTCCATGTGGACATGTGGAACAGTGTGTAGACTTAAACTGTTTTGTCAGGCTGTAAATATGTTTATTTCTATTTCTTAATTTAAAGGTGCTATAAGGAGAATCTCAATTCGGCGACATTAAGACTCTGCTACCCATGAACACACGCAGCGACTGTTGTAATGCTGCGTTCCAGTAACCTCGGAACTGGGAGTGACATCATCTCTGGCTTATCGGCGTTCCAGTTAAAGTCGGAAAAAAACATGCTGATCTACCAGGCTATTGTTAGCTGTTGTTAGCACGCCCTAGGTTGTTGTATGAAGAATGTGATTATCACTATGGCAGCATTTTTGTAAATATAAGTCTAACAATACTATATATACAGCTGATCTAGAGCGACACACCCCAGTCAGAAGTGCAAATAAACTGATTATTACAGGAGCTAAATAACTGTTCACACTGGGGGCATCCAGCTTCGATTGTCAACTCAGGGGTGGCGAGGTTTCACCACTTTCCCAGTAGGAAATTCTGACTTTGGGGGACGTTCCAGTTGCAGTTTCCTACTCGGGATTCAGAAATTCCTACTTCTGACTACAACTGGAACGCACCAAAAGACGTGACCTAAGCCAAACTCTGCATTGCTTTACAACTTCTTTTTTCAGCAACTTACAGGATGCAAAGCGACGAGGTAATGTATCTCTTTCTAGTTACATAGCGGTAGTTTTTGATGTGTGACAACAAGCAATTTTTGGAAAACTTATAATCGTAGTTTTGTAGCCGGCTGTCCGACCCGACCACTTAGCTAAGGAATTTCATTTATAGATAACCTATTTTGATGCTCGATCAGGCATATATCCAAAGTGAGACTTTTTTGTAATTACTTAGAAACTCCTCATAGCCTTTTTAACATAAAGCTCAGTTGGGATTGACTCACTGCAGAATGACAGCCTCTAGTGGACACATAAGAAACTACACCCATTAACCGCTTTGCATTGCTTCATTTTTCATCTGTGGGGGTTGTTTCTCGGGTCAGTCCCCATCTGCAGCTGTGACCTGTTAAAGGATGACTTTGACACATGAGCTCTCAGGTTTCTCGTCAGGTAGCTCTCTTCTTCTCTGTTTCTGCAGGAGAACGGCGTTTTCTGCATTTTTTGATTTACGGTGGGAACGCTCCCCTCCTCCTCCTCTTCCTCCCTGGTTCCTCATCCGTCCATCCTGCCGAGAGGTTTTTCTGCATCTTCCTGCTTTTAAACGTCAGCCTGCGGAACCATAAAACATCTGCCCGCACACACACATACATACACACACATACAGGTCTTCAGCGGGATAATCCTTATATAAGGCTCGCGGGGCTTGGGGGTCAAGGTTTTCTGTGTGTCTTTGTCGTAGATTCAGCAGAAATTTACTGCCTCTTTCTTTTCTGGCTCTCCAACTGAAACACGGCTCTCCTGCGGTTGAGGGGAAGCCCGCAGAGTGTTTGTGCATTTAAGAAAATTAGCCTTCAAGTGGATTACTAAGCAGGATCATAATCAATCAACCAAACATCCTGTTGGGCTCCATGGCACCTGGGCTTGATAGCATCCTAAGACCGTGATACAGAAATGTCGGGGGAAAGGAGAGAAGGAGACTAATACAGGAAGGGATGCAGGCTGAAGAGGAGGAAATCCACCTCAGCAGGATGGTTGGCATGCAAGCAGGTGTAGAAAATCACCTGGACTGAAATATGGCAATCAGAGCCACACAGACTCTGCATTTGGTCCAATCAGAGTTCTCTCAAACCCCTTCACATTGGGTCTGGTGGACTCAATCTTGTGAAGGTAATGGTAAATGGACTTGAGTTTTTATAGTAGTTTTCTAGTCTTCTTGACTACTCAAAGCTGCTCTACACCGCAGGTCACACTTCAGCCGGGCATCCACTGTGCGATCTTTGGCCCTTTTTCCACACTATTTTTTACCCGTGTGACTATTTTGGGGATCGGGCCGAATTTTGGCTCAATCGTGCGTCTCACATCATGTAGTATACACGAGGTAACGAGAACCGATTAACACCTCACGACCACCTCCCGATCGATCGGATAAATATGAAACCTGTTTGAAATCCTGGTCACCCGTCGTGAGGCTATGTCACACTACACATGTGCAAACATAGAAAGAGATACATTACCTTGTCGCTTTGCATCCTGTAAGTTGTCGTAAAAAGAAGTTGTAAAGCAATGCAGAGTTCTGAGGAAGGTCCGAGCTGCATTCATTAGCATCACAACAAACACATGCTTTGGCTTGGGTCATGTCTTTACGAAAGTCGCCGCGCGTGCTCATGGGTAGCAGAGTATTTATGTCGCCAGAAATAGATTCTCCTCATAGCACCTTTAAGTATGTTTTGTGCTGCTATTTGAACTATTATTATTTTTATACCTCTCACTTTGCATTCGTTGTGGACAGCAGAGTAAAAGTTTCATTGTGCAGGGAAACGTGTTTCTCAATAAGCAAATGACAATCATGACGTAGACTGTCCCTTCAACACTCCGATCAGGTTCAAATCTGCCTCACAGTTAAGAAGCTAAATTCCCTCCCCTCCATGGTCATCAGCTCCACGTCCATGTGATGAAGCTCTGTCAGGATGTGATGCATTTCTGTGCTTTGTGACCGTGTTTGCATCTAAACATCGTGACAGTTGCTTTCTTTATAAACTGGACCTTGAGATGGAGCAAAGAGAGGAAGCCGATGATGAGAGCTTCATTCTGAGTTAATCTGGCCCAGAGAGTGAAAAGATGAACCTTGGATAAAAAGGAGCATCAGCATTCAGCAGGCGTGAATGAAAAAAATGACAGAATTCAGAGAAAAGGTGAAAGGGAGTTCAGTCAGCAAAGGGGAAAATTATGAATGAGGAGAAACGGAGAGAATGAAAGAGCATAGGAGAGAGAGAGAGAACTCAGTGACACAAACTACAATGGATGATCACTTCATCAAACCTGTTTGACGTCAGATTTAATGTGCATGTGCCAGAGCCTGTACTGTACTACACACTTTAACACCTTTAATCTCTACTTTGTGCCAATCAAGACCACACATCCTGATGCCGTGTCCTATTACAATAATAATAACTCAACTATTCTTAGAAATCCAATGAAACAGTCATTACCTTCTTCTTCTCCTCCTGGGATAAAAACGCTACTGAGTCACGAAGGACATGTCATACTGATTGAGGAGCTTTGATAGGCCCACAGTGGCTACCGTCATTGAAGGAATAAGAGCAGTATATCCACATATACAGACATCAACTTATATGCAATGTAACTGCTTTTAAGTGTGAGATAAAAATAAAACTCACACTCATGTTCCTTGGGTCAAAAACAGCCAGTTATAAAAATAATACATAAACATTTTTTCCAGCCTGAAATAAACACTTGAATGTCAATTACATTTTGGGGGTTCAACTCTTCAAAGGCTGGTATGTATACAAAACTTAAGGTTACTTAATTTAAACATAATTCTAAAATATTTTCCTAAAATACATTTCCAAAACTTAAAAAGCACTCAGAGAGCGCAGACCTCTGCCAGCGCCATTTGTCCTACTTTTATTTCATCTAAATATTTAGATTCTTTCACCATGAAAACATACAAATATGCACAAATGCCAAAAATGGTTGTATCTTGCAATGTTAAAGAATCTTTTTAAAACATTCCTGGATCCAGACGGTGATCCAGATCACTCCTAAAACCTAATCATTTGTTCTTTGTCCCAATCCGGACACTTCCTGAAAATTTCATCGAAATCCGCCCAGAACTTTTTGAGTTATATTACTAACAGAGAAACAAACAAAAAAACAAACAGACATTGGCAATAAGATATAACCTCCTTGGTGAAGGTAAATACTGTATTATTATTACTATTATTATTTGACACTGAGATGGGTCAGTGATTTGAATTGACATTGGCTGTGATATTTTTTTTTATCTTTTTGTAGTGCCAGATTTAAAAAAAACAAAACAACAAAAAAACAACTCGCTCTCATATATAAATGTATTTACATGTGTTTAAATATGTATAAAATGAAAAAAGCAAAGCATCTTGAGAATACACTAGCTAGGAATTTGCACTTTACAAATAAAGATGGATTGATTGATTAGATGATTGGTCACATAATTAAAACCATATTTTCATGGCTTGTTTTTACGTAAAACTCACAAAATTAGCCAACAGCAGTGTACCTTAATGGTCATTTGAGCTTGTTTTTTTAAGGTGCAGTGCTGCTTAAAGCCTTTTCAGTTTCTTCAGTGACTGTTGACAAGTACCTGAAACAACCAAACTTTAAAGATACTGAGATATCCCATAGGCTTAAGTCTCAAGATAAGACAGACCTTAAAACTTAAAACAGAAGACCACCCTACATTTATTTACTGCATTAAAAAAACTCCACCTGGCTCTTAAGGCTCTTGAGGTTCTCGTCCTGCTTTGGGATTTGCAACGTTAAAATAACAGGAAAAACTTGTAGGTGTAGAGCCTAACCCCCAAATTCCACTGCACGCGAAAGCGCCCTGCCGCGCAGCGAAGCGGAGCGCTGCGGTTTTGCTCCAACAGGCCAACCCCACTGAAAACGGCGCGCCCAGATGCGCCGCGGCGCGCAGCCCCGTAAGGGGAGGGCTGATCCCTGGAGAGCCGCAGGCTCTCATGAGAATAGCGATGTCACACGCTCATAAAACATGTTATAGACTGAGAAAAGAAATAAACAACACCTTGCTTCGCTTCTCTAAGGTCCCTTTGCTGGTCCCAACCACACAGCTTCATGAATTATTCAACTTCTATCCCCCTATATCCGTTTAGAAAAGATGTATGGTGTCATGTACACAATGTTATATATTTCTGTACCTCTACGATTCACTTTTCTTCGTTTATTTTGTCGTGTTGCCTCTGGGACCCTCTGACCTGATGCTTGTGCCTCCGGTTTGACGTAATGACAAATAATTGAGGAACATTATGTGCAATAGTCCGTGCATTTTGTTTTATTTTGAAACTTCTGGTTACTCCACACGGTGACTTCCTGTCTGGTACTTTCTTAACAACGGTGAATTTACGAGGTTTGGAAGCTTCCGTTCAGAAAATAGACCTGAAGCGTATCTCTCGTGCCTTGGTGCCCGCAAGCGCTTCAGCAACGCAAAAGTTACATCTGCAAACCGAAGTTGGAAGTGAGGATTTAAATAAATCTGTCCTCTCATTATCAACATGAACGCCAATCAGTGCATGAAAATAAATGAACTGAATGAAAGAAAGGCAGAAACTGTTAATCTCACAGTCTAATAGTGTACAAATTATTAATATTGAACCAAGTTTAAAACATAATCAACATCAAATGTCTCATATCCTGCTCTCTTCAGAGAATCAGACTACTGGAAAGTTAAGACAGGTTTTGGTAAACTTTAGAAAGGATCGAACAGCAGTGGTAACTCAGTGGTAGCTGTTTACAAAAGCTGTTGCCGCAGAGAATTGTGGGGCAGAATATTCTCCTCTCCTTTCGTAAAGGATGGTCCGGTGTATCCTATGCTAAAGGAGATAATAAAGGAGGCATTGAGCCTCCTTTCCTATGCATTTAAACTATTCGAACAGCTCTAATCACAAACTTCTTCTGGTTCATTTCACTCTGTTAGGAACCTTCCTAAGCAAAAAGGACTATTCGACTGCAGCCACAGATTTTGATTGATTCTATGACGGGAGCAGCCAACAACATTCCCATGTTAAAACTTTGGACCAAGATAGACCATTACGCTCCCATATTCACCTAGAGTAATGGTCCAAAAACTGTGTTTAGAACCTAAAATGTACCTTTGTTTAGAAAATCAAATATCTACCTTTCAAACTAACTTTTTAAGTTTTTAGCTTTGGCGTCATTCTGCAGTCTCTTTTTGACAGCTGTCTGGAAAGTTCGAAGTAAAAATAAAAACTAAAATCCTAGAAACCAGAACATGATTGTGGTTGATATCTGAGCTGTGCGTCATCGTGGTTAATGTTTGAATGTATTGATCTGACAGATAGGATTTGTCTTTGTTCTGCCTTGGAGTGCGTCAGAGGTCTAATGTGACTGTGATTATAGCTCCTTTATAAGTCAAGTATGCCTTTCTTACAGGCTATCATGGCCTGCTCCTGCTGCCACACACATACTGAGGCCATGAGGTCCGCTGCTCAGTCGGTGTGTGTCATGTAATGTGAGGATGTGAACGTCAGAGAAGAAGCTTTTTTCAGGAATCATTTCGCTTCTAACTTTAGTAATGACTTCTCTGAAAACACTCACCTGGAGCTCCTCATGCTTCCTCTGCTTTCTGACCTCGCTGTTACTCGAACATTTTTAATGATAAGATTAACCCTTTAAGTTTCTTTAATACGCTCAACCAAAAATCAGCTGTAGAAATATCACATTGCACTAAATTGATTGTTTTCAGCCTGACATATGCATATATTAGGGATGCACAATTTTTTTTTCTAATATCTGATATGCCAATAATTTTTTGATTCATTATGGCCTTGCTGATACTGATACTGATATAGAAACCGAAACCTAGGCCTGTTACGATAATCAATAAATCAATTAACCGCACAATAAATAAAAACGTCCTCGTTAAGTTTGCCGGACTCGATAAATTGACAAGTGCATGCATTTTGGTTTGCTCCTCTTTTTGTACCAAATGGGCTGAATGAGAAGATGGGTCACTCTGTGCAACTGTCTCAACACCTGGGTGCGTTGGTTCTATAGCGAATTTATAGTGGAGTGAGCATCTGTCAGTCATTCAATCTTTGTGGGGGAGGCAGGGCACCTCACGCGTACACACACACTCAGAGCTGAAGTGAGCGTCGTGAGGAGTAACAAGGAAACAAACACTAATATGAATGATGGCACAAAAGCTACAGTTTCAAAGCCGGCTGCTACAGCCCTCAGTGCGGGAATATTTTGGTTTTAAACAGAATGAACAGGGTGTGAGTTCATGAACACGGCGAGCCGATATGTCGCATTTGTTTGAAAGTAGTGGCGACTAAGAAGGGGAGGTGCAGAGAAGCCTTCGTCCTGACAGTCAGCGCTAACTGAGGCGTTTGGTCAGCAAGGTAAATATAAATAAAGCAGAGCAAAATGGTGCGCTTAGAGACAGTGCTATTAGCTACATTGCAAAAGAAATACAACCATTCCATACAATTGATAAGCCAGAAATGTTACATAAGTTTGACAGACAGTACGAACTGACTGACTTGTGACATGTCACAAACAATTCTGGAACCGTAAAAACTCCATTTTATTTATTGTTTTTTATTGTTGTGTGTGTTTTTATTGGAGTTTTTTTGTCTTTACAGAGACAGGGTCCATTTTTTATTGTTTTTGATTAGTTAATGATTTTTATTTACATGCCATTTTTCCTAAAAGAGAGTCCATTTCATTTTCGTTGTTTTTTTCCCTTTTTTTGATAAATTTGTTATGTTTATTTTAATAAAAAAGCTCTTGACCTTCCAATTACAGTCAAACACTCCTAAGAAATTGAAGTTTATTGCTTTTGATATGGTGTACTCCCTTTATTATGACATATATTATAATTACATTAATGAAAAAATGATGTTTCAAAACAATATTGACAATAATATTGTTTATTGGCAATAATTTTTTGGAAAATTATCGTACAGCAAAATTTGTTATCATGACAGGCCTACTGAAACCAAAATCAATATTTCAGGTCAAGACCGCAAGCTCTGTGCTTAATAAAAATGGACTCGTTTCTTTCAGTGTTACAGCACATTAGCCCATGAGCAGATGTAAAACAAAGAAAAGCAGCTTTTAACTCTTGCAAAAATGAAACCCTCAATATTAAAATGTACCCAAACAGTGATGAGAAAATCCATCAATGTACAATCGATATCAATATTTGATACAATACTAAACTTTTTAGGCTGATTTATATACCGTATATATATGCAGTGCCAGAACTGGAAAAAAGTCACTCTTATGGTCTTCGGGACAAAAATGCCTGCTTTCAAAAATAAGCTGCAAAAATGCTATTTATTAAAAACTGTCTCCACTTTGAACCAATTAGTCTTTAAGAACTACTTCAACCAGAAATATACATATCATGAAATAAATGAGGGGATAATTTGAGGAATGCTTTTAATGAAAAAATAGCACCATCCGGTGGACAAACATACAAGTTAAAGAGTTATGCTACGGCCCACCACACGCGAACTGGCGTATTAAAACGCGCGTAGTGCCTGTGACGCGCCGCGGGTAATGCCCGAGGCTGGATGCTGGACCTTTTTGACAAGCTGAGGGCGACGCGCTGAATGGCGTCACTGCGCAGGCGGAGTAGAGAGCCTGAGCCAGTTGGACTCAGTGACAACCTGTGCAGGCAAATCCAGCTGGAAACGAATATTTACAGAACTTACCTTCAAAACCTGTCTGCTCAGCGACTTTCACCCAAGCCTGCTCCTTTTTGTTCCGGTCTCTGTAGAGTACACATGTCGAATCGTATAGCTCCGGATGATTGCAAACAGTGCAGATCAACCTCTCCTCCATCTTTCAGCGGGGTTTGAGCCGAAGCAGGTGGCCGGAGCGTCACACGTCATCAAATCGAGCGTCACTCGAATTTGCGTCGAAAGTTCAATATTTTCAACTTGAGCGTAGAGGCGTTTGACGCCCCAAACGCGCCGGACGCTCCATACGCGCCGCGACAAAAGCATCCAACGGGCCGCCCGGGGCGAATCTGCATCCAAACGCGTCTTTGCATTGACTTTGTATGTAATCTAGACGCGCGTCTTTGCGAATTCGCGGCATTAAAGCTATGAAATCTTAAATTAAAAAAAAAAAATCTGACTTTCAGTGGTGGAAAGTTGGCTGGTAATTTGGGAGGAAAGGGGAAATTGAATCTGCTGCACCTGTAAGTTGAGCCAAGTGGAGATACTAAGTCAGGACAAGCTAAAAATTGGCCAAGCCTTTTCAGCATGATCTGCATCCATGCATGCTAAGGCAGTGTTGTCCAGTACTCTTTTTTTTTGTGGAAGCCTCTGGGAAAAGTTTTGGCAGAACATTAGAATGAATTGAGACACAGTAGAAAACATTTGGTTGTAAAAGAGAAGTAAAACAGCACAAACGTGTCCACTGGTGTTCCATAGAAGTCTGACAAATTTGCAATATTAGAAAAGAAACTTTCTAATAAACTGCATAAGAATATAACACATTTCTAAGAAAATGAGTCTCGTTCACATTTCTTCAACTCCAAGGATCATGTTTGACGTCACCGTTCCTGCACATGAACTCGAGGTATAATAGGAACATGCTGTTTCCTTCATTTTCTGTCAGTCAAGCTGACACCCTGACTTCTCGTCTTTTCTTAGCAGTAATAACTCTCCATTCTGATGAAACAATAATCACCATCATCTTTACTCATCCTCATCATACCCTGTCTGACTCATCTTCACCTCCACCGCCATGTCCTCCAGAGGAGAGCTGTAGCTTCATCAGTGAGGTTTTGAAAGATTCGACTTTTCCAATAATCTGGTCATTCTGCATGGTCAGTGTGACCTTGGTGCTGGACTGTGAGTTGCCATTTAAGGACCAGAATCAACGTTGGGGCGATAAAAAGGGGAAACCAGTTTGAAGATAAAACTCAAACAATAAACCAAAATGAGGGGTAAACTTAGGCCAAAGAACATAGGCCCCAGTGGTCTTTCAGAGCCTATAGCCGTTACTTTGACAAGAGTATGGGCTTCCAATATCAGTTTTTGTTGATTTTGAGGCCTTACTTGCATCCTTTACTTGTCAAAACTCCCTTAGAGTTTTCCTACAAACTGTTCAAACTGCCACTCTGACTGAGGGATGTGCATGCATCCGTGTATGGATGGATGCATGGATCAGTTACTTGTTACCTTACTCTGTTTTGCAGTAGTGTAGAGCGGGGATGGTTCAAGTCTTCCTGGGCACTGCAGTTGGTTGTGGCAGTTGAAGCAGTTGGTGTCCCTTATCTCCAGAGCTTTGGGTTGTATTGCACTCTTGCACCCGTAACCTTCACCTACAAGCAACATAGGGTAAACGATGCTTGTGGTGCAGACATGTTATCAAGAACTAGAAAAGCACTCAGATACCCCTTTCAGACTGGCCAACAAAACAGTTTAAACGCAAGAACAATCGGGTCCTGTTGGCAGTTTGAAACGGTTTGATTAGCATTTCGACCCGGGTTGACTGACCCTGAAAGTGACGTGGGCATTTAAAGGCTCGCCTCTGATCGGCTTCAGTGGGAACATCACTGCCGGGTCAACCCGCTAATTTTAGCATCCCCACGACATAACATCGCGCCCATCCCCTTTTTCTGCTACTTACATGACTCTTTGCCATCTCAGCAACAAATCCCATCCAGCTTTGTATCCTCAATGCCAAGTTTGTACATTTTACAAGAGGGATAGATGTACAAAGTACAGAGAAACGTGTTCCTTTCCATTGTTTACATGGCCATGTTTCATCGAGCTGATGACATCAGCTTGATGCGCCAGAGGAAAAAAAACAGCCATGCAGCTCGTCTGCTGCTGATTAGACCGGGGCAGCTGGCATTGGGAAAAGAGTCACTTGCCAATTGTTAGCAGGTTGACTCGTGTTAAAACCCTGTGTTGACCAGCTAATTTTAGAGTGAAAGCGGTAAGAGAGTGCAGACCTAATCAGCTCAGTTCTGGCAGTGGCTTTTCCACAACCCCTGTAAAGATACAATTCTGGATCACCGGATTCAGAATAGAGGCAGTACCCAGACCAAACTCAGAGCCAATGTTGGGCAAGTTACTTCAAAAATGTAATGCATTTTTACCTCCGCCAAGGAGGTTATGTTTTCAGGAGAGTTTGTTTATCTGTATGTCTGTCCGTCTGTCCGTCCTTCCGTCCGTCCGTCTGTCTGTGAACAAAATAACTCAAAAAGTAATGGATGGATTTTGATGAAATTTTCCGGAAATGTTCAGCATGGGAAAAGGAAGAACTGATTCAATATTGGTGTTGATCTGGATCAGCGTCTGGCCGCCATGATGAAAAATGTGATTTTTGTGAATAACTACTGAACTAAAATAGATATCATTATGAATCCAATTGCTAATGGTATGTTTTCATGGTCAAGGAATCTAAATATTTTGATGAAATAAAAGTAGGACTAATATTTATTACTTGTTACTGTCATTTCAAAGTAATTAGTTACATTATAATATTACTGTATTTGAAATTTAAGACATTACACCATTATCGCATTACTTTTATGTTACTCTCATCAAAATAACAGGAAATTTGGATTTGTCATTCTAAATGTAGCTCATTATGCTCAAACAGCTCATTACATGTCCAGTGAAGGTGATGTGGTGGCTATCTGACACATTGATGCTCATGGCAATTACAAGAAACCATCAGAGCAAAAACAGACAAAAGGTAAAATCTGGCAAATGGTGTTAGAGATACTGTAACTTTTAATTTGTATTAGACCAAATAAAAAAAACACACCTCTTCATTTGAGTTAAAATTAAATAAAAAATGCATTGCTACTTGCATTCCTGACATTTGTACCAAGTAAAATATTAGTTTTTCTTTTTGTAATGCCTTGCATTACTACAGTTAAAAGGAATGCATTACAGTTATCACAATACTTTAGTAATGCATTACTCCCAACACTGCTCAGCAAATACATGGAGGTTGTGATCCTGTATAAAAACAGCAAGTTTTGGGAACATTACTTAATATTTGGTTTTATATGAATTATTGAATGTCCTCTATGGGATTTCCCATTATAAAGTTCAGTGTTTTGTTGTGATGTCAGTCTGGATTATATCCAAGATGAAATAAACCTTGATGAGAGAGACATAGACCCCATGATATTATGTGAAATTGGAGCGAATCTGTTGAGAAATTGCAGAGTTATGTTTTTTTTTTCATTTCCGCCCAATGTTAACTTATGGGATTTTTTAAAATTTGGGGATTTTTTTGCATCCAGACTAATATCCCTATCCCCCCAAAAAATGTATAGGCATCTTCCTCGGACCAAACCACACCTTTGGTAAAGTTTACATGTAATTCCATCCGGTATTTTTTCCATAATCTCTCGAAGAAACAGAAAAACAAACATACACTGGCAAAAACATGACCTCCTTGGCGGAGGTTATGATGAACGGCAAAGTACCTATCTGACCTGTGCTAAACCCAGCTCATGAACCCTCATGTAAATACAAAACAATGCTGTGGCGTAGATACCGTGCCTTTAAATGGAGCTGTGAATGAGCCTAGAGAGGGTGTGTTGGTGTGTGTGTGTTCGATAAACCTTCAGGTGTTTGTTAATCCAGTGGAAACAGAAGAATCCTGAGGTGTTACTCTGTTTTCATCTGTTTCACTGTGAGAGCGTGCTGCCCTGAGGAGTCATTTCCTCCTGGTTAGAATCAGCCTTTATTAAACGCTCTAATCCTATTTTGACGACTCTGCAGAGTAAAACGATAGCAGGCCAGGAAATTAAACGGTGTGTTTGTGTGTATCAGAGAGAGAGAAAGAGAGAGAGAAAGAGAGCAGGAATGTGTTGGCTGCTCGTTCAGCAGCAGGATGACTGAGATGAATGAACCGTCTGTTTCACAGGCGGCCCAGAAAATTTCTGATGTTTTTCTGATTTTTCAGTTTTTACATTTTATCTGATTGAACCATCTTTTTAAAAACCACACAAGGTAAAAAAAACAACAACAGCGAGAGTCGTCAGTAATGCTTCAGTATCACAGAACAATAAATTCATTCACATTCATGGCTCACGATCTGAGTTTGGTTCGGACATGATTTCGAAAAGAGACTGACATCAAGTCAAAGCTTCCTCTGCCCTTCTTATGAACTTCCATACAAACCCACTACTGTCTTAGGTAAACCTATTCAACCATTTGTTAAAGCAAATCGCTAATCAGCACAGCAGCAGCTCAATGCATATAGGCTTGTAGACATAATCATGACAACCTGTTGGAGTTGAAACCAAGCATCAGTATGAGCAGAAAGGAGATTTAAAGGGATACGCCAACATGTTTTTTTTCTGTTTTCTCACTCCTGAGTCCATGATGAGCAGTAAAACACCATTCTTTCAATTGTGAGTGCAGTTAGAGACAGGCAGAGCAAGCCCGTCACTAGTTAGCTTAGCTCAAACACTAGGAGTCAATGGGTAATGTTAGCCTGCCGGTCCTGAGTGCTTGTTGTGACTTGTTTTTTTGTAGCCTGTTATGTTACGTTGTCTATTTTTATATTCAGATTAGCATTTTATGTAATTTTTGAAATACATAAATAGAGAACTTAGCTGCAGGGTGCAAAGCAGACCCCCACAGACGTGCTTTGTTTTTTGTTAGAGCAAGTCCAGGGTGGTTTGCAAATTGGCCCTGTGGTTTAGTTTCATATCTATTCCTTTCTTTCTTATTGCTAATCTTAGTCTAAAAATAGATAATATAACATGTAGCAGGGGGAGTGATGTTACAACAAGCACAAGGGGTTGTTTAGAGCTGCTGAAGAGTTTATCTGATGACTGTAGGCAGAGGCAAGCTAATACTACCCATTGACTCCCAGTGTTTGAGCTAAGCTAACTAGCGATTGGCTAGCTCTGCCTGTCTCTTACTGCACTCACAGTTGACATATTGCTGTCTGTCATCATGGACTCAGGAGTGAGAAGAAAGAAAAATAAAAACATGTTGGCATATCCCTTTAAATCTCCTTTCTCCTCATTCTGATGTTTGGTTTCAACTCCAGCAGGTTGTCATGATTATGTCTACAAGCCTATATACATTGAGCTGCTGCTGTGTGATTGGCTGATCAGCTGCTTGCTTTAACAAATGGTTTGCTGTGCTTGTTGTAACATCATCCCCCTGCTACATGTTATATTTTCTATTTTTAGACTGAGATTGGCAATAAGAAAGAAAGAAATAGATATGAAACTAAACCACAGGGCCAATTTGCAAACCACCCTGGACTTGCTTTAAGCAGGTTAACAAAACAAAGCAAGTCTGTGGGGGTTTGCTTTTGCACCCCGCAGTTAAGTTCTCTATTTATTTCTTTCAAAAATTACATAAATGGCTAATCTTAATCTAAAAATAGACAACTTAACATAATGGGCTATAAAAAAAAGTCACAACAAGCACACAGGACCATTTAGAGTTGCTAAAGATCATATCTGATGACTGTAGGCAGAGGCAGGCTAACACTACCCACTGACTCCCAGTGTTTGAGCTAAGCTAGTTAGCAATGGGCTAGCTCTGCCTGTCTCTTTCTTGTTGCTGCACACATGGAAAGAATGGTATCTATCTGTTTGTCAAGGACTGGAGTGAGCGAGACAAGACACACACACAAAAAAAATTGTCTTATCCTTTTAAGAGACCTTGAACATTTAGTCTGAAACTGTTTAGTGTAAAAAGCAAAAAAGGGAGCCCAGCAACTGTACAAAGAGTAATAGAAGATGAAGAAAATTACCTTAATTTGAAAATGACAGTGACAGGCATATTTCTGAGTCATATTGCAAACACGTAAAATTTAATTTCTCCTCAAATAAAATGAAAACAAACTCAAGATGCACAGTCTTTAGTTTGCACTCTCCATGCTGGTCTTGATTTTCCAGCTGATCTGTTTATGCTTTTCTGTTGCAGATAATCCAGTAAAGTTCCCTGATTCTGTTGGATCTTCTTGTTTCTTGCTCCCTGCCTCCGCTGGTACAGGCTACAGCATTTATCGGCTGGTTCTCGTCCACTCGACCGTGTTTCCTCTCCCGCGGGCTGGGGGATTCCTGCTGTCGTGTCTGTGTATTTACTGCTTACACTCCCCGACTGCTGCTGTGAATTGAAAAGTCATCTCCCGGCCTCCCTGTGCTCTTTAAATCATCTCCCCATCCAATACTTCCCCCTCCGTCCATCTGCAGAGGGCCTGTTCTCCCACACTAACACATCAGATCTTCAGTATGTAATGGTTCGTATTTATGTTTCTGCACAAACAGATAGCAGACGAGGAGGGGTCTTCAGGGCTGTCGAATGTCTCGAACATGATTTTAACAGAGGGGAGAATGTAAATCATGGTCTGATGCAGCTGCAGCATCAGGGTGAAAAAACGTATGTAAAATAAAGTCCAACTTTATTTATGTGGTCTTCGGCACTGGAAAAGAAGCACAGGGCGGTAAGCTTGTCATTCAGCCGATCAGTCAATCAGTTTTCATATCGCCTCAGTTCATTACTGATGTTTCCTCAAGAGATTTAATTAATTAAACAGCCAAGTCTTACAAAGAACCAGCATTTAATCATTTATTAATACAAACAACATGATTTATTTTGCATTGACTGGAATAGGCTGAGGACCTCCTATTGAGAGGCAGAAACCTTAGCAGAGCCAGAATCATGCTGACCAGGCTGAAAGATAAAACAAAACCAGACTTGTGATGAAGAGGCAGAAGTCGCAACCAGAACCAGATACATATCAGACAGGCAGAACCTTAGTATGAACAAAACTCATATTTAAGAGGCAGAAACCTTAAGCAGAACCGGACTCGTATCAGAAAGGTGGAACCTACATGTGAACCAAGCTCATATTTAAGAGGCAGAAAACTTGAGCAGAACCAGACTTATGATGTAGAGGCAGAAACTACAACCAGAACCAGACTCATGATGGACAAGAGGAAACCTTAATCAGAACTTGACTCATGATGAAGAGGAAGAAACCTCAATCTGAACCAGAGTCATATCAGACAGGCAGAACCTAAATGTGAGCCAAGCTCATATTTAAGAGGCAGAGACCTCAACCTGAACCAGACCCATGAACCAAGCTCATATTTGAGAGACAGAAACTATAGGCAGGAACCCTTATCAGAACCAGACTCATAACGAAGAGGCCAAAAACCTCAATCAGAACCAGACTCATGATAGGCAGAAAAATCCTTTACCAGAACCAGACTCATGTTGAAGAGGCAGAAACCTCAATCAGAACCAGACTCATATCAGACACGCAGAACGTAAATGTGAACCAAGCTCATATTTGAGAGACAGAAACATTAAGCAGAGGAAGGGAGGAAACCTTTATCAGAACCAGACTCATATCGGATAGGCAGAAACCTGAATCAGGACCAGACTCATAATAGACATGAGGAAACCTTTATCAGAACCAGTCTTATGTTGAAGAGGCAGAAACCTTAATCAGAACCGGACTCATGTTTAAGAGGCAGAAACCTCAATCAGAACCAGAGTCATATCAGGCAGGCAGAAACCTTAATCAGAACCAGACTCATGTTAAAGAGGCAGAAACCTCAATCAGAACCAGACTCTCAGACAGGCAGAAACCTTTATCACAACCAGACTCATATCAGACAGGAAAAACCTTAATCAGAACCAGACTCATATCAGGCAGGCAGAAACCTGAATCACAACCAGGCAGAAACCTCAATCAGAACCAGACTCATGATAGGCACAAAGAAACCTTTATCAGAACCAGGCTAATGATGGACAGGAAGAAGCCTTAAACAGAACCAGACTCGTGTTTAAGAGGCAGAAACCTCAATCAGAACCAGACTCATGATGGACAAAAAGAAACCTTAATCAAAACCAGACTCATGATGAAGAGGTAGAAACTTCAATCAGAACCAGACTCATATTTAAGAAAGAGAGACCTTAAACAGAACCAGACTCATGTCCAACGGGCTGAAATCTTGAGCAGAAAATGACTTTTGTTGAATAGAGGCCTCAGACAGACCAGCGTCCCAGAAAGTGGCGTACGTGCAAACACAGAAATCTCACTCTGAGGAATGTTTGAAGAAGAGGCAGAAGACTCGCCGCTGTCAAGGTCTGAGACTTCAAACTGTGGAGTGGACTCAGCACTCACACTCATATCAGCAGTTTGTCCTCCACATCGAGACACAACTGGACTGATAAGTAACAGCGTGACCATGAGTGTGTGTTTGAGTTTCAAGGCTGCTGGTTTGTTATTCTGTTATAAATCCGACTTCAGTTTGTTTTCAGGAGCATCTGTATGTTTAAGATCAGTTTGTAGCTGATTTGACTCGTCTGTTACATAATTAGGCGAGTTTTCACGATAACAACAGAAACCTGAAGCTCAACAGTGTTGCCAAGTCCACCAGTTATAAGCAACTTTGGGCTTGTTTTTCTCGTCTTCAAATCTTTTGTGTCGCATGTTATTCTGGGCTTGATTTTAACCTGTAGTTGATTATTTGCGCTGTGTGAATCTCCCCTGAATATCTCCCAGCCCGAACACAGGTAAAAGGTCAAGGTTATGCAGTGTTCTTGTCATTCAGTATCTCCTGCATGTCCTATAAAATCAATGTTCTTTTCTTTTAGTGCTGATAAACAGGTTTTGTGGAGCAGAATGCTACTTAAAATACTCAGTTTTGAGTTATTGTGTATTTTAAAGAACAGCTGCTAACAAACTGCTAACAAGAACTACAGAAATGGCTGTGGACCCTAATTCGGTCAGCTTTGATTGTTATTTTAAGACTCAATTATTCATATACTACTGCCAGGACTCACTTGATCAGGTCTTAGATTATAAAGAAATCCCCCATAAAGAGGTCACAATGCTGGAAATGTTTTAGCTGTCTTAAGATTGAACTGCCATGTTGTAGTTCCCAAACTAGCTTAATTATAACTACTCTCTCTGATACGTTTAACCCTTTGACTGGCATTGTAACCATGCGGTTGACTTTTTGCCACCACTGTATTTAAAACTCCTAGAGCCAATCTTTGTTTTTCTTATACACCTCTCCATATAGTGTTGTAACACCAATCCACTGGGTGGTGCTGCTGTACATGAATATAATTGTTTAAAAACTAGAACAAATCAAAAGTGAATCGTTACTGCATAGCTCCTGAGAAATCTAACAGTAAGAGCATACACTGGAGTGAGAAAACATCTTTTCAAAAATTTCCAGATCTTCTTACAATCATAATTTGGTTGAAGGATATAAATTTGATGATAAAAAGCATATATATGATCCCTCAGGAAACTGAGTCTGAAGCTAAATGTCTAAGTTTTGCTCTCTACATGTTTTCATACTAAAAAAATAAATAAATAAAAATGTTGCAGAAATCAAATAAACAAACTATCATATCTGCTGACCAGTCGGGTAATCTGAAAAACAAAACCCTGAAGAGTTGCTTAATGAAGAAGCAACACAATTTTACCATCAAATAATTTATTGCAAATGTATTTCTTAGTTTGGAAACAAAGGATTAATTCAAAAAAAAAAAGTGAAAACTATGCCAATTAACCTGTCTGATTTTCATTAGTTGATTTTTAGTAAATTTGTGTTTATTATTACTTTTGTCAGTTTCAAGTTATTTCGGTGACCATGTGGGTTTTTGTTTTTTCAACGCAAATGTACCAACAATATTTGCCACGTGTGTATAGGGAAAATATATATATATATATATATATATATATATATATATATGTATATAAATGTATATATATATATATATATATATATATACACATGTATGTATATAGTAGGGGTGTAATGGTACATGTGTCTGTATCAAACCGCTCAAAAAGGACGTTCAGTTTGGTACAGTGCTGTACTCTAACGAGTACAGTAAGTTTACGTTAGCCGCTGCACATGGCTCTTTAATATTCACGGGGGTACTCGTCTACGATTGGCGTGGTTAAGGAAGACCTTTTAATATTCATGAGGAAAGTGGTCTGTGATTCGTGCTCCTGCGATCATGTACATATCATGCGGACGCGACATCTCACGGCGAGCCGATCAGAAGATGAAAATCAAAGAGCTTCCGTAACCACAAAAGCTTGTGTCTGAAATGTGCATCATGGCTACTGCTAGCAACCAACCGGAGCTTGAAGACCCTCTCCCATCGCTGAAATCTCCTGCTTGGGAACACTTTGGCTTCCTGGTGAAATATTGCAACAGAGAAAGACAGGTGGATAAAACGATGGCGGTGTGCCGATACTGTTCAAGTGAGGTCGAGTATTTTCCGACAGCACGTCAAACATGCTAACTCACCTGCAACGGCATCACTCAAGTGTAAAGATTTCCATGGTAAAGAAAAAAAACACTGTCATCCCTCAGGAAACTGAGTCAACTGCTAAATATCTAAGTTTTACACTCTATGATGTTTTCATTCTAAAAAAATACATTAAAAAATGTTGCAGAAATCAAATAAACAAACCAGCATATCTGCCAACCAGAAGGGTAATCTGAAAAACAAAACCCTGAAGAGTTGCTAAATGAAGAAAACACACAATTTTACCATCAAATAATTTATTGCAAATGTATTTCTTTGTTTGGGAGTAAAAGGGTTAAAAAGCTAACAGCTGATAGCGTGATGCATAGAAATGCACAAAATATTTGGGACAAGATTGGAAAAGGCAGGAATGTTTGTAAATAAAATAGCTATCAATACAAGTTAAGACTGATAATGCTGAGTTTGACAAATTATTTTCTGGTGAATAACAGATTTTATAAATATAACTCATCATATCAGTTAGTGATGAAGTATTTAAAATAATAATGATGGTACTAATAATAACAACTTTAAGCTTTTGAGCCTTTAAATCCCACACAAAGGAAGTATCAGTGCTTTTGGTGTGTTTCCTTTTTTACACATTAAATATTCCTGAACGTATTGACCTCTACCAAGCTGGGAGTTAAAGGGTTAAATCTTTAAATCCAACACCAAGAAAAAATATGTTTTTTTTGTCTGTTTGTAGTTTTCTCTGTTCCCTGAAATGTTGATGGAATTGAACAATGATTTGATTTATTCTGCTTTATTTTAAACATTAAATATCCTTGAATTTATTGATGATTTATGCCAAACAGTTGAGCTGGGAGTTAAAGAGTTAATGGCCTGTCTAAAACCAAAAAATTCCTGTGGCTTTCGGCTCAGAAACCACTACTTTTGTGCCTTCATCCATACTTGTGTTTGCTTCCTTGTTACTTCTCAAGACGCTCAGTTGCAGCACTAAAAGATTGAACAACTGACAGGAGGGTTCACTCTGTTCATTTTACTATAATACCAACGCGGCCAGGTTTTGAGACAGATGCACAGAGTGAACCCTCTTGTCGTCCAGCCTGTTTGAGAGGAGGAAAACAGATACGCAGTTTATTTATCATGCAGTTAATTACCTCTGCCAAGGAGGTTATGTTTTCGGGAGAGATTGTTTGTTTGTCTGTCTGTCTGTGAACAAAATAACTCAAAAAGTGATGGATGGATTTTGTTGAAATTTTTAGGAAATGTTCAGCATGGGAAAAGGAAGATGTGATTTAATTTTGGTGTTGATCCGGATCACCGTCTGGATCCAGGAGTTGTTCAAAGGATTCTTTGTGGAAACTGTGCTGCTTTGCGGAGGTCTGTGCTCTCCGAGTGCTTTTCTAGATGATTAATTTTTTTTCATGGCAGGCCTAAGAAGTCTCATTGAGAGTTACGTGAATCGCCTCGTCGCAGTGATTGCCTCAAAAGGTTGTGCAACAAAACATTGAGTTAAGGGTACTATTATTTCTGCCGAGGCCAGTTTCATGAGTTAATTTTTTTTTTAAATTCTGTTGAACAACAATCAAAAGGCAATGTCTGATTTTCATTCGGTGATTTTTAGTAAATTTTTATTTATTATTACTTTTGTCAGATTCAAGTTATTTTGGTGACCATGTGGGTTTTTGTTTCTTTTACGCACGGGTACCAACAATCTTTGCCACTTGTGTATATACATATTTGTATTTTTGTCTGTCTCTTGTTCTGTTTGTACTGCAAAATAAAAAGTTATGAATAAAATAAGTTTAAAAAATGCTCATGAGGTTGATTGGTGGTTCTTTGGTATGAGTGTGAGCAAGAGTGGTTTTCTGTCTTTCTTTGTTGCCCTGTGATTGGCTGGGGACCAGTTCAGTGTGTCCCTCCCCTCTTGTTTAATGGATGATATCCAACTAAAATCAGATCCTTGACTAATAAACACGTGAAACATGATCCAAACATACTGGAGGACTTTCTGTCAAACTTTTCACATCATCTTCAGCAGCTGCACTCAGTGGAAATGTTGATCTGTACCCAATAAAGTGAAGCCTAACGGAGACACCAGCTCAGTCTCATTAACAGAGCATTTTAACACAGATCCTGTTTTCTCCCTGAGAGACGACAAATCAGTCTGAGGTTCAGAGTTCTGAGCGGCTTCAGCGCCAAACCACTAACCTCATATACGATCGCTGAGACCGGGGGCGGCGTTCCTGCTGACCTTGATAGCTTTCTGCGGTCACAATGAAACGCTGGTTAACCCTTAAACATTTGATGCTGTTATTAAATTATCTTCTGAGGCGATGTGATGCCTCTCAGCCTTGTTCCAGCTGCTGCAGAGCTAAGTCACCAGAGGAAGTTCAGATAGAGAAACTAGAGCAGATTATTTTTTGCCTTCCTGTGATGTGCTCCAACATTTCCATGAAGTTTAAAAAGTCGAACAATGATGTGTTCATGTTTGTTCTCCATGATGATTCATTGTGGTTTTTACGTCAGAGATTAATTTAGTTAAATCTTAAACATAGAAAACACACATGGCTGCATGAGAAGTATGAGGGTTTCAGCTCTGCAGTCATTATGTTATTAGCCTGTTCAGTCTAAAGATAAAACTGTTTCTGCTCTTCCTGCGGGCTGATGTGGCAGCGCTGAGTCACCAAGTGCAGCTCAACCTGCAGAGAACTGTTTTACCTTTGGGTTGAAACTTCTCAGGTCCTTGAGGTGGATTAATTAAATCACAAACTGACATCAAAACCAGCTCCGTAAAAAACATTTTGTGCAGGTGAGCAAAGATGTATTTAAAGGGACTGTGAGGAGTTTCTAAGTAATTACAAAAAAACTCACTTTTAGATATATGCCTGATGGAAATACACACTTTAAGATGAGTTTTATAGCATCAAAATAGGTTATCTATAAATGCTATTCCTTAGCTTCGCGGTCGGGTCGGACAGGGCTGGACTGGCCCAGATACTCAACTTCGGGAACAAGACAATTAAAACTAGAGCAAATTTATATTATTCAGACACATCTTAGAGCACCGGGCTGTAAGTAGAGATATATAGCAGGCTACAAAACTACGATACTAAGTTTTCCAAAATTGTTTGTCACACATCAAAAACTACCACTACATAACTAGAAAGAGATACATTACCTCGTTGCTTCGCATCCTGTAAGTTGTTGAAAAAAGAAGTTGTAAATCAATGCAGAGTTCTGAGGAAGGTCCGAGCTGCATTCATTAGCATCACAACAAACACACGCTTTGGCTTGGGTCACGTCTTTTGGTGCGTTCCAGTTGTATTCAGAAGTAGGAATTTCCGAATTCCGAGTAGGAAACTGCGGCTGGAATGCCCCTGAAGTCTGAATTTCCTACTGGGAACTCGGTGAAACCTCGCCACCCCCGAGTTGACAATCGAAGATGGATGCCCCCAGTGTGAACAGTTATTTAGCTCCTGTAATAATCAATTTATTTGCACTTCTGACTGGGGTGTGTTGCTCTAGATCAGCTGTATACATAGTATTGGTAGACTTATATTTACAAAAATGCTGCCATAGTGATAATCACATTCTTCATGTGATATTTGTGAACAACAATGCAGGGCGTGCTAACAACAGCTAACAATAGCCTGGTAGATCAGCTTGTTCTTTCTCGACTTCAACTGGAACGCCGATAAGTTGGAGATGATGTCACTCCCAGTTCCGAGGTTACTGGAACGCACCATTACGACAGTAGCCATGCATGCTCATGGGTAGCAGAGTCCTAATGTCGCTGTTAATAGATTCTCCTCATAGCACCTTTAAAGGGATACTTGAACATTTTTTTTCTTTTAGTGTTTTGACTCACTCCTGAGTCCAATACAAGCAGATAGACACCCGTCCTTCAACTGTGTGCGCAGTAGCGATGAAGAGACGTAAGTTAGCTTAGCTCAAACACTGGGAGTCAATGGGTAGCGTTAGCCTGCCTCGCCTACAGTCATCAGATAAACTCCTCAGCAACTCTAAAGGGTCCTAGTGGTTTATGCATGTGCCTGTGGCTTTCTTACCTCCACCAAACAGGTTTTGTTATTGCCGGCATCTGTTTGTTTGTTTGTTTCTCTGTTAGCAACATAACTCAAAAAGCTATGGATGGATTTCAATGAAATTTTCAGGAAATGTCCGGATTGGGACAAGAAACAAATTATTAGATTTTGGGAGTGATCCGGATCACCGTCTGGATCCAGGAATTCTTTAAAGGATTCTTTAACATTGCGAGATAGGACCATTTTCAGCATTTGTGCATATTACTCCACCAAAAATAGTCAGGGCATTTGGAAAAAAAATACAGGACAAGTTTCCAGCAGATTCTATAAGATATCAAAGACTGATCTGGATCCCGGCAAAATTCTCGGATTCTCTGATCCTGAACAAGAAAAATTTAGATATCCTGGAATTTTTGTCATAGCAAGGGAACAAATAAAGGCATAGACTTAAAAAAAACGCCAAAATATAGACAAGATACTGTGGAATCTGGAGTGTTTAATCAGCTTTGTTGTATCTTCAAAAACTTTGGAGCTAGATCCAGAAGAAAACCGAGAAAACGAAATGAATAACTACTGAACTAAAATAGATATCATTATGAATCCAATTGCTAATGGTATGTTTTCATGGTCAAGGAATCTAAATATTTAGATGAAAAAAAGGTAGGACTTCTATTTATGGTAAGAATCACAATATGGGTGAGGTCTACGCTCTCTGAATGCTTCTCTAGTTTCATATGTACTTCTTCCAAAAATTACATGAAGCATTAATCTTTCTCTAGAAATAGACTTGCAACACAATGCAGTAAAATAAAAAGTCACAACAAGCGCACAGGACTGTTCAGAGTTGAAGTTGTACGTCTTTAGCTCACCATACTACACGGTTGATATCTGGGTAGGAAAAAACCTGGCCAATTTTAAAAGGCATCCCGCAATCAGCATAAAACGTATTAATTCTTGAGACATTTATAGGCAAGAGTACTCACAGTTTTCCCAAAGTTATCTTGTGTTTTGGTCCTGAAAGTTGGTTCTTCTGGTTTAAGACCCAATTAACAAACATGACTGTAAAACCACATGAGATTTTGATTTGGCGTGAATTAAAGGCTTTTCAAAATGTGTAAATATAGAGTGTAGAAAGAACATATACACTTACAATACCCATATAACTTTTGGTAATATTTACCTATATAGAAAAGATATTTTTCTACAATAAAACATTTTAAACCAAGAGTATGTAGTTTTTTCCACCGTAATATAATATTCTAGAGCCATTGTGATGGTACATCACCTTACGACAGGTTAAATGACACCTCTGTCATGGTCTGTGGGGGTCTGTAACACCTTTACTGGCGCTATGTAATCTCAATGTGGATGATAGTAACACTTCCACACTAAATAAACTACAAAAAAAGTAAATATGTTATTACTTTCCTAAAAGAAATAGGGACTTCTGGCTTACACTCCTGCACAGAAGGTGGCAGTAATGCTCCTCCAACGCTGGATGCCACCCGCCGTTAAACAAGAAGAGGAAGAAGAAAGATAAATGTAGAGTTGTTATCATGGTGAAAGCAGCAAAAAAACAGAAGAAAAGAAAAGTTTTATCGGAAGAGATGAAAAAAGAATGCAGGAGAGTAACAAGCTAAATGCCTGGACAGGGATCAACGCTCGCTGGCATGAGCTCAAAGATGAGGAGGGATGTCCGACTGATGCTAATTTAGTCCTGTTATTGTTGGACTTGATGATTTATTCAAATAGAAACATGATCAGACTGTACCTTATCAGTCCACATGGTTTATTTGTCTCTTTCCTGTCAGCTAGCTTCTCCTCCCTCTGTATGTCAACAAATGCTAGTTGGTGTACAATAGTGCAGTTACACTCAACGACCACAGAGGGCCTTAGAGAGCTGGAATCTTACATAGTGCAGCTTTAAGTTCAGCAGATTATTTTGTGACCAGGCTTACACTTGGGAGAGATCTTGCTGATGTGGTGTAACTAGCTTGTAATGTTAAACCTTGGTAGCAGAGTTTGGCTGTTTCGGTTTTGTTGACTGTGCTTCAGTCTAAATGATGATCATCAGCACCTGTTTGGTCTCCCTGCTAAATCAGACACTGACTCTGCAGGTCGACCTGGAGATCTGATGCTGTTAAAACTGAATCCTAAACAGGGAACCATACTTGAAATATTAAAGAACTGTCTTTTTGGTGTTAACACATTAATCTCCTTCACTCTAGTTTCTTTTCCAGATTCTCATTCTCAGTCGTTTTGAGGGGAAATGGCCAAGCGTCACACCCTGTGGACCGTCAGTGAACTCTGCTCTTTAGAGCTTTATCTCATGTGGAAATGCAGCCATTTGTGATAATTACCCTGACTAATTTATGCCCCAGCAGATCGTCCATGTCTGTAATTTGTCCAAAAAAGCTTCCCGGTCACACTACCCAGGATGCTTTACTTTAGCAGGATCCAATTTGACCCCCTGCAGGATGCTTCATTTCAAACAGAGCATCCCCACTTTTAATTCCCCGGTCACAGTTTATGCAAATAAAGTCTTAATGCCATAGCTGTTTGTTTAATGTCTCACTGATTTGTCATTACAGAAGATTCCCTTTGAGAAAATTAAATCTTGCCTGTTTCAAAAACAAAATCTGTAAAACCAAATGTTGTAGAAAGTTTTCTGTAAAGTCACCACAGAGTTTTCAGTAATTTGTGAAATTCTTACAAACATATAACATGGATTAATACTTATTTTAGTTATTATTATAGGATTATTTCATCCTCAGGCATTTCTTGCTTTGTAAATGTGATACAGTTGTGAGAAAAAGTACGTGAACCCTTTGGGATTACATGGATTTCTGCATAAATTTGTCATAAAATATATTCTGATCTTCATGTAAGTCACATCAGTAGACAAACACAGTCTGCTTAAACTAATACAGCACAAAAATTCTAAGTTTTCATGTTTGCAAAAGAGCACCTGGATGTTCCGCAGCACTACTGGCAAAATAATCTGTGGACAGATGAAACCAAAATTGAGTTATTTGGAAGGAACACACAACGCTATGCGTGGAGAAAAAAGGCACAGCACACCAACATGAAAACCTCATCCCAACTGAAATAGAGGAGGGAGCATTATGGTTTGGGGCTGCTTTGCTGCCTCAGGGCCAAGACGGATTGCTGTCATCGACGGAAAAATGAATTCCCAAGTTTATCAAGACATTTTGCAGGAAAACTTCAGACCATCTGTCCGCCAACTGAAGCTCAACAGAGGATGGATGATGCAACAGGACAACGACCCAAAGCATAGAAGTAAATCAACAATGGAATGGCTTCAACAGAAGAAAACACAGCTTCTGGAGTGGCCCAGTCAGAGTCCTACCTCAACCTGATTGAGATGCTGTGGCATGACCTCAAAAGAGCGATTCACACCAGACATCCCAGGAATATTTCTGAACTGAAACAGTTTTGTACAGAAGAATGATCCAAAATTCCTCCAGACCGTTGTGCAGGTCTGATCTACAACTACAGGAAATGTTTGGTTGAGGATATTGCTGCCAAAGGAGGGTCTACCAGTTATTAAATCCAAAGGTTCACATACTTTTTCCACCCTGCATTGTGACTGTTTATATGTTGTGTTCAGTGAAAACTTGTAAATTTTTGTGTGGTATTAGCTTAAGCAGACTGTGTTTGTCTAGCGATGTGACTTAGATGAAGATCAGAACATATTTAATCCCCAATTTAAGCAGAAATCCAAGTAATCCCAAAAGGTTCACATACTTTTTCTTGCGTCTGATTTGGATTATGTTTCCAGAGAGTGATGATTATGGCACAATTAAGAAGGGATTAGATTTTGGTGGTGATCTGATAATTGATGTGGGCCCAAGAATTTTTTTTTAAAGGATCTGTTAATTAACATTTTAGGGCCATATTTTTGCTACTAACTTGAAACATCAGCATCAGAATTTGATGAAGTTTTTAGAGAATGTTGGTCATGAGACAAGGAAATTTGATGAGGTCTCTGTGGTGATCCAAATCTGGACGCAGATGGAGAGATTTTCTCAAGAATCCATTAACATTTCCACATTTTTCCCCACTTACTGAAAAGACCTCAACGGAATTTTATAAAATTGTCAGGGAATGTTGGTCATGAACCAGGAAAGAGATTATCAGATTTTGGTGGTGATCCGAATCTGTATGTGGATCCAAGAATTTTCGAACATTTGTTAACAAAGCAAAAAAGGGCAGTTTTTCACATTTTTGACAGTAACTCATTCAACTCTGAAAATGTCTTGGTGGAAATTTTTGCTCTTGGACCAATCCTACGATGTAGTTACTTTATCACCTCTGTCGGGAAAGTTATTTTTTGCCTGTTTTTAAAGTTTCAGTGTTTGATTGTGAACAGGATAACCAACATCGAACTGACAGATATGGATAATATTCTCAGGGAATGTTGGTTATGATGTAAGGTCCACAAAGGTTGAGAAGGATTTAGCAGCTTGTCCCAGCACAGCAGAACATGCATCTCCTGTATGTGTTAATATATAATATAGGCTTATATAAAAAAATGTATGTTTTCTGGCGTTGAGGGTTAAAGCAAACTATTCTTTTCTGACAGTTTATTTTTGGGAAATGGCTCTTATTGAAATGTTTTATTTTGTATTGTATTATTTATTGATTTTTGTATTGTTTGTGACATTTGTTAACAACCTCGGCCGGAGGTTAGAAAAGGGCAAAGACTCCTGGGAGGTGGAGTTTTTTCTGGTGCTGGAGGTGAAAAAGGAGAGAGATCGGCGCGCGCGGTGTGGAGGTTGGCGTCCCCGGACAAAGACAGCTGCTGCAGGTACTCTATGCCGGGGATCGGAGAGGAATACCTGGATTAGAGGATCAAGATTCGTACGGGGAAGTTCGGAGGGTCTGGTAAGAACTTCCAGCCCGCGCGGCTGAGCGGTGGCTGCTAAGGACGCGCCCTCAGGGTTTCTTTTGTTTGTTTGCGCCACAGGGGAATAATCTTTGCTGACTGAGACAGGACTCAATTCTACCCTGGAATTACAAGGATTTTTCGTTTTGGATACGGGACTTATGAACTATTTCTTTTCATTTTGGGACTGAGTAGTTTTTTTGGTTGATGTGGGTTATTTGCGGGATATGGGAGTGTGGGGACGGTGAATTTTGTGTTTGGGCTTTTTCATTAATACATTCAAGTTAAACTTAAAGCTATAGTGCGTAACTTCGGTCGCTCTCCAGCGGAATTCTGCATTCTTACAACAATAAAGCCGGCGCTTCCATATGACGTACGCCCAGGCTGCTAACATTACAACATTACGTTCATAGCACCATTTACAAGAAAATAATAAAGTACTTATATAATTATAAACCAAGTCACTTACTTATCCAACAGCAGCAAGGCAACATCTGTGTCTGCCCTCAGCCCAATTTCTGCCTTCAAGGCTCTCCACCGAGGAAAAGTCACGTCAATGCAAATCCGCATTTGCCTTCTCCGTCGGTCCCTTTCCTTCTTCGCTAGCAATCCTTCAGCCAAACGTCCAGGCTTTTTTTGTGGTAGGATCCACTTCTGGATTGTGTCTCGGCAGTTTCTTTGGCTTCTCCGCCATGTCGCTTCCTCATTCTGCCTGCGCTCTGGTGGTTGCTACCATGGTTGCTATGAGACTCTCTACTCGACCTCCCCCTCCCTTCTTGTTGTGACGTAAAACGCGTAATTTTCTGCGCCAGCGCGGGAATGTCACCGGTCCACAAGCAAAGCAAAAATTGTATATATCGAAAAATACCGCGAGATGTTAGAGGAGTCGATTGGCTTAATCTGCATTGTGCCATCTCCTCTAGTAGTGGCTTGGCTGGACATTCACAGACATGTAGAAGTTACGCACTATAGTTTTAAATTCTATGCCTCATTTTTTCGTTTCCTAAGATTTTATTCCAGCTAACTGAATGATAGTGAGTTGGCTATTTTCATTTTTTTTTAAGGATTTGTTAATAATGCTGGATGAGTTTGTTTCCCAGAGTTTGGTCTAGAACTTGTCAGACAGTTTTGTAAATGCCATGGCACAGGTTCATGCTCTTTTAGCACTTCTAGATAACCAAAAGATTAAAAGGATTTTAATAGTTAGCCTGATTTTGAGAGTTTCATTTAATTGTTCTGTAATGTGATAAAAATATTTTAGGTCTGAAAGCATGCAGTGCCTTTAAAAAAAGCCTCATTTCTTTGTGGTGTAAACTTTGTCTCTTCTCCAGAACATGAAGCATCAAAGGATGGAGACCACAGCTGAGGGGAACACCCTCCTGTGGTCTGAGCTGCTCTCTCAAACACACACTCTTGGAGTCTTGTCTTGCAGTGTCTGACTCTTCTCTGATTATTTTAGTCGCTTTGGGGACTCGTCCGTCTGTGACCTGCAGAAACAGAGTCCTCATAACTGTTCAAATGTCTTTTTTCAGCCCTTATTAAAGCTGGGGTTGGTAATCTATTTTAGATACGCTTTTTGTAATATTGGTTAAAATGATCTTTATGACCTGATGGCAATCAATTCATAGTGTGTTCTTAAAATAGAGCAAAAAATATCCGCTGTCTACAGCAGGAATAAATCTGGGAAAACACCAACCAATCAAATCTTTGTAGCCCACATTTTAAACCAATCGAGTCCTGTCACTGTTCTGCCCGCCTCCTGCGTGGACATTTTGCCGGCGTGCACTGACTCTGATTCAATGTAGCCAAGCTGAGAGGGATCAGAGTCCACTAGAGAATGCTTACCTGTCAAGTTTTGGCTTTGAAAATAAGGGAAGCGCACTGAGAGCCATCCCACAACCCCAACCAAGCTTCAATATCCCTCACATTTTAAGACAGGTGTACAAAAAATGTAAAATAAACTCTTTGTTTTTCTTGGTTTGTTCTGTTGGCTCTAATCTCGTGACAGCTACATACAGTATCTTGATAGTCTCACAAACTCGTCCTTTCTCCATCGTAAGTTTGTAAGTAAACCTGCCGCAATGCATTATGGGGTGTTTCTTTGTCTTTCTTCTTTTGTAAAGGACGGTCCAGTGTTTCCTAAGCTAAAGGAGATAATAAAGGAAGCAATGACCTTTTTTTCCTAACTTTTGGAGCAATTAAACAGACCTTATCATGGCCGACGCTTAAATGGTTTCAGGTCATTCCTTCAGTTAGGAAGGTTCCTTACAACAAAAGGACTATTCGAACGCACCCGATGTCTACACAAGAAAATTAACATGGTGCTCCTAGAAATCAAGTTGCAGTACTTAGGAACAGGTGGCAGTTTTCTACACATCTCCAGTCAAAGTTTGCAAGACAAGAAGGCCTATCTAATAGATAAATTGTTAAAATATGGTGGTCTTAAAGGATAAGTTTGGTTTCTACAGCTTTCACATTGTTTATAGAATGAAGTAGAACAATATAGTCACCCAGAAGGCTTTCCGGATCCAAACAGTGCTTCAGGAGATATTTAGACCCAAAATCGAGCGGCGGACATCCGTATAATGGTAGCACATGGGGCATGTATAGCGCCGCTCCTTAAGCTGCGTTAATCGTCCAAAAACTCATTCGTTTCACCAATATTTCATCATGGTCCGCTTGCGATACTCCTCCATTACAGTCCGGTATCGCTCCACCCATGTTTTGTGGCTGTGCTGACCTCTGAACTGAAGACTTTGTTTACGTTTGTCTCTGTGCATGCGCAGTACGGCTCATTGTTTCAGGGGAAGACCGCCGGCTACACAGCGACTTTCTTCTTCCAGTTTTGTGCAAAATGGACAAATATCTATCGGATGAAGATGTTGTGGAGGAGAACTTTGAATAAGATGGGTGTCCTTACAGTTTCGAGCCAGAGTTTACAGATGAGTTTACAGCTCTCCAGAGAGTACTGCGCATGCGTGGGGGCAAATGTTCTTCTTCTTCTTCAGTTCAGAGGTCAGCACAGTCACAAAAACATGTCTGGAATGACACAGGCTGTCTTGGAGGAGTAGCGTGAGTGGACCATGATGAAATATTGGTGAAACTAATGAGTTTTTGGACGATTAATGCAGTTTTAGGAGCGGTGCTATACATGCCCCGTGTGCTCCCATTATACGGATGTCCACTGCTTGAATTTGGATCTAAATATCTCCTGAAGCACTGTTTGGATCAGGAAAGCCTTCTGGGTGAGTATATTGTTCTACTTCATTCTATAAACAATGTGAAAGCTGCAGAAACCAAACTTATCCTTTAATACGGAGGATCTGTTAACATTACAAGGTAGGCCACATTTTCATTAAAAACTACAAAAATCCTATGTAGAATTTGATAACATTTTCAGGAAATGTTGGTTATGGTACAAGTGAAAATTGATTAAATCTTTTGGTGAGCTCAAATCGGATGTAGAAATAGGATTTTTTTTAAAAAAAATTATTTGTTGAAACAGTGCAAGTTAGGGCAGTTTTTGACATTTTAGCTAATTATAAGGAAAATCCAAAATGAAATTTTACAAAAGTTTCAAAAAGAATGTAGTTCATGATAAACAGAAGAACTGATTTAATTTTGGTGGTGCTTCAAATTCAGAGGCAGATCCAGGATTTTTAGAAAGTATTTGCTAGTATTAGTAACCATGATTTTTCGACATTTTAGCTGATAAGTTCTCGATAGATTTTGTAGGGGTATTCAAGACGAGAGTTTTCCACATTTTTACTTATAACTGAAAGATCCATTAGCGAAAGATGATGACATTTTCAGGGAATGCTTGTTATGGTTCATGAAAGAAGTGATTGGATTTTGGTGGTATCCAAATCTGGATACAGGAATTTTATTGGAGGATGTGTTAACATTGGGAGAGGACAGTTAACCACATCCTTATTAATAACTCAAAAAGTTCTCAATGGTTTGGGATGATGTTGGTCACGGTACGTGAAAAAAAAAACATTAATATGACAAAGACTGATATTTTAGTTGTCATAGCTTAATGTTTCCCCTGAGTGACCCCCTTACATCGATTATTAAATGAATGGCAGACATTTAAAATGCCCATAAAGATGAGGAATAGATTCTGGTTGTCCTGAATATTTGCCATTAACAGATAATTTTGTTTTTATTGTTTAGTATCTTTTTCCATGTTCTTCTTGTTAATTTAAATTATACACTTGTGAAAACTCACTGATCTGGTTTGGTTGTTGGTCTCATGAAAAAGTTGGAGTCAATAAAAGTATTTGTGTTTGTTTTACGTGCGTCCCATTCTTTTATGACACTGAGACGTGTTCATGACAGAGCGAGGAGAGCCTCAAACCACCAGTTTCTCCTCCCTGTTGTTTTCTGAAACAAATCCTGTTTTTTTGGAGTCTCCTCTCAACAGCATGCCGCTGATCTCACTCCATGACTTCATCAGTAAAATGACAGGGTGGATTTAAGCTGCAGTCCTGCTGGACACCATGTCCTGGAAGAACCTGTCAATCAGAAGAAGCTCCGCCCATCTCCTCCCCTCCTGCTGGTTTCTTTGACTCTGAATGAAATGATAACTTATGGATGTTTGCTTGGTACATTAAGCAGTGGGACTATTTGATCATGAAGATCTTCGGACCATCCAGAGAATCGAATGATGTCCATGAGAAGGAACGGTAGGCACTTAAATAAAGGTGGGAAAATTTCAAAATAAAGTACAAATGTTAAACTCAGTAAAAATGATAAACATATATTTAGATATATTTACTATGGGATGTAGATAAATCCCATTGACAAACCTGTGTTCATGTATGTATACACACATACAACAATATAACCACTCACACATACTAACATACATGCACACAAAAATTAATTCATAAAAAAATGTATCCATACAAACATTATTCCAAGACTCCATGTAAACAATCATTCATACTGACATACATCCACAAAAACGTAATTCAACCAAATAAAACATTAAATGATACATTTATCCGCACAGACATTTATTTTTACAAGCAGAGGGCCATAAAAACATTGATTTACTTACATATAACCATTCATATTTCAATGGATGCATATGACAATTCATACATACATACATCAACACAAACAGTAACAACACATTAGATACATCCACACAAAAAATCATAAGCCTAATATAATCAAACCGTCTGCACTGGCACATTTATTGGCCTGTTTTACATCCGAAAAGTCATGTTTGAGCATATCTTTTGTCTAGGACCGAAATTGTTAAAAAAAAAAAAGTGATATGTTAGCCTTAGTGTTTTTTCAAATCCTGAGCTGAGAGAAAAAGGCTTATAAATCAATTTTTAAGCCAAATATGACAAAACCATCTGAACCAGCATCATTTTTGGCCTGTTTTACACCCAAAAAGTCATGTTTGAGCATATTTTTTGTCGGGGTCCAAAATGGCAAAAAAAGTCATACATTAGCCTTAGTGTTTTTGAAATTCTGAGTTGACAGAAAAAGGCTTATAAATAATTTTTTTTGGCAAAATATGACAAGAACGTCTGCACCAGCATATTTTTTGGCCTTTTTACATCCAAAAAGTCATGTTTGAGCACATTTTTTGTCGGGGTCCAACATGGAAAAAAAAGTCATACATTAGCCTTAGTGTTTTTTCAAATCCTGAGTTTACAGAAAAAGGCTTAAAAATCATTTTAGGCAAAATATGACAAAACCGTATGCACTAGCATATTTTTCAGCCTGTTTAAGACCCAAAAAGTCATGTTTGAGCACATTTTTTGTCGGGGTCCAAAATGGAAAAAAAGTCATACATTAGCCTGAGTGTTTTTTCAAATCCTGAGTTTACAGAAAAAGGCTTATAAATCATTTTTTAGGCAAAATATGACAAAACAGACTGCACAAGCATGTTTTTCAGCCTGTTTTACACCCAAAAAGTCATGTTTGAGCACATTTTTTGTCGGGGTCCAAAATGGAAAAAAAGTCATACATTAGCCTTAGTGTTTTTTCAAATCCTGAGTTTACAGAAAAAGGCTAATAAATCCAGTTTTAAGCAACATATGACAAAACAGTCTGCGCTAGCATATTTTTTGCCTGTTTTACATCCAAAAAGTCATGTTTGAGCACATTTATTGTCGAGATCCAAAATGGAAAAAAAGTCATACATTAGCCTTAGTGTTTTTTCAAATCCTGAGTTTACAGAAAAAGGCTTATAAATCAATTTTTAAGCCAAATATCACAAAACCGTATGCACTAGCATATTTTTTAGCCTGTTTTACACCCAAAAAGTCATGTTGAGCACATTTTTTGTCGAGGTCCAAAATGGAAAAAAAGTCATACATTAGCCTTAGTGTTTTTTCAAATCCTGAGTTTACAGAAAAAGGCTTATAAATCAATTTTTAAGCCAAATATCACAAAACCGTATGCACTAGCATATTTTTTAGCCTGTTTTACACCCAAAAAGTCATGTTGAGCACATTTTTTGTCGAGATCCAAAATGGAAAAAAAGTCATACATTAGCCTTAGTGTTTTTTCAAATCCTGAGTTTACAGAAAAAGGCTTATAAATCAATTTTTAAGCCAAATATCACAAAACCGTATGCACTAGCATATTTTTTAGCCTGTTTTACACCCAAAAAATCATGTTTGAGCACATTTTTTGTCGGGGTCCAAAATGGAAAAAAAAGTCATATATTAGCCTTAGTGTTTTTTCAAATCCTGAGTTTACAGAAAAAGGCTTAAAAATATTTTTTTTAGGCAAAATATGACAAAACCTCTGCACTAGCATATTTTTCAGCCTGTTTTACACCCAGAAAATCATGTTTGAGCACATTTTTTGTCGGGGTCAAAAATGGAAAAAAAAAGTCATACATTAGCCTTAGTGTTTTTTCAAATCCTGAGTTTACAGAAAAAGGCTAATAAATCCAGTTTTAAGCAACATATGTCAAAACCGTCTGCACTAGCATATTTTTTGGCCTGTTTTACATCCAAAAAGTCATGTTTGAGCACATTTTTTGTCGGGGTCAAAAATGGAAAAAAAGTCATACATTAGCCTTAGTGTTTTTTCAAATACTGAGTTTACAGAAAAGGGCTTATAAATCTTTTTTTTAGGCAAAATATGACAAAACCGTCTGCACTAGCATATATTTTGGCCTGTTTTACACCCAAAAAGTCATGTTTGAGAACATTTTTTGTCGGGGTCCAAAATGGAAAAAAAATCATACATTAGCCTTAGTGTTTTTTCAAATCCTGAGCTGAGAGAAAAAGGCTTATAAATCCAGTTTTAAGCAACAAATGACAAAACCGTCTGCACTAACATATTTTTCAGCTTGTTTTACACCCAAAAAGTCATGTTTCAGAACATTTTTTGTCGGGGTCCAAAATGGCAAATAAAAGTCATACATTAGCCTGAGTGTTTTTTCAAATCCTGAGTTTACAGAAAAAGGCTAATAAATCCAGTTTTAAGCAACAAATGACAAAACCGTCTGCACTAACATATTTTTTGGCCTGTTTTACACCCAAAAAGTCATGTTTGAGAACATTTTTTGTCGGGGTCCAAAATGGAACAAAAAGTCATACATTAGCCTTAGTGTTTTTCAAATTCTGAGTTTACAGAAAAAGGCTTATAAGTCATTTTTTAAGCAACAAATGACAAAATCATCTGCACCAGCATATTTTTTGGCCTGTTTTACACCCAAAAAGTCATGTTTGAGCACATTTTTTGTCGGGGTCCAAAATGGAAAAAAAAAAAAGTCATACATTAGCCTTAGTGTTTATTCAAATCCTGAGTTGACAGAAAAAGGCGTATAAATCATTTTTAGGCAAAATATGACAAAAACCTCTACACCAGCACATTTTTCAGCCTGTTTTACATCCAAAAAATCATGTTTGAGAACATTTTTTGTCGGGGTCCAAAATGGCAAATAAAAGTCATACATTAGCCTTAGTGTTTTTTCAAATCCTGAGTTTACAGAAAAAGGCTAATAAATCCAGTTTTAAGCAACAAATGACAAAACCGTCTGCACTAACATATTTTTTGGCCTGTTTTACATCCAAAAAGTCATGTTTGAGAACATTTTTTGTCGGGGTCCAAAATGGAACAAAAAGTCATACATTAGCCTTAGTGTTTTTTCAAATCCTGAGTTTACAGAAAAAGGCTAATAAATCCAGTTTTAAGCAACAAATGACAAAACCGTCTGCACTAACATATTTTTTGGCCTGTTTTACATCCAAAAAGTCATGTTTGAGCACATTTTTTGTCGGGGTCCAACATGGAAAAAAAAGTCATACATTAGCCTTAGTGTTTTTTCAAATACTGAGTTTACAGAAAAAGGCTTAAAAATCATTTTAGGCAAAATATGACAAAACCGTATGCACTAGCATATTTTTCAGCCTGTTTAAGACCTAAAAAGGCATGTTTGAGCACATTTTTTGTCGGGGTCCAAAATGGAAAAAAAGTCATACATTAGCCTGAGTGTTTTTTCAAATCCTGAGTTTACAGAAAAAGGCTTATAAATCATTTTTTAGGCAAAATATGACAAAACAGACTGCACAAGCATGTTTTTCAGCCTGTTTTACACCCAAAAAGTCATGTTTGAGCACATTTTTTGTTGGGGTCAAAAATGGAAAAAAAGTCATACATTAGCCTTAGTGTTTTTTCAAATACTGAGTTTACAGAAAAGGGCTTATAAATCTTTTTTTTAGGCAAAATATGACAAAAACGTCTGCCCTAGCATAATTTTCGGCCTGTTTTACACCCAAAAAGTCATGTTTGAGGACATTTTTTGTCGGGGTCCAAAATGGAAAAAAAAACATCATACATTAGCCTTAGTGTTTTTCAAATCCTGAGCTGAGAGAAAAAGGCTAATAAATCCAGTTTTAAGCAACAAATGACAAAACCGTCTGCACTAACATATTTTTCAGCTTGTTTTACACCCAAAAAATCATGTTTGAGAACATTTTTTGTCGGGGTCCAAAATGACAAATAAAAGTCATACATTAGCCTTAGTGTTTTTTCAAATCCTGAGTTTACAGAAAAAGGCTAATAAATCCAGTTTTAAGCAACAAATGACAAAACCGTCTGCACTAACATATTTTTTGGCCTGTTTTACACCCAAAAAATCATGTTTGAGAACATTTTTTGTCGGGGTCAAAAATGGAACAAAAAGTCATACATTAGCCTTAGTGTTTTTCAAATTCTGAGTTTACAGAAAAAGGCTTATAAATCATTTTTTAAGCAACAAATGACAAAATCATCTGCACCAGCATATTTTTTGGCCTGTTTTACATCCAAAAAGTCATGTTTGAGCACATTTTTTGTCGAGGTCCAAAATGGAAAAAAAGTCATATATTAGCCTTAGTGTATTCAAATTCTGAGTTTACAGAAAAAGGCTTATAAATCATTTTTTTAGGCAAAATATGACAAAAACGTCTGCACTAGCATGATTTTTAGCCTGTTTTACACCCAAAAAGTCATGTTTGAGCACATTTTTTGTCGGGGTCCAAAATGGAAAAAAAAAAAAGTCATATATTAGCCTTAGTGTTTATTCAAATCCTGAGTTGACAGAAAAAGGCTTATAAATCATTTTTAGGCAAAATATGACAAAAACCTCTACACCAGCACATTTTTCAGCCTGTTTTACATCCAAAAAATCATGTTTGAGAACATTTTTTGTCGGGGTCCAAAATGGCAAATAAAAGTCATACATTAGCCTTAGTGTTTTTTCAAATCCTGAGTTTACAGAAAAAGGCTAATAAATCCAGTTTTAAGCAACAAATGACAAAACCGTCTGCACTAACATATTTTTGGCCTGTTTTACACCCAAAAAGTCATGTTTGAGCACATTTTTTGTCGGGGTCCAAAATGGAACAAAAAGTCATACATTAGCCTTAGTGTTTTTCAAATTCTGAGTTTACAGAAAAAGGCTTATAAGTCATTTTTTAAGCAACAAATGACAAAATCATCTGCACCAGCATATTTTTTGGCCTGTTTTACATCCAAAAAGTCATGTTTGAGCACATTTTTTGTCGAGGTCCAAAATGGAAAAAAAGTCATATATTAGCCTTAGTGTATTCAAATTCTGAGTTTACAGAAAAAGGCTTATAAATCATTTTTTTAGGCAAAATATGACAAAAACGTCTGCACTAGCATGATTTTTAGCCTGTTTTACACCCAAAAAGTCATGTTTGAGCATATTTTTCGTCGGGGTCCAAAATGGAAAAAAAAGTCATACATTAGCCTTAGTGTTTTTTCAAATCCCGATTTTACAGAAAAAGGCTAATAAATCCAGTTTTAAGCAACAAATGACAAAACCGTCTGCACTAACATATTTTTCAGCTTGTTTTACACCCAAAAAATCATGTTTGAGAACATTTTTTGTCGGGGTCCAAAATGGAACAAAAAGTCATATATTAGCCTTAGTGTTTTTTCAAATACTGAGTTTAAAGAAAACGGCTTATAAGTAATTTTTTAAGCAACAGATGACGAAATCATCTGCACCAGCATATTTTTTGGCCTGTTTTACATCCAAAAAGTCATGTTTGAGCACATTTTTTGTCGAGGTCCAAAATGGAAAAAAAGTCATATATTAGCCTGAGTGTTTCTTCAAATACTGAGTTTACAGAAAAAGGCTTATAAATCAATTTTTAAGCAACAAATGACAAAATCATCTGCACCAGCATATTTTTTGGCCTGTTTTACATCCAAAAAGTCATGTTTGAGCACATTTTTTGTCGAGGTCCAAAATGGAAAAAAAGTCATATATTAGCCTTAGTGTTTTTCAAATACTGAGTTTACAAAAAAAGGCTTATAAATCATTTTTTTAGGCAAAATATGACAAAAACGTCTGCACTAGCATGATTTTTAGCCTGTTTTACACCCAAAAAATCATGTTTGAGCACATTTTTTGTCGAGGTCCAAAATGGAAAAAAAGTCATATATTAGCCTTAGTGTTTTTTAAATTCTGAGTTTACAGAAAAAGGCTTATAAATCCTTTTTTAGGCAAAATATTAGAAAAACGTCTGCACTAGCATATATTTTGGCCTGTTTAACACCCAAAAAGTCATGTTTGAGCATATTTTTCGTCGGGGTCCAAAATGGAAAAAAAAGTCATACATTAGCCTTAGTGTTTTTTCAAATCCCGATTTTACAGAAAAAGGCTAATAAATCCAGTTTTAAGCAACAAATGACAAAACCGTCTGCACTAACATATTGTTCAGCTTGTTTTACACCCAAAAAATCATGTTTGAGAACATTTTTTGTCGGGGTCCAAAATGGAACAAAAAGTCATATATTAGCCTTAGTGTTTTTTCAAATACTGAGTTTAAAGAAAACGGCTTATAAGTAATTTTTTAAGCAACAGATGACGAAATCATCTGCACCAGCATATTTTTTGGCCTGTTTTACATCCAAAAAGTCATGTTTGAGCACATTTTTTGTCGAGGTCCAAAATGGAAAAAAAGTCATATATTAGCCTGAGTGTTTCTTCAAATACTGAGTTTACAGAAAAAGGCTTATAAATCAATTTTTAAGCAACAAATGACAAAATCATCTGCACCAGCATATTTTTTGGCCTGTTTTACATCCAAAAAGTCATGTTTGAGCACATTTTTTGTCGAGGTCCAAAATGGAAAAAAAGTCATATATTAGCCTTAGTGTTTTTCAAATACTGAGTTTACAAAAAAAGGCTTATAAATCATTTTTTTAGGCAAAATATGACAAAAACGTCTGCACTAGCATGATTTTTAGCCTGTTTTACACCCAAAAAGTCATGTTTGAGCACATTTTTTGTCGAGGTCCAAAATGGAAAAAAAGTCATATATTAGCCTTAGTGTTTTTCAAATTCTGAGTTTACAGAAAAAGGCTTATAAATCACTTTTTTAGGCAAAATATGACAAAAACGTCTGCACTAGCATATATTTTGGCCTGTTTTACATCCAAACAGTCATGTTTGAGCACATTTTTCGTCGGGGTCCAAAATGGAAAAAAAAGTCATACATTAGCCTTAGTGTTTTTTCAAATCCTGAGTTTACAGAAAAAGGCTAATAAATCCAGTTTTAAGCAACAAATGACAAAACCGTCTGCACTAACATATTTTTTGGCCTGTTTTACACCCAAAAAATCATGTTTGAGAACATTTTTTGTCGGGGTCCAAAATGGAACAAAAAGTCATACATTAGCCTTAGTGTTTTTCAAATTCTGAGTTTACAGAAAAAGGCTTATAAGTCATTTTTTAAGCAACAAATGACAAAATCATCTGCACCAGCATATTTTTTGGCCTGTTTTACATCCAAAAAGTCATGTTTGAGCACATTTTTTGTCGAGGTCCAAAATGGAAAAAAAGTCATATATTAGCCTTAGTGTTTTTCAAATTCTGAGTTTACAGAAAAAGGCTTATAAATCATTTTTTTAGGCAAAATATGACAAAAACGTCTGCACTAGCATGATTTTTAGCCTGTTTTACACCCAAAAAGTCATGTTTGAGCACATTTTTCGTCGGGGTCCAACATGGAACAAAAAGTCATACATTAGCCTTAGTGTTTTTCAAATTCTGAGTTTACAGAAAAGGGCTTATAAGTCATTTTTTAAGCAACAGATGACGAAATCATCTGCACCAGCATATTTTTTGTCCTGTTTTACATCCAAAAAGTCATGTTTGAGCACATTTTTTGTCGAGGTCCAAAATGGAAAAAAAGTCATATATTAGCCTTAGTGATTTTTCAAATCCTGAGTTTACAGAAAAAGGCTTATAAATCAATTTTTAAGCAACAAATGACAAAAACATCTGCACCAGCATATTTTTTGGCCTGTTTTACATCCAAAAAGTCATGTTTGAGCACATTTTTTGTGGAGGTCCAAAATGGAAAAAAAGTCATATATTACCCTTAGTGTTTTTCAAATACTGAGTTTACAGAAAAAGCCTTATAAATCATTTTTAGGCAAAATATGACAAAAACCTCTACACCAGCACATTTTTCGGCCTGTTTTACACCCAAAAAGTCATGTTTGAGCATATTTTTCGTCGGGGTCCAAAATGGAAAAAAAAGTCATATATTAGCCTTAGTGTTTTTTCAAATCCTGAGTTTACAGAAAAAGGCTAATAAATCCAGTTTTAAGCAACAAATGACAAAACCGTCTGCACTAACATATTTTTCAGCTTGTTTTACACCCAAAAAGTCATGTTTGAGAACATTTTTTGTCGGGGTCCAAAATGGAACAAAAAGTCATACATTAGCATTAGTGTTTTTTCAAATCTTGAGCTGTGAGAAAAAGGCTTATAAATAATTTTTTAAGCAAATATGACAAAACCATCTGCACCAGCATATTTTTTGGCCTGTTTTACACCCAAAAAGGCATGTTTGAGCACATTTTTTGTCGAGGTCCAAAATGGAAAAAAAGTCATATATTAGCCTTAGTGTTTTTTCAAATACTGAGTTTACAGAAAAAGGCTTATAAATCATTTTATTAGGCAAAATATGTCAAAACAGTCTGCACTAGCATATTTTTTAGCCTGTTTTACACCCAAAAAGTCATGTTTGAGCATATTTATCGTCGGGGTCCAAAATGGAAAAAAAGTCATATATTAGCCGTAGTGTTTTTTCAAATACTGAGTTTACAGAAAAAGGCCAATAAATCCAGTTTTAAGCAACATATGACAAAACCGTCTGCACTAGCATAATTTTTAGCCTGTTTTACACCCAAAAAGTCATGCTTGAGCACATTTTTTGTCTGGGTCCAAAATAAAAAAAAAATCATACATTAGCCTTAGTGTTTTTTCAAATCCTGAGCTGTGAGAAAAAGGCTTATAAATAATTTTTTAAGCAAATATGACAAAACCATCTGCACCAGCACATTTTTTGGCCTTTTTTACACCCAAAAAGGCATGTTTGAGCACATTTTTTGTTGAGGTCCAAAATGGAAAAAAAGTCATATATTAGCCTTAGTGTTTTTTCAAATACTGAGTTTACAGAAAAAGGCTTATAAATCATTTTATTAGGCAAAATATGTCAAAACAGTCTGCACTAGCATATTTTTCAGCCTGTTTTACACCCAAAAAGTCATGTTTGAGCACATTTTTTGTCGAGGTCAAAAATGGAAAAAAAGTCATATATTAGCCTTAGTGTTTTTTCAAATACTGAGTTTACAGAAAAAGGCTAATAAATCCAGTTTTAAGCAACATATGACAAAACCGTATGCACTAGCATATTTTTTGGCCTGTTTATCATCCAAAAAGTCATGTTTGAGCACATTTTCTGTCGAGGTCCAAAATGGAAAAAAAGTCATACATTAGCCTTAGTGTTTTTTCAAATACTGAGTTTACAGAAAAAGGCTTAAAAATCATTTTTTTAGGCAAAATATGACAAAACTTTCTGAATTAGCATGTTTTTCAGCTTGTTTTACACCCAAAAAGTCATGTTTGAGCACATTTTTTGTCGGGGTCAAAAATGGAAAAAAAAAGTCATACATTAGCCTTAGTGTTTTTTCAAATACTGAGTTTACAGAAAAAGGCTTATAAATCTTTTTTTTAGGCAAAATATGACAAAACCGTATGCACTAGCATATTTTTCAGCCTGTTTTACACCCAAAAAGTCATGTTTGAGCACATTTTTTGTCGGGGTCCAAAATGGAAAAAAAGTCATACATTAGCCTTAGTGTTTTTTCAAATACTGAGTTTACAGAAAAAGGCTTATAAGTCATTTTTTAAGCAACAAATGACAAAACCATCTGCACCAGCATATTTTTTGGCCTGTTTTACATCCAAAAAGTCATGTTTGAGCACATTTTTTGTCGGGGTCCAAAATGGAAAAAAAGTCATACATTAGCCTTAGTGTTTTTCAAATCCTGAGCTGAGAGAAAAAGGCTTATAAATCTTTTTTTTAGGCAAAATATGACAAAAACGTCTGCACTAGCATATTTTTCAGCATGTTTTACACCCAAAAAGTCATGTTTGAGCACATTTTTTGTCGGGGTCGAAAATGGAAAAAAAGTCATACATTAGCCTTCGTGTTTTTTCAAATCCTGAGTTTACAGAAAAAGGCTTATAAATCTTTTTTTTAGGCAACATATGACAAAACCGTCTGAACCAGCATATTTTTCAGCCTGTTTTACACCCAAAAAGTCATGTTTGAGCACATTTTTTGTCGGGGTCCAAAATGGAAAAAAAATCATACATTAGCCTTAGTGTTTTTTCAAATACTGAGTTTACAGAAAAAGGCTTATAAATCTTTTTTTTAGGCAAAATATGACAAAACCGTATGCACTAGCATATTTTTTGGCCTGTTTTACATCCAAAAAGTCATGTTTGAGCACATTTTTTGTCGGGGTCCAAAATGGAAAAAAAGTCATACATTAGCCTTAGTGTTTTTTCAAATACTGAGTTTACAGAAAAAGGCTTATAAATCTTTTTTTTAGGCAAAATATGACAAAACCATCTGCACTAGCATATTTTTCAGCCTGTTTTACACCCAAAAAGTCATGTTTGAGCACATTTTTTGTCGGGGTCCAAAATGGAAAAAAAGTCATACATTAGCCTTAGTGTTTTTTCAAATACTGAGTTTACAGAAAAAGGCTTATAAGTCATTTTTTAAGCAACAAATGACAAAACCATCTGCACCAGCATATTTTTTGGCCTGTTTTACATCCAAAAAGTCATGTTTGAGCACATTTTTTGTCGGGGTCCAAAATGGAAAAAAAGTCATACATTAGCCTTAGTGTTTTTCAAATCCTGAGCTGAGAGAAAAAGGCTTATAAATCTTTTTTTTAGGCAAAATATGACAAAACCATATGCACTAGCATATTTTTCAGCCTGTTTTACGTCCAAAAAGTCATGTTTGAGCACATTTTTTGTCGGGGTCCAAAATGGAAAAAAAATCATACATTAGCCTTAGTGTTTTTTCAAATACTGAGTTTACAGAAAAAGGCTTATAAATCTTTTTTTTAGGCAAAATATGACAAAAACGTCTGCACTAGCATATTTTTCAGCCTGTTTTACACCCAAAAAGTCATGTTTGAGCACATTTTTTGTCGGGGTCGAAAATGGAAAAAAAGTCATACATTAGCCTTAGTGTTTTTTCAAATCCTGAGTTTACAGAAAAAGGCTTATAAGTCATTTTTTTTAGGCAAAATATGACAAAACCATCTGCACTAGCATATTTTTCAGCCTGTTTTACATCCAAAAAATCATGTTTGAGCACATTTTCTGTCGGGGTCCAAAATGGAAAAAAAAATCATATATTAGCCTTATTGTTTTTTCAAATACTGAGTTTACAGAAAAAGGCTTATAAGTCATTTTTTAAGCAACAAATGACAAAACGTCTGCACCAGCATATTTTTTGGCCTGTTTTACATCCAAAAAGTCATGTTTGAGCACATTTTCTGTCGGGGTCCAAAATGGAAAAAAAAATCATATATTAGCCTTAGTGTTTTTTCAAATCCTGAGCTGTGAGAAAAAGGCTAATAAATCATTTTTTTAGGCAAAATATGACAAAACAGACTGCACTAGCATATTTTTTGGCCTGTTTTACATCCAAAAAATCATGTTTGAGCACATTTTCTGTCGGGGTCCAAAATGGAAAAAAAGTCATACATTAGCCTTAGTGTTTTTTACAAATCCTGAGTTTACAGAAAAAGGCTAATAAATCATTTTTTTAGGCAAAATATGACAAAACAGTCTGCACTAGCATATTTTTCAGCCTGTTTTACACCCAAAAAGTCATGTTTGAGCACATTTTTTGTCGGGGTCCAAAATGGAAAAAAAGTCATACATTAGCCTTAGTGTTTTTTCAAATACTGAGTTTACAGAAAAAGGCTAATAAATCCAGTTTTAAGCAACAAATGACAAAACTGTGTGCACTAACATATTTTTCAGCTTGTTTTACACCCAAAAAGTCATGTTTGAGCACATTTTTTTTCGGGGTCCAAAATGGAAAAAAAAATCATACATTAGTCTTATTGTTTTTTCAAATCCTGAGCTGTGAGAAAAAGGCTTATAAGTAATTTTTTAGGCAAAATATGACAAAACCATCTGCACCAGCATATTTTTTGGCCTGTTTTACATCCAAAAAGTCATGTTTGAGCACATTTTTTGTCGGGGTCCAAAATGGAAAAAAAGTCATACATTAGCCTTAGTGTTTTTTCAAATACTGAGTTTACAGAAAAAGGCTTATAAGTCATTTTTTAGGCAACAAATGACAAAATCATCTGCACCAGCATATTTTTTGGCCTGTTTTACACCCAAAAAGTCATGTTTGAGCACATTTTTTGTCGAGGTCCAAAATGGGAAAAAAGTCATATATTAGCCTTAGTGTTTTTCAAATACTGAGTTTACAGAAAAAGGCTTATAAATCAATTTTTTAGGCAAAATATGACAAAAACGTCTGCACTAGCATGATTTTTAGCCTGTTTTACACCCAAAAAGTCATGTTTGAGCACATTTTTCGTCGGGGTCCAAAATGGAAAAAAAAGTCATACATTAGCCTTAGTGTTTTTTCAAATCCTGAGTTTACAGAAAAAGGCTAATAAATCCAGTTTTAAGCAACAAATGACAAAACCGTCTGCACTAACATATTTTTGTCCTGTTTTACACCCAAAAAATCATGTTTGAGAACATTTTTTGTCGGGGTCCAAAATGGAAAAAAAATCATACATTAGCCTTAGTGTTTTTTCAAATACTGAGTTTACAGAAAAAGGCTTATAAGTCATTTTTTAAGCAACAAATGACAAAACCATCTGCACCAGCATATTTTTTGGCCTGTTTTACATCCAAAAAGTCATGTTTGAGCACATTTTTTGTCGGGGTCCAAAATGGAAAAAAAAGTCATATATTAGCCTTAGTGTTTTTTCAAATACTGAGTTTACAGAAAAAGGCCAATAAATCCAGTTTTAAGCAACATATGACAAAACCGTCTGCACTAGCATAATTTTTAGCCTGTTTTACACCCAAAAAGTCATGCTTGAGCACATTTTTTGTCTGGGTCCAAAATAAAAAAAAAATCATACATTAGCCTTAGTGTTTTTTCAAATCCTGAGCTGTGAGAAAAAGGCTTATAAATAATTTTTTAAGCAAATATGACAAAACCATCTGCACCAGCACATTTTTTGGCCTGTTTTACACCCAAAAAGGCATGTTTGAGCACATTTTTTGTTGAGGTCCAAAATGGAAAAAAAGTCATATATTAGCCTTAGTGTTTTTTCAAATACTGAGTTTACAGAAAAAGGCTTATAAATCATTTTATTAGGCAAAATATGTCAAAACAGTCTGCACTAGCATATTTTTCAGCCTGTTTTACACCCAAAAAGTCATGTTTGAGCACATTTTTTGTCGAGGTCAAAAATGGAAAAAAAGTCATATATTAGCCTTAGTGTTTTTTCAAATACTGAGTTTACAGAAAAAGGCTAATAAATCCAGTTTTAAGCAACATATGACAAAACCGTATGCACTAGCATATTTTTTGGCCTGTTTATCACCTAAAAAGTCATGTTTGAGCACATTTTCTGTCGAGGTCCAAAATGGAAAAAAGTCATACATTAGCCTTAGTGTTTTTTCAAATACTGAGTTTACAGAAAAAGGCTTAAAAATCATTTTTTTAGGCAAAATATGACAAAACTTTCTGAATTAGCATGTTTTTCAGCTTGTTTTACACCCAAAAAGTCATGTTTGAGCACATTTTTTGTCGAGGTCAAAAATGGAAAAAAAAAAAGTCATACATTAGCCTTAGTGTTTTTTCAAATCCTGAGTTGACAGAAAAAGGCTTATAAATCATTTTTTAGGCAAAATATGACAAAAACCTCTGCACTAGCATATTTTTTAGCCTGTTTTACACCCAAAATGTCATGTTTGAACACATTTTTTTTCGGGGTCAAAAATGGAAAAAAAAGTCATACATTAGCCTTAGTGTTTTTTCAAATCCTGAGTTTACAGAAAAAGGCTAATAAATCCAGTTTTAAGCAACAAATTACAAAACCGTGTGCACTAACATATTTTTCAGCTTGTTTTACACCCAAAAAGTCATGTTTGAGCACATTTTCTGTCGGGGTCCAAAATGGAAAAAAAGTCATACATTAGCCTTAGTGTTTTTTACAAATCTTGAGTTTACAGAAAAAGGCTAATAAATCATTTTTTTAGGCAAAATATCACAAAACAGTCTGCACTAGCATATTTTTCGGCCTGTTTTACACCCAAAAAGTCATGTTTGAGCACATTTTTTGTCGGGGTCAAAAATGGAAAAAAAAATCATACATTAGCCTTAGTGTTTTTTCAAATCCTGTGTTTACAGAAAAAGGCTTATAAATAATTTTCTAGGCAAAATATGACAAAAACCTCTACACCAGCACATTTTTTGGCCTGTTTTACATCCAAAAAGTCATGTTTGAGCACATTTTTTGTCGGGGTCAAAAATGGAAAAAAAAGTCATACATTAGCCTTAGTGTTTTTTCAGATCCTGAGTTTACAGAAAAAGGCTTATAAATCTTTTTTTTTAGGCAAAATATGACAAAAACGTCTGCACTAGCATAATTTTTGGCCTGCTTTACACCCAAAAAGTCATGTTTGAGCACATTTTTTGTCAGAGTCCAAAATGGAACAAAAGGTCATATATTAGCCTAAGTGTTTCTGAAATTCTGAGTTTACAGAAAAAGGCTTATAAGTCATTTTTTAAGCAACAAATGACAAAACGTCTGCACCAGCATTTTTTTTGGCCTGTTTTACATCCAAATAGTCATGTTTGAGCACATTTTCTGTCGGGGTCCAAAATGGAAAAAAAGTCATACATTAGCCTTAGTGTTTTTTCAAATCCTGAGTTTACAGAAAAAGGCTAATAAATCATTTTTTTAGGCAAAATATGACAAAACAGTCTGCACTAGCATATTTTTCAGCCTGTTTTACACCCAAAAAATCATGTTTGAGCACATTTTTTGTCGAGGTCAAAAATGGAAAAAAAAGTCATACATTAGCCTTAGTGTTTTTTCAAATCCTGAGTTTACAGAAAAAGGCTTATACATAATTTTTTAGGCAAAATATGACAAAAACCTCTACACCAGCACATTTTTCGGCCTGTTTTACACCCAAAATGTCATGTTTGAGCACATTTTTTTCGGGGTCAAAAATGGAAAAAAAAGTCATACATTAGCCTTAGTGTTTTTTCAAATACTGAGTTTACAGAAAAAGGCTTATAAATCTTTTTTTTAGGCAAAATATGACAAAAACGTCTGCACTAGCATAATTTTTGGCCTGCTTTACACCCAAAAAGTCATGTTTGAGCACATTTTTTGTCGGAGTCCAAAATGGAACAAAAGGTCATATATTAGCCTTAGTGTTTTTTCAAATCCTGAGCTGTGAGAAAAAGGCTAATAAATCAATTTTTTTAGGCAAAATATGACAAAACAGACTGCACTAGCATATTTTTTGGCCTGTTTTACATCCAAAAAATCATGTTTGAGCACATTTTCTGTCGGGGTCCAAAATGGAAAAAAAAAATCATATATTAGCCTTATTGTTTTTTCAAATACTGAGTTTACAGAAAAAGGCTTATAAGTCATTTTTTAAGCAACAAATGACAAAACGTCTGCACCAGCATATTTTTTGGCCTGTTTTACATCCAAAAAGTCATGTTTGAGCACATTTTTCGTCGGGGTCCAAAATGGAAAAAAAAAGTCATACATTAGCCTTAGTGTTTTTTCAAATCCTGAGCTGTGAGAAAAAGGCTTGTAAATCATTTTTTTAGGCAAAATATGACAAAACAGTATGCACTAGCATATTTTTTGGCCTGTTTTACATCCAAAAAATCATGTTTGAGCACATTTTCTGTCGGGGTCCAAAATGGAAAAAAAGTCATACATTAGCCTTAGTGTTTTTTCAAATCCTGAGTTTACAGAAAAAGGCTTATAAATCATTTTTTTAGGCAAAATATGACAAAACAGTCTGCACTAGCATATTTTTCAGCCTGTTTTACACCCAAAAAGTCATGTTTGAGCACATTTTTTGTCGGGGTCCAAAATGGAAAAAAAGTCATACATTAGCCTTAGTGTTTTTTCAAATACTGAGTTTACAGAAAAAGGCTAATAAATCCAGTTTTAAGCAACAAATGACAAAACTGTGTGCACTAACATATTTTTCAGCTTGTTTTACACCCAAAAAGTCATGTTTGAGCACATTTTTTTTCGGGGTCCAAAATGGAAAAAAAAATCATACATTAGTCTTATTGTTTTTTCAAATCCTGAGCTGTGAGAAAAAGGCTTATAAGTAATTTTTTAGGCAAAATATGACAAAACCATCTGCACCAGCATATTTTTTGGCCTGTTTTACATCCAAAAAGTCATGTTTGAGCACATTTTTTGTCGGGGTCCAAAATGGAAAAAAAATCATACATTAGCCTTAGTGTTTTTTCAAATACTGAGTTTACAGAAAAAGGCTTATAAGTCATTTTTTAAGCAACAAATGACAAAACCATCTGCACCAGCATATTTTTTGGCCTGTTTTACACCCAAAAAGTCATGTTTGAGCACATTTTTTGTCGGGGTCCAAAATGGAAAAAAAGTCATACATTAGCCTTAGTGTTTTTCAAATACTGAGTTTACAGAAAAAGGCTTATAAATCAATTTTTTAGGCAAAATATGACAAAAACGTCTGCACTAGCATGATTTTTAGCCTGTTTTACACCCAAAAAGTCATGTTTGAGAACATTTTTCGTCGGGGTCCAAAATGGAAAAAAAAGTCATACATTAGCCTTAGTGTTTTTTCAAATCCTGAGTTTACAGAAAAAGGCTAATAAATCCAGTTTTAAGCAACAAATGACAAAACCGTCTGCACTAACATATTTTTGTCCTGTTTTACACCCAAAAAATCATGTTTGAGAACATTTTTTGTCGGGGTCCAAAATGGAACAAAAAGTCATACATTAGCCTTAGTGTTTTTTCAAATCCTGAGTTTACAGAAAAAGGCTTATAAGTCATTTTTTAGGCAACAAATGACAAAACCATCTGCACCAGCATATTTTTTGGCCTGTTTTACATCCAAAAAGTCATGTTTGAGCACATTTTTTGTCGGGGTCCAAAATGGAAAAAAAAAGTCATACATTAGCCTTAGTGTTTTATCAAATCCTGAGTTTACAGAAAAAGGCCAATAAATCCAGTTTTAAGCAACATATGACAAAACCGTCTGCACTAGCATATTTTTCAGCCTGTTTTACGTCCAAAAAAATCATGTTTGAGCACATTTTTTGTCGGGGTCCAAAGTAAAAAAAAAAGTCATACATTAGCCTTAGTGTTTTATCAAATCCTGAGCTGTGAGAAAAAGGCTTGTAAATCTTTTTTTAAAGCAACATATGACAAAACCGTATGCACTAGCATATTTTTCAGCCTGTTTTACACCCAAAAAGGCATGTTTGAGCACATTTTTTGTTGAGGTCCAAAATGGAAAAAAAGTCATATATTAGCCTTAGTGTTTTTTCAAATACTGAGTTTACAGAAAAAGGCTTATAAATCATTTTATTAGGCAAAATATGTCAAAACAGTCTGCACTAGCATATTTTTCAGCCTGTTTTACACCCAAAAAGTCATGTTTGAGCACATTTTTTGTCGAGGTCAAAAATGGAAAAAAAGTCATATATTAGCCTTAGTGTTTTTTCAAATACTGAGTTTACAGAAAAAGGCTAATAAATCCAGTTTTAAGCAACATATGACAAAACCGTATGCACTAGCATATTTTTTGGCCTGTTTATCACCTAAAAAGTCATGTTTGAGCACATTTTCTGTCGAGGTCCAAAATGGAAAAAAAGTCATACATTAGCCTTAGTGTTTTTTCAAATACTGAGTTTACAGAAAAAGGCTTAAAAATCATTTTTTTAGGCAAAATATGACAAAACTTTCTGAATTAGCATGTTTTTCAGCTTGTTTTACACCCAAAAAGTCATGTTTGAGCACATTTTTTGTCGAGGTCAAAAATGGAAAAAAAAAAAGTCATACATTAGCCTTAGTGTTTTTTCAAATCCTGAGTTGACAGAAAAAGGCTTATAAATCATTTTTTAGGCAAAATATGACAAAAACCTCTGCACTAGCATATTTTTTAGCCTGTTTTACACCCAAAATGTCATGTTTGAACACATTTTTTTTCGGGGTCAAAAATGGAAAAAAAAGTCATACATTAGCCTTAGTGTTTTTTCAAATCCTGAGTTTACAGAAAAAGGCTAATAAATCCAGTTTTAAGCAACAAATTACAAAACCGTGTGCACTAACATATTTTTCAGCTTGTTTTACACCCAAAAAGTCATGTTTGAGCACATTTTCTGTCGGGGTCCAAAATGGAAAAAAAGTCATACATTAGCCTTAGTGTTTTTTACAAATCTTGAGTTTACAGAAAAAGGCTAATAAATCATTTTTTTAGGCAAAATATCACAAAACAGTCTGCACTAGCATATTTTTCGGCCTGTTTTACACCCAAAAAGTCATGTTTGAGCACATTTTTTTTCGGGTTCAAAAATGGAAAAAAAAATCATATATTAGTGTTTTTTCAAATCCTGTGTTTACAGAAAAAGGCTTATAAATAATTTTCTAGGCAAAATATGACAAAAACCTCTACACCAGCACATTTTTTGGCCTGTTTTACATCCAAAAAGTCATGTTTGAGCACATTTTTTGTCGGGGTCAAAAATGGAAAAAAAAGTCATACATTAGCCTTAGTGTTTTTTCAGATCCTGAGTTTACAGAAAAAGGCTTATAAATCTTTTTTTTTAGGCAAAATATGACAAAAACGTCTGCACTAGCATAATTTTTGGCCTGCTTTACACCCAAAAAGTCATGTTTGAGCACATTTTTTGTCAGAGTCCAAAATGGAACAAAAGGTCATATATTAGCCTAAGTGTTTCTGAAATTCTGAGTTTACAGAAAAAGGCTTATAAGTCATTTTTTAAGCAACAAATGACAAAACGTCTGCACCAGCATTTTTTTTGGCCTGTTTTACATCCAAATAGTCATGTTTGAGCACATTTTCTGTCGGGGTCCAAAATGGAAAAAAAGTCATACATTAGCCTTAGTGTTTTTTCAAATCCTGAGTTTACAGAAAAAGGCTAATAAATCATTTTTTTAGGCAAAATATGACAAAACAGTCTGCACTAGCATATTTTTCAGCCTGTTTTACACCCAAAAAGTCATGTTTGAGCACATTTTTTGTCGAGGTCAAAAATGGAAAAAAAAGTCATACATTAGCCATAGTGTTTTTTCAAATCCTGAGTTTACAGAAAAAGGCTTATACATAATTTTCTAGGCAAAATATGACAAAAACCTCTACACCAGCACATTTTTCGGCCTGTTTTACACCCAAAATGTCATGTTTGAGCACATTTTTTTCGGGGTCAAAAATGGAAAAAAAAGTCATATATTAGCCTTAGTGTTTTTTCAAATACTGAGTTTACAGAAAAAGGCTTATAAATCTTTTTTTTTAGGCAAAATATGACAAAAACGTCTGCACTAGCATAATTTTTGGCCTGCTTTACACCCAAAAAGTCACGTTTGAGCACATTTTTTGTCGGAGTCCAAAATGGAACAAAAGGTCATATATTAGCCTTAGTGTTTTTTCAATTCCTGAGCTGTGAGAAAAAGGCTAATAAATCAATTTTTTTAGGCAAAATATGACAAAACAGACTGCACTAGCATATTTTTTGGCCTGTTTTACATCCAAAAAATCATGTTTGAGCACATTTTCTGTCGGGGTCCAAAATGGAAAAAAAAGTCATACATTAGCCTTAGTGTTTTTTACAAATCCTGAGTTTACAGAAAAAGGCTTATAAATAATTTTTTAGGCAAAATATGACAAAACAGTCTGCACTAGCATATTTTTTAGCCTGTTTTACACCCAAAATGTCATGTTTGAGCACATTTTTTGTCGGGGTCAAAAATTGAAAAAAAGTCATACATTAGCCTTAGTATTTTTTGAAATATTGAGCTGACAGAAAAAGGCTTATAAATAATTTTTTAGGCAAAATATGTCAAAACAGTCTGCACTAGCATATTTTTTAGCCTGTTTTACACCCAAAAAGTCATGTTTGAGCACATTTTTTGTCGGGGTCCAAAATGGAACAAAAAGTCATACATTAGCCTTAGTGTTTTTTCAAATCCTGAGTTTACAGAAAAAGGCTTATAAATCATTTTTTTAGGCAAAATATATCAAAACAGTCTGTACTAGCATATTTTTTAGCCTGTTTTACACCCAAAAAGTCATGTTTGAGCACATTTTTTGTCGGGGTCCAAAATGGAAAAAAAAATCATACATTAGCCTTAGTGTTTTTTACAAATCTTGAGTTTACAGAAAAAGGCTTATAAATCATTTTTTTAGGCAAAATATGACAAAAACGTCTACACCAGCATGTTTTTTAGCTGTTTTACACCCAAAAAGTCATGTTTGAACACATTTTTTGTCGGGGTCCAAAATGGAAAAAAAAGTCATACATTAGCCTTCGTGTTTTTTCAAATCCTGAGTTTACAGAAAAAGGCTAATATATCCAGTTTTAAGCAAAATATGACAAAACCATCTGCACTAGAATATTTTTCTGCCTGTTTTACATCCAAAAAGTCATGTTTGAGCACATTTTTTGTCGAGGTCCAAAATGGAAAAAAAGTCATACATTAGCCTTAGTGTTTTTTCAAATCCTGAGTTTACAGAAAAAGGCTCCTAAATTTTTTTTTATTCAAAATATGACAAAACCATCTGCACTAGCATACTTTTCTGCCTGTTTTACACCCAAAAAGTCATGTTTGAGCACATTTTTTGTCTGGGACCAAAATTGTTAAAAAAAAAGTCATACATTAGCCTTAGTGTTTTTTCAAATACTGAGTTTACAGAAAAAGGTTTATAAATCATTTTTTTAACAAAATATGACAAAACCGTCTGCACTAGTATATTTTTCTGCCTGTTTTACACCCAAAAAGTCATGTTTGAGCACATTTTTTGTCGAGGTCCAAAATGGAAAAAAAGTCATACATTAGCCTTAGGTTTTTTTCAAATACTGAGCTAATGGAAAAAGGCTTTTAAATCATATTTTAGGCAAAATATGACAAAACCGTCTGCACTAGAATATTTTTCGGCCTGTTTAACACCCAAAAAGTCATGTTTGAGCACATTTTTTGTCGGGGTCCAAAATGGAAAAAAAGTCATACATTAGCCTTAGTGTTTTTTCAAATCCTGAATTTACAGAAAAAGGCTTATAAATCATTTTTTTGCGGAGTAATACCATTCTGTCCACACTGGCATGTCTACTGGCCTTTTCTGAGCCGAGGCAAACTTGTCTTTCTTTTTTTTCATTAATCTCCACATCAGTTTGTTATTTCACGATTACACGTTGAGACTATGACTTTTTTTTTTGTTCTATGTTGTTTCAGCATCGACCTTAAACAGCTGAAATTGAGTTTACCAGACCTTTTTTTTAAAGAGATCTTTCTTTGGCAAATCTGAGAGTGAATTATTGCATTATGATTGATAATAAAAGAAGAATTTAACATACTTTTGCAGCATTGCATCTATGTGATGATGTTATGCTTTAGTTCAGGTTCATTTAAAATTGCTTAGTGCAACAGTTTTAATATCTGGATTTAAGATCCTCTCTGATGACAGTTTTCTTGTTTTAACTCTGAATATTTTCTCATCATTATAAACACTTGAACACATTTTTTTTTTTACCTTTTTTTTCTTTTTTTTCTTATGTATCTGTACCTGTTTACTAGAATAGAGTTTAGATATTTCTGACTTGAAAGAGGTTTAACAAGATCACATTTTTGAGGTGTAAATTCTTGTGTATTTTCATAAATCAGGAATAATTGCGTATTTTTCTTCCTTTAAAGAAACACGGAGTCATGTGATTCGTGTACATCCTGTAATCTTTAATGGTGAAGCAGAAAACAAAAACAGAAACATTACTGTAAAATAAATTAGATTAGAAAAATGCCACAAGCACATTTGATTTGTACAACAAAGCAATGCAACAAACTGGAATCTCGATTCCATATATACAGAATAAAAAATAGACTTTTTATTCTTTGTCCACTTTGTTCAGTGTCAGTATTTTTTGTCTCAATAAAAAGAACAGAGTCCGAACAAACAGAACCACTTTTTACTCCTTTTTTTTTCAGCTTTTTGAGGCTCTTTTATTTCAGCCATGACAGTTTGAAAGTGTCCAAGTCCACAGTGGACGGACCGTGAGAATGTCCCAAAGAGTCCAGAAGAAGAGGGTCCACTCTTTTCTTGAGCAAAAGTAACAAAAAGAGGAAATAAAAACTGAAGTGACTTCATAAAAAAGGGACAAACACTGTGAAACTTTTGGTGAACGAGTCGACGACACTGATAAACACAGAAGTTTGATTGGACGGGTTTGTTTTCTCCCAAACAACAACAGAGACTGTGGATTGTCTTTTCACTTTATAAGGAAATGTTATCCAAGAGTAAAGCATCATGGGTAGTGAAGTTCTTCATGTGCATCAACATTGTAAAAAGAAAAAAACATCCAAACGGTAAAATAAAGATGTGCATTTTTTTTTTTCTAAAAAGAACCAAAACTATCTGAACAAAAACTAAAAACGCTGGCTTGATGAAACGATGAAATCAACAGACATTTATCATTCTGGATTGAACTTTCTGCCACAAACAGACAAACATCAGGTTGATTTTTTTTTTTATCTTTTCAGCATCATTGAACATAATTTAAACTTTCTTACTCACACAAAGTGCACAAACTCAACTCTTTGGTGTTCTAAAGCGAGCTAAAACTGGACGCAGACGCACACAAACTTCATTTACTTTCTCAAAAAGACGCTCTAATGATCTACAATTGAAAACACTTTTAGCATCTTTGTCTCCAGTCACAGAAATAAAAGATCAGCTGCATGGTTCTTCGAGGGAGAACGTCGGGGGAGGCAGGAGGGAGGAGCAATCAGAGGAGAAAGGGTTGAAGGTGGTAGCGTGTTTTCTGCATTGGTGCTAGAGTTTATCTGACGCTTGTGAACACAATTTCTCAACATGGCTTTTAAGATTTTTCATCAAACTTTACCAAAACATCCACTCTGACTTAAAGGTGCTATGAGGAGAATCTATTACCGGCAACAGTAAGACTGCTACCCATCAGCACGCGCGGCGACTGTTGTAATGCTGCGTTCCCGTAACCTCGAAACTGGGAGTGACATCATCTCCGACTTATCGGCGTTCCAGTTGAGGTCGAAAAAAAAACATGCCGATCTACCAGGCTATTGTTAGCTGTTGTTAGCACGCCCTGTGTTGTTGTATGAAGAATGTGATTATCACTATGGCAGCATTTTTGTAAATATAAGTCTAACAATACTATGTATACAGCTGATTTAGAGCGACACAACCCAGTCAGAAGTGCAAATAAATTGATTATTACAGGAGCTAAATAACTGTTCACACTGGGAGCATCCATCTTCCATTGTCAACTCGGGGGTGGCGAGGTTTCACCGAGTTCCCAGTAGGAAATTCCGACTTCGCAGTTTCTTACTCGGAACTTGGAAATTCCTACTTCTGACTACAACTGGAACGCACCGAAAGACGTGACCCAAGCCAATGCGTGTGTTTGTTGTGATGCTAATGAATGCAGCTCGGACCTTCCTCAGAACTCTGCATTGCTTTACAACTTCTTTTTTCAACAACTTACAGGATGCAAAGCCACGAGGTAATGTATCTCTTTCTAGTTACGTAGCGGTAGTTTTTGATGTGTGACAACAAGCAATTTCTGGAAAACGTAGTATTGTAGTTTTGTAGCCGGCTGTATAACGCTACTTACAGCCCGGGGCTCTAAGACGTGTCTGAATAATATAAATTTGCTCTATTTTTGTCTTGTTCCCGAAGTTGAGTATCCAGGCCAGTCCAGCCCTGTCCGACCCGACCACAAAGCTAAGGAATAGCATTTATAGATAACCTATTTTGATGCCATTAAACTCATCTTAAAGTGTGTATTTTGATCAGGCATATATCTAAAAGTGAGACTTTTTTGTTACTACTTAGAACCTCCTCATAGCATCTTTAAAACCAAATATCCTTTCTGATTTGAGAACAGTTTCTTAAAAGTTGAACTCCAAATGTCAAGATTGTTCCTTGTAGTAATCTGTTGTTTGTGGATGTGATATGTCAAGATTTCTTCAAGGAATTATCGCTAAACTCTGCCAGACTGTCCACTCTGAGTCAAGGACACAATGATTAGATTTTGGAGCTTTTGTGTTGACATGGATCTCTACAACACTTTGAGAGATTTTCTTCCAGCTTTATACAAGCATCCTCTCTGACTCGAGCATTATTAACTAAATTTTGATGCATTGGGCAGCTTGTAATTTATTGATGGAAAAATACCTTTTATACTTAGCAGTGTGAAGACCTTTACACACCAGTGGATGATTGGCATTTTATTGCCATTAAGGAATCCAAAGCCAGTCTATGGAAACTCACACACCAGTGATGTAGCAAAATAGTGACCATGGTCCATTTTCTTTTTTTTTTTCTTTATGTATATTTTGGGCATTTTGTGCCCCCATTGATAGAAGAGAGACAGTGGACAGGCCTGTGAAATGGGGGAGAGAGCAGGGGAAGACACTCTGCAAACTGGTCACAAGCTGGACCTGGACCTGGGGTGCCTGGTTGCTAACCACTCCGCCAAACCAGCACCCCATGGTACATTTTCTTTGAGTTTTACATCTCAAATGACCAGGGTGTGGAGGCTGGAACTCAACAAGTTCCTCCTCTGCTTTACAAAATCCCAGTGTCTCATTTAGGGTGCTTTTTACACCAATCACACCTGGTTCGGACCAAACCAACTCTGGTTCACTTTTTTGGAAAGTTATGTTTGTTGGATCTGGTCTGAAAGCTCACATGAACTCTGGTGCAGACCCAAGAACCAAACAAGGCAAGTGGATCAGAAGAGAGTGAATTGTGGCTTGAGTTTGGCGATAAGATGCATCCTATATGCATCGTATTCTTTATTAATAGCTCAGTTTACTTCCAAACTGCTTTGAGCTAAATTATATTACCATTCAAAGCCGGATTTGTTTTTCTGGCTCATAATTAAAGACCATAGCTACAGCCCCAACTAGTGGTGGGAGGCTAATAAACAATATTTATTGGTGAAAAATGAAATATTTGCTATTGTTTATTCCCTTCGCCCTTGGTGTGTAAAGGCTTTCACACTTACAAGCACTGCAGATTCAGCACCACCAGGTAGTGGAATAAGTTTCAAAAGTCAATCAAGTCAAAACAAAACCTGAAAAAAGCATTATAACAGGATACAGTTTTTAAAAAGAAATCCAAATGTTGAAAATAATGGCGAAGTAAGACTTTAACAACGATCTGATCACTTGAAGTTTTATTTTCTGAAGTGAATTTCAACATTTTTTTATTACATTTTCTCAACAATCACCTTTATTTATGAAACTTAATTTAACAACGTTTGTGTCATATCAACTTGTTCTCAACTAACAAGCAAAATAATAAATAAATAAAAACCTTTCTCCTCTGATTACATCCATCTCGTGCCCAACTCGTCCAAAATCGTGCCCAAATCCAAATCCAATGATCATTTATGGGGAGTCAAGTTGATTCACAGAGGGTAAATGTAATTATTTACTACAAAATAAAATTAAAAGACTCCTTAACACTCATAGTGCAAAATAATTTCAGACACACCAACATGTCTTAATCAGGCTACAAATGGAAAAATAATTGCATACTAACACATCTTTAATTTCTTGAAATTTGTTTATCTGCACCTTAATTAAGATTTAAAAGACGGAGGCTAAAGAGAACCAGCTAGCTGGTTAGCACATTGTAAACATCCACCAGAGACAAAGATATTTAAGTGTTTCAAGGATTTAAAAATTTGTGCTTTTAGTCTTTGTTTTTTCTTTTTTGTAGTCTTTTTTGGAGATTAGATGAAGGAGCAGTGTGCTAGCTGTTACAGAATAAATCAGCTAATGGAAATGACGGCTAATGCTACACGACCACTCATGGGAGTTAAGATGATCTGATGTTGAAGCTCGACAGACTCAAGTCCACTCAGAGACTTTAAGACTAAGCTGAATCTACGTTTAAGTGCTTTTAAAAATCCCCGTCAACAGAGAGGTCGTGGTACTTTCGTAGAGGGCAGACACGGTGCGTCATCACTTTGATTCTGCTAAGCGCTCTGCGTCTCTTTTAATTCAGTTATTCTGATAAGAATTTCTGTTTTACACTCTATGACCCTTTTAACATGACCCTGATCCTGATCCTAGGAGCATTTGTAGAATTTGAATTCAGTAGTTGCTAGCCTCAAGTGCCAACTGACTAGCTAACACTGCTACATGTACTGGCTAACGTTGCTACATAACTTGTTATGTGGTAAATTATCCAATCAGGAGCCCCCCTCTGTAACTAAAGATCCATATATCAGAGAAAATGGCTTTAAAAATGCAACTTTGTTAAATCTAATGGAAAGTTATGCTCAACTTTGAAGAGGACTGTTGATTATTTAAAGACGCGCAGTCAAATTTTACGACTGAAGTCCTACGTTTGATAAAAAAAAATCAGACAAACTCTTGAACTACTGAAGGACTTAAAAGTACATTTAACTTACAACATTATTTTAATTAATGGTTGAACTTAAGGCCACAATTTCACAACTATGACTTGGACCTTTTCCTATATTTTGGCCTCTTTGTTTGTATGACAGCAGCTTGTGTGTTCCTGAAAATGGATAGTGTTGAGACACCTGCCTCTGTCATAAAAAGCTGTCAATATGCTGAGTCCAAGTGGAGTTAGCCGTTACTGTACAGAAGCTTTGGAGGTCGACGTGTGTCGGCTGCCATGTCGAAAATGCTGTCCAAGCTAACTTGAGGACGCCCTACCCTAACCCTGACCCTTATCCATACTCAACCTAGTCTTTCCAGCACCTTGGGGTCCATCTCCTTAAGCTATTTTGTTATACCAGTTAAGGTCTTTTTCCACAGGCAGAGTATTTAGTGTTGGCACAATTCTTCATGTTTATTGTGTGTTGTATGAGTTTGTGCGATTGTGTTTTGATTGTTGAAAACGTGTGTTAACCACATAAAGGCTAAATAAATGAAAGGGGAGGTGAAAATGAGCTTCCTTGTATTTATAAAGGAACTATTTCCTAATCTTCAGCCTCTATCCGTGGTGAGAGATGTTTACCGGGTCATATTTTGATTACTTGAAAATATACGACCCACAAGGACTCATTTTGGACAGCCTTACGAGTGTCAATGATACCACTTTAACACTAAAATTAGCGGGTTTACATGGGTTTTTTGGACGCAGGTTAACCCGCTAACAATCGGTAGTGACACTTTTCCCACTGCCAGCAGACCTGGGTCAAATCGGTAGAAGATATGCTGCATAGCTTTGTTTTTTCTCCTGGCGCATCAAGCTGATGTCATCATTAGCGCGACGAAACACGTCCATGTAAACAATGGAAAGGAGCAGAGAAGCCATGGAGACGTTTTTCTATACTTTGTGCTTTTGTCCCTCTTTAAAGATCCACAAACTTGGCACTGATGATTCAAAGGTGGATGGAATTTGTTGCTGAGATGGCAAAGAGTCACGTAAGTTAAAGACAGATGGGACGGGCATGATGTTATGCCGTGGGCACGTTACGCCGACATCATCCGTAAATTAGCCGGTCGACCTAGGTGTCACTTGCAGGGTTAAACGACGCGGGTCGAAATGCCAATTAAACCCTTTCAAACTGCCAACAGGAGCTGATTGTTACCAGGTTTTTGCTGTTTTTTTGGTCAGTCTTAAAGGGATGTGAGACACACAGACATCAGCTTTTGCTACCTTTTAACACTACGCTTCGGGAGGAAGTTTTCTTAAACTGAGGCGTTCACAGGGAAAAACAGTCCCTGTGGACACAAGTCCAAGGACCCCAACCCAACCTTGCTGCCTTTTTGGAGCAAATCTCCCTAACCAGTTTATTTAATCAGTAACTACTGTGTAGACCATTTTGAAAACATCCTACCTTACCCTGACAACCCCCAATTAATTTAATCAACAGTTTTTATTTTCGATTAAATAACATTCAGTCGAACTCTTAATGAGGAGAATCTCAAAGTATTTAATCGACCTGCAGAGCCTGTGGCCTTACGCAAACCCTAATCCAAAGACTTAGGATAGAAACAACTAAATTCATGCTGTTTTAAAAGATTTAATGTGTGTCCAATTTCATTTTTCAATGCAAGTAATCACCTATAGGTGGCGGTTTTCAGCAGCCTGATGAGGAACTGTTACATCCCATGTAGCTTTCATGACTTTGAATTTAAATTCATGTTTTTTGTATAAGAAGGAAACAACTAATCTAATTATTCCCTTTGCTTTATGTGAGCTACAAACTAGACTGAAACCTTCATATTGGGCTTTTGAATTCATAAAAAATGTGTCAAATAGAGTTCTTAAGAAGACTTTGACCTTAGAGCGCCTAAGCTAACCTCAGGGATACGACGTGTGACCGTGATTTGGACGCCCCGCTCTGCCCTCTCTCTCTCTCTTCAGTCTGATCTGAACACGAGTGTCGCTATAGTGCAAAACATTAAAAAACGTACGTAACGTTTCTTTAAAAAATAAACAACAAAGCAGACATAATAACACAAATGCAGCCAAACAAAATATTATTAACAACAATAACAATAATATTATTAATATACTTACTGACAATAATAATTATAACATCAACATGATAACCATGATAACATAAAGAAGTGTTTGGTTCCAGCAGCGGGGCCAACTTGTTTCATTCAAGTATCTCTCAACACACACTCGCACACACACACACTCTCACACACACACACACACACGTACGTCACAAATTAATACTTCCAAATAAAAATAGAAAAGTCTTCTTCGTTCTTCCTCATACATTTTGAAAAGTAAACAGTTGAGATCAAAAACAATGCAAAATAAAATAAGATCGTAATACGTGAAACAAGTTGCATAGTTTTGAGATTTTTTTGTTAGTAGTTTTTCAGGCACCTCGTCTCTCAGACGGGTCCGCGGTGCTTGAACGTCTCAGCCACATAAATACTCCTCGCTCCCTCCTTTTGTAACAAAAATATATTAGATATTCTTTTTTATCTTTTTTTTCTTCTTTTTTTTTTGAAAGTGCCATCGAGACTCTTTCTAAGTTCTGCTGGAGAAGGACGGAGAAAAGTTTTTATTCCAGAGAGCGACCCCGAAGTGCCGGAGGGAGGAGGTGGGGACTCGAGCACAGACGATAAGAGTGGCGATGATCCTTGAGTTCACCGCCATCCACGCCCCACCCAAACCTCTCTCTCCGGGCTCAGGAGCACCCTCCTCTCTGGTGTCCTCCACTCCAGTTTGTTCTGGACTGCTGAGGCTCGGAGTGGATCTACGAGCAGCCGCACTCCTCCACGATCATGTCCTGGATGTCCTTTTTGATGATCTTCTGCTCCTCGTTGTAGTACAGCATGGACATCGCCCGTAGCCGGGTGGGGACGCAGCAGGACCGCAGGTTCTGGAAGGGGCTGTAGCCCCTCATGCGGTAGTGACTGATGACGGTGGAGTGGAAGGACAACGTTGACCCCGTGATGCTCGCCACGTGGGAGGGGCACTCCCCCTCGCAGTAGTTGGCATGGTAACCAGATGGTGCGATAATCCAGTCATTCCAGCCGATGTCTTTGAAGTTGACGTAGAACTGCCGTTTGCAGCAGACTCGGACCTTCCCGTCACACTCCAGCCCACGCTTCTTGCGCCGCCGTGAGTCGCTGCCGTCCTCCTGCCGGACCACAGCCATCAGGAAGGGGCGGTGGGACTGCTCCCGCTGGTTGTTGCGCTGCGACGTCTCCGATCCTCCCGACACCAGGACCAGCGTGGCGCCTGCATCAGCGCAGAGCGGGCAGGACACCCTGAGGCGCAGTGTCGTGCCCCCAGAGCTCTCCAGCAACGCCTGCACCGCTGCCGACACAGGGAAGGTGTGCCAGCCGCTGCGCCGAGTGTCCACGGTTTTCTCCGCCAGCAGCTCGTCATCCTGCGGCGGGGACAGGCGCCCGTTGGGGAGGCGGCGCTGCTGGAAGAGGCGGATGGTGACTTTGGCCCGGCTGCGGTTGGTCTTTGCCAAACGGAGGAAGAGCCAGACGTTGGCCTGCTCCACCAGCGAGAGGTCACCTCCTTCTTTAGACAGGACGAAGTTCACGGTGCCCTGAGACTCCCCTGGCAAGAGAAAGAGAGAGAGAGAGAAGGTTAGAACAAGGACCAACTCAAGGTAGCACCCAAAAACTCCCATTCATCAGATTTCATCCATACATCCTTCATTTAGAGCTGCCAACTTGGCTGTTACTGTCACATACTTGTCTCTGAATGGCCATACATTGATAGTATAATCATATGGGCTTAAGATCTTAATCTTATCCTAGACCATATAAACATTAACACACACCTCCCGTTGTTTTAACAGATTTAGTTTCTAGAACACATTATGATCAGCAGAGTAAAAAATGGCAACAGCTGTATGAAGTAGAAATTAGTAAATAAAATATATAACAACAAAATAAAAAAAACAATAAAAATAAAAATTTTGAAAAATAAATAATTATAAAAAATAAAAATAAAAATATTAAATATTAAAAATAAAAATTTAGAAAAATAAATAACAATAATAAATAAAATAAAATAAATAAAATGAATAAAATAAAATAAAAATATAGAAATAAAACAACAAAAAAACAACTTTTAAGCTTTTACTTCACAGGCTATTTGATAGTTAGTAAATAGTTATTATTATAGTTGCAATGTCATGTGATTTTTAAGGCATAATTTTCACTTGAACTGTCAGTCACATCCACAGAAAGTCATGAATCTGTCAATGAACTGAATCTTTTGAACGTATCTTATTAGTGAACTGATTCCAGTGACTCAGTACATCTAAATAACTGCCATGCCCATCACTAGGCCTGAGTTGCTTGCAATAAGTAAAATATTCTGCTAATAAGACAAGAAAAAATTGACTTGAGCTGATATTAAACCTGAATTTAAGACCCTCACTGAGTCTAACTTTCCTTGTTTAATTGGCAGATATTTCTTCTTTGTTACAACTATTTCAATGTCTTACTTTTGTCTTTCATTCCTTTAAGTAAGATATTTTTGAGTGGTTAAGTGAATGTGGATTAGAATAAGAGTTCTGGATATATTTGACTTGAAAATAGACAAACACATGCCTAGATCTGAGTTTTTGCCGTGTGATACCCATTCGACACTACAGCACCAAACAGAGACCCAAGAGTAAACTATATTCTTACCTAATAACCCGTCTAAGAATAAATCAATTTAACTCTAAAGCTGGATATGTTTCCCAGCCCTGGTTTAACCTCAGTGTGTTTTGGAGTCAACTGCAGGTTACCATCACGACAGTCAGCAGTTAACTCTGTGGTCAAACTAACCTGACCACGGCTTCATACAATGACTGAGACCACATCTGAGACACACAGTCATGGACGCACACACTGATCATTATGCCTCTGACATGATCTCACTAACACACAAACACACACGCGCTCTGATTGGCCTCTTCCTGCTGAATCAGCAGTGGTGGTTGGTTGGAGGTTTTGGAGTCTAATGGTTCCCACCAGGAGCTCTGCATTGTTACAGACTGAGAAATACTGACTGAGCCGTTAAACAAAGTGAAAACTTTCTGTGCTGTCACATCACAAGGAATTATGGGAGAGTTTATAGGCAGCATGTCAGAGAGAAAGGAGATCAGAGGGGATGAGGGAAGGTTTTTACTGCTTGTCGACAAAGAAAAAGCTTGGAGTCGGAGTTTGACTTCCAAGTCGTCCTGATTGACATCATGGGGTTGGATCATGTGACCAAAATATCATCACTGTCTTCCTCTTTGCTGTTATATCAGGGTTTACAAAACGATATGGCTTCTATCATTTGTAAACCCTTATTTCTTTAAATGCATTTAAATCCAGACTAAGAACACTTGCAACAGTCCCCTCAAATTGTAACTGTTTTTTTTGCAATATTAATTGTTGATTGTAAATTGCTGTAATTTTACTTTGTAACTTTGCTGCCTCTTGGCCAGGACTCCCTTGTAAAAGAGGTTCTTAATCTCAATGGGACCTTCCTGGTTAAGTAAAGGTTAAATAAAAATAAAAATGGCATAATGCATTTTATCATAGATTTGACAGCTACATCTCCCCTCCTATCAAACCTGTGATTTGAAGAAAAACTTGTATTTTTAAGCTTTAAATGACAAAAAGATGCTTATATGGGGCTCTGCATTTGTTTAAGTTACAGTGGCATGTGGCAGGCTGTCAGGAGATTTGTTGCAGCCCAAGTCTTTTAGTGGCACCACCTCACCTGGTGGCATGCTAATCAAAAATGTGACAATGTGGTATATAATTGTATGTGGGACAAATCATATTTATACATGCATTTTATTAGCAGTGTGCCAAATTTGTTACCATACAATGCATACTTAAGCTGTCAGCAAAGAAGGAAGTACACATTAAGTTCAACAACTGTGATTATTTTGCAAAATTATGCACAACTTTTGTGCCTAAACCAGAACCTCTGCAAAGCTTTTACATGCTAAAGATAGTGGTAAACCGTCACGGCCAAAGTTGCCAAAGCCAAAGTTGTTGCAGAGTCCATGTCAGTAAATCAATGTTAGTGAACAGAGGTTCAACAAAAGACATGCAGGAGTGCTGATGTGTGCACTCGTTACACTTGCAGTGGATTGATTTATCTACCTTCTTCAACATACATAAGTTGTAGACATGCACAGCACAGCATGTAAGGTGTTAAAGGGCTGTTCTCTGCATGTTTGTTCCTGCTTCTTATGCAGATGATGGAACTCAACCTGTGCTATCGAACTGTATCATGACACCAGAAGTACTCTCGAGTTTAAAAGAATATCTGCAAAATGACCACTACAGCATTTACAACATTATAACATCATCTACTGGAGTGGGGGGCATGGCAAGATTGCAAGCCATTGTGTGGTTCAAGCATCAAAAAAGGAGTAGGAAGAAGAAAACACTTAATTGATCCCACTTCCCCAAAAGAAAGGTACATCACTTAGCACATTAATCTAAAATGCTGATATTCTTGGCATTATTTAAAAAAATATATATCCAAAGAGACCAGAGTATTTTTCTTGCAATGTTCTCCCTATCTTTGATAGGGTACTGAGTAAACTCAACTCTCTAAACCTTGCTAGTTTTCCAAAGCTTCTTATACTGCATTTATTCAGAAATTAGCACCACTTAAAGGTGATGCACTCTTATCTTCCATTGGTGCACTAAAAAGCAGGTAAACATGTCCTGCAATCATGTCAAATTGTTTCTTAAAAGTGAAATGTTTGCACATTCTCCTCACTGTTAGTCATTTATATCTGAAAAGTGTGTCATATTGAGCCCAGGCTTGCTTGAGACACTTCCACAAAAGCAGTTTTAATTCAATAATCCTTAATAAGCACTGAGTCTTCTTTCTTAGAACTTTGTAAACACTCAAAAGTTCATGACTGTAACAGGCACTGCAGGGAACGTGGAGTGTAAACTGTCACACACACAAACACACTCTTGCAAAGTGGTATTTTTACATTTCCTAGAAACCTGAAGGCCAGACAACCAGCTAATCAGCAGGTTAGAGACCCAATTACCTCTCAGCGTGGTTGCATAACACCCAACACCTTTCCCTCCCTCCCTCTCCCGCTCTCTCCCTCTCTCGGATGTCTCTCACTCGTGGGCGTCCATACAGAAAATCAAAGTCACGATTTGGGAGTTTATGAATGTCAGCAGCAGCGATGCTCTGTTAAACGGTGTGAATGGGCGGCCCGTCTGTGTGAGTGCGTGCATGTGTGCGTGTGGAGGCGTGCGGCACTTCAGCGAGTCCATTAACGCCGCTTAACCGACAATTCGGAGGCGATTATCTCACTTACATCATCGTCACTTCAGAGAGATTTGAAAGTACGAGCCCCGTTCATTCATGCTTTCTCAGAATAGTGTTTGTGGTGCTGGTTTAGGCAGCCGGAGAATAAAAGTCTTTGTTTGAACTCCTGCAGCTCTGGAACAAGGACGCCGGTCCAATCTGTTGGTGTGACGCTCGTAATGCTGCGGACAAAGACGATCAGTCTGTTAACTTTCTAAATCTGACTTCCTGTCTGTGAATGGAGCTAAAAAAGAGGATCCTGTGGGCGTCACGCACTGATGCTCCAAAGTCTGATGGAGAAACTTCATGTTCCTGTATCACCGTGAATGTTCTATCCCGTCACACTCATGCCGACAATGTCCTGCTGCAAAACCCTCACCAGAAAACCAAACATGGACGCTGATGGATTCTGGAGTTTAAAAGTTTTAAGACCTCAGCGAGAACTTTTAAACTCAAAGACCTGGTTTTACTGGACACTTTCAAGACGTTGAGCGACTTGGAGATTAACACATCTATTTGCAGAAGTTTTGAGTAATGCACTTTCTCACATGGGCAACTTTAGCAAACTTGTTTATCTGAAAGTGTGACTTTTCTTGTTCTTGTTTTATGTGTTTGATGACTTTGTGTGTTTTTCTAGAACTGTTGAATGTGCCACCGTCTTGGCCATGATACTCTTGAAAAAGAGATTTTAAAACTCAATGAAGTGTCCCTGGTTAGGTAAAGGTCAATAATAAAAAAACTATGTCCATGTCCTTTCTCTCATGACATCTGACTCCATCACCAGTTCTATCTTACTTAAGAAAGGCATGAATGCCCTCATGATGCAATTAAACCAACAGTGCAACATGCATGTTTCGTATGCTATCATCAGACACCTAGGCAACCAAGCTGAGGAAGTTCAAGCCCTGATCTGTTTCCAGATAGTTCGCCAAGCCACACATCACACGTCATGGTCCAGAGTTAATGGAAAGCCTTTTCAACAGCTTCCAAGACGTTCATGATGGCCTGTTGGCTCTGCAGTCCCAGACCCGGTATAAAGAATGCCCTGCAACCCACTTCAGCAGACTCAAAGTGGGCCTTCCACCCCTGTCTTTGGCAGTCTACATTCAATGGTACATACAAGGACCTGTTTACACAGAGACACTGTCACCGAAAACGCAAAGATTTTTCCTTTGGGTATTCAAACTCTATCTGCATTCAGACGGATACGCTAGATACGAATGAAACCTCTGTAGAGTGCATGCCAGTCCAGTAGATGGCAATGTAGGTTTGCAGAGAAATAGCGCTGCTACAACAAACAAACGAAGAAGAAAATGTTTTCACAGACAACAATGGCAAGTGGATGCACAAAGAAGCAGCAGTTTCTTTTCTGGACAACAAATCTGTCTGGACAGCAAACCGAGCACGGTAAGCAGCTCACATGTTACTCTGTAGACCATGAAGCTGTTGTTGTTCCTGGTATGTGTGCACAGCCTTCATGTGAGAGAGTACTGTGCATACGTTAATGTATCTTGTCTATATGAAGCCGAAAGGAATCCATATCCAAAACTTCACTCCACTCTGGACCCTGGTTTCAATAGTTTGCGGTACTCCAGGCACTGTTCTCATGTAAACGGGAGGCCAAAACGTAGTGAAAACTGTCCGTTTTAGGCTGAAAACTGAGCTGTGTAAACACCACCTTAGGCTGTCTTCCTCTTCCATCCTGTCCTCCAAGGGGACTGTTAAATCAAGTAACATCACCAGCTTGGTTGTTTCAGACTTCAGTACCATAACTGAGCAGAGTTTGGTTGCCACAGTGAAGTCTGGGAATCTCACCTTCCTGCCCAGATCAACCAAAACCTGCCAAATAGGGACTAACCCATAGCTCTATACTAAGAAACACCATCTAGAGAAGAAGGCCAATCATCTTTGAGCCAACAGCAAGTGAACGAAGGGTGTTGTCACACTTGGACATATCATCTGAGGACTTTTGCAATTTTTTTGGATGAGCTACTTCCAGGATGAGACAGTGGGTAGAGGTGGAATAAGGGGTTAGAGAGTGTGAAGGAAGAGCAGGATGTTTGCAGGGGCTGGAAATGGGAGGACAAGCATATTTGTAAATGTATTTTTTTAATTTTAGGTTGATTCAGAAGCTCAGACAGAAGGGGTCTACGTGAGCCTCTTGTACAGAGGCAGTTGACCTTATTGCAGAGGACAACTATGTCCTCATCATTTCCTTGATTTCAGACTCTTTCTATTGTTCCGTCTCCCACAAAAGGCACTGAACACATCATGGAGTTGTATTTAAAATGTGAAAATCTAAAATACAGATGCTAGTTCTTAAGGAAGTACAGCGGGAGGCTATTTCTGTTGATACAAACTAAAATTAAAGGCTGTCTGCAGGCAACCTAGTCCTGAAACTCTGGTTCTTCAAATCAGTCCATTAACAGACCAAAAACAGGAGCAGAGACTCCAACCTTTGAATCCATCTAAGACTGGAGTGTTATTGAATCCAGTTTGGAGTCTTGGGGGACTTAAAGGTGGTCTGACGTGAACTAAATGTTGAACAAGTTCCTCTCAGTGGCTGTCAGAGGAAATGCTAATAGCATGTTAGCAGCTGGAGTCAGACAGAAGGCCGCAGTGTGTTTTGTGTGTTTGGTGTGTGTCCATGCAGAGCTGCTTATTACGGCTGTAATGACAGACGAGCCGTGGACGGCCGGCTCCTTCTGTGGGATTTAAACTCATATGTTGTGTCACACATCTGTCTGCAGACACGCTGAACGATGACGGGACAGGAACACGGCCGCTGAGAGACGCTTTGTTTAAGGAGACGTGCCGAGTTGGAGAAATAAATCATCGTTTCAAAAGCAGCCTGGGCTCTGTCACTTCAAGATTCATTTTTTAAAATTCAAGATAAAAGCACAAAAGTTTCAACAAATGTTCTGGACCAACATTTGTAATGAAGTGATTATTTTACAACTGTCCAATAACTCGGATCCCATGAGGTTGGAAATCCTCGACTGCAGCTCCAGCAAAATCAACAGCTTTTACTCAACACAATGGATTTCAGATTTTATTAAGGAATATTGGAAATGGACCAACACACAGATTTGAGCTGGATGTTTTGTCCGATAAAACACCCAAAAACCTCATATGCACCCTAACTTCAACCATGCAAAGTGTTTCATATGCTTAAAAAAGAAGGTTTGTGGAGATAATTCATTAAAGTGTCATTTTCAGTGCTTCATTTCAGTCCAAATACACATTTATAGGATCATGCCCTCATACTTTTGACCTTAAATCAAACTTTATTTCATACTTTAGTTACTTCTTACACAAAGGTCAGTAAAGAAGGGGAAAGGAGATATATGATATATATTATTAAATAGTTTTTAAAATCTATCTATCTCCTTTTTTAGATGCTATTGGATCCTAATTTCCTTAAGGGAGTTTTCCAGAGGGATAAATAAAGCTCTATCTAATCTAATGTAATTTTATCTAACATAATAAGTAACCATGCCATGGGTGACTTGCACATCTGTAATGGCACCATCAGTGCAGAGAGGTACACTCATGCAGTTGTTCCAACAAGCTACATGTATCAAATTTAGAATTTGAATGTTTTTCCACAAGATAATATGTAATAAGTTTAAAACATGTAAGATCTTTGTGAGTAATTCCATGCAAAATATGTTACAAGGGCATCCCAGCTCTTTTGGAGTTTGGATTTATTTCTGGAAAGAGTCAACAGAGCAGGTTAGAAACATCCAGCAGCTCATTTTCTCTCTGACGTCTCTCATTCTTGGAGCCTCTCCGACTTCTGTGAGTCCTCTCCTCACAGCTCATCTCCCTCCGTGTGCATGTGTGTGTGTGTGTGTGTGTGTGTGCATGTGTGTGTGCACTCTCCTCCATTTACAGAAGACTGATCTCTACAAACTGATGTCTCAACATCTCATAAAAGCTGATTTCTGGCCCTCGCCTGCTCCGTTTGTCTTTCAGTGTCTGTGTTTGGAGAGCTCAGCGATGAGGGATAGGAGTGTGTGCTCAAAATAAAACACACACACTTCGACTGCACAAACTGCAGGTCAGTGTTTGTCTTTACTTAAAAAGATTCAGGCTCATTAAAAAAAAGACCAAGAGTCAAATCCCCTCTTTCATCAGAGAGTTATTACTGACACGAAACTGTGGTGCTTTAAAAACACGTCAGAGAAACCTCAGATGTTCTTTTCAACTTTTAAACTCACTAAAATGATTTATATTATCATTCGATACAAATGTAAAAATATATTAAGGCTGACAAAAACAACCCAGTGCCCTTAAAAAATAAAACCTCAGCCATTGAAAACAGGTGTGATCCAGAAGAACCGAGCCAAAAACTTTAATAACTCCTTAAAGGCTTGAGAAAACAAAGTTGAGGTCATTAAACATTCATAAATAACGCCCAAAACCAAGTCTGACTGAGTAATGTAGGACCAAGGACCTTTTGGAACCAGAATAAAGCCAGAATAAACAAGTTTGAACCATCAAATATTAAATCAGGGTGATCAAAAACAAGTCTGGTCATGCAAGCTACACTGAGCCGATGATCTTACAGTCCGTAACCCTTGACACCAGGTTTGATCATCAAATTCAAAGAGCACTGAGAGCATGAAATAAGCATTTCAGCCCAGTGAAATTGATTTCAGGTCTTTATTAACCAACGTAGATCAGCAAAATCCATATTTAGAACAACAGTACTTTATATAGCTTCCCATTAAACCATTCTGGACAATAAAGAAACAACCATAGACCATCAGTGTCAACTTTGGGTGGTCAAACAACCAGGTCTTGCCACCATAAACCACTTTAGATGAGACGTGAACCATTGAAACCTCATTAATGCCATTGTTTATCATCTTAGACCATCAAAACAAGATCTGATCCCATTTTGGACCACCAGGCATCCAGTTCCAGCCTTCACATACCATCCAAGACCAGATATGGTGCATTAAACACCCAGTTTGGACCCAGTTAGGCATGTAAACTACACTGAGGCATGGATCTAGTCAGTAAATCAAGCTTAACCATTAAATTCAAGAGTATTGAGAGCATAACATAGATAAGAAAAATCCTTCTTTAAGTCAACATTACTCCATTTAGGTCGCAATTAAGCCACTATGGATTGTACACATTCAATCTAAGATGAGCCTTTCTCATTTGGGCCATCAAAAAACTCAGTTTAGATCATCATATTTAAGATTTATCAAATAATATCAGTATAAACTGCACAAAAACAAGTATATCCCAGTGAAGAAAATTAGAGTAAAGGGTTGGATTGCAAAATATGCTGTAAAATGATAGAATCAAATGCCAGATTTTAACCAGCAAAAAAAAAAAAATACTTGCAGCACCAGTATCAAGGCTCAAATCCTCTAACAGACAGGGTATATCATACACTTGCCATCAAAAAGTAATGGACCATGACCTACCCATTATGAGCATTTAAATTTATATTAAAACCATCAAACAATGAGACAATAGCATCAGTCTCTAGTTTAGACAACAGACAAGCAACTTTTCCTATTAAATACCCAGTTTAGGTCATTATTTACCAATTTGACCATCAAACACACCCACTTAATGATTAGAAAACCTACTTTAGGTAATTAAATTACAAATATTAAAAGCAAACACAGACCATCTAACACTAATGTTTCACTATCATATATATCTGTTAGGACCAGAAAACAGCTAATGTAGGCCATTCAAAACAAATTGGGTCATTATACGCAAATTAAGACCATCAAAAGTAGATATAAATGACTGAAAACTCAGTTCAGGCCATTGATTTTCAATCTAGGTCGTTACAAACTTGGTACTAGTGATCAGATACCAATGTTATGCCATCTAAGACCTTCAAACAGGTCATACAGACCATTGGATCATGACATTGGAGCACCACCTAGTTGCCCCTGAGAGTCAAAAATGTTAGACATATCTGTGCAAAATATACAGAATTAAAAATTATTTCAATCAATAAAATCAGGAGAGGGGCTAAAGGAACTCTCTCTTCTGCAAAGACTTGTAGTGTCGTGTAAAGACCTTGTGGTGCAGGGCTCTGAACCCAACACTGAGAACCTTAGCTACTAGATTTAGACCTCAATTGTTAATTAAGACCATCCATAAACTAGACCATTATTGGCACATTTTGGCTACCAAGCACCCAGATCTTACCATCATAGAACCAGTTGAGATGAGATCTGGACCATCTACATCTCGCTAATTTCATTGCTTATCATATTAGACCATTAAAAACAAAGGCAGGCTCATTTTGGAACTACAAACATCCAGGCAATGCCTTTATAGACCAATTTTCTCAATATTTGAACCATCAACACTCATTTTACAGCCAAACTTACCATCTTAGACCATCAAAAAGGAGATCAGATCTCATTTTTGACCATCAAAAATCCAGTTTCAGCCACTTACAGTCATCAGACTGTAAGTTTAATGAACCAATTCAAGCCATGAAACCCTTATATAGACCATTAAGAACCAGTAAAGGCCATAAATTACCAACTTTGGGCCAGGAGAAGCCATTTGAACCACCAATGATTTGCATTTGGGTCCTTATTTATTAACTTAGACCGTCCAAAAAAGCAAGATTCGAAAATCATTGTCTGTCCAGTTCATCAAAACATTATACATGCCAATAAAAACATTAATTTTGGCCACTGACTATCTCTTTAACTAAAAAATAATCTTGAATAGACAAACAGACACCTATCTAAAACCATCTGATACATATAAACACAAATTAAAATATGACAAAGTCAACAAATATCAAGTTTAGAACAACTAAAAACACTAATAAAAGTGATAAACTGCAGACAATTAGGGCTGTCTTATACCTATGCAAAACATTTAATCATCACCAAACACCCAATTAAGGCCATCTTTTTCCAATTTTCATAATCACAGAAATCTCAGACTAATAAAAACCACATTTAGAGTTCTCCTTTAGTTTTTCCTGCTATGGACTTAACTATAAGAGGCAGAAATCAGTAGAGCTAAAGAGACATTTGAGCCAAAGAGTATCGTGTTCACCACTGGCAGCGGCCTTCAAACAGTCCTTAAATCTCCCATCAGCCCCTGGGGCTTGTTATGACTTCTGATTTATCAAACCAATCATCTTGGAGGAGCTAACAAAGCTAAACAACAGATCCTGCCAAGATGTGACAAAAACAAGCGTGGTATGTTGTTAAAAGGAGTTTTGGTCCATGTTGGAGTGGCTCAAATCCTCTTTAATTCCCTGTACAAACACAAGCACTGACACACGCACACACTCATCTGCTCGACAGAGGTTTGAGAGGCTTCTTGACACCAGACACCTGGAGGTTTGAAGGAAACTGGCTGAGCTTAAAGGTCAGAGAGACACAAAATATTTAAGTATCAGCATGAAAATGAGGCCTGAGTTACTGGAGCAGAAGAGCTGTGATCACAGCTTCTGTTCGGGCTAACTTTTGACTTTATATGTTTAGTCTACAGAAGTGAGTTTGTTTTTGGGCTTTGGTGTTGCAGAAAGTAAAAGTTGTGTGATAAAACCTGCTAGATCTTTAAATATTTGAGTTTCAAAAGAAGCTCTGGTTCTGGTAAAAAACTGATGAGGTAAAGTTAGGACAAAAAAACTTAAGATTCTGATTCTTCACCTCCATCACTCGATCTTTGTCTCCTCGTCATTGCTGAATTAATTTGTCTGATGTGCTCACAGAAAGCAGCCTTGCAGAGCAGACAGACCTGCCTGATTCTTAATCATGCATCTCCCTGACAATTGGACTCGAGTCATAGGGACTCGGACTCGAGTGACTTGAGCCGCGAATGAGACAACTTGGCTTTATACGAAGAGCCAGACAGGAGATATACGCCGCTCTTTCCTTTTAGGTTCACTTTACTGATGCTCCATTCACAGTACACTTGTCCGTCACCTATTATTGTCCCCCACAAGACACAGTACTACACACATACTGTACGTTCCTACTACACACCTGCTTCTGCTACAGTAATGACCAATGGGCAGGGTGCATGGGACGTGGGTTTCAAATTGGCAACCGCTATGTCTTCTGTGCCCAAATTTATTTTCTTTGCATATAAAGAGTTTCAATTAGATGGAAAACGAAGACACGCAAAGTGCACGACCTGGAACACTTCGATAAGCGAAATAGAGGGCACAACATCGAACTTTATCCACCACCTGAGGACACATGAGGACAAGTAAGTGAAACCTGCAAACGTTAGCCAGGTAGCTAACATTCCTGCCGTATTGACCGATGGCAAGAACGTTAGCCCGACCTGTAGACAATATGAAGCTAGCAAAGCTAAAATTAGTAAAGAGGGTGTACGTGTGTTGTATGTGTGGGAAGATAAGGTTTCTCTCTTCAAGATAAAAATCTGAGTGCTTTTTGGGTGGACTGGGGAACAGAACAGAACAGAACAGAAAAAACTTGGGACTTGCTTGAGACTCGGATCAAATGACTCGAGGCTTGCTTGGGACTCGTATCAGAGGGACTTGGGCAATTGTCTGGTATCTCCGTCTTGCCAGCCTCCACTGTCCAACGGTTTCACTCGGCTAAAATGCTTAACGGCCCAATCAGGGAAGAGAGGCCGGAGCAGCGGGAAATGCAGGCATGACGTCAACAGGAAGTGATTCTACAGGAAGTGAAGTCACTTCTTGTTGTACAAATAATGGCGGCTAATGTGGGTTAGCCTGTGGTCATCATGGTTACTCAGTTATACTTGGTGGAATACGCTCTCCTCACAAGTTTACTTCGTAGGGCTTATCTTTAACAAGGTTTATGTCACATATAAGTGTTAAATGATACATCTGTGTGGTATAATTTATCGTGAAACAATAGTGTTAAGGTTGTTAAGCTATTGGCTGACAGCCATTAGCTGCTACAGCTAATGGCTAATGGCTAATAAGGGCAAACAACAGTTAACAGCCGTTAGCCATAGTGGATCATTTGATGAGCCAAACGATCGTCCAATTTTGAAGATTCTGCCCCTGAAAACATTTTCACAGGGCTCCTCCCCAGATGGATTAGTGAAATATTTCCAATATTGAACTGTCCATCTGGTGTGTCAGGTTACACAGAAAGAGGAGGGTTCGAGAACTGAATGAGCCAGAGAGCAAGGACAGGACAGAAGGAAGCAGCTGTGCAAACTGTGACTCCCATCAGAAGCTTCCGTCTTTCTCTTTCTGTCCTTTTAAGTAGAAGATGGCTTTGTACAATTCTTCAAATCTGAAGAAGAAACATCTTACACACACATTTACACAAACAGCTAATGGGCGACACACTCACACACACTGTTGGACACCACTGAAGGAGGGATTACTGTAACAATACAACAGCACAAGCTCTCAGGGAGTGTTTGGACAGATGGGTTTAACGTGTGCCTTCAATCATTGACGAGCTCTCAGTAAACACAAAGGATGGAGGGCGTGTTCACTGATGTGGATAAATCCAAAAGAAAGGAGACAAGTCGGCATGTCTTGTTTTTGTGGGTTAAACTTCTTCTGCCTGAGACGGTGGGGCGCTGGGTTAGTGAGTCTCCGGCCTTAGAAAGAAGAAGTAATTAATACTCCAGCTGATGGCTAAAGCAGCCACAGTGTGTCATCATTTATGGTCCAAATAAAACTGATGAAGGATGTGTTTGGATTTTATGGTTTTCACAGAGATGAACGTGAACCTCAGAGATATGTTTTCTCGAAGGGAAGAGGAGTGAAAGCACCAGTTTGATTCACTTCAGTGCAGAGGACATGTTATGGAATTAAAGCTTGTTGACTTGGGATTCATTTGGGATTAGAAAAGATTTCTGTCTCCCATCCTTCAATCTATTAGTCCATCCAACTATCCATGTAACAAGCAAGCCATAAAAGTGTCTCTCTGTCCCTCCATTTATCTATACATCCAACCATAACCCTGTCTAACAATCAAAAGAATATTCATCCATCATCCACTCATAAACAGTCAATCCACGATTCATCTACTCACTCAACAAAGTGCCATAAAATCGTCCCTCTCTCCATCTACTCATCTGTCTGTCTTATCTATTAATCCATACATCCAACCATAAACCCATTGATCCATTTGACCATCCAGTTATAAACACAACAAATACATGAGTCAATGTGTCCATTCATCCACTAATGCAACAAACTAGCCATAAAATGGTCACTCCATTCATCTACCCATTTGTCTGTCCCTTGCAATGCTAAATTTCAAATTGCTAAAACGCCATCAAGTGTTAAACTGTCAGCTCTAAAACACGACCAACTCTGATGGACGTCCTACTTTTTCTACAGACTCCAATTTTAATGACAACATGTGAATCATAAAAACAGGAAATCAGATTCCAATCCATCTACAAAAAGGTATTCCACCATCCATCCACACGGTCACAAACCCATTAATACATCAGGCAATGTGTCCATCCATCCAACAATTTATCCATCCATCAATCTGTCCATTGATCCATCTATCCATTCACAAACCCATAAATACATCACCAAATTTATCCATCCATCCAACAGTTCATCCATCCATTAATCTGTCCATCGATCCATCTATTCATTCACAAACCCATAAAAAATCACCGAATTTGTCCATCCATCCATCCATCCATCCATCCATCCATCAATCTGTCAATCGATCCATCCACTCATTCGCAAATCCATAACTACATCACCAAATTGGTCCATCCTTTCAACAACGCATCCATCCATCAATCTGTCAATCAATCCATCCATCCATCCACTCATTCGCAAATCCATAAATCCGTCACCAAATTTGTCCATCCATCCATTCAATAATTCATCCATCCATCCATCAATCTGTCCATCCATCCATCCATCCATTCATTCACAAATCCATAAATACATCTCCAAATTTGTCCATCCATTCAACAATTTATCCACTCATGCGACAAACTGGTCATACAATTGTGCCTTTGTCATCTACTCGTCTATCTGTCCATCCATTAACCCATCCAACCATGAATGTACCTATCTATCTTTTCATCCATCCATTCTTTATCCATCCATCCATATACCCATCCATTAAGATCCATCCAAATCCATTCGTCCATACATGGATTTCCATCAATCTGTTTATTACTTCAGCTTTTAAACCATCTATCTATCTATCTATCTATCTATCTATCTATCTATCTATCTATCTATCTATCTATCTATCTATCTATCTATCTATCTATCTAAAAGTAGACTTCATGTGCGTTTATGGCTCTTTGGACTTCATGATTCCACCGAGCTCCTCCTCCAGATGTTCTGATATGAAGCATTAAACTCCAAATCATTCCAGTGAGGATGTGAAACGATGAGTCAGACCTTCAGCCTGAGATGTTCTTGTGTCCAGAGGTTTACACAGTCGATATAATGTTGACATTTCTCCCCACAGTGAGTCTCAGCAGCCATTATGGGATCACAGTGGGAGAATCACAGGCCGTCTGTTCTTCTGTCTGTGAGTTTACTTTAGGAGGGATCTACCCCCTCCTAACCCTGACCCCCCACTCACACAGAGCACAGGCTGTGTTTAAAGAGGTAAGTGTGTGTCCAAAACAGGCTTTAGGTTTATTTACTGGAGTTTGAATCCACTTGAATTGAAGTTTGGAGAGCCAGGCACTCAGAGAGGCTGTAGATTTAAGACCTGCAGCAGTAAAATGTCAAGTCTGAACGTTTCAGTCAGATTTAAGGAGATCTAGGAAAGGCTGAAACAGGCTCTTTGACACATCTGCTGTTTCTGAGAGTCTACAGGCTCTGCAGGTGAGGTTAGGAGGGAGAATCATGATTGAAACAAACTCCATCTTCACATTTACACTCTTCATTTTAAAGCATGTGCAGCCATTTAACGTCCATCTGTCCATCCAACTAATCAATATTCTATCTATGGATCCAACTATCCATTACCCAGAAATCCATCCGTTTGTCTGTCGTCCATCATGTCGTCCTATTACTCAGCTATCAGTCTATCCAACTATCCATCTGTTCATTAGTTAATCAGTCTGTATATTCATTCATGTATCTGTGCATCCATCCATCCATCCATCCACCCATCCATTATCTAATAGAACCTATCCATCAATCTGCATCTTCCCTGATCAACTGATCAATCCATCCATTCATCCATACAACAGAACCATCAATCAGTTTCTCCATGCATCCATCCATCCATTTTCCTTTAGATTTTCATCCATCCATCCATCCATCCATCCATCCATCCATCCACCTATACCTCCAGTTTTCCATCTATTGATTTATCTGTGCATTCTTTCATCAATTTATCAATCAACCAATCCAAGAATTCATCCATGAGTCCATGAGTCAGTCAATCCATCCATCCATCCATCCATCCATCCATCAATCCATCCATCAGCTCTCCTTTAGTCCATCATTCAAGAAGCCAATCCATGAGTCATTCCTCCATCCATACAACAGAACTGTCAATCAGATCCTCCATGCATCTATCCATCCATTATCCATTGAGTCATCCATCCATTGAGTCATCCATCCATCTATCCATTCATCCATCCATCCATCTGTACCTCTCGTTTCCATCTATTGATTCATCTATCCATTCTTTCATCAGTTTTTCCATCAACTAATCCATGTATCAATTCATAAATCTATCTATATATCCATCCATCCATCCATCCATCCATCCATCAACTCTCCTTTAGCACATCATTCAAAGAAGCCAATCCATCAATCATCCCTCCATACATACAACAGAACCATCAATCAGTTTCTCCATGCATCCGTCCATCCATTATCTATTGAGTCATCCATCCATCCATCCGTCCGTCCGTCCATCCGTACCTCTGGTTTCCATTTATAGATTCATCTATCCATTATTTCCTCAGTTTATTAATCAACCATCTACGTATCCATTCAGGAATCCATTCATGAATCTATCTATTCCTCCATCCATCATCCATCCATCCATCCATCTATCCATCCACCCATCCATGCAACTATACATCTAGCTGTCCATCTTTTTATTCATCTGACCATTTTTTCGTCAAGTTGACAAACAACCAATCTATGTATCCATTCATAAATCTATCAATCTGTCCATCCATCCATCATTCAAAGAAGCCAATCCATCAGTCATTCTTGCATCCATCCTTATGGTTATGCATCCATCTATAAATAAATAAAACATCCATTAATCAAGGTAACCCATACATCCATCTATTTATATCATTCATCCAAGATCTACAAAAAATCAACTGCTTCATCCAACCAACTGCCCAGTTATTACCTAAAGAAACCCATTTACAGTCCACCCCTTTATCCATCCAATTATCTATCCATCCATCAACCCATGATGACGTGTATAGTCTGTGTTTAAATAAAGTTTTATCTTGATCTGTTGACTTAATTCAGCCCTTTTCTCTTTCAGGATAAGTGATTGTATTCTTGTTCTCACTGTTTGCCTTGGCACGCTCTCCCTCCAAACTCCTTCAAACATTGTTCTGCTCCTTTAAAATCATCCTATCAGGGTGTTTAAACTGTGATGTAAACAATGACAGGGCTAATGGATCCAAAGTCAAACTCTGCCTGGGTGTGTGAATCCCTCAGTACGGACCATCAGGCTCGGCCTCGCCTGCCTGGAACACAAATCTGCTCCAGAGCCCCGAGAGTCGACGCCCTGCTCGGCCTTATTGGCACCACATGTGAGTCAGCGGGCTGTGTTAGTAAACACACACAGACATGCACGAGCACGCACACGCACGTGCAAGGAGCAGCTCGTTACGTGGAACCTGATCCATGTAATGCTGTCAAATGGACGGTAAACAAACGCAGCGAGGAGGCCTTATATCAGCCTCGCCTTCTGACAAGAGGAATGTCCCGAATGACAAACTCGCTCATCATCGGACAAGAGGGAGAGGAAGTCTTGTCTGGACGGACTTACACACCAAACACACACACACAGCAGAACACACACACTGACAAGGCCTGGCTGATGTGGATCTGATGGAGCTTTAACTTGATTAGCTCAACAGGGCAGATCAGAAAGAGGGAGATGAAAAATATCCAGAAGGAGACATATCTTTGGAAGAGGTCAAATCCAACATGGTGGAGGTTAAATCAACTCATTGATCAAGCCTCTTAATCAAACATCAGCGTCTACTGCATATTTTATGTCTCAAATTCAGGGGAATATCAGCTTGATTTGGACTGAAGCCTGTTTTCTTTGGACTTATGAGTATTTTCTTTTCTTCAAAGAAAGGGCAGAAATATTGTAAGTATTGCTTTGAGGGTTTACAGTAAATTAAAGGGACTGTGAGGAGTTTCTAAGTAATTACAAAAAAGTCTCACTTTTAGATATATGCCTGATGGAAATACACACTTTAAGATGAGTTTTATAGCATCAAAATAGGTTATCTATAAATGATATTCCTTGGCTTCGTGGTCGGGTCGGACAGGGCTGGACTGGCCTGGATACTGAACTTTAGGAACGAGACAATTAAAACTAGAGCAAATTTATATTATTCGGACACGTCTTAGAGCACCGGGCTGTAAGTAGCGATATATAGCTGGTTACAAAGCTACAATACTAAGTTTTCCAAAAATTGTTTGCTGTCACACATCAAAAACTACCGCTACGTCACTAGAAAGAGATACATTACCTCGTCACTTTGCATCCTGTAAGTTGTTGAAAAAAGACGTTGTAAAGCAATGCAGAGTTCTGAGGAAGGTCCGAGCTGCATTCATTAGCATCACATCAAACACACGCTTTGGCTTGTGGTGTGTTCCAGTTGTACTTGGAAGTCGGAATTTCCGAGTTCCAAGTAGGAAACTGCACCGAAGTTGGAATTTCCTACTGGGAACTCAGTGAAACCTCACCACCCCCTGAGTTGATGTTCGAAATGATATTCCTGTGTTTCCTCATTTTAAATCAGGATATCATTTGCTCAGCCCTCTAATTAGTTTTCTGTCCTATATTTTCATTTTATGCAATTTTGAACTTTTTATTTCACTTATTGTTATTTTATTCTATCTTATGCCCCATTTAAAGCACTTTGTATCACAAAGTCCTGCATAAAAAGTGCCATACAAATAAAGTTTGATTGACTTAAGTTTGATAGAGTAAAGATGGAGTTTAGGCATTTGGTGGATGTTTGGTAAATTAACAGAGAAAGTCCTGCATATTCAACATCTTAAGGGGCTTACCTTAATCAATATTACTGTTTATTAAACAGTAGAGACAAATGTGATGAGGACTGATTTATGATCTGGGCATCCATGGGTTTGTCTCTATCATAAATTCTTATTTTTCTTATTCTTAGTGTTTCTTCTCTGTATGGATGGACACATCTCTGGATATGTGAATATAAGAAAATATTCACTACATGTACACCACAAAAATTCAGATCTAACAAGTGTATGTGTCTAATTTACAGTCCAAAATATCCACAATACTTTTTAAAATTTCATATTCATTTGAGTCCACATAGGTATCTTACTACAAGGAATTAAAAACAAAAAACCCCTGAATAACTTGTAATTATGAGAAAATATCTGCGAAACAAGCAAAATGTTACATCTTGAGGGTCTTAAAATCAGGTATCATATCATACAAATCATACAAGAAGAAGTTGTCTTGTTGGACATTGACAATTTTTGTCTTACAATAAGTCTTGTGGGAGCTTAAGAATTGAAATTGGATGAATAAAGTTCCTTAGATTTGAGTTTTTGCAGTGTGCATGTATATAAAAAAGGGTTTGTCTTTAGTCTGCTCTGTTGTAAAGCGCCTTGAGATAACACTTGTCATGAACTAGAGCTATACAAATGCAGATTGATTGATTGATTCATGTTCATGGGTGTTTCAATGACTTATTGTCCTAGTAAAGCAGAGCAGTAAACACCTGAGCTGAGCTAACCAATCACAGCTGAGCTTTGTGTTTGATGCAGATCAAAGTGAAACGAAGCCTGAAGGTGTTCAGATGGCACGCACAGGATCTGAAGACAAAACACAAATGGTCGTGAAATGACAAAAACCTGCTCCAGATGCTTCAGACTGAGGAGATGACTGAGGAGGGAAGGGACTACACGTCCCATAATGCACTGTGACGACCTTAACATTTCACAAATTGAAGCATTTCAAGCAAGACCAGACAAATCAGGTTTTATCTTTTCTTTCTGAATCGATGACCTTTGGGTGTTGTTCTGGTCTTGAGCTAACATGCTCAGTAACATGCTCAGTCATAAGTCTCATTAATTGCTCATGTGAGCCTCATCTCAGGGCCCCTCTGTTGAGCTTATTAAAGGGCTGAAATCTGGGCACCACAGCTCCACCAATAAATTCTTGTGTTGGGCTGTTCGTGCAGAGCTCATGCATGCCATTTTCCCGGGTACATTGAGGGCGAGCTGCTGCAGAGGAACGCCATAAAACCAAACCAAAGTCAAACTGGAGCGTAACCAGACAGAGTGGAGGTTCTGCGTAGTTAAACTCAGCCTCAGTTTCCAACATTTACTCACTAAATCCATCCCGTCACATGCTTCGTGTGTTTGTACCAAATAAAAGCGGTCTGTCAAATTATTCCAGCTGTGAAATCCAACATCTCCAGCGTCAAAACACACAGACAAAAACAAGCCGAGAGTCTGTGGGAAACTCAGACGGGGCGTCCTCGTCTCCATCAAACCTCCTCAACTGTCATATGTCGTGTTTGCAGCGCTTTTTTTCTTATTTGTGTTTTCATTGTTTTAACGCCGGCATGTTTTTCATTTCCTGACTCGCTCCACAAACCAGATTGCCCTCCTGGGACAACAAAGTTTTGAGCTAAATTGAAGTTGAAGTTGCCAGCTTGTAACTCCCACTGTGTGTCTGCGTTCCCAGGCCACTTTATTTATAATGAGAGAGCAGATGAGCAGTCCTATCTGACGCTTGGCTGTTCCCATCTCAAAATACCAAAATGCCAAAAAGACTCTGCTGCTGCTGGATCGGGGGGATTCGTGGACCAAAGAGGGGACCAAACCCGAACGCTCTGCAGCAAAAGGATGGAAGGAAGAGGCTTTGAACAAGGACAACTAACAAGTGACCTAAACCCTCTCTTTGTTGCATCCTTAAAGGCACAACGTGAATCAGAACTTTGAACACAATGCTGCTTTTCTACTTCAAGTATTTCTAACAAACTAATAAGAGTGGGAGGAGTTTGGGAGGCCAAATGCGGACAAATGTGCCCCCATTGACACGATCCAGAAAAAATTGATCTTATTGGAAGCAACACTTTAGTTTTTCTGTCATTGCTCTACTTGATGTGTTTATTTTTTCTCTATTATCCATCGTTTGTTTGCCCTGATTTTGTCAACTTTCAACCGTTACAAATTTATCTATGTATCTATAAACCTATCTTCTATTTATAGTCTTATTGTCTCCTTATCATTGTATTTAAAAGAAAATACTAGGGCTAGGACGATTCTCCCGATTCAATTGTTTAAAGGTGCTATGAGGAGAATCTATTACCAGTGATATTGAGACTCTGCTACCCATGAGCACGTGTGGCGACTGTCGTAATGCTGCGTTCCAGTAACCTCGGAACTGGGAGTGACATCATCTCTGACTTATCGGCGTTCCAGTTGAAGTCTGAAAAAAACATGCCAATCTACCAGGCTATTGTTAGCTGTTGTTAGCACGCCCTGCGTTGTTGTATGAAGAACGTGATTATCACTATGGCAGCATTTTTGTAAATATAAGTCTAACAATACTATGTATACAGCTGATCTAGAGCGACACACCCCAGTCAGAAGTGCAAATAAATGGATTATTACAGGAGCTAAATAACTGTTCACACTGTTCCCCATCTTAGAATGTCAACTCAGGGTGGCGAGGTTTCACCGAGTTCCCAGTAGGAAATTCAGACTTCGGTGGACGTTCCAGTTGCAGTTTCCTACTCGGAACTTGGAAATTCCTACTTCTTACTACAACTGGAACGCACCAAAAGACGTGACCCAAGCCAAAGCGTGTGTTTGTTGTGATGCTAATGAATGCAGCTCGGACCTTCCTCAGAACTCTGCATTGCTTTACAACTTCCTTTTTCAACAACTTACAGGATGCAAAGCCACGAGGTAATGTATCTCTTTCTGGTTACGTAGCGGTAGTTTTTGATGAATGACAACAAGCAATTTTTGGAAAACTTAGTATCATAGTTTTGTAGCTGGCTATATATCGCTACTTACAGCCCGGTGCTCTAAGACGTGTCTGAATAATATAAATTTGCTCTAGTTTTAATTGTCTTGTTCCTGAAGTTGAGTATCCAGGCCAGTCCAGCCCTGTCCAACCCGACCGCGAAGCTAAGGAATAGCATTTATAGATAACCTATTTTGATGCTATAAAACTCATCTTAAAGTGTGTATTTACATCAGGCATATATCTAAAAGTGAGACTTTTTTGTAACTACTTAGAAACTCCTCATAGTCTCTTTAAGATTTTCAGGTGCTGATTCGATTTACATTGCGATTTTACGATATTGTTGATTTCTTTAGTTAGCTTTTTTAACACCGGCAAAAACAATGATGATGCCTATAGACTATATCAGGAAAATACACATCACATGTGAGTCCCTTTTGTAGGATTTTTTTAGCAATATATTTTAACCAGCAGTTTATACTCTCTCTTCAAAAGCCTTGATTACATTTAAAAGTGGTTTATTAACACAGACTAAAATGAAGCATTTAAATTTGAAAAAGGAAAGATTTTAGAACAAAAAAATTGATTTAGACAAATAATCCTGATACTTACGAGAATCGATTTTTTTCCCCCATCCATACGTACATGATGGCATAATAAGCTGTAATAATGTAGTATAAAATACTTCAGCTGTTTCCCTCTCACTAGTTTGACATTTTCTTTCCTTTTGTTGCTTTAGTTTCACTCTTTTGGTCTCTGTTGACCTGATTGTTGATTTATTGTCTCCAGAGTCCTGCCTTGTTTTGCCTGTTAAAGCACTTTGTAAACATCTGTTTTTAAAGGAACTTTACAAACACTGTATAACTCATGAACACTACATCCATAATGCTTTATGAGGTATGAAGCCCCGACAATCACAATGCATTATGAGGGCTTTCATAATGCTTCATAACTACACTCATAATGCTTTATGATGCACTACATCAAACAGTCATAATACATTATGATATCACTTACAATGAACGATAGAGCTAGTCATTATAATTAATTATAAATGACATTATAATGTTTTATGACCGTTGATATAAAGCATCATCAAGCATTATGTTTGCTTATAAGTGTATTTATGAGACATTATGAATGCATTATAATCATTACGAATGCTGTCATAGTGCATTATAAATGTGGGCTTCATAGAAAGGGTTACTGAATGTTCTCAATTTTTCTGTATTGTGGGTTTGAAACGATCTTAAGAATCTTACATTTAACCGTAAAAGTTTGCAGCATGATCAATGATGGATCAAACTGTGTCCACTTTTAGATTTAAAACACCATGAGCCACGACTTTTCAGGTCTGTGGAGTAAAAGCTGTTCAGGGCCCTCATTAGATTTAGATCATGCATCATTTGATGCTGGTTGTCCACACTGCATCTGCCGAACATGACTTGTTAGTCTTTGTGATTTCCATCAAACGATGCAACATCTGGAGCTTTTATTTTGGAGGTGGGGAAATTGAGGTGCGATGACAGCAGCAACCTGTTCCTGTTTTTCTTCGGTGTAAACAAATCAAAGCAAAACATCTAAACCACTGATGTGGATTTTATTAAAGCGTCTCCATCTTCACTCGGCGACATGAGGAAGCAAGCTTTGTTAAGTTAGAGAAAGAGATCAAGAAAGTTTTCAAACAGGAAGCTTTCACAAAGTCCGATTTTTTTATCTTTTCCTTATTTAAAGCGAGAATGGAAAAAGAATCGGTGCCACTAAGAGCCCGAAACACACCTGATACCATGAGGCTGCTAAACCCTGAGGAAAGTGTTTTGTGTCTTCTAATCTGTGTCATGAACCATCCAATCACAGTCAAGTCCAGATTCTGTCAGTGTCACAGCAAACGTCTTTTAATGATCTGTCAGTGAGTGCATGTTGAGTCTGGTGGAGTCATTCAGGGACGGTTCCCAAGGCTGAAATGCTTCACTTCTCTCCCTCTGATTCTCCTCTCTCTCTCTGTCTCTGTCCCATCATTCCTCCCCCTCTGTTTGAACCTGCCTGTATTTAACGGGGCCGCCGCCGCTGTCTCTCGCCGCCGCCCTGTCCTCCATGATTCCTACCAGGGGAGTGACACTGAGGACACATGAAGACGTCTCACTGTAGCTGGGTTTCCATTACAGTTTTTCACAAAATAAAAGCGATATTCCTAAAACTTCGACAAAGTATATTTGTGCTTTGAACGTGTTTCTATTGAAGGTTGTTCTAGGCAGGAGTGTCGTAACTCTCCTGAAATATCCCGTGAGATTTCACTGCAGGAAGTTGGATGCCAAGGCTTGTCAAACCCTTTCTCCCTCATTTCTATCTCCTTCTAACACTCTGCATTCCTCTGTTGTTTACTGTCTAGTATGGCAGTTGTGTTTTTCTCAAGAATAATGGCAAGAAAAGTCTGTCTCCTCCTCTGTCCAAACGTACCGCTCCATGTTTACTCCGAGAGAAGTGATCATGTGACCAGGTACGTCCCTCCTGTGATGCATAATTTGGAAAAAGTGTTTCCATTGCGTTTTTGTGATATATTTAAGTATTAAAATGTCTGAAAAACCACCTAATGGGAGCGTAAAAACGTTTTACCGACATTTTAGTGCTATTTTGAAATTCAGGTGTTTCCATTACCAGTTTTTTATTGCACTATTTATATTTTGCACATATCCAAGGGTAATGGAAACTCACCTTCTGATCACTTTAAAAAGCTCCTTACCCCTTTAACTCCCAGCTCAACTGTTTAAGTAGAGGTCAATATATTCCGGGATATTTAATGTGTTGAAAAATCGTTTATTTCTGCCAATGTTTTAGGATTTAGAAAAAACTGCAAACAGCCAACCAACCAACCAACAACCAAAATGACTTAGATTGTCTTTGGTTAGGATTTGAAAAGCTAAAAATCATGATTATTACCATCATTATTATTTTAGAAACTTTACCATTTACCAATATGACACGTTCATTAAAAAAATTGTATGTTTAATATTCTATTAAAAGATAATTTTGCTATTTTATTTGCAAACATTTCATTGATTCTGTCCCAAACATTTGTGCATTTTACTTCATCACGTAATCAAATGTTAGCCTTTAAAACCTTTAAATCCCACACCAAGAAAATATCTGGTTTCTGGTTTGTTTGTAGTTTTTCTGTTCCCTGAAATGTTAACGGTATCAAACAATGGCGTGTTATTGAGTTTATTGATGACCACTGCCAAAAAGTTGAGCTGGTAGTTAAAGGGTTAAACAATCCTCACCTTCAGCTGAGGTGCTGATCCAGGACTGGAGACTACATGCTAAAGACGAGCTTAAGTCAGACAAAAACAAAGTTTAAGGAAGATCATCTGGTAGAAAGACGCACAGTGATATAAAGATAAATCCAAACTTCTGGATAGACGTTAAAGTGTTGAGTCCATTTATAAATTCACTTCATTTCCAGAAGTGCAGATGGTGTTTAGGGAGGAAACCCAAGCAGGCACATGAGATCATGCAAACTCCATTCAGAAATGACCTGAACAACCGGGAAGTCAATCCCAAACCAATCATCCAACACAGTATCATCCAAAAGTTTTATCCAAATGCTGGAGGGAGACTTATTTAAAATCAACCTACAAAAGTCAAAGTGAGGCAGAGACTTCAGAGCAGACTGGCGTTAAAGATCTGAGAAGAACACTGTAACTGATTTTTGTAGACTCAACAGCATTTTACTGTAACATCTACAGCTGAACTGTAAACAGCTTTGCAGTAAATTACTGTAAATGGCAAAATATTGGAGAGGGGTCCAGCTGCAGACCTCCACTCTCAGCTGGCCAACGGCTGCTCCAGTGTGAATCGGAAGCCACCTCCAACATGAGACGGATGTGATGTAAATATAAATAATTATATAGACCCCTTCACACCGGCGCGTTTGCGCCACCTCCAGTCATTTTAATGAGTGACGGGCGGCGGACGGAAAATAGTTTTAACCGTGGCAGTAGGACAGAGAGGCGGTTGGCGCCCACGTCAGCGCGCACAGATTTTGTCATAGAAACAATATATGTGTAATATATTATGTATATGTATAAATTACATACTGTATACTTATGATATATGTTTATAATGTCTATAGACTTTGCCCTGCCGCACAGAAACTTTCTAGCAGCAGCCGCCTGGCAGCAGCCAATCACATCTGAGTAGGGAGAGAACCCGGAAATAGCAGACTTCACAGGTCAAAACTAACATTAAATGAGCTCTACCAAACGGCTCTACCTTCATGTAAAGATAATCGAGAGAAAAACTTGGCATGAGAAAGCATTTCACTTAAGAATGTTTGAGGAGGGAGTGTTATGAAGGACTTTTGGGCTCTGTTGTGATGTTCACCAAATCACCTCTCCGTCACTGTCGTCTCGGACTCTATGCTCGTACCGGGGCGCAGCAGACGCTTTAAAAATGCTTTATATTTAATGGACTCATCTGGCAGGGAGGCTGTTTTTGGGGATGTTGCCGCACGGCGGTGTGAAGGTGTCTTAACTAATAAAACCTTGAATTGATGCTGCCTTTGTCCCTGTGTTACGGTATTTTTAACTTTGTGTTTTTTAATGTAACACCACTGACGAATCAAGTTACCACGGTAACCAAAAACGCTGACACCACTTCCTTCTCACATTGGAGGTGATCATGACGTCACTTCCTTCTGACGATGGAGGTGTAGAGTCTGCAAGCTAGTCGGCTGAGAGTGGAGGTCTGCAGCTGGACTGTCTTGAAATATTGTAGAAAAAAAATCTGATTTTTGGAAAATTTAAAGCATTTACCATAAAATCTACAGTTATTTACTGTAAAATGTCCATAAAGTAAATCCTGAAAATGGTAAAGGATCAAGAGAAAATCCACTTTTCCCAGGAAACTGGAACTGAAGAAGCTTTTTGGATAAGAAGTGAAACGTCTTCCCAAAACTCTTCAAGACACTGGACAGATGTTTTGAAGTTTAACGCCAATTGTATCATATTTGATACATACTTTTATAATACCTCTATCTACTCAGTATGATCAACAAATTACAAAAAAACCCCATCTCAGTACAATCATATAAATCATAAAAATGTCCTCAAATGGATTATCAGTTGCCAAAAACACCTAATGTATCAAATGAGATAAGAAAAATCTATATGTGGAATTTTATGGACATTTTGATTTTTGTAGGATTTTAGCAGAAAGTGAAACAAACATTTCAGCTACAAAAAAATAATTTTCTGGCTATAATCTACGGTTTTGGGCATTAAAGGGTTAAAAATGATTAGATTTTGGTGGTGATCCGGATAACTGTCAATGGCGAATGATCATTTTTGCTCAATAACTGTCTAACTTATAATGATACCATCATGATTCTGAGTGATGGGTGTGGGTTTTATTGGCTTATGTATCATATTATGATGGTAACTTTATACTGTTTATAGATGTAACAGCAACCTTGATGGAGTTACACTGAATTAAAGGAACAGATTTCTCCTCTGATCATTGACTTTTTCAGTGATAAAAAATAAAAGATTTGCCTTCGTGGACATAAATCGGCCTCAGGCCATCACTGAAATATGACAATAATGCTTTAAGAATCTGCAAGTACTTGAGGACAATCAGTTTGGTATGTGAATGACTGAAATGGATGTTGATCCGTGTTACCAGACAAAAATGGGTTCTCAGATCTTCTGGATTTACTTTGAGCCTTTGCTTTGACTCCCAAAGAACATTTTTCTGGAGCAGCAGGTCTCTACAGCCCGTCTTAGCTGGAGGCTGGTGGTTCCTGCTCAAACTCAAAAACATGAAATTGTGCTTTCCTGTTTCCACCAGCTGCCCTTTGTAGATGTTAATAAACAAACAGGAGAACACGGAGCATTTTAGGGACTATTTTCATCAGAGGAAGGGTCCACATGTGCGGCCCTAGAAGGCTTTTCAGGCAGGAGGCGATGTGTGTGCGTGTTTGTGAAAAAAAAACGCAGCATCCAGTGTTTGTTTGAGTCTGCACATGAAAGAAGATGGAAAACACCAGCACCTTTTTCCTGGATTGTGAAATCTGCAGAGAATCTACAGAATCTGCAGAATATTTCCTGTGGGTTTGTGTGTCGGTGCACGGCAGGTCTGGACACAATCTGTGGCTGTTTACTATCCAGTGATTCATCTTCCCAAACATAGAGCATCTTTGGCAGCCGGTCACACATCAAAGAAAAGCCAAACGATGCGGTGGAACGGCGGCGACGGCTAAAATGGGATTCAAAGAGCGGTATGGTCGACCGTAGGCCACGTCATGGCGAAACGTGACGGTCGGGAGGGAAAGGCAAGCGTACAGTGAGAACAAAAGGATCAGGGGAAGAATAAACAGAGTGGAAATTATGAAAATGTGAAGTTACGCCAAGAAAAAAGATGAGAGAGGAAGAAAAAGATCAAACGAGCGCCGAGTGAAAAGATAAATGCGATTAAGAGGAAGGGAAACAGAGGGAGGAAACATGCTAATTATGGATTATTTTCATATCAGACAGACATTTTTTGTCTTCCTTTGTCTTCCCCTCCGCTGCCGAGATCCACCGCTTCCTCTCTGTTGTCAGGAGTCACTGAACCGCGCCCAAGCTCATCGCAGGGTTGCTGGTTTGAGTCCCCAGACAGACGTGGCCACCAGAATAGATCCAACAATGACCGGTTTATTCTGTCTGCCAGAGGAGGGAAGGGTAGGCCGAGGTTACAGCGAGAGAGAGGGGGGAGATGAAAGTGGATTGTGGAATGTCGCTAATGATGTGTTCAATTAAGTTCAATTAGCCTAATTGTCCTCTGTGTGTGGGGAGAGACGGGGAGAGGAGCAGAAGATAAACAGGGACGGAGGAGAGGAATTTAAACAGAGGGAAAACGGGCGGACAGAAAGACATTGTGTCCGAGCTGCTAAACAGAGGTTGACACTTGGTCTCCGCCAAGATTCCAGTCGTCCGCCCGCTCCCCTACTCACCATCTCCGTCGCCCAAAATAATTACTGAGGTCCCTGAATGCATCAGTTATTCCTAACAAAGCACAGGACTGGCTGGGTGCAAAGTATTCTCACGGCGGGCCGTGTCACATCTTAGAAAAACAACAAGGTTTTATGAGCTCCTGTCACAGGAAGTTGGATTTTAGAGGAGCTCCACGCCTCTTCAGACTGAAGCTGCCTGTCACCCGGTGCGGCAAACCTGGGATGAACCTGTTTGTGGGACGGGTCCACTAAGTTCTCACCACCCGATCAAAGCTGTCAAAATGTTCAATACTTCCACACAATGACTTGATCCACCATTCTGAAGATCCAAGATTTTATAAAGGACTACGGCAATAAAAAAGAATATAGAAGACATTTAGGCCTGGACCACACGCATATGGATATTTTTTTGTCACTCGTATATATACAGTATATATAGTAGGGTCACAAATGCTGCACGTTACACCGCCATTGCTGATGTCATTGCTGCGTGTGGCACATGCGTGTCAATGAAGATATGAACTATGACGTAAGTGTATCTGAAAAGTGACGGAGAGCCAGTAATCACGGAGCTGCGTATATGGTATTTCGAAATCTTTCCACCCTGGAACAAGGGTTCAAAAATGATCGTTTACAGACCCCCAAAACGCCATCTTTGTATGGATGATATGCAAAAAACGTATGTGTTTAGACCTCAGTTTGTCTTCATTTGGATCAGGCCTAAAGGTCTGGAGAGCAGAACAAAAATGAGTGTCTGCATGCAACAGTGAAGACTGATGGAGCTTCATGTAGGTTTTGGGCTGCAGCTCTGTTTACTTTAGTATAGTTTATTTGTTTATCTCAAGTTAGTACTAAACTGAGAAAGATGGCAACAAAGCCTCTGCAGGCTTGTACAGAGTTCCACACCTGCCCATACCAATCTCATGACATGAAACCTAAACCATCAGCAAACAAAAAAACAAATAAACGAGAGAAAACGACGGAAAACCGGATATCTTTGTCCTCGTTTAAATAAAAATCTCTGTCCACACCACAAAGTGTGGTTAGATAAGTGATAAGTGGCAGGTTAGCAAAATGCGGAAATCATAGAAGAAGAACGTTATGAGCATGCGAAGTCAAAAACAGGAAGAAGAAGCCATCGACGGAGTAAGAAGATGATAAAGACGCCGACGCTGCGCAGCAGTGAAGTGCCTTCGATGCAACAACATTACATTCATTTGTGGAGCTGTATGAGGGCAAAAAGTGCAAAGAACACAGAGATAGTGCGGTAAATGTCGGCCATCGTTCTTGTTGTTGGCAACCGTTGCTACAGTCAGTCACTTTCACACTAACAGGATTAAATGGATCTGGTTATCAGTTTTGATAGAATTGCAGACTAAGGTTTCAGAACTTTACAGATGATTTTGTGCAGTTTATTTCTCTCCTGCAAAGATGTTCTCCTCCCTATGATATCACAGCTCCATCAGGTCCTGGAGACTTTGCTGATATTTGTCAATAAGTTCATAAGCGCATGTAATATCCACTTTTGTCAAATGTGTTCTAATGTCAAACAGAGCTTTTATATAATATTCCCACTGTACATATTGCTGATGTTTAAAGTGTAAATTCCTTTGCTTGTTAAGAGTCTCAGTTTTACTTATTTCATTTACTTTTTTCTTCATAAGGAGGTTGATGTAGTCCTGCATGTTGCAGCCTGCTTACTTATTTTTTACTTATTTCATTCTTTGTTTGACATTCCCGCTGCTTTACTGTGTAAAAGAGCAAATGAACAACTTAATTTCCCCTTGTGGATTAATGAAGTATTTTTGACTCTGATTCTGAAAAGAAGGTTCTTTATAGCTTCTTATAGGTCACTAAAATGTTCAGTGATTATAACATGCAGAATAAATAAAAACAAAAGCATGAACAGAAGCCATATAGTCCACCAGTTAGACTATTTAAGAGGCCAAACAACTAAAGTTCTGATAAAGTTGTTGATTGTTTCAAGGCAGTTTGTTAAGAAGCTGCATGTGCTGGTCTTGATTCTGATTTAAGTTCTTACTGTAAAGAGTTTTTTCTTCAAAAATGAGCTGTCTGTTAGTTCAAGGATGATGCACCAGATGGTTCTAAAAGGATCATGTGAAGTTCTTGCTGTTTTTTGATGGACTCTTAGGTAAATAGAAGAAGTAACTGAGATTATAAGGCAGCCATAACTGGTGATCTTCAGGGTGGTGCCTGAAATGTACCTGCTGCTGCATCATCCAACATCCTCCAGCCGAACAGCTAAAGTAATTTCATATAAAACAGAAGATGCTCTGGGAGACGTGGAGGAACGTTCCTCTGTGTTTTCCTTCAAAGGGAGCTGCTCCCTCTCTGCTTTTTCTGCACCGATCCACTTCATAAAAATCTTTTCCACTGCCCGTTCCAGCCTCTCGCCTACAGAGCCTCAAACTGCAGAAAGTCAACAGGAGGAGGAGTGGGAGAGCGTCAGAGTCCCGCCCACTCGGCCTGACTGACAGGTGAGCTCTCGGAAAAATGCAAACATGAACTCATCACCTGGAGGAGGGTTTTAGAAATGATTGACGACGGGGAGTTTTGCAATACGGCCTTGTAAAAATGCTTTTGGCTCTGGTAAATACGCTCCTTCAGCTCTGGACTCGTGGCTCAAACAGGTGAATTTATATGATTTAAGTGCCCAGTCAGACTTTTACATGGTTTATATAAGTGCTCAACGTTTTCCAAAGAAATACAGACACTTAAAGTACATTTATTTTGGTGATGATCCAGGAGACAGTGTTTGAAGATAACTGCGATGTCCCCTCATTCAGTTGCATAACCTTCTCCTGCTGCACAGGACAGCTTCACTAAAACAGGACAGCCTATGTAGGTTTACAGACATAAACCAACGAAGACGGTCTAAAGGGTATTAGCTGGCTTTACACTTGACAGTTTTAGACCTGATCAACTCCTGGAAAAATCAAAAGGGTATGATACAGTTTGAAGCTTGCTACTACTGATTATTGGCACAAATAGTCCTCATGTGATTTGCTTAGGGCTTCCCTTATCTTAAAACATAAATATAAAACCATTTCTGATCCATGGGGCCTTGAAGCATCACCAACCTGATGACACATACTTTTACAGCTCCCAAACATGGCAGCAAAAACACAACTACACCTTCTCTTTTTCACTAGGTGTTTTGTTTTTGTTGTTGTTGCATAACAAGTCTTTACACCAGGACAGGCAGACGATTATGTTGATCATCCTTCATGTATGTTTCTGTTTGGGGTCATGTTTCATCAGTTTCTGTGAGATCACAAACAGGTGTGGAGCCTTGATAGGCAGCGTGGGGTCTCCGATGGCTTTGCTTGTAGGCAGTTGAACTCCGCTATGAAAACTTCTCAATGATAGCAAAGTTACTGCATAATTTCTCCAAAGACTTTTTGCTGAAATGTTGTGAATTGGCTCATTCTTTCTGGATTTAATCATAAAATAGTTCAATCTGAAGTGCATCCTTGACAGCAGAGCATCAATGTCCAAATATGTAAGGATGGGAGCTTCTGGTGTGACATAAATGTTAAAAAAGTCCAATTGTCTGCACGTCAGTTGCTCTCTCTCATTTGTATGTTGAAGTTTATGTTGTAGAAGCTTTATTTGCATAAATGGTAGCAACGTTTCATACTTAAAACAATTATCATTATAGAAGTGAACACAAAGCCAACCTTAATCAGGTATCACTGTAGACATAAATATTTAAAATGTATATAAACATATACAGACATTCATTTTCTGTTTCTTTGTTGCGGTATAACCTTTATCAAAGTAGTTATCTTAGCTATCCTTATTAAGTTTTTATGTAAAGTTGGACTAATTTCTCAACTTAAATGGCCAAATGGATGGTAAGAAGGTTGCTGTTGCTGTTTGCATGTTCTCCCTGTGCATGCGTGGGTTCTCTCCTGGCCTTCTAACTTCCTCCTACAGACTGAAAACATGCTTATTAGGCTAACTGGTGACACCAAATGCCCTTAGGTTGTGAGTGTGAATGCAATCAACTTTTTACCAGTTCAAGGTAGACCCTGCCTCTCCCCCAGTGCCAGCTGGGATAAAAAGTGATAAGCAGTATACACAATAAATGGATCGATGGAAGTTGAGGCCAGGACAAGTTTTGAGCACATGTTTCAGATCAAGACTGGAACCTCTGAAGTGTAAGATTGGTGCAGTGGTAAGCAATCAGATGCATGAGCTAAATCTCTATACTTCAAGGCTCAATCTTGCCTAAGGTTGATTTTTTTCAAGTAGTTTTCTCACAACTCAAAGTTTTAAATTTGGACAAAAACCAAAATATCAAGTGCAGACAGTTGCCTTGAAATGTTGGGTTTCCTGAGCTTTATTTTATTTTATTTTTCTTGCAGTGCAGTCTGTTTGAAAGCTGGTAGAGGATCTGAAAGATCATTAAGACGTTAAAATGTCCATGAACTTTGACATAACAGCTACGGCACGCTTCAGCTGCTCCGCTCCAAAGAAACAGCACAAACAGGAGCACTGCTCACTCAATTTACAGATGTAAGGAGGTAAAAAGATCGACTAAATGCTCAGAAATATGGACCAAAGATCATATCTTGATATTTTGAAAGAATGTTGATTTTTTTATAAAAAAGAGAAAAGTTGTGACAATACTTGATCATCAAATGTAGACGGTTTCCATGTCAAATGTAAAAGCGAAACATGTTAAACACAACAACATTTTTGTTTTTAACTCTCAAAATTGCCAGTAAACTCTTTAGCAACAAACTGCAGCTGTAAAGTGTCTCTTAACCTTTTAACGGCTGTTCTACTATATTATTTGATAAATACTCTTAGGATACCTGTATCTAATCAATATGTTCAACAAATTACTTAAAAAAACATCTAAATAAAATCAGATAAATGATGAAAATGTCCTCAAGTGGATTACCAGTTGCCAAAAACACCTGATGTATCAAGAGTTACAAAAAACATATATGCTAAATTTTATGGAAATTTTGATTTTATAGGATTTCAATGAAGTGAAATAAACATTTCTGCTCCAAAAAATTACAATTTTCTGGCTAAGATTTGTGTTTCATTACGATAAAGATCCAGCCACTTCAGTTTTCCCCTCCCAGCCAGTTACAAGCCAACTTCCAGCCAACCAAAGCCCTGCCTCTCTCAAGTTATGTGCCTAAATCTAACTGAAAACATGTTCATTGGTGCATCAGCAGGGAGTCTCCTTGAGAAGGTGCTTCCTTTTAGTGCGTTACATTACGTTATCTATTTTTTGACAAAGATTAGCACTTGATGCATGCGCACTGCGGTTTGGTTTCGTGTATATTTCTTTTGAAAATTATATAAAGTGCTAATCCTGGTCTTAAAAATAGATAATGTAGCATAATGTCATAAAGAAAACAAGTCACAACAAGCACGCAGGACTATTTAGAACTGTTGAAGAGTTTATCTGATAACTGTAAGCAGAGGCAGGCTAATACTACCCACTAACTTCAAGTGTTTGAGCTGAGCTAATTAGCAGTGAGTGAGCTTTATCCGTCTCTTTTTTGCATACTCGCACAGTTGAAAGATTACTATGATCTGGTGTGATCAAGTCAGGTAAAGATGCCCAGCCCTACTGTACACTCCTTTATTCAAACTTTTAAGACTGGTGACACTTCTCCACTAAAACAAAACTAAATCAACTCAAACGATGGTGTATTAGCATGTTTTTTAATTCAGAGTACATCCCTATATGTTCAGAATGTGACACATTTCCCAGCCCTAGAGCAAGACACACACATTCTGCAGAGTTAGTGAGGTGAGTTAAATATTCATAAACTCTTCTCTGTCGCTATCGTCTGTCAGAGCGGCGCTCCAGCAGCCCTTACACAAACACACACACACACACACACACACACACACACACACTTATTTAAAGTGGATAATGAGGCGTCCCTGAAACAGCAGGAGTGTGTGTGGACGTCCGCCCGCTGTGGCTGAACGAGGACGCAGGAGGAATTAAACAGGTGGACACACACTTTCAAACACACTGGAGCAGACAGTCGTTGGACACACTGATTTCTAACACAGCTGCTTTTTTATCCGGCACACTCACACACATTTATCTGCGCCTACACACACAAACACACACAGGTAGCTGCACACATTCCCTGACAGCACACGGTAGGGATGCTCCAACTGATCGGAAACTCGTCCTTATCGTCTTTGTAAAACTGTGATCTGGGTTGATACCTGGATTATCAAGACTGATCAGCTGTTTTTCAGAAAAAGCTGATGTTAAAGTGTTTACATGCAAAAATAAAAAACCCTGGACCGGAACATTTTCAGATTTAAGAGCTTGTATACATATAAATTAACATGCCTAATAGATTTGAAAGAACAAAAGATGTGTATGGAAGAAGAAAACATGCCAAAACTTCCATGAAAACATTAAACAACAATAAATCTTAGAAAGAAGCTGTGATTGTGCCCTTTTATGTATTGCTGGATGAAATCATAAAGACAAATAAACACTTATAACCACCTAATTACTGTAGTTATAGTTTGTTTTTTTCTCCTTGCATTTTAACATGAATATTGATCATATTTGTTTCTTAATAGCTCATAACATTTGCATTTCTGCAATGTGGCTCTCTTGTTAACCAAAGTCATGCATTCCTGCTAATACTGCAGCCTTTCTTTTAAGTTATCATTATATTGTTTACACTTATTTATTTTTTATTAGTTAACATTTTTTTGGATTTTATTTGACAGGAGAGAGCAAGCAAATGAGTTTGAAAGATTCCTGTTTCATATTTACAGTACCTGCAGGTTGCCACAGCTGCATTATCTTTATATTTTGAATTTATTTTCCCTCTTGGTTTGTTATTCTGTTAATCTTAAAAGTAATGCTGACAAAAGCTCTCCGTGTTGAGCTGCCTGTGACTCGCACATCAGTTGCCCGCCCCTACCCTCACTGAACAGCACGTCTGATTCCTCAAATTCAAACAATGAGGATAAAAATGAAGTTATTTTCAGCTGTTGGTTCTGCCTCAAACTGCTCAAATGAGTGTGCAATATTGATTTAATCAGCTTTTTTACAATTTCTTCCAAAATGACGTCATGCAGCCGTGTTTAATCGTGTCGGGAGTTGTGTGAAACATGCACAGTCATGTTTGAGTCTTATTTCTTAACGCACTTTATCTGTTAAGGTCACAGTTGAAACTTTTTTCACAATTTTTATGATGCATTTAAGTCTTGTGTCTTTCCATATTGCGGCTCCTTTTGCCTTTTTATTGCCTCACAGGACAAATAACTTGAATTGAATTGATATATTTTCTGAGTTCCAGTCATTCCACGTCTTTAACTCGACATTATTGATGTTTTAAACTGTTTTAAACTCATTTCACCTCATTTTATTCCATGAGACTTGATTGTTTTTCCTCATGCTCTCTCTTCAATGATCGATGAGTCTGTTTGTCTGGTTTAGTCATTGGTAGGAAGATTCATCTGTGTGTTTGGCCTTTGTTTTGTAAAGTTTTGTTAGGTGGCCAAACTTCTGTATTACAAATTTGATAATTATAACTGATATATAAGAGTCAGGGATGGGCAATATGAAGCAGAAGGGGTTAGGAATATTTGAAGTACAGATGACTGATAGATATATATAATCTGTATTTTTAACATATAAGTTCTTAAACCTTGCCATAGGTCATTAAAATCTCCTTTTTTTCAGAAACAAAGAAGTTATTTTTTAATTAAAACAATCAATACTGGGGAATTCATATTTTTGCAGCTCCTATAAAATATTTTTTGTAATATTTTTGTACATTTTTTTATGCACTTCTTTGGTCTTTGGATTTATCTGATTATAAAACAGGACAAACTGATGATCTGCAAAAAGTGTCTCCAAATGCCAAAATATAAATCATCATGAGTTTTTTTCAAGAAAGTTCATTTTAAGATAGCTGCTTTGGGATGTGGTCCAATCTGATATTTTTTTGTGGGGTGCAAAATTTCTAGCTCTAGTTCTCAATCAACATTTATTAACTCAAACAGAAGAGTAAGACAAACTCAATGACCTGTTTTTAGTTACTTTTTATTGCAAGTGAAAGAGCTCTTAAATTCTATTAAAGTTGATTAAATTTATATTTTTCATCTGTTTTTACAAATGCAATCATCAGTGGAAAAATAAGTTGTTTTTTCAAATCAATCACTGCTGACTATTATATGTATTCTCTTTGAAAATATACTTTTTTAACATGGTCATGGTAGATTTTGTCACATTTATAATTTTAAATTCCAGCAACATCCTAACGTGACTGCATTGAGTAAGTAGAGACCACCAGTTGCCCACCCCTATGCACAGTTGTCACAACAGAGCCTCATAATCCCGACCCAACAATCTCTACCTATGTTGAAAATTGTGATTGGAGCATCCCTAACACGCTCACATGCTTAAAAACACAGATTCACACATGTACAGTTGATCGGCTGCCATGTCCTCACACACACGGCGAGTAGAGCGGTGCCCACACACACACACACACACACACACAGGTAGCAGATACACACTCAGAAACACACAGCAATACAGATTCACACATGTGCTGCTGAGCTGCTGCCAGTCCTTCACACAAACACACTCGGGGGTTTTCTCTCGCTGCGTGGATCTCCAAACACACTGAAAAAAATTAGGCTCTAACACAAATCAAGGGCTTCTCCCATTGGACGGTTTCCACTCACACTCATGCGGGCGATGGTGACGATCTCACACAAGCTCGGAGATGATGATTTGACATATCATGCTGAACAACTGCCAGGCACACGCACACACACCCAGGGTCTCTCTGATTGGACCGCTTCCACGCATCGATGTGGCGATGAAAACGACACTCACTCTCGTATTTGTTGGTACTCACCAGCCTCGGCGAAGGTGATGATCTCCGTCGTCTCCTGAGCATCCCTGCCGTCTCCAGCCCGAGCGGCCGCCGTCGCCCCTGCTCCTCCCCCACCTCCTCCTCCTCCGCGGCCACCCCGCCCTCGCACCTCCTCCTCCCCCTCGATCTGCACGCTGCCGTCCTCAGCCACGCGCCCCACGTGGAGCTTGCGCAGGGCGTTGAGCAGCGCGGCACGCGGCACGGGCCGGGTGATGTTGGGCCGCGCCTGGAGGTGCAACATGTTTAGGATGTGCCTCTTCACCGCCTCCACCACGTCCTGCTGCGCCGCCTCCACTTCCTCCTGCTCGTGCCCCAGCAGGTCATTGTCCAACGATGAAGACGCCGCCGCCGCTGCCGTGACTTCGTTTCTTCTCATCCGGGCCAGGGCGCAGGAGGGGCAGTTGGAAGAGGCGTCCGGAAGGGGCTGGCGATGAGGGTGGATGGTCAAGGAGAGCGGCGGAGCCTGGATTCTGGTCGCCGAGTCCGAGGAGACGCCAAAGGTCTGGACCAGAAGAAGGATGGTCCAGCTGAGCACTGGTAAGACTGACATGACGGCAAGGAGGCGCCTGATTGGCTGCTGGGACGGATTTGGTGATGCTGCCGGATGCAGATGCACGTAAAGATGGAGAAAGTTGAGTTCCGTCCAAAAGTGTCCAAACAAAAAAAAGTCTTCTCCTCTGCTCTCCGGATCCTTCTGTCGCTGTCGTTCTTCTCTCTCTGGAAGTTTGCAAAGTTCAGCCGAGCTCACAGTCCACCTGCGAAAACCGGAGGGAGAAAGAAGCTGTAAAGAAACGAGAGAGAGGAGGACAAAAAAGAAGAAGAAGAAGAAGAAAAAGCACTCAAAACGCCGAGAGAGAAAATGAGTAATCCTTATCTTTTTTGTCAGGGACAGATGGCTGGAAAATGTGGAGGCGTCACGAGAAAGAAAGAAAAAGAAAAAACAACAAAACGAGGAGAAGAAGAAGAGGAAAAAACTCTCAAATGTGATGAATGGATGATGGAAAAGCGCAGAAGGAAAAACTCTGGAGTGCGGAGGATCCTGGTTCCTGGGGTGAAGTCGCTGCAGAGTGTGTGTTCAGAGTGTGTGTGTGTTCGAGAGGCAGTTTGACTAAGTTATCCCAGACGGAGGGAGTTCCTCTCTCTCTCTTTTACCTCTTTTCCCCTCTCTCTCTCTCTCTCTCTGGTGAATGCGTTCCCTCGCTCACCAGTTGAATGGTTTTACCGGAGTGGGCTGGACTCTCTGTCTTTCTCTCCTCGCTCTCTTCTTTCTCTCTCCTCTCTCTCGCCCTGGCAGCCTCCTACAGTAATTATACCTCCATCCCTCCTCCCTCCATCCCTCTCTCTACTCCAGTCTCCTCCCATCTCGCTCTGTGACTCATAGCTCTCCCAACTTTTACCTTCTCCCTCCCTCCTTCTCTCTCTCTCTTTATTTATTTCTCCCCTCCCTCTGTTTGGCTGTTAATGGAGCAGAGCTGGGATTCCTTCATCCCTCCCTCCCCTCCCTCCCTCCCTCCCTCCCGCAGTCGGCTGTGAATGACTTACGTGTTGAGGGGAAAACTCTTGGATGACTTGGACTCTGATGCTGACTCTCCGGTCCATCTGTCTGACTGTCTATCAGTCCATCAGTGTGTCTGTCTGACAGTCTGGATTTGTTTAGTCTGCTGGCCGTTGGGCTTCAGTCAACATGACATCATGCTTCATGACTGCGAGATCTCGCCTCGTCTCGGCGTGGCAGGATCAGCATTTGGCGGCACGTTCGAGGTTTGAGCGAGGGACTCACCGTGCAGGATCCCGCCAGAAGGTGGATAAAGTGCAGCAGTGGAGAAAGGTTCTTACGGGACGACCTAAAAGTCAGCATTACGCAAGTTCCAACAACAAAACAGCCTTTGGTCCTGCTCATTTGGTTTATGCATCATTGCTCAAAAGTTACCGGAAGAAAGTACTCTACTAAAAAGACAGTTGTCATGCAAAGATCTAGCATGATGCTAAGAAGGGAAGTCAGATCATAGCTGTCAAGTCTCCCGTTTTGGCCGGGAAACTACTGTATTTTACCCCCCTTTCCCGCCGTCCTCCCGTATTACTATTTTCTCGTAATTCTAAAAAAAAAAATTCCTCTGCTTCTGCTCCTAACTGATCACTGTCACTAGCCTTGCGAGAAATGCCACCTGCAGTAGCCTGGGTGGCAGTTGTCACGAGGCTAGTGCCGACAGCGGGAACAAACCCGGGACAACAGAGGAGAGAGATGGATGGAATGGAGGAGGGAGAAGGCATTCCTGCGAAAAAAACAAAGAAGTCCTGCAAATATCTCGAAAAATGGGACAGCAAATTTACTTTCCTAAAGAGGAGCAGGATGGGGCACAGTCACGTTGGGGTGGTGGGACAGCTCACAGCAAGCGCTGGAAATTTTTCCTTATTTTCAAATCCAAAACTTGCAGGTATGAGTCAGATCTGCCTACCAAAATTCAGAGTCCAACACTAAAATGGTAAAATGTGGGAGCAACTTGGGGTTAAGTGTCTTGCCCAAGGACACATCCCCATGTGTCGCCCGGAGCTGGGCTTGAACCTGCAACTGACCAAGCGCACTATCCAACTGCACCACCGAAGCCAATGTTCAACTTGACCTGCATCTTCAGTCCATCAGAAAGATAAAGACAAACAACGAAAACCACATTCAGAGAGTTTGAATTTCCATCTTTACAGGCAAATACAAAATCCATGACTTAAAAATTGAACTCTGGAACAATTCAGGAAAAAACCTAATTTAAACATCTGCCTGTGCCCAAACCATCAGTAGAAAGGTGGATCAGGTCGGCCTAACAAACCTTGGAAACATGCCCGATTCATCCAACCATTCATGTCATGGTTATGTGAACAAAGACCTAATACACATCTAGTCAGAAAGATGAACTACAAATGTCTCAAGAGTCTACCAGTAAATCAAGATCTGCAGGTTGGTGGCCCTTGTTGTAGGCTTGCCCACAAGATAATGGAGATTGTCCTTGTCTTACAGAGGTAGGCAACTCAGGACCTTAAGCACCATTAAGGTTGAGCATTAAACATGAGGATAACATGATTCATGCCAAGCCATTCCTGATGTTGTTAGGCAAGGTTATAGCACAAGACTTTGGAAACTTTCCTACTGTGGAGTATGAGCAAAACTTCCTGGATCCGCATCCAGATTTATCACTTCTTTCCCCTCAACTCTTTTGGAGATCCCCTGATCACAAACAAACAAAGGGGAAGTGTTCTGAGAGCTTAAACCCCTGCCAAGGCATTTGTGGAAATGCAAATGTGGAAAACTGCCTTATCCCAACACTGACAGCAAAGCTTTTGAGAGATTCCTGGATCCACATCTGGATTCAGATCAACAACAAAATCCATTCACGTCTTCCTTGCGCCTTGAACAGCTTTCCGTGAAACTATCATCCATTTATGTAGAGAAAGTACTGGGTTATTGATGAGAATGTAGAGCAGTGTTAACAAACCCTTTAAAAAATTCCAGATCAGTTTCTGGATCTTGGCCCATTTCTGACTTTTCCAGAAAACGTTAACGAAATTCGTTCGTAAAAGTTTGAGTTATCCTGTTATCAAGCTCACAAACAAAAACCAGCAAAACACAAGTCTTTGGTGGAGTGAATTAAGGGCAGAGGGTCAATAAAGTTGCGTCAAATAATGCAAGATGACCCAAAAACTCACAGAGAACCCCCCTGACCCTAACAGCAAGGTCTGCCCCCATCAGAAAATCTATACGCCAGGCGAAGTACAACAAGGTGGCCTGATGGACATATTGACAAAAAGAACTGGTGGGAATAGACTGAAATAAAAGTGGACCTCTAACCAACACGTGGACAAGTATTAAAAAATAGAGGAGGGTCAAACTTTCTCTAAATGGACCAACTGATTTGTGCAACTTTGTCAGGACTTGTGTTCTTTAAATAAAAAAGGAATGTTATATCATAATTCCTTCCTCTATTCTCTTGTTCTTTCTCTTATATCTCCTCATTTTTTTTCTCCCTGTGCTTCCTCTCCTTCTTCCTTTTCATGAAAAAACATAAAATTGATATCACAAGCTTAAATTTCCCTTCAGCATTTCTTCGGAGAGAGCAATTTGTGGTTTGACAACTTTTATTTTGAAGAAAGGCCTTGGATAAGGCGCCAACCACACAGAGACAAATTCATCTGCACATGTTTTTAGTCCTATGGGTGCTTTGTCCACATTGATTCGTCGTTTTGGATGACCAAAAACAAACATTTTTGGAAAAACAGGTCCTAGATAAATCTGAAATGCTAAAAATGCATGTGAAAACCTTGACTATAACAGATATAACAACAGAAATATGGCATTTTGCTCGTGCTGCAGGAGCTTCTGACCTCATTTTGGCTATAACAGCAAACTTTTCTTCTCCTCTACGACCACTGAGAGCAACAAGAGGACACGGAGAACGGCGTACGCCAGTGTTTGTTGACATTTCTCATGATGTATGTGGCCACCACATGGACAAGCCAGAATTTTGCACTGTGATTGGCTACTTGCCATGTTAGACTTGGGCCTTGTGTAAAATCAATGTGGAGGTTTCTGTTATTTTTTTTTTTAGTTCAATTGTTTCTTAATGTAAGATGCCATAGTTTGGTAGAACTTGAAATTGTATCTCTAGACTTAACCTTGATATTTGCTTTAAAGAAATAATTGGATTGCACTGAAGTTTGTTTTTTTGTTAGATAAAATGGGGGTTGGCAAATTAATTAAAATGTATCTGTGGATGTAACAGGGCAAAGAAATACAAGTCACTTCAATGTCTGCACAGTTGCTCTTAATAAAGAAATTGGATGGATGTATTTAAAAGGATCTTGACTTTGTGACCCCTTTAACTTTGTGGGTGTTAGTGGTGAAATTGGGAGTTTGTCATTCTTGGAAGAGATGACAGAAAGTATCTGAAAACCCTTTATTAAAGGGGTGGGAGAAAAAATCGATTCACATAAGTATCAGAATTTCTCGTTTCAGCTGGTTAAAATATATTGCTGAATAAATCCTAAAAACGGACTCACATGTGATGTGTATTTTTCCTCATAAATCCTAACAACAGACTCACATGTGATGTGTATTTTTTCTAATATGGTCTAAAGATTTCAAATGATCTGCAATATTGTAGAATCGCAATCAGCACCTAAAAATCGGAAAAAATTGAATCGGGAGAAAAGTGTATCATCCAAGCCCTACTTTATATCCTCACTAATGTTCTACCTTTTCTAAACAAATCTTTCTGGACTATTTTGTGTATTGTATTTGGTTTGTTGCTGGCTAAACATTAATGAATGCTTGGGGAAAAACCCTTGTATTGGTCTTTGTGTGAGACCTCTAGGTTACAAAACGTTAGGCCAGGTTTACATGGAGCCATGGTGACCTAATATGCAAAGATTTGTCCTTTGAGTATTTAAACTTGATCTGCTTTCAGACAGAGATGCTAGAAATGAATGAAACTGTTGTAGTGTGTATGCCAGTCCAGTAGATGGCAATGTAGTTTTGCAGAAAAACAGAAGTGTTACCACACACGTACGAACAAGAAATACTTTTCACAAACAACAATGGCGAGTAAACGCACGAAGATGTAGGAGTTTTCTCGTCTAGAAAACAAATCTGGATAGTTTTGTTTGGATAAGAAACCGAGCACAGTTTGCAGCACACATTACACGATAGATGACAGAGGCTGTTGTAGTTCCTTCTTGTGAAAGAGTACTGTGCATGCTGTGACGTCAGCGTTTCATCCTGAAACACTCTGACCCCATCCACACAAAGACAAAACGCTTAACAGTTTCCAAAACGATGGTCATAAAGACGAAGGCGTCTCAGAAAATGTGTGCGTCTACATGAATGCACTTGATACGTATGAATACGCTGTAAAACACATGCCAGATCTCTAGGAGCGCTGTAACAACATGACGGAAACGAGCGGAAACAGACGAAAACAGTGGGCATGCGCACTTGTGGCAAAAGTTGTAAACAGAGATTGTGATAAAGTGATCATAAAGTGCCATAATGTGTCCTCGATAATTGTTTGTTCAACTCGGTGGTGATTGAGAAGAAGGAGATTTTGCCGCAACAGGGATAGTAGGGTCACTAGCTTCATCAGCGCCGTTGTTGTCGTTGCCGCATGTGGCGCATGCGTGTCAATGAAGATATGAAACTATGACGTAAGCGTATCTGAAAACTTGCGGAGAGCCAGTAATCAGCTGCGTATACGGCATTTCAAAATCTTTCCACTCTGGAAACTGATCGTTTACAGACCCCCAAAATGCCGTCTTCGTATGGATGATACGCAAATTCATCAAAAAACATATGCGTTCAGACCTCTGTTTGTCTTTGTGTGGATGGGGTCTCTGACTCTGGTTTACAGCATTGATAGCTCTCCACCCTGGACCCTGGTTTTGAAAGTTTGCGGATTCAAGCACTCCGTATACTGTTTCCGTGCAAGAAGGAGGCCAAAACACAATGAAAACTTACCGGATTTGGCAGTATTGTAAACAGCCCCTTAATCCTGAGTCCTATTCTAACCCTCGCTCTCACTCTAACATAGCTCTTCACCTCCTCACTCATTCTCCTACTTACTTTACATCCTTATATGGTTGTGCCAAGCTTTTGAACAACCACCTTTAAGATGCCTGAGGTGGAACAATAATTCGAGGAGTCATCATCAGAAGTCATCTGAGAACATTTTCCATGTGGAGCAGTTCTCTTTGTTATGATACATACCCAAGACCCAACAGGTATCTACCATGAGATGGAAAAAGTTCCTCATGCAGGGAGGCTCCTGCAGAGGATAAACCTACAACAAAGAGATCAGAGAGGTTATCCTCCTTGATCCTACAGTTAAAATGTGACTGACTATCAAGAGTTTATGGACTGAAATTGTCCTCTAAAATCAAAGTCTCTTCTACTGTGTAAAGTTCAGATCCTAAAGGCACGAGAATTGTCTTACATCCATCTTGGCTGCTGAGGAAGGCACAACAGAAACAAGTATATGCAGCAACACTAGCATTTACTCTGTTAACGTCTTAAAATCTGGGAAATGTCATGTTTCTGTATCGTTGTAAATGGAAAATTTCTGTAACCTTTGAAGAAGAAAATTCTATAAATGTGGGATATTTTCGCAAATGGTGTGACTAACAGAAATTTTATCTGCCAAAGGTGTGTGTGGCGGGGATAAAAAATGGAAACCGCTGCCGCTACCTACCCCCTTCTCCCCTAACTCATTTCCTTCATATTTGTCTCATGTCATGGTTTGTTTTCCTCCCTTATATCCACACACCCACCTTTAAGATATCATCTGTCACTCTGAGAAATGAAATTCCAGGATGTTAGGATGTGTCCCATAGAGAGGAAACTCTTCAAAAGTTATCTGAGGACATTTTCCATGAAGAGCACAGGTAGAGCTTCCTCTTTGTTTTATCGTATACAGGGACCCTGCATGGTCCCATCATGAGATGGAAAAACTTCCTCCAACAGGAGCATATTTGTCTGACAAATGACAAGAACAAATGCTAAGACTGGAGAGATTGTTTGTATCAACTTAAAGAACACTACGTAGAATTTTGCACTAAATGAATATAAGAAATGACTCAATCTATGCTTCCGATATAAAAAGCAAAGCTAGGAAAATCCCTCATCTTTGTAGTTTAACAGGGCATTTCTTGTCCATCACCAGTAACCCTGATCAAACCATGCTTGTGGGTTGGTTTGGAAGCTGGAGAGGAGCCTGCTGACCTACTGGGACAATGCTACTGGCAACTGTAAGGGCATCCTTGACTCCGGAGCCTTGGGGTGTTGGGTTACACCCCTGCCCTTAGACATTAGAGCCCCATTTCCACCGGGGGGTTCAGTTTGGTTCGTCTTGGTACGGCTCACTTTTTACGCCGTTTCCATAGCCTAAAACCGGGACAGGACCCCTTATAAGCAAACCGTACTGTCCTACTTTTTGGGACCCTTAAGTTGGGGTGCCTAGCATACTGATCCGACCCCAGAAGGTGGAGCTAGAAACACTGCAGTCCGTTGATTGGTCAAAGGAGACATCACTTCCCGAGCAACAGCGAAACAACACATAACCCTGCCATGTTTAAATCTTCACTCGTCTTTGAGAAGATTACTCTTGCGGCACACAGCCTTCTCTGAAACAAAGCTTGGTTGCACTTCGTAACAAAAAGCCACATGCTGACCCCAAAGAAGAATTGCTGGATGTTTCCATCGTTGCTCTTTGTTTACTGTGTCACGTTTTCTTCTTCGTCGTATTTAATAGCTAGGTACACTGTGTCGCGCTGCTATGACGTCATGCTATTGGCATATGGCTTAAATGCTGCCTATCAAGTAGGGTTCTGTTGGCTGTGGAAACGCAAATAGGATCAGGCTTTACCAATCCAGCCTGAGCCAAAACCATGCCAATCCAAACCAGACCACGTAGTGGAAACGGGGCTTAGGTCTTAGTTTCTGATTCCCGCTTTGGGATTCGTACACGTCATCTGCATATTCTCTCACCCAGGTTCCCCTCATTTGTCTTGATGAAAGTCCATTAAGAGTTTACGTTCTTAACTCCCCAGGGTTATGGCACACTCTCTCTGGTGGCTAAATTCATCACTTTCTCTTGTGAATTGCAGGCCATCATGGCGATGGAGCTTCAGGCAGAAACCACGAGCGGAACCAAAGGGCCAACATGAAGATAGTGGATCTCTCCTCTGCAACAGCTCATCAAGCACCCAACGGGGAGCCATTTGTGTCAGATGTAGAAGGATTTAGAGTTTAATCAGCTCTGCCAACATACTCCAAGACGTGCTTCACAGGAGCGAGAGAAAAAGAGAAGATATACTCCATTAATCTGATTCTTTGCACCGAGGGAGTTTGGCTAGCTGCTCCACCAGAAGCACTACAGAGCAGGTCTCCAGCTACCAATGGTTCAGTCGGGACTTCAACTTTTCAGTCCCCAACCCAAGTCATTTTGGACTAAGCTACTACCACCCCAGAAGGCCCAATGGACAGATAAAGAGGTGAGCGGAAAGATAAACAGATGATTGGATGAATGGACGTACAGATGAGTGAATGAATAGTTGGATGTGTTTTTTATTGGTCAATGGACGTTTTAAGGGATCTCTACAAGTGTTATTTTTGTTGACTAATTATTTTGGTCAACAACGTTTATTCCCCTGACGAAAACAAGACTGTAGTTTATGGCCTAGAAATAAAATCCCAGATTTTTTTCCACAACACTCAATTTAAGATTTTAATCGATTTTTTCCCCCACCTAAAAGAAACAAAACTTCCAGTGACATAAAAATTGCACAAATCAGGTTTTGCCTTTATGTTGTCTAAATGTTTCCCTCTTATGCTGCATTCACACCGCAAGCGACCCAGCTACCAAAATCGCGTCGCCCACTGATGTAGGGTCGCACGTCCATAAATACCTCATTTTGGTCAACGTTGCCATCGGCTGTCGCTCGGTGACGTCACATCCGCTCGAGTTTCACCGCGATCATATCATATATCACATAATAGGATGTATAAGCGGACATTATTCCAGCTGTATCCTTTTTATTCACTTATCAACCACAAAACACTGCAGCTGATGCCCTGCAGCAGCATTATCTGTGAGTTTCCTGCGGTCCGTCTCGGCGGAACTAATGTCCTCACTGACATTAGTTCCGCCTAGACGGACCTCATCCGCCCTGTAGTCCGGATGAATAACTGTCTGTCTAGGGTACCGTCACACGTACACACACCGCTGATTGGCTGATGCTGCACAGCCACACACGACATCGCCTGAATAGATCAACTTTTTTTTTAACTTTGACATCGCGCGACAAGTGAAGTGATCGTCTTGAACGCGGCCATCGCATCGCGGAAGGGTTAGCCCCGCCCCATCGCGGCTGTACATTGACTTTGAATGGAGAGTGATCGCCGAGGTAGTACAAGTAGCGTCGAGTGTGAACGCACCTTTAAAGTCAAAGTCTGGGTCATAAAAGTTTGATTATGTAGCATAAACGTAGGCAGGTTTGTCTACATAAACACTAAAAGGCTGAAGTATTTTTACAGTATTAGCATGAAATTCTTTGATCAATATTTAATCTACTTAAATAACAAATACAAGCCTATAAAAGTGCTTGTGCAAACCCTACAAGGCCGACCATCATGATAATTGTCATTTTTTTCAAAAATTGCAACTACTTAGAATTGGACTAAGACAAGAAAAAAAAAACTTGATTTTTCATTTTTTAAATCTTCTGCAGAAAATAATTCAAATTAGTCAATTTAATCCATTTTTTTGCCCTGCTCTACTATAACTAAAAAAAACAAGTGTACATGGACAAAAACTAAAAGTAAATTAATCACATTTCTGTCAAGAGATAAAAACAATGCTAAAATGTCTGACAGAGGCTTAATCCAATCAGATCTAATTTAGTCATGTAGAAAGTAGGACAAGTTAGGAATATATCCAATCACAGCTGCCTTAGCTTGGTGGTGGTGGGATTCAAGTGTAAAACATGACTGCAGAAATTTGAGGAAACATAAAAAATGCCTTACACTTACACTTTAGTAGAATGAATTTACAATAGATTTCATCCACTAAACTGTTTTGAAATTCCGTAAACTAAAATTAAACTTAAATAAAACAGTTTAGAAGACTAAATTATGACTAAAATTGGAAGATATTTTCAGCAAAAGACTAAAACTTGGATTAAAAAGTGCTGTCAAAATTAACAGTGGTCCATAATGGGGTCTCTAAATGGTTCGACAATAGATGAATTTAGGAAAACATGGCTAACAGTAGATGAGTTTTAGCAGATGTTTTACTGTGTGAAATTTGATGAGAGTCAAAGTTCCCATATTAAGGGTTTTACTGAGGCTTTTAGATTCTTTTGTTAAGGGTAGATTTAGGAGTGAGCTAAATGGTTTGACTGATGGTATTATAATCACTTTTTTGGTAAGAGAGAAGGGCATTAGCAGTTCCAAGGAAGAGTTTTGGGGGGTTAATCGGAAAATCTGTTTCTGGCTTGATCAAGGGGATTGTAATTCTGAATATGTTTTAACGTTTTATTGTTTTTTAGGGGGTTATTAAAGACTTTAAGGTAATTTATGACCCTACATGTTTTGTTCGCCTCACTTCCCCCCTCTCTGTTATTACATCACACTGTCCCTCGCCCCTCTCTCTCTTTCATGTGGTCCATTATTGTGGGGAACCCGCAGAGCAGCGTCAGACCTGAGTGTAGAGGAAGCTGAGAAGACGCAGGGTTACACACCGAAGCTTCAGACGTCTGGGATTCTCCCGTCGCTGTTATGACATCATCACGCCGGGGGAAAGTGTGTGTGACTCGACTGTTGTCTGAACGCTTTAAGAGAAATCTCCAGCTCATGCCTGCGTGAGGTCACCGCGCTCTGAGTTGCCATATAAAGGCGTTGGACGGTGTATTAAAGACGTTAACATGTCTGCACGGGTGCCGTCTTTAAATAACTCAACAAACCGTGAGTCATGAGCGTGTCGTAACGCCGCCAGCCTCGCCGGTTCACACTGCTTTTTAAGTCGCCTCCGGGGCTGAAAAAAAACCCTCATTCAGAAGACATCAGGAGCAGCTGGGAAAGTACAAATGAGGTTTAGATGAACCTTTTCAACTCCACATGCTCCATCATTATGTCCTTGTGTTGTTCAAAACCGCAAAACTTTATTTAGAGTTTGAACCAAGTCCCAAAGTTCTCCAAACTAAACAAACTATTCGGGGGGAGGAGGGGGTCTCAACGTTTCTATCTGAGCACGGAGCAGTTTGGATTACAAAAGGTGAAAGCGAAATAAATCTTCAATTAAGTTGTTTAATTTCCACCTCAATCACCAAGTAAAGTTTGGCAGAGATTAAATAACACTGATTATAGCTGAACAAATCCCACATAAAAGCAGAGCAAACAAATAACAGAGTGAAGAAAAGGTTATTTTGTGTTTGAGTCGGTCATTAAACTATTTCAGTAATGAAATAAAGGTTCAGAGGAGCTCAGGGGTTTACCGCAAGCTCAATATACTCGGCCTTTCTCTAAGTGAGCTGGCTCGACAAAACTTTAAACTCCTTTTAGATAAATTTGTGAAGCTGGCTCACTCTCACGTCGGGCCTGGATGCTTTCACAAAGATCTGACGTTTTCAGAGAGGAGACAACAAATGACAACTAAACATTTATACTTAGGCATGAGATCAGGAAAAGCTAAAGACGAACTGAATGTAATCATGAGGAATTACCCGTGAGTGTCCGTACTGCCTGGAGTGCGAAGTTGCACGATGTGGTGCAACATTCTGGCCCAATGCCCCATTTCTTTTCCCCCACTGTCTCAAGGGAAAGAGGGACTTTCTTTGTTTTCTTTGGCTTTTCTCACTCAGTGGAGCTGATTAATCAGTCTAAAAACTGAGGAGATAGAGTTTTAGAGAGTGACATAACTTCATTTTTATGGGGACATAAAGACTCTGCTACCCATGAGCACGCGCGGCGACTGTCGTAATGCTGCGTTCCAGTAACCTCGGAACTGGGAGTGACATCATCTCCGACTTATCGGCGTTCCAGTTGAAGTCGCTAAAAAACATGCCGATCTACCAGGCTATTGTTAGCTGTTGTTAGCACGCCCTGCATTGTTGTTCACAAGTTTCACATGAAGAATGTGATTATCACTATGGCAGCATTTTTGTAAATATAAGTCTAACAATACTGTGTATACAGCTGATCTAGAGCGACACACCCCAGTCAGAAGTGCAAATAAATTGATTATTACAGGAGCTAAATAACTGTTCACACTGGGAGCATCCATCTTCCATTGTCAACTCAGGGATGGCGAGGTTTCACCGAGTTCCCAGTAGACTTTGGGGGACGTTCCAGTTGCAGTTTCCTACTCGGAACTTGGAAATCCCAACTTCCGAGTACAACTGGAACACACCACAAGCCAAAGCGTGTGTTTGTTGTGATGCTAATGAATGCAGCTCGGACCTTCCTCAGAACTCTGCATTGCTTTACAACTTCTTTTTTCAACAACTTACAGGATGCGAAGCGACAAGGTAATGTATCTCTTTCTAGTTACGTAGCGGTAGTTTTTGATGTGTGACAACAAGCAATTTTTGGAAAACTTAGTATCGTAGTTTTGTAGCCGGCTATATATGGCTACTTACAGCCCGGTGCTCTAAGACGTGTCTGAATAATATAAATTTGCTCTAGTTTTAATGTCTTGTTCCCGAAGTTGAGTATCCAGGCCAGTACAGCCCTGTCCAACCAGACCGGAAGGCTAAGGAATAGCATTTATAGATAACCTATTTTGATGCTATAAAACTCATCTTAAAGTGTGTATTTCCATCAGGCATATATCTAAAAATGAGACTTTTTTGTAATTACTTAGAAACTCCTCACAGCCCCTTTAATATTGAGGGAGAAACTTTGTTTGGCTTAACAGATAGATGTGTATTGACAAGCCTTTAAGGCCACTAATCATCAGCGCTAAGTAACGTTACTTCAGCTGTACAGTAAAAGCTTCCAATGTTCTGTTTACAAGAGGAAATACAGGGCTGTTGATATTTTTTTAGCACTGTTCCTGATGATGTGGCCTCAAGAACTCTGTTGAGGCCCTCTTCGGCTGGTCCCGTGCTGGGTTGTCATTTTCTGGGGGCCATTTCACTTTCTCTTTCTGGGGCCCTGGGGTGATGCTGGGAGAGTTCCTCCTTTGGCTATGGACTGGGACAGATGCCAAGAAGTCACACTGTTGGGTGTGTCTGTTTTACACTAAGGTCCCATTTACGCAACAACGTTGTCGCCAGAAGGACAAAGGGTTTTCCTTGGTATCGTCAAAGCACTGAGCGTTGGCATGTGGCCCTTTTCCACTAGCACACCTTGGCCCTACTCTACTCGGCCCTACTCTATTTGCAGCGTGTTTCCACTAGCCTGGTACCTCCTAAAACAAGCTAGTTTTACTACTACTACTGATTGGTCGGACAATGTTGTCAACGATGAGTCATGAGCGTGACCTGCAGCCTTCTTCTGCTTTCCTTTGTTACTCGGTTTGTGACAAAAAGCCACAGATTGTTGTGTCAAAATGACGTCACTGCAGTGCCGCTCAGCCGTTTACAGCGACACTGCACCCCATTGGACAGGCGACTGGGGCTAATTGAAAAGCAGCACAAGGCGAGTAGAGTAGAGCCGGGTAGAGTCGAGTAGAGTAGAGTAGGGCTAATGGAAAAGGGTCGATGGAGACAGTGTGAAAACAATGCTTGTTGACACGGATCTAAGAGAACAACTGAAAATGTGAAAGTGTGCATGCCAGGCCAGTAGGTGGCGATGTAGGTTTGTGGTGAAACAGCGGTGTTACAACGCATGTTTGCACACTAACACTTTACCGTGAAGACAAACCGTTAAGTCATGTTCCTTGGAGAATATAACAAATACGTCTCCGCTAGTCAGATTATTGATGCAGCAAATCCACATTTCGTTGGAGGAGTGATAACAAAGCTAGCGCAGTAAGCAGCACACATGTTGCTCGGTAATCGGCCATAGCTGTTGTTGTCATTGTTCTTTTGTGTATATGCAACCTTTATCTTAAACAGTACTGCATGTCGCCATTTTCATTGAAAAAGCTGATTCCTGTTTAGATGGATACGAAACCATTTTCAAAACTTTTCACTCTGGACTGCGGTTAAAAAAGTTTGCATATTCAGGCACTTTGGGCACAGCTCTTGTGTCACCTGAAGGCATAAACAAAATTTTAGTCCCAACCATGTGCTCTTCCTGGATTGTTGTATCTTCAGTCCACCACATATCAATCAAACATGTTAGATGTGAAAGTGACCTTCCACCAGCACGGACCACACCATCAAGAAGACGACTTTAACAGCTGTCTGTTAATAATGTTAGAAAATGAATTTAAATTTTTGACATTTTTACCTCCGCCAAGGAGGTTATGCTATGGCATCCGTTTTTTTGTTTCACTGTTAGCAACGTAACTCAAAAAGTTATTCACGGATTTCGATGAAATTTTCAGGAAATGTCCAGATTGGGACAAGGAACAAATGATTCAATTTTGGGAGTGATCCGGATCAGCGTAAAACCGCCATGATGGAAAATGTGATTTTCGTGAATAACTACCAAACTAAAATAGATATCATTATGACTCCAATTGCTAATGGTATGTTTTCATGGTCAAGGAATCTAAATATGTAGATGAAATAAAGATAGGACTAATATTTATGGTGAAAATCCCAATATGGGTGAGGACCTTTGCGCTGTCTTAGTGCTTTTCTAGTTTAAACATCTCATCAATGAGGACTTTGGCAAACTTTCTTGATAGGATAGGAAGATAGGAAGAAAGGCAAGATTGAAGAAGGGTGGGAGGGGTGTGCCGTTCAAGTGAAACAAAGGGAGGAAATGGTTTGGTTTGAATTTGTAGGAACGCGGGAAGAGGTGTGGTTGAGGCGTGGTGCTGCTCCTGATACTTTGCTATAAGAGCATCACTAAACCCACAAGTTATTATGTGTTTCCTGTCAATGTAATGGCAGAGCTCTATCACAGTCTTGGTACACATGCCTGGTATAAATGGAGGAAAAATGTCAAATAGTGCAGATGTATATGTAATAAACATGCTGTGATAATTTAAAGTTGTCATCGGGCTTCTTTTGGTTTTCTTGTTCATTTTATATGGTTAGAAAGGTATTTTAAATTCTTTAAGATGAGCATTTAATTGCAAAATTAAGTAATTACTGTTATTGAAGTATTGTTAATATGTATATTTTCATGAATATGGCTGGGGACAGTGATTGTCGCACAGATTAATGCAGATTGAACTGCTCCATCTAGTGGCCTTCAGACGCACCGCCCCTCGTGTGACCTCAGAGAACCTTTGCATACCTGTGACTCTGTTTATTTCCATGTTTATACTTTTGTTTTTATTTCTTTTCCAGTTTCCTCTTTGCACTTCCTTCTCTGTCTTAATGATCACTCTTCTTCTCCTGTCTTTTTCCATCCAGGTTTTTTTCCTCCTGTCCCACAATTTTCTTTATTTTATTCATTCTTTCTATCGTCCTTTTCTCTGTTAAACCTCCTTTACTTCCATTCTTCCTCTCCCTCTGAAGCGCCCTGTGGAGGTGCAGTCTCATTTACTACCTCGCTGCATCGCACACACCAAACACACGCCGAAGTGTGTGATGGATAGCACAGCCCTGACCTCTCGCAGTGGGAGAAATGAAAGAGACTCTGCTCTTTTTCTCTCTCTCGCTCGCTCGCTGAGGAAGAGGAGGGAGAGGAGGAGGAAAACTTTACTACGATCTAAAGATGGCAAGCTTACCCGCCTCTACATTCAGAGGAGAGAGTAAAAATAAAACCATCCAGGAGGAGAGGAGGGAAGGTGGGAAAAGAGAGGAAGGAAAGGAGGAGGAAGAGTAGAAGAAGAAGAGAAAGTTTTAGTGAACTGAAAAAGGACTGGACAGGAACAAACAAAATGTTCAGATTCACACGTGCACGCAAAAGACAACCTCTGGTCAAGGCCAACGCTGACGTGGGAGAACTGCAGTTCCTTGAGTGTCCACTAGAGGCTGTGTTCAAAGTAGGAGAGGTTGAATTGACCCTCCATCTTCATTTGTCCATTTTAACAGCTTTATAAATGTCTTTACAGCCTGCTTTAACAAATAGCTTCAGTTCTTAATGAATCTTTATGCTCTCAGTGTAGGAGGTGATCTTGTTTGTATTGTGTTTGTTTTATTCCAAAATAAGACATTAAGATTTGGAAAATTAGAGTCATGATTGACTTGGATACAGGTTTGTGTAGAGTCACTGTTACTGGAATTGCCTCAGGTCTAGGCCTGTCAAGATATAAAAATTTTGCTGGACGATAAATGTCAAAAAAATTATTCCCGATGAACGATATGATGGTCAATATTATATTAAAACATCATTTTTTTATTAATGTAATTTTTATATATCTCATAATGAAGTGATTACACTGTGTAAAAAGCAATGAACTTTAATTTCTTAAGAGTATTTATCTGTATTTTGGAAGGTCAAGAGCTCTTAAATAGAATAAATTAAACAATATAATAAATCAATAAACAAAAAAAGAGAAAAAAACAATGAACATGAAATGGACTCTCTTTTGTGAATATAACAATCAGTATAATAATCAAAAAATAAAAAAATAGACCGTGTTTCTGTAAAGAAAAAATCAAAACTCCAATAAAAACACACAGAAAAATAAAAACAATAAATAAAATGGAGTTTATACAGTTCCGGAATTGATTGTGACATGTTTGTTCTCCCAGTCAATTGAAAGTACTGTCTGTCAAACGTTTGTAACATTTCCTGAAATGGTGGCTTTTCAACGGTATTGAAGGGCTGCATTTCACATTCTTCTGCAATGTAGCAAACACTGTCTGTGAGCGCGCACCATTTTGCACTGCTTTATTTATATTAATATAAAATATAAAATGTATATAAATATAAATTTATATTAATAAAGGCCCCTCCTCCCCCCACAAAGATTGAATGAATGACAGATGGATCCCTTCACTCAATCCGCTATAGAACCAATGCACAAGAGGAGGAAAACAAACATGCATATGCACATGTCAAATTATCAAGGCCCGCAAACTTACCAAGGATGTTTTTATTTATTGTGCGGTTAATTGATTTATTGATTATCGTGACAGGCCTACTCAAGTCCCACCTCTATATGACCTCTATTTCTAGAAGGTTGATCTAAAGGTCAGTAAGGCAGCATCCATGGATCGGAAAATCAAATGGCTGACGTCATCATTCGTTTTTCTTTTTTACACTTGATGTTCCACGCAAGCAACAGGGGAGGCCATGAGCTGTTTTTGGGTTGTTCATACGTCCATGTGAGTCAAGGCCTTGTGAACACAATATCCCAGATATGATAGTACAAACCAATATTGTGTGTACCATTCATATAACTGCTAATATATCTGAATAACTGCCGATCTCCACTTATGTAAGGCAACCTGTTGCTAGAGCCTGAAAGCCTTAATCCAAAGACTTCCAAAATCAAGGTCCAGAGCTAAAAGTTTTGAAAATGTTTCTGTATCCATTTCATGTAAACAGGAATTTCTGTTGTCAGGAAAACCGCAGTACTCTTTGGGATAAAGGTAGCACAAACACATAGGAACAGCAACAACTTGTTTTGAGCAGGGCTGAAACACAGGGGTTTAAAGGCATGAAAAAGTCCAACATTTGAAAGAGTTATTTAGCTGGAAACTCAATAAAAATGTTCCAACTAGAAACATTTCCAAGTGGGCAGAGCTATGATAAGTCTTAATCATTTCTGTAAATGTCCTTTTTATGTACTTCTCAATGTTTTGGTGAAAAATAAATAAAATATTGCTTTATAACCAGTAAATGCTCAGTAACTTTGGTTTTTAAAATGGGCCAAGTTCGCTTTAATTCCATAATCAATTAATTTGATTCAGTTATGCTTCTTGCAGTTGACTTGAATGCTGATATGAAGTGATTATGACAACTTTATTTATTTATTCTCTTTGTTATTTGTCACATTGTTATCATTGAGCTGAGGGCACACAAACTTGTAGACGATATAGGCCAGTGGTTCCCAAACTTTTCACAGCCTGTACCCCTTCCGACACTTGACCTCCAGCCATGTACCCCCAACTCTCATGCACTTATAACACCGAGAAAAATAAATGTTTAAGCCTGCTGCACTCCGACCTCCCACATTTTACATGCATAACATACAAATAAAACCTATTAAAGTGAATTATTTCTGACCAAATACATTGATTTACCAGCAATGTCAGTGGGCAACGCCAGTCCACTATTGAAAAGGAAATGTACATTTCTGAAACATTTTCATTAATGAACTTAAAGCTTTAATTAAAAGGCTGTCTGACTGAACTTACTGTATGATATTTCAAGAATCTTAGATAATTTAGGACAGATTTCCCTCTCAAAGATGCCTCAGCCTCTCTGCCAACACTTCAGGCCTTTATTAAAGCTCACAATACAAACATTTATCAGTTTAAACTTGAACTACTGAAACAACTGTTTAGACCTGACAGTTTTTCACGTACCCCCTACATCACTTCGCGTACCCCAGTTTGGGAACCACTGATGTAGGCAAAATCATGCTGTTGACCGTATTAGGGCGACTTCCTTATTGGGGAATGATGAACCCATTTCACGGTCTGCTACACAACAGCACTATTTTGACTCACCAGCTGCTAAATCAGCTTTTATAACAAAACCCTTGGACTGATCAGCAGGAGTAAACGTCATCAAGCATCACCACTTATCAGTTCTCATATCCTGGTCTTCAGGCTCTGTGGGGGGGCCCGAAACACCCGAACAGCCTCTGGGCTTCAAAGAACCAGCCAGTGCACACATACACTCACTCTGAACACGGATGACTCCACATGTTGAGTAAATACAGAAGAAAGACCCTCAAAACTCTCACTGCAGGAACGCCGTCTGAGTCAAGGATCTGTGTGAGCTGGCGTGCAGACACTCGGCTGCTGCTGGAGCTCTTTCCCTTTCTGTTTCTCTGTGTCTCTCGTCCAAAATCCCCCCGAGGTTCCTGGCAGTGTCACAGTCACTGCTGTTTAACCTCCCGCCCTGCTGAATCAGCCTTTCTCCTGCGTGTAAAACAAAGATTTTTTATTACAAACACAAAGCTTTACGAGCATAAGACTACCAGGGAAATGATGCGGCAGAGGGAACAGGCCCTTTTCTGCTGCAGGAAACTGAAATTTTACTGAAAGGTATCAAGATATTTTTTTTTACCATAAAAGGTAGTTTGATTTATAGTTAGATCTACACGACAACACAAGACACTACAGGGCTCCAAAGTGCGACCACGCCCAAAAGATGCACCTGGTGCCCGGGATGAAAACATTGACTCCTGTTGCCTCCGATGACTCCTATCATCTCTTTCTCTCTCTCAAATGAAAAGTTAAGTAGTTGAGAAAGCAAATTTCAATATGCCAACAAACGTAATATAGTCTATTTAAGTTGACAAAAGTAACTGCAGCAGCAGATAAGAACAGACAAAACACAGCACCTGCTTCCTCTGTTCCTCCGTTTTACAGCAAAGCCAGCACACACACGCACAGCCCTCAGTAATCATCCAATCAGCTGTTAATATGCAAATGAGCCCAGACTGTGGTGTCAGGTTTCAGCACGGAGCGGTAACTGAAGAAGCAGCAAAGCTCTGACAAATTCGTTGTAGTGACTGTAAGATAATGAATAATTAACAACGATAACAAGCAAAACAAAGTAACAAACTATAACATTATTTGTTCAGTCCTTTCTCCTGTTAAGTGGAAAGTTTCTTAGTCACACTGACAGAGATGAGTGTTCACGTCCAGTGAGAACAAATGACCTGACAGCCTCCAACTGTACATAAAGCACAGCCTCCAACTGTACATAAAGCTGGGCTGTAAATAAAAAAATTCCAAAACAAGAGGGGGAAAAAGAAAAGTAATGAAATGTTCTGCCCTGTATGTAGTTTTTTTATAAATTAGTTTGAGAATTTTATTATTTAGGCCTACCTTAGTTTCAGTTTTGTAAATATCGCCTATAGTGTGTGAAATCTTATTCTAGGTTCAAATTTATTGAAGAATAAGACCATCCAGTTAAATGTTATGTTGTCGGTTGTTAAAATCTGGATATTTATTTCATTTTTCCAGTTCACTAAAGCACCTTAAACATTAGGTATTTTTATTTTGAAATATTTTATTCAATTTCAGATGTTTGAGTTTGAAATATTAAATTTCAGTTTAGTAAAGCACTATTATTCGGAAACGTTTTATTTTGCTTAATGTCTTAGTTTGAATTTGTAAATTTCATTCAGTGAAATACTTTAAATGCTCTGTTTTCTTTAATATGTAATTTTGCTTCAAATAAAGAAAAGTATTCTTTACTAGGGCTGTCACTTTAGTGCATTAATTAGATTAATTAATTACACCGCAAATTAATGCATTAAAAAATTAATCGAGATTAATCATAGCACATGAACATTTTGATATTGTCCAGCTGGAGGACCCGTACATGGCAGTGGCACATGTCACTTCACACATGCGTCTCTAGTCAAACCAAACAAAGCCTAGGTGACAACAGGAATGGCATATTTAAGACTTAGTCTTATTTTATTTTTGAATTTATTTATCTATATTTACTGAATTCTTTCATAATGCATCAGGCCTAATTGTTTTGCTGGATGTCCTCGACCTGTTTCTTATTTTGAATTTGATTTATGAAACACACTTAAAGTGTAATTTGAGTTGCCTGATTGAGTTTAGAATTTTCTGAACAAGTTGCCCTGACTTTGGTTTTATTTAGTCACCAATAAAAATGTGGATTTACAAATCTTCACTTCTCAGTGTGTTCATTTGATTAGTCCTGCACTACAATTTTATAAAAGCCTAGAATTCAAATTCTTTATTTGGGTACTTTAAGCAGATATGAGATTAAAATGTGATTAATTAGATTAATTAATTATAAATCTGGTAATTAATTAGATTAATTTTTTTAATCGTCTGACAGCACTATTCTTTACATCTTATTCTTGTTTCAAAATCATTTACATTATATATGTATTGTATTTAAAAATCCTTTGCATTATATAACAGTTATAGAGAGAGCTAAAATGGTGACCTTATGGCGTTAAAGGTGACACTGAAAAATTTGGGTGCACCTAATCTTTGTGCTGGTGCAGCTTCTAAAATGTTTTAGGTGCACCGTTGCAACCAATGCGAGCCAGTCTGGAGCTCTGCACTCACACACTCTCTTGACTGTCTCACTCATTAATATATCCTTACATGTGTTATCCAGAGCGCCGCTAAGCTGTCCAATCAAACACAGTCCCACCGTGAGCAGAGCGAGAGCGAAGCAGTGCAAGGAAAACAAGTGGGAGCCGGAGCTCTTCTGAATCACTACGGCATCGGCTCTCAGAGCCTTTTGAGCATGACACATCACTATCTTCAACTGCTTTGATTTGCAGAGATAACCTCTTTGTATTTGGCAGGAGTTCTCTGATTAAAATACAACACAGCAACATAATCTGCAGAAGGAGGCCCTCAAACCTCCTCTGATGGTCCACCTCGAGGTCCTGTCCATAAAAAATCTCCCACAGACGCTGAAGGACGTCCCTCCTTCACCACAATCATTCCAAACCAAACTTTCACGTTGGCCTTTTGCAACTTTTTGGCACTTCCTCTGAGTGCGTCATCACATCCGAACGTCACTGACTCCCTTTCTTTGATATTAAAAATATTGATCCTCACACGTCTTAAATGCACAAATATCTGAGGGCTAACCGTCCTCGGAGAGCTTCACAGAATTACTTTTTTCTTTGGCTTTAAAGCCGAGCCGCTCCGTTCTAATGAGACCCATTTCAAACATTTTAACTTCCGCTGAAACTTCAAAAAAAAAAAGCTGCTGTGAAATCCGGCCTTTTAAGCTCATGAGATCCTGGAGGGAGAGAGTAATGACTTATCACGTTTGAACATGTAAGCAGCTAAAACAGACCATTAGAGGCTAAAGGAGGATGAAGAAAGTGGGTAAACGCAGCCCCAGAATCCATCAGCCATCATCTCAGAAACATCCATCTTTTTATTCAACTCTAAATGAAAATACTGAAGAATAAGAGCAGGGACTATCTCCTCTCCAAAGTCACTGGAGGCTGATCAATCCAAAAACAATAAGCAGAGGATTTTAAAGAAAGAAGCTAACTGAATTTCTTGCCGCACAAATCCCCTTGCAAGACTTTTAGAGTCAGAAAATCAAAAATAAACACAATTAAATATAAACCACATCATATTTAGAGATCACTAGCTTGTGCTTGATCTCTTTAATTGAACTTAACCACTCAATCAATCTTTATTTGTATAACGCAAATTCATAACAAGTGTTATCGACTGATTTTAGACTGCCTCTGAGAAATAAGAGTACTTTTATTTCACCAATGTACGTTTGATTGTATGTTAATAAAACAAAACAAGTGTGTCCAAGGCTTAAATATCAAGTAGTTGTAATTAGTGTTAGCAGAGCAGGGCTACATGCTACAAACGGCGGTACTAATGCAAAACAGGAAGTGATGAATATGCTCACCAGGAAGTGATGATCCACCAAACAGCAAAGACCAGGGGCATCACATTTTTGTTTTTGTCTTTTTAGGTCAACATTCAGGGGATTCTTCTCCAGCTCTGAAATTTTTGACAGACACTTAATCCAATCAAACCTTACTTCGTCATGTAGGAAGTAGAGACAAGTTAGGAATATAACCAATCACAGCTGCCTTATGCTGCGCTCCATTAACCTCAGAACTGGGAAGTGGGAATGAGGTCATCTCTGACTTATCAGCGTCCCAATTACAAAGTTGGAAAAAGACGTGCCAATCTAGCAGGCTATTATTAGCCGTTATTAGCATACCCTGCGTTGTAGTTCACAAATACCACATGAAGAATCTAAATATCACTACGGCAGCATTTCTATAAATATAAGTCGAACAATACTGTGTATACAGTCGATTTAGTGTGACACACACTAGTCAAGAGCGCTAATAAACAGATTATCACAGGAAGCTTAATATCCGTTTACACTGGGGACAGCCATCTTTGATTGTCAACTCGGTGGTGGCCAGGTTCCCCCGAGTTCCACATAGGAAATTCCGACCTCGGGGGGCATTCCAGTTGCGGTTTCCTACTCGGAACTCAGAAATTCCTACTTTCGACGACAACTGGAACGCACCTTTAGCTTCAAAGTGGCAGGATCCAAGAGCAAAACATGACCTCAGAAATTCAAGGAAACAGAAAATGCTTTACACTATTCACTTCATATTTTAGTCGACTAAATTCAAGTAGATTTCATCGACTAAAATGCTGTGAAATAGCATCAAATAAAGCTAGAGTAAAATTAACAAAATTTAGATGACTAAGTTATTGATGTATTTATGTAAATTTGTTGTTGTTGTTCTGAGTCCATAAACAAATACTTAAATAAAACTTGCCTGGTGCTGAGTTAGGCCTTTGTTTAATTATGTGAATAGTTGTTTATCCATGATTTTAAATAGGAGTTCCCCGGTGTATTTTTTTGTGCAAACCATTAGCCCATAGATTATTTCAAAACTGACTGCGTGAGTGTAAAGCCTGAATTACACAAAAATAACTTACTGAATTGAAATCATTTGCTTACAGCTTGGTCCCGCCCAGCATCAGTTTTGTGTTGTTGTTGACCTTTAGTCAGGTTTTGTAGAAAATCCCAACAAGCAACTGGCAAACATGCAGCTCTGTGACTTTGACGTCTGACCAATGATCTTCCTCGACTTAAAATAGACTTCTGTGCAGTCTTAGAGATATAATGGTGGTGTCAATCTGACAGCACTTTGTAATTTAATTTTAGTCTTTTGCCTAAAATATATTTCAGTTCTTGTTGGGATTTTCTTTAAAACCTGCACAAAGATCAACAACAACACAAAATTGAAGCTGGGATTTTTGAACTGGGAGGACCAAGCCGTCAGCAAATGTTTTCAAATCAGTACATTACTTTTGTGTAATATGGGCTTTACATTCAAGTTGTCAGTTTTGAAATGACCTTTGGGCCAATAGTTTGCACTAAAAGCCACTGGGGAACTCCTATTTAAAATCATGGATAAACAATAGTGCACATGAATAAACAAAGGCCTAACTCAGCACTAGTCATACATGATGAAACTGTTATTGGTCTGGAAAGTTTATTTGAATATTTGTGTATGAACTCAGAACAACAACATATTTACATAAAGAAAGATAAAGTGTTTATACTGTAAATGAAATTCACTATTTAAATGACAGAAGCAGTACATTTGCTGTCTAGAAGCAGACTCTCTGAAGCACAGGTGCATCTACCTGTTCCTCCTTAGGACCCTTGAGTGACAGTTTGATCTATGGTGTGTTGAACTGGAAGTCGTAAATTAGAGCTCTGATAGACCTAACCCCAAATTAAAGTGCTCCCTGCGCTTCCCAGCCTGACAGACATACAACAAAACATGAGACTACTGCTTAAGTAAGCTGCAGATAGCATGAATTCAATGTCTGGCTGGTAAGAATAATCAGACTTTCCAAGCTGGAGATCTGACTTCATGGGGGTTTCTGATCAAAATTCTGACTTGGAGCTTGGAAATTTCGACATTCCTGTTCAACTGGAACGCATTAGTCGAAACACACAAATGCCAGGCTCTCAATGCCAAGAGGACGGTAAAGCCTGGCCACAAAGACATTAATCGTCTGTTTAAAGATGTTTGAAGCAGAAAGACAAAAGTCAAAGAGCAAAACGTCAAGGGCATGAAGTCGGACTTTTTGGATTGTGGATCAAAATACGTTGTGAAGATTCTAAGTGGATAATATAGCCCTTTTCCATTAGCTCTACTCTACTCTACCCAGCTCTACTCTACTCGCCTTGTGCTGCTTTTCCATTAGCCCCTGTCGCCTGCCCAACGGGGTGCAGTGTCGCTGTAAACACCTGAATGGCTCTGCGGTGACATCATTTTGAGCGCGACACAACAATCTGTGGCTTTTTGTCAAACCGAGTAAAAAAGGAAAGCAGAAGAAGGCTGCAGGTGGTGGTAAGAAGAAATACCCCTTGAGAAGCACAGGAGAGTTTTGGAAGCTATACAACAGAATGAAGCCGAGGACGAGAGCAATTGAGCTGCAAAGGAAAGACATTTGAGGGCAAGCTAATGGTAGCTACCACTAGCATGCTAGGTCGTCGCACTCATGACTCATCGATGATGACATTGTCTGACCAATCAGTAGCCAGCAGTTGGTGATGTCAACTTTTAGTATGGACTCAACTCGCTTGGAACCAGAGCGGATTAGGTACTAAAACTAGCTTGTTTTAGGAGGTACCAGGCTAGTGGAAACACGCTGCAAATCGAGCAGGGCCAAGGCGTGCTAGTGGAAAAGGGCCATTAGTGTTGTGCTCAAGACCACACTATCCGAGACCAAGACTTGCCGGAGACCAGAATGCACCGAGACAAGACCAAGACTTTTGGGAGTCGAGACTGAATAGAGACCAAGACCATCAAATCAATTTTAAAAACCATGACAGGGTTTAACAGTTAAGGGGGATGTCCCGCAGTCACAACACCGGGAAAGTTGCAGCCATCACAGCGAGAAATAGCACATGAATTTAAGCTTTTTGTTGTTTTATCAAGTGTTCTTCCTTATTCACATTAATGGGGTTGAAGAACAGCAGATCAGTGCTGGTCTTGATCGGTCTTGACGGAAAATCCCGAGTCCGGCCAGTCCAAGACAAGACAGAGTAAAAATGCTCTCGAGTCCGAGACAAGACCAAGACCTTCAAAATGTGATCTCGAGACCAAGACCAGTCTCAAGTAACAACACTAGTGGATATAATAAAATGTTATGATATGAAGTTCACATTTACAAAGAGATAACTTGGTTCTGTTTTCAGGGTATGGGACAAAAGTCAAATAGCACTCTCCTTCTCTGGTGTGAAACTCATGGAGGCAAAAAGCACCATGAGGAACATCCAGTTTCTTCAGCAGGGTGGATGTGCCTCAGCCCAACTCTGAGGGTTTAGCTCCACAGAGGTCACGACCTCGTCCGTCAGCCCTGGAGCAGCTCTGATGTTTGTTTTCAAAGACAATGAGCAGTCTCTGTTCCTGATACAAGCTGACGTGTGTTTACATGTTTGATATTGTTTTAAAATCAGAAAAACATCCAAACTAACAGCTTCAGCCTCGGGCTCTTCAACTAATCTACACCGCTCCTTCTTTAATAAGTCATAAAACTTAATGTCAGCGCTGGCTAAAGTGATTTTTTAATGTGCTGTGTTTTTGTTTAATGCTAACAGAACAAGGTTTTTATCCTGATTTATTCATACTTGCTTCATTCTCTCATAAATAAAAGACTGCGTGCAGAGTTCCTGAGCCCTAATGAGAGCTTTAAATAAAAGCAAGTGTTTTACGAAGCTTTTTTGATGGAAGGGAGTGTAAATAACATAACTGGAATGTAAACTGAGCTAAAGCAGCTCACGCTGATGTGAAATAAACAATAAGAGCTGCAAGTCTAAATCATATTGTGTAAGTTCTAGAGAAGGTGACTCTGACGTCCCTGATTCACTTAAGCCTTGGTCTTTTCCAGTATTTCAGGCCGTGTGTTGACTTTCTGTTAGTCAGCATCCTTCCTCGTGACTCTGACTTCATAATAAATCTGAAAAAGCGACTCACATTGGACGACCCTCTTGTAAACATTGATTCTAGTAGATTAAATTCTCAAAGAATTTTAAGTCTTTTGTGGTTTTATGCCCTTAAAAAGGCACAAACAGCAGCTCTGCAGGAAGTTGCTTCATGGCGTTTCTGATAGATCTTTTCAAAAATGCACTTTCAGCTGTATTAATCATAAACGGAGGAGCACACCATGTTCTCCATGAGAAAAAGGCTATAGATAAAGACAGGAAGTCTGATCTTAAAAACAGGGAGATACAGGAGAGAGTGACCGAATGTAACTCCAGTTTCATGGTGACTTCAGACCCAGACCAAATTCAGCTCCAAACCAAATCAAGCTTGAAACTATCTTTAACTTCATACTAACTCACAGCTCCGATACCAACTCCTGTTCCAACGCAACTTTGTAACTAAGCTAACTCCAGCACTGAAAACCAACTCCATCTCCAATTCAACTCCAGCTCCACACCAGCTTCAGCCCAAAACAAACTTCATCTCCAAACCAACTTCAGCTCCAAACAAACTTCAGCTCCAAACCAACTTCTGCCAAAAAATCAACTCAAGCTCCATTTCAACTCCATCTCCAAACCAACTCAAGCTCCAAACCAACTCCAGCTCCAAAACAACTCCAGCTCCAAACCAACTTCAGCTTCAAACCAACTTCAGCTCCAAACCAACTTCAGCTCCAAACCAACTTCAGCTTCAAACCAACTTCAGCTCCAAACCAACTCAAGCTCCAAAACAACTCCAGCTCCAAACCAACTTCAGCTTCAAACCAACTTCAGCTCCAAACCAACTTCACCTTCAAACCAACTTTATCTCCAAACCAACTTCAGCTCCAAACCAACTCCATCTCCAAACCAACTTCAGCTCCAAACCAACTCCATATCCAAACCAACTTCAGCTCCAAATCAGCTCAAGCTCCAATTCAACTTCAGCTCCAAATCAACTCCAGCTCCAAACCAACTTCAGCTTCAAACCAACTTCAGCTCCAAACCAGCTTGAGCTTCAAACCAACTTCACCTTCAAACCAACTTTATCTCCAAACCAACTTCAGCTCCAAATCAACTCAAGCTCCAATTCAACTTCAGCTCCAAATCAACTCCAGCTCCACACCAACTTCAGCTTCAAACCAACTTCATCTTCAAACCAACTTTATCTCCAAACCAACATCAGCTCTAAACCAACTTCTGCTTCAAACCAACTCCAGCTCCAAACCAACTTCTGCCAAAAAACAAATCTATCTCCATACCACCTCCAGCTCCAAACCAACTTCAGCTTCAAGCCAACTTCATCTCCTAACCAACTTTTTTCAAAACTGAAAGTCAAACTGTTTAAACCCAAACTCACTCAACCTGCTCTCTGTGACAGCTACAAGTATGCCAGAGGAAGACACAGCACCAGAATTACAGTTTTGGATCAACCTGTTAATGTTTATCAGTTACAGCCATTTACCCACCTAATAGAATATTTAGCTACTAACTTAAAAAAAAAAAAGCCCAAATCTTCCCTCCCTCAGCCACTTCAGATGTAAGGCCTGTCTTTTGTGTTCCTCTCTAGACCATAAAGGAGCCTTAAGGGGGCGATTACATGAGGCCAAATCCATTAAGTTTTCTTTGCTATTTGGCCTCGTATTTACACGGGAACTCTATATGAAGTTGTTTAATCCAGAAACTTTTGAAACCAGGGTCCAGGGTGGAGAGTTTTTCTATCCAGACAAAACTATCCAGACAGATTTGTTGTCCAAACAAGAAACTCCAGCGTCGTTGTGCGTCCACTTGCCATTGTTGTTCGTGAAAGGTTTTCCTTCCTCGTACGCGTGTTGTAGCAGCCCTGTTTCTCTGCAAACCTACATCGCCATCTACTGGACTGGCATGCACACTACAGCAGTTTCATTCGTTTCTAGCATCTCCGTCTAAATGCAGATCAAGTTTGAATATGCAAAGGAAAAATCTTTGCCTTTTAGCTCACAGTGTCTCCATGTTCTGTGTGGGATTCTCAGAACCTTGGTGCTTTCTAGTGAACCAGAGTTCAAGTGGGAGGACAGAAAAGCACAATGGCAAAATGGCAGATTGCGTGGATATCCTAAAAGCGTTTGTTGCTTTACTCAAGGTTTTTGTTTTCATCTAACAATGAAGCACGCAACTGTTGATGATGAGGAGACAAAGAAAAAGAAGAAATTGCCATCAAACAATTAGTCTCCTCACTCGACTATTGCACACTCTTCTCCTTTTTTCTTTACATCCTCGACCTCCTGCTTGTTTTATCAAGACAAAGAGTACGACACACCCATTGATAATGTCATGGTGTGCAAGCATGAACCAACTTTTTAGGATCTGAACCATTTCTTTCCAGCCTGAACACGGTGGCCGGTTCAAGATTAGTTTCAGGAACTAGAACCAGCCAGTTTTAAAGCCCTTTTTAATGCATAACTGCTGGAAGTTTGCTTAACTGTTGTACTAATATTGACACTATAATCACATCTTTGCAGAACTAAAGTGCGTGTTGAGGGACAACGATGGTGGAGCATCACTGTGGTACTTTTTTGAAGATTCACTGTTAAAGGGCAGATGTTCTCCATCCCCACAGTGGTGGCCATGTGGACCTTTTGGTGTGTTTCTCGTCAGATTAATCATGTCTATTCTTGGTGTTTGGCCAAAGTTGACCGCAGGATTTTAACAACCCAGTATTGTAGTTCCTACAGGATTTTAAAAGAACCTTCAGACTGTCATATTTAACTCTTACATGGAACATTTTAACAAAAATTGCTGTTCTAGGACTTGTTTTTATGGCATAGCTACTGGTGTTTCACCTCAGTGGTTTGACCATCACAGAGCTCCACGCTCACCATGACTCTGCAGGACGCTCCATCGCACTGATCTCCTGACATGAGCGCTGAGCCTCTGGTGTGTCACCGCCCTCCATCATCATGACCGCCGTTATCAGAGAGCTCCCTCCTCCTCTGACGCACTTCTCAGTAACAGCTCTTGTCGGAGGAGAGCGAGAAGTGTTGAGAAACGTCCCGACCGCAGCGTATATCCAGGCCAAACCACCGTGTGCAGTCTGTCCAAACATGACAAGGAAGAGGGGGAATGATGTGAGAACAGGGAGAGGGCGGAGAGGGGAAAGACAAACTGCAGTTAGGAAACCAGGAGGACGGGGATGTGGTTTCACAGCTGGAGAAAAATACAAGGCCTGCTCTTTCACTGATTTAAAGAAATAAACTCACAGATACAGTTTGAGCCTAATAATGAAGTTTCTATTCTCTTTAAAGGGGTACGCCAACATTGTCTTTCTGTTCTTGGGCCTTGCCTCACTCCAAGCAAGCAGATAGACACCATTCTTTCATCAGTGCTCACAGTAACAAGGCCAAGCTCGCCCACCACTTAGCTTAGCTCAAACACTAGGAGTCAATGGGGAGTGTTAGCCTGCCTCTGCCTACAGTCGTCAGACAAACAAAAAAAAAGTCCTTTTTTATTACCACGTTCTGTTGCATTATCTATTTTTAGTCTACGATTAGCACTTTGTTTTGTTGACCTACTTACAAGCATGTGCACAGTTTTTTGCACACACCCTGCATTTTGTGTTTTTTTTTTCGTTCAGAAATAAGATAAAATAAACCTTGATTGATCCCCAGAGGAGAAATTCAGCTGTTGCAGCAGTGCAGGGGTTAATACAAGGGTAATAATAATAATAATAATAATAATAATAATAATAATAATAATAATAATAATTTTATTTATATAGCACTTTTAAAAACATAGTTTACAAAGTGTTTTGACAAGCATTCAGCACAAAATAATAAAACACAAACAAACAATGAGCACAACGAAGTAAAAACAAAAAGCACAGCTTAAATCAAGACTAACAGAAAGACACAAAGGTAAAAAGACATGAGGTGAAAAGACAGAGGGGCGATGGTTGATACTGTGTTAATACTCCAGATTTCTTACTGAAGGCCCTTTTCATACTTTATAGCAATCCAGACAATACGAGAACCATGCAGCATAAAAAGAGACCATGAGGACCAAACATAAAAACATAAAATCAGCAAGAATAGGAAACGCAATAAAAAAGGGGATGAAGGCAGAAATCAGGTCAGAAAATATAAAAAGATGAATGAGCAATGATGATAAAATTACAAAATAATACAAATTAGTGGCGATGATAAAATACAGTAATAAACATGAGCAAGAGATAAGACAATTAAAAAGGTCTAAAAATTATCTATAAAAGAGTGTCAAAAGGTGAATCATTGATAGGATAAAATCATAATTAATAGCATATAATAGTATTAATAAATTAACAAAAAGGAGTAAAAGAAGGTAAAGCAAAACAAACAGTAAAGCCAAAATAAGATAGAGATAAAAGACATTAAAAGACGGTAAAAGACGGTAATAGGTAAGTAGCATGTATTAAAAGCAGTTTTAGCAAACTGATTTAGATACAATTTTTGTTATACTGGTTAAAATGATTGTTATGTCCCAATGGTAATCAACGCATAAAGTTTTCTTAAAAGAGAGCGAAAAATAGCCTCTGTCTACAGCAGGAGGAAAACAGGGAAAACACCAACCAATCACAGCGATTTAATTTTTAAACCAATCAAAAACTAAAAATAATACTACCGGTCTGCCCACTTCTGCCATTACATTTTGCCTGCATGCACAGACCCTGATTCAAGATGGAGGCAGAGAACACAGTTGTGAGAACGAACTGACTTGCCATTTTCATGTGTTTTTTTAACTAACCACTGAGTGAGACATGACTTGGCGTAGGACTAAAACAACGTGCAGATGACTGGTTTTGAGTTGAATCAGACATAGGCTAGGCGGAGGCCTGAGGAGATGCTACATTCAAATTCATGTTAGTTTTCCGAGATTACCAACCCTGCCTTCAAAGGTCAATAGAATAATATATAATCATGTGTTGAGGTGTTTTTTTCCCCCTCTCCTCTCCTCCTGTCTTCTTTCCTGTAACCCCTGGTGAGTGGAGACTGGCATGACTGGGTGCCGCTGCTCTCTGGTATTTTTGTTGTTTTAATTTGTACAGCGTCCTTGAGTGTCATGAAAGGTGCTTTAAAAATAAACTGTATTATCATGATTATTATTATTATTATTATTATTATTATTATTATTATATGAAGATAGAGATCAATAAACTTCACTGTTGCAAACAAAAAAGAAAGGTGGAGGAATTTACAATGATCAAATTTTAATTAACAGAGTATAGTAAGTGTCATATGGGAAAATTGGACCATTCTGTGCAGTACAGTGAAGATGACAGTGATGTTAAAGCGACATTGTGACTACATAAAATTACATAAAATGCTAACCATAGTCTGAAAATAGATGGCTTATCATAAATTGGTTAAAAAAAAGAGTCACAACAAGCACACAGGACCGTTTGGAGTTGCTAATAAGACTACCTGATGACTGTAGGCAGAGGCAGGCTAACGCTACCCATTGACTCCCAGTGTTTGAGCTAAGCTAATTAGCAGTGGGCGAGCTATTTTCATCTCCTCCTTGTTACTACACCCACAGTTAAAAGAACGATGTCTATCTACTTGTCATGAACTCAGGAGTGAGGCAAGACACAAAAACAACAGAAGTGCCCCATAAAAGTGACCAAGAGCAGATTTTTGCAGGATGTGTCCGCCTAATTAAAGGAATTGGACTCATCCAGCAGATCCACAAGGTTATAGTTGAACCTCAGAAAATAAAAAAACACCAATAAACTACAAAGCATCTCCAACTCTTCAAAAGACACCAAAGGATCTATAAAGAGGAACCACTACTTCAAAAATACTCCGACTCCATTTGGGAGTGTCCTCAATCTGTTTAAAGTAATATCCTGATATGCTCACGCCTTTTATTTTCCATCTTTGATCTATTTAAGAAAATCACCACAGAAACACAAACTCCATCTCTCTGGAGAAGCACGGCGTTCAAACCGAAGGAGAACTTTAAAGCTCCGTGACGCTCTCCAGGTTTCCCTCATCACTTCTTCTTCTTCTAATGTTTCTGCTTCATCACACAGTCATGCATGATGACTCACTGCAGGTACGGTCCACCTGTCTGTGTGATCTGTCCCGGCATTGATCAGCCGCCTCCAGCCGTCAGCGCCCTCACATCTGCTCTCTCTCTCTGTTGTCTCCGCTCATTTGTCCGCTGACCTTTCCGTCCGTCTTTGACTTCTTCTTCCAGCGTTTCCTCCTTTTGTTCTCTTTGTTTTCGTGACTTTTTATTTAGTGTCTTCGCATTCAAAGAGCAAAGGGCCCCGGAGATGGAGGGAATGAGAGGAGGAAGTTTTTTTTATCTTTATGATGCACTTTGAGAAAAAGTTGAAATGACGTGGATGAAGCTAAAATGACGCATCAATGTCGAAGTAAACTTTTGAGGAAGAGGTGGCAGAAGAAAAGCTTGGTGTGCACGAGTGTAGCAGGATGAAACACACATGAACGCCATTATTACAGCGCCAAGAAGATGTGGCAGATCAACAGAACAGGAGACTTTAAAGGGACCGTGAGGAGTTCTTAAGTAATTACAAAAAAGTCTCATTTTTTAAATATGTGCCTGATTGAAACACACACTTTAAGATGAGTTTTATAGCCGGTCGGAATTTCCTACTGGGAAATCAAAAGAGTGAGTTCAATAAATTTTGTCATAACAGAGTCGCAGTGGTAGCCAAAAGTAGCCATTCTTAAAACTCTTGCTCAGTTCATTTCAGTTTCAGTGTTTGGCTTGGCAAATATATGCTTATGAGCAGGCCTGTCACGATAACAAACTTTGCTGGACGATAAATGTCCTAAAAAATTATTTTCGATAAACGATATTATTGTCAATTTTTTTTTTGAAACGTCATTTTTTCATTTATGCAATTATGACACATCATAACAAAGTGAGTACACCATATCGAAAGCAAAAAACTTTAATTTCTTAAGAGTATTTAACAGTAATTGGAAGGTCAAGACCTTTTAAATAAATTAAACAAACAATATAATACATTTAACAAACAAAAAAAGAGAAAAAACAACAATAGTAATGAAATAGTCTCTCTTTTAGGAAAAATTGCATGTAAATAAAGTAATTATACTAATCAAAAACAATAAAAAAAATAGACCCTGTCTCTGCAAAGAAAAAAACAAAACTCTGATAAAAACACACACAACAATAAAAACAATAAATAAAACAGAGTTTATACAGTTCAGGAATTGCTTGTGACATGTACGTTCTCCCAGTCAATTCGTACTGTCTGTCAAACGTTCGTAGCATTTCAGGCTTTTCAACTGTATTGAAGGGCTGCATTTCTTTTGCAATGTAGTGAACAACACTGTCTGTGAGCGTAACATTTTGCACTTTTATTTATTTTTACTTTGCCAACCAAACACCTCAGTAAGTGTTGACTGTCAGGATGAAGACTCCGCTGCACCTCCCCTTCTTCGCCGCCACTACTTTCAAACAAATACAACATATCGCCTTGTCGGAGTTCATGAGCTCACACCTTATTCATTCTGTTTAAAACCAAAATATTCCCACACTGGGGTTATGGCAGCCATTTCAGAAACCGTAGCTTTGCTGCCATCATTCATATTAGTGTTTATTTCCTTGCTACTCCTCGGGATGTTCACTTCAGCTCTCTCTGTGTGTACACGCGAGCAGCCCCGCCTCCTTCCTAAAGATTGCATAAGCGACAGATGCTCACTCCGCTATAAATCCACTAAATCCGCTGTAGAACCAACGCACCCCATTGTTAAGAAAAATGGACAGAGTAAGCCATCTTTTCATCCAGCCTCTTTGGTAGAAAGAGAGGAGGAAAACAAACATGCATGCATGTGTCAGTTTATCGAGGCTAGAAAACTTACGGACGACATTCTTATTTGTAGTGCGGTTAACTGATTTATTGATTATCGTGACAGGCCTAATTGTGAGTATGTTCATGATCATTTCATAATGCTGCTAAGACTGTATAGTTTGTAGTTTTTTCTGTGGCTGCTCCTAAATTGTGGAATGAACTTTCCCTCCACATTAGACGAGCCCCTTTACTGTTCGTTTTTAAAGTTCGTCTTAAAACTCACCTTTATTCCTTGGCTTTCAACCCTACATGCGACTCTGCTGCTGTTTTAGTGTTTTATGGTTTGTTTTAATTCTTTTGTTTTATTTTATTTTTTTTAACTTGATTTAAAAAAATGAAACAACTATTTTAGTGTATATACCTGCTTAAAGTAGGTAAAGTAATAAAGTTGAGTTGAGTAGATTAAATATAAATCTTGTATTTTGTTAGATCCCCGGCATTTGCTATAAATGCTAACACTAGCATATAAATGCATTTTTCCACAAACATTAGCCTGTAGCTAACACACTTTTTATTTAATACTTTCAACTTTTGTCTTATAATTACAACGCTCATCTCCTTAATAAACTTCTTATCTGATCTTTATTTTAACTTCTTTGTCTTAAACATTTCAACTTCTATTTTATAGTTATAAATTTTCAACTCAAAATTAGGACTTTTTATCTCTTTTTTTTTTTTCAAACTTTATCCCATGATTAGAACTTTCATCTCTTGATTCCAAACTTTTTTATCTCTTAATAAAACATTTCATCTTGTGATTGTAACTTTTTTATCTCATTATTAAAATTAGATAATTTCAAATTTATTTATTTGTCATACTTTTAACTTGCTTTCTCATCATGAGAGCTTTTTGTTTCATTCTTACAAAAACTTTTCATCACATATTTTTTACAATTTTGTCTCATTTTTATAATGTTGTTTCTCAAAATTTAGCTTTATCAAGTAAAATTCTTACATTTTACATCATACTTAAATCTTTTTATCTCATACCTTTAACATTTCATCTCATAAATGAACTTTTTATCTTGCAATTTCAACTTTTTATCTCATAATTATAACTTTTTGTCATTTATTTATGACTAGGAATCGTGATCTTAGGACTGTTACTGTTTTCTGTAAAGGCAATCGGCTTCTTTGGTTATTTTTTTTTTTTCGTATACCTTCTTTTTTATATTTCTTTGATCTTTCCAAAGCTTGTTTTAAAATATTTAATTAAGCACTTAAGCTTTATTTTTACATATAAAAGTGGACAGAAGGGTAAAATGTTCAGTCTCGATACTGAAAGTTTGTGCTTTAGTTCAGATCAGAGTAGGTGTTGATCAGTTCTTTCATAAAAATCAGACCAAAAGTTTGTCTCTCTCGTCAGTCATTGATATTCCTGAACTCTCTTTTTGTTTTTTTCTCTCATTTGTCTCTCATTATTCCGTGTGCCGTTGTCCTGTCTGCTTCCTCTTTGCTTCTGCTTTGTCCTCCTCATTATCTCCAGAAGTCTTTTTCTCTTTGTCTTCTTTTTCTCCGTCCGCCATCCTCGCTCTCTCTCGTCATTCATCTCTCCGTTGTCACCCCTCGTTCACTCATCTCCACGGTGAGGAATCGGCGAGTAGCTCCCTCCTGACGCTCTTTTTGTCATCCAACGTTTTCCTCTTCTGCTCTCTTTGTGAATCATCTCTCCCCCGAGTGAGCGTGTTAACATTGACTTTACGTTCTGTGAAGAGTTTGGAGGGTTTTACATAACAAACACACACACACAGCGAGCCCAGGTGTTGGTGAGAAGTCGGAGGTTCAGCTTGAAGGTTCAAAGCTTCTCTGGTTCAGAGCGTGACGCCGTTACACACTCACACTCGCCGAGCCTCCGACTGTTTGAAGCCGTCGGCTGGAGAAAGTTTAGTCAGCACTGATTGTCATCTTCAGGAAAGTTAGTTTGAATCACAGACGCTTTTATGTTCAGACTCCTGCAAAGAAGAAAAACCTTTATGAGGAAACATTACTCACGTTAATGTGGACTCCATCGTGGCCGTGGGACAGTGGACCGGCTCTTTGCCCTTGGGGGATTTAAGGAGAGAGCATCCGGTCTACATGTGCTTTATGGACCTGAAGAAGGGCCATAACCAGGCTCCTCAGGGGATCCTGGTGGAGTACTGTAGGAACATGGGGTACCAGGGCCTCTGAGAAGTATTCCAAATCTTTATTAAAGGGACTGTGAGGAGTTTTTTATTACAAAAAAGTCTCACTTTTAGATATATACCTGATGGAAATACACACTTTAAGATGAGTTTTATAGCATCAAAATAGGTTATCTATAAATGCTATTCCTTAGCTTCGCGGTCGGGCAGGACAGGGCTGGACTGGCCTGGATACTCAACTTCAGGAACAAGACAATTAAAACTAGAGCAAATTTATATTATTCGGACACGTCTTATGCTGCGTTCACACCGCAAGCGACCCAGCTACCAAAATTGCGTTGCCCACTGATGTAGCGTCGCGCGTCCATAAATACCTCATTTTGGTAACCGCGACCGTCGGCCGTCGCTCGCTGACGTCACGTCCGCTCGAGTTTCACCGCGATCATTTCATATTTCATATAATAGGATGTATAAGCGGACGTTATTCCAGCTGTATCCTTTTCACTCACTTATCAAACACAAAACGCTGCAGCTGATGCCCTGCAGCAGCATCATCTGTGAGTTAACCGCGGTCCGTCTACGTGGAACTAATGTCCTCACTGACATTAGTTCCGCCTAGACTGAACTCATTTGTCCTGTAGTCCGGATGAATAACTGTCTGTCTAGGGCACCGTCACATGTACACACACCGCTGATTGGCTGTTGCCGCACAGCCACACAGGACATCGCCTGAACAGATCAACTTTTTTAAATTTGACATTGCGCGACGAGTGAAGTGATCATCTTGTACGCGGCTGTCTCATCGCGGGAGGGTTAGCCCCGTCCCATCGCGGCTGTACATTGACGTTGAATGGAGAGTGATTGCCGAGGTAGTAAAAGTAGCGTCTGGTGTGAACGCAGCATTAGAGCACCAGGCTGTAAGTATTGATATATAGCCGGCTACAAAACTACGATACTAAGTTTTCCAAAAATTGCTTGTTGTCACATCGAAAGCTAAAGAGATACATTACCTCGTCGCTTTGCATCCTGTAAGTTGTTGAAAAAAGATGTTGTAAAGCAATGCAGAGTTCTGAGGAAGGTCCAGTCTGCATCATAACAAACACATGCTTTGGATTGCACACGTCTTTTGGTGCGTTTCAGTTGTAGTCAGAAGTAGGAATTTTGAACTCCGAGTACAAAACTGCAACTGGTATGTCCCCTGAAGTCGGAATTTCTTACTGGGCACATCTGAAAGTTCATCAACAGTAACCTTTCAGAATGTGTTGCATTCAATGTCTGTAATAATGTTGGAATTTTTGTAAGACCTTCTCAGTGTTTGTAAAAGTTTTTTCTATTTTTCTCGCTGGACCGAAGTCCCAGTCACGTTGATTTCAGGCCGCTCAAGGGTTGCTTTTGGGCCGCATGTGGCCCTCGGGCCGCGAATTGAATAGGGCTGATCTATAATGAATATAATCTGGAGGGGAAGGATTAGATTAGATTAGACTAAAAGCACAAGGTAAAAAATAAAAGCACAGAAGTATCACAAAAGTTTGTAACAGTTTGCAAATATAAGTCATAAAAAGCACATAAATATATCAGAAAAGTAAAAAGGAATTTGCAAATATAAATATAAATAAATATAAATAATAAAATAAATACGGCTACAGGCAACTGCTCCGTCCTGTCTTCTGTCTTCCTGTTACTCCTCCTTCCCCCGATTGTGGAGTTGTACAGTCAGTGTTTACGTTGATTTATATAGCAGGATCTAGCTGAACTGCTGTATAAACTGCTTTTAAAAAGGCTTTTACTGGTCTGAATGCATGTTAAATGATGTCATTTCTGTTGACCGTTTGATCTATAACACCTCTGACTAAAAGACTGATTTGATTTTGGAGGTTAACAAATCAAAATCATCCGGCCTAATCTGTCACCAAACACCAGGCTTTGGCTGGAGCACATCCTCCTTGAACTCGCTTTTCCAACGCTCACTCCCTAATGCCCAATTATGATGTGTTTCATTATTAACCGCCATAACCGTCCAAGTAAACCCACCAAGAGCTGCTTGGGTGTGAAACCATGTCAAAGCCTCTAGGTTGTGTTCTTATTGGTTCCAAACATTCAAAGTTCATCATGATCTGGTCTTTCCTCACTCCCGTGGTTTAAATCATTGCCCGTAACTTGTTGGCCCATTAGAGAGCTCTGTTCTCTTTAAATCTGCACTGACACCACGGTCAGATCTTCATCCAGTCACCCACAGCCAGAAGGCCAGAGGTTACAACAGGCTGGAAATATTCTGAGCCGGAGCAGAAGGTAAACACTTGAGCCCAGAGAGAGGACGGAGCAACGTGTGAGGATCTGAGACGGACGTGACCTGATCTGACTGCAGGTGTGTGCTGTGTGTCCAAACATCTGCTGTGAGCTCCTAATCCTCCTAATCATCGGCTCTCAGCCCTCTGGGTGGACTCACATAGTTTCTTAAATAGTTTCACTTGTAGATAAAAAGGAGAAAATAGGGCCGAGCTGTTCTGAGAAGAGAGGGAAGCTCTGAGGCCGATCGCTCTGCTTGAATACATCCAACAGATTTTTAATTGAAGCTGTCGTCTCTGTTTGTTAAGAGGAAAAGAAAACAAGGTCTATCTGCTTGGATCAGGGCCCGCGTGGTCTACCAACCATCACAAAGGGAACCATGAGGTTTCTTTACATGGGCCCACAGTTTTACATATTTCCTCTCTGACTTACTTCAGCCATCTGTGTGGACCACTGAGCTTCAAGTACTTTTTAAAATCAGGGTCCAGCCCAGAACAGCTAGACCACAAGATCACAGGACCACAAGTCCACTTAGAAAGAGCATTTGCCTGTTGTTGTGTTATGATGATGTGACCATCCATCCATCCATCCATCCATCCATCCATCAGTCCATCAATGAGACAATCTGTCCAGATTGATTTAAGGTTTATTTGCTTTTTGTCAAAATATAAAGATGTTTAATCATTCAACCATCAATTCATCCATCCAACAATCAATCTATCCATTATTTACAAATAATTTAGACACTCATCCATCAAACAAAGCATCAATACATCCATCAATCCATCCGTCCATCTGTTCATTTATTAACTATCATTCATTCTCCACGTCTATCCATCCAACAATCAATCCATTCATTTATTGTCCAATCATCTAGACACTCATCCATCAAACAAAGCATTAATACATCCATAAATCTTTCCATCCATCCATCCATCTATCAGTAAGTCTACCATCCATTCATGTGTCCAATCAATCTATTGGCCTCTTTACCAACCATCTAGACACTCATCCATCAAACAAAGCATCAACACATCCATAAATTTCTTCATCCATCCATTCATCCACCCATCCATTGATCAGTCAATCTACCATTCATGCATCTGTCCATCCAACAATAAATCAATCAACCTATTTACCAACCATCTAGTCCATCCACCAATCAATCAATCATCAACATTCAATCTATCTATTCATTAACCATCCATTAATCAGTCAATCTACCCATCCATCAGTCCAACAATCAATCTATTAAACTAATTACCAATCATCAAGTTAATCAATCCGTACATCTGTCCATTTGTCTATTAACTATCATCCTTTCTCCCCGTCCATCCACCTATCCATCCAACAATCAATCAACTTATTTACCAACCATCTAGACACTCCTCCATCAAACAAAGCATCAATTCATCCATAAATCTTTCCATCCATCCGTCTTTCCAGTAATTAAACTTTCCATCTATTAACCATCCATTCATCTGTCATTTAGTCTACCATCCATCAATACATCCGTCCATCCAACAATAAATCCATTGACCTATTTACCAACTGTCTAGACACTCATCCATCAAACAAAGCATCAACACATCTATAGATTTCTTCATCCATCCATTCACCCATCCATTAACCACTTATCCATTGAGCAGTCAATCTACCATTCATGCATCTGTCCATCCAACAATCAATCCTAGAACTATTTACCAACTATCTAGTCCATCCATCCATCCATCAATCATCAACAATCAATCTATCGATCCATTAACCATCCATTCATCAGTCAATCTACCCATCCACCCATCCATCAACAATCAATCCATCAAACTAATTACCAATCATCTAGTTAATCAATCTTTCCATCTGCCCATCTATCAACCATCATTCATTTTCCCCATCCATCCATCTATCCATCCAACTATCATTCTATCCTTTTATTTACCAACCATCTAGACACTCCTCCGTCAAACAAAGCATTAATACATCCATAAATCTTTCCATCCATCCGTTTTTCCAGTAATCACTTTCCAATCATTAACCATCCATTCATCTGTCCATCTGTCCATCCAACAATCAATCTATTCACCTGTTTACCAACCATCTAGTCCATCCATCCATCCATCAATCCGACAATTAATATATCTATTCATCAGTCAATCTGCCCATCTATCCATCAGTGTACCAGGCAATTCATCTATCCCTTTAACAACCATCTAGCAACTGATCTACTCATCCATCAAAGAAAGCATTAATCCATCCATCCATCCATCCCTCATCAACAATCTACCAAACAAAACCTAAATGCTTAAATCAGCTCTTCTATTCATCCATTCATTCATTCCTGCATTCATAAATCAATCCTTCCATCTATTTGTCCATCTGTTCATCCACCTATTGAACCCTCTATTAACCTATCTATTTATGCATCTATTAATATACACATCCATCCATCCAAGCATCCAATCTATCCATCCATCCAGTATAATCTGAATCATTCCTTTCCACAGAAGGAATTGTTTGGTTTTTTAATGCAATTCAACAAAACAACTCTTCAAACTTGAAACCTTTTGACACCCTTAATGATGTAAAAGTGGAGCCTGTGTCCACTTTCTTTAAATGTTTCCGTGAAGAAAGTCTGATTATCAAGGCCACTGAATGTTTTCATACCGATCATGTGTACGGCCTCTCCCTCTGCATGGTTCTCTAAAAAATTCACCCCCTGTTTCAGTTTGATTGACTCCACAGTTTGACCGTAAGTCAGCATTAATTTGACAGCCTTTATCTGCCTCTCTTTTGGCTGCTTCCCCAAACATCAGTCCATATTACTGATAATCTGCATGAACAGATTCTCTCTGTGCCGAGACCAACCGCTATTGGAAGAATGCAGAACATCTAACTATCTCTCCAAACCAACATGTGTACGACCAGCAGCTACATCTGCTGCAGCTCCGAGTGTGCGGGCTTCATGTGATGTGTGTTTCCTGGCTGGCTGACAGCTGGATCGGAAAGTGTGTGTGTGTTTGTGTTGAAATCCATCCTATGAGCCTTGACAAGTGAGTGTGATGAGATGTTTAAATGTAAACTGCTGATGTCATGTTATCTGCTGATGTTATGCTACTTGTATAAGAACGTCAGTGAAGCTTGGACGTATGTCTAAAATCATTTTTCTTATTTTAGGGCAAATTTTTGGGTCGTCAGTTTCCAGCAGGGCTTGTGTTGTTGGAGTTTGGCTCTTAATTTAAAGGGATATTCCACCTTTTCCATAACTAGACTATGTCATCCAGGAAAAGTTATTGTTTTATGGCCCTTTTCCATTAGCCCTACTCTACTCTACTCGACTCTACCCGGCTCTACTCTACTCGCCTTGTGCTGCTTCTCCATTAGCCCCAGTCACCTGCCCAACAGGGTGCAGTGTCACTGAAAACAGCTGAGCGGCACTGCAGTGATGTCATTTTGAGCACGACACAACAATCTGTGGCTTTTTGTCAAACCCAGTAAAAAAGGAAAGCAGAAGAAGGCTGCAGGTGGCAAGAAGAAATACCCCTTGAGAAGCACAGGAGAGTTTTGGAGGCTATACAACAGAATGAAGCTGAGGACGAGAGCAATCCAGCTGCAAAGAAAAGACGTATTAGGGTAAGCTAACGGTAGCTACCGCTAGCATGCTAGGTCGTCGCGCTCATCAATATTGACTTTGTCTGACCAATCAGTAGCTGGCAGTCGGTGACGTCATCTTCCAGTATCAACTCAGCTCGCTTGGAACCAGAGTGGAGTAGGTACTAAAACTAGCTTGTTCTAGGAGGTATCAGGCTAGTGGAAACATGCTGCAAATCGAGTAGGGCCAAGGCGTGCTAGTGGAAAAGGGCCATTAGAGAGGGATGTTAAGGCTATTTGTGGGTTTAAAAAGTCTTTCTGTAATATTTAAGGCTAATGATGCCTATGGAACAAATTACTTCTTCAGTGATTCTCAAGTCATACCATTAAAACATTAGATTTGCCTGAGTTGGGTTAAACTCTGATGGTCTTAATTGTTTTGTGTAAAAATGCCTCATTGATAGGGATGGGAATCAGAAACCAATTCAAGTTCAGAATCATTAATATATTGTAAGTCTTTTTGCTCATCAGTTCCCTTATCAATTCCTTCCACTGACAGGGTTCAGAAGCATCAAAATTGTGGCTTAATTTTTTACAAAAGATATATATATATTAGATATATGCCTGATCGAAATACACACTTTAAGATGAGTTTTATAGCATCAAAATAGGTTTGCTATGCTAATGCTATTCATTAGCTTCGTGGTCGGGTCGGACAGGGCTGGACTGGCCTGGATACTCAACTTCGGGAACAAGACAATTAAAACTAAAGCAAATTTAAATTATTCAGACACGTCTTAGAGCACCGGGCTGTAAGTAGCGATATATAGCCGGCTACAAAACTACAATACTAAGTTTTCCAAAAATTGCTTGTTGTCACACATCAAAAACTACCGCTACGTACCTTGGGTCACGTCTTTTGGTGCGTTCCAGTTGTAGTCAGGAGTAGGAGTTTCCGAGTTCCGAGTAGGAAACTGCAACTGGAACGTCCCTGAAGTCGGAATATCCTACTGGGAACTCGGTGAAACCTCGCCACCCCCGAGTTGACAATCGAAGATGGATGCCCCCAGTGTGAACAGTTATTTAGCTCCTGTAATAATCAATTTATTTGCACTTCTGACTGGGGTGTGCCGCTCTAGATCAGCTGTATACATAGTATTGTTAGACTTATATTTACAAAAATGCTGCCATAGTGATAATCACATTCTTCATACAACAACGCCGGGCATGCTAACAACAGCTAACAATAGCCTGGTAGATCGGCATGTTTTATTCCAACTTCAACTGGAACGCCGATAAGTCTGAGATGATGTCACTCCCAGTTTCGAGGTTACTGGAACGCAGCATTACGACAGTCGCTGTGCGTGCTCATGGGTAGCAGAGTCTTAATGTCGCCGGTAATAGATTCTCTTCATAGCACCTTTAAGTGAGTGGAAACACCAACAACTTGCAGAAGCAGTTATCTATGCTGTGACATTTGTTCGACATTGTTGACACTGAAAATCTACAGGCCACACGGAAAATCTGCAGGAATCAATAAGGGAATCGTTAAAGAATTGGACGTGCCTTTCCTTTAACATCATGGTAGAACAATGTGGAAAAGATGGATAGCTTGGACAGATGCTCACTGTTGACATCAGATGCTGGGTTGTATTTGGCGGATAAATTGAGTGCCTTATTGTTAAGTCTGTTTTGACCCCAAAAGAGACTTTCTATCTGTGTTTGGACTGAAAGATAAAAGACCTCAGACCTCCTGCCTGGAGTCTTCTTTTTACCCAAGCAACTGTCATAATCTGTCTGTGGTCCACAATTCCCAAGCCATGCCTTGGCTAACATTTTAGCCAGATGGTGTTCTTGCTAACCTGAAAACTGCAGAGTTTGAGGTTTGGATCACCCTTTTTAATCAAATCCAAGAGCCTGAACATCTCATGGACTCTCTTGCTGCAAAGGCCGTCTGACTCCTGCATGGTCCCTCAGTTAAATCTGAGCCAGTACAAGCAGGATTGGCCTAGGCTTGGTGCTAAATCAAACATTCAGACTTGTTACACTCAACAATAAACTTTTGATTGACAGCTCCTAGTGAAGCACCATTCCTTGTTATTGTATCACTATTGCGGACTGCTTGTTTAACCCCAATGATGCTGTCAATGCACTTTATCCTTCTCTGTCTGCTCCTCGAGAGGCTGTATTCTGTGTTATGCGATTAACTAGGAAGAGGTATATGGTATTAAAGGTGTAATGGTACAATATGAACCATGGATTATGATTAGTACGATATTCATAATCATGACAATCTTTTTAAATGATGCTTGTAGCTGCTCAAGCTGCTGTGTTTGCACAGGACAGAACCTGACTGTCCAATCTGGCCTGTGTTGTGTTGGTATTTGTGTGTATGTTCTTATACTCCTATTGTATTGTGAGCTATACTGTCTCGCTGTGAATGTCTGTGATGATCTGCTGCACAACAATTGCCAGTGGTCAGCAATCTTCTAATCTTCTTATCTAATGCACTATTTATTAAAATCACTGTGTTTCTCCTCTCCATCCACAAGATGTCGCCACTGACAGCATGTTGAAGAAAAAGTCCGGTTTCAATACACAGCCTTGGCTCTGAATTTCAGCAGGTAAATACTGTGGCTTGGGTCGAGTCACCAAAACAGGGTACACCCCCCACATCCAGGGGGCAATCATGCTCATGCGCAGATCAGACAGAGGGGGGAGGGGGAGTCGTAGGTTGCGTAGCGTGCGCAGTTAGCGTAAAAGAGAGATACAATAGGTGCAGTAGCAATGGCTGAACAGCCCAAAAGCAAAAGCTCAGAGAAGTGAAAAGTGAAAAAGAAGGGCTATGACCATGAAAGAGCGAAGACCTGGGTCAACATTGGTGTTGCTTTCCGACGGTGGAGGGAACTCCGCTAATTGAAAGACCTGAAAACAGACGCAGATGTTGCCGTCTTTCTGCTGGATAGGTTAGCAACATTAGCTTTGTGGTGCTTCACATAACAGTAACAGCCGTCAGGCATTCATCTTATTGTCAAAAATTGCTCTCCTTCGTTCCCAAATGTTTACTGAGTGTTGTTAAAAGGAAAGGTGATGTAACACAGTGGTAAAAATGCCCCTGTGCCAACTTTTTTGCAATGTGTTGCTGTCATTAAATTCTAAGTTGATGATTATTTGCAAAAGAAAATAAAGTTTCTCAGTTCAAACGTTAAGTATCTTGTCTTTGCAGTGTATTCAACTGAATATAAGTTGAAAAGGATTTCCAAATCATTGTATTCTGTTTTTATTTACGATTTACACAATGTGCCAACTTCACTGGTTTGGGGGTTTGTATTTTTAATTTTTATGTTTGTTTGTTTGTTTTTTTACTTTTTGATATCCTGTGTTGTTTTCGTCCTGTTTACTGTACAATTCTTCTGGAATATCAATTTCCAAGGGTTAATTCAAGTTCTATGTTATCTCATCTGATCGTATACCTTTACGAATTCCCAAATCCAAAATAAAGCTGTTTTTATCCTTGTTTTTAGTGCATTAACACAGAAGGTCAGCGGGTTGCTCCTACCATGTTTTGTGGGCTTGTGTGTAGCTCAGGTCATATAATAGAGACGTTCCTGTTAGCGTGTTTAAGTGAAACCTGACTCCCTTCATTGTTGCCTTAAATTGTTGCCTTGCCTAAACTCTCCTTGTTGGAAAGTCCACACTTTGGTTTTCCTGTTTAACTCTTCTGGCCTATTTTTACTGCATACATGTCCATCTGTAAGTCAAACAAACACGTCCGCCCTGAAAAAACTAAACTGTAAAAACAGTAAATACCACTGACACCATCTCCTCGGGCTTGTTTCCGTTTTTACTCACCTCTCTTTATAATGCTGCTGATAACGTCTGCATACGCTGAATTATTCATCTGCAGACGTAATCGGAGAGGTGTTTACGTAATATTGTGCATTTTTGATTACTCGCTGATGACTTTATGTAACACAAACATCTATTCAACCATTGTTTATCTTCTCTAGTTTGTTTATGGGGGCAGAAGTTTGTCTGTTACAATGACAAAGACAGGCTCAGTGGTCTCAAGTGTGTGGCTGTTTAACGTCAAGTGAAAGAACAACAGGTCAAGAGAAGAGTGTTTTGTAAAAGGCTCAAACAGCTTTGAGGCTCAAATATCATTATTTCATCCTTTAATCAGACAGAATATTCTAATTCATCATATAAAGACTCCAAGGTAGTCTCTTTAAATGTTCATTTTTATACCATGGTCATGCAGACATTAAAAAACAAACCTGCACTCCAAGCAGATCTTTGTTAAAGTAACAAAACGAAAACCACAAATTCATCACAACTCAATGAAAAGACTTGACTCAGATTTTAGTTTGTCTAACCTTATGTTTCTAAATTACTTTCTGTCACTCAGGATTGACATTTTGTTGCGTCTACCCATCACAATGACAATTAAGATCAAGTTCATATTTTTCTAAATACATCCAAACAGTTAGATAGTTAGTATAGTAAAGTGAGTATTGGTGTATTAACACAAAAAAACAAAAGCATGTATTTGTCCTTTTTAAACACCAATTTTAATTTTAATACAATCCTATCTGAGAAAAAGACAACCAACAAAGTGAAAACTTGCAAATTTATTTCTTCTATCCATCCAGAATTATCTATACCACTTCTCCCTTTTGTTTTTGGGCCAGAGGCAAGGTACACCCTGAATCAACTGACAGCCAATCGCACAGCCGAATGGAGAGACAGACAACCACCCACTCTCACTCTAACATCTATAAGGGCAACATGGAGTCACCAAGCACCCTAATAAGCATGTTTTCAGTCTGTAGTACGAAGCCAGAGTGCCCGGAGAGAACCCGCCCGAGCCCGGGGATCGAACCAATGACCTTGTAGCAAGGTACTTTCCTCTGCACCACTGTGCCAACTTTCCTTGTTAACTTGAAGACAAGATCTAAAGCTAAGGCTCAGAATGTAAAGCTACACCATAATTAAGTTTTCCAGTTCAAAAACAGGTGCCTGTTGTTACACAGCTCACACTGACCTTTATGTAATTCCCTCTTCTGATATGGCAAACGGAGAATTTTTGATTGGCAACTTATACCCCTTTCAGACTTGACAAAAAACAGTTTAAATCTGGTAACAATCAGCTCCTGTCGGCAGTTTGAAAGGGTTTAATCAGCACTTTGACCCAGGTCGACTGACCATGCAAGCAACTCGTGTTTTCATCGACTCGCCTCTAGTTGGCTTCAGAGAGAACATCACACCCAGGTCGAGCCACTAATTTGCCCACACCATAACATTGCGCCCGCCCCCTCCGTCTCTAACTTACGTGACTCTTTGCCATCTCAGCAACAAATTCCATCCACCTTTGTATCATCAGTTTGTACATTTTTAAAGAGGAACAAAAGTACATAGTACAGAATACCGTGTCCATGTCTTCTATGCTCCTTCCCATTGTTCACACTCGTGTTTCATCGCACTGATGATGTCATCAACGTGATGATATGAGCTTGATGCGCGAGAGGGAAAACCACAGCCACGCAGCTCGTCTACCTACACTGCTCAGACCCAGTGTAGGTACCAGATCTGCCCCCCTGTGCCTGCTGATAAAGACTTTTCATCAGCAGGCACAAAAAAATGTCAATGTCTCTAAGACGAAAGAAATGCTGATTGACTTTCGCAGAAATCCACCTGCCACTGTACCAACATTTATTAATGGGGCAGCTGTGGAGACTGTGACAGAATATAAATATCTAGGAACCATCCTTGATAAAAAACTTACTTTTGATGCTAACACCGATGCTATCTGTAAAAAGGCCAACCAGAGACTGTTCTTCCTGAGGAAGTTAAGGGGATTTAATGTTGATAAATCTCTTTTAAAAATGTTTTACTCATGCTTTGTTGAGTCCATTTTAACCTTTGCAATGATCTGCTGGTTTGGTAACCTTAGCATTGCAAACAAAAACAAGCTGGGAAATATTGTCAAACTTTGCAGGAAGATTGTTGGCATAGACTTGAATGATCTTAACCATGTTTTTCAAGTAAGAGCTGCTAAGAAGGCAAAAATTATCCTGGAGGACCCACGGCACCCCCTGCATGCAGAGTTTAGGCTCTTGCCGACAGGGAGGAGATTTGCTTATGTTAGGAAGGCAAAATGTAATAGATACCTGAGGTCATTTGTCCCATCAGCTGTTAGTTTTTTAAATAAGTTATAGGTATTTTTGATACCATTGCATAAATTAAATTAAACTATGTTTGTTGGGCCTGTTAAATAATATAGACAATATAGACAAATGCTGCCTTTCGCACACATTGCATATTGTTCTTAATTATACAGTGTTGTTTTTATCTATTTTATCTATTTATTCTTACTTTTTAACTTACTGTCCATGATGTAATCCATGAGTTAGTCAGACTAACCTATACATGTATGTTTTTTCTTTTTTTTCTTTTTCTTTCTCGTTGTTTGCTTGTTTCTGTTGATGTATGTACTACAGCTGCAAAACAAATTGCCCCTCGGGGACAATAAAGATTTTCTAATTCTAATTCTTAAAAAAGACTTTTGTAGTTTTTAATGATCATTTGATGAAGATTTCAGTCATTTTTCTTCCAAAAATGTGACTAAAGTATTCAGTATTTAAATGAACAACCAATTGTGTAATTTTAATACTTAAATGTGGAAAAGTATATCAAAATTCCTGCAATTAGGAGGATCTTGAGATGCGTTGTGTTATTACATTATGTTTAGACGGTTACATATTTGAATGTTATGTCATTTAATTGTCCAAGAGGATTCACACATAATTACAGCATAAATATGAGTAGCTGAAGTAAAGCGATACGGACTTATCAATGCATCAAATTATCACACATATATCAATCTATCTAGCGTTGTGTAGTTTGGCCACATAGAATTGCTGTAGATATGTGACGTCATTAACAGATCTGGTACCTACACCGGGTGTGTTGGCAGTGGGAACTTGCGGATTGTTAGTGGGTTAACCCGCTTTGAAAAAAAACATGTTGCCCGCTAATTTTAGTGTGAAAGCAGTATAAGTGGCCAATAAAAATGTCACAGTTGCTCTTCCTCTAATTTGGCCTGGCCCCTGCCCAGTCAGGTCGCGCTCCTCTTGGCATGTGCCCATGCCCCACTAGTCGAGAAATACTGTAGGTTTAACTAAAAATGCTTTGCAACATTTTTATGAGAAAAGCTCTCTAGTCAGTGGGTCAGACAATCAGAAAACTCACCAAGGGTCAACTGACCAATTAACTACTTGCTTTACCAAGCAGTTCAAAAGTGTGTGCCTAATGAAGTGGCCTAATCTGAGTGGGCTGAGTCCTCACTTGCTTTACTCCCTCTGAGAGCTGAGTGAGGAAAGTGAAGGCAGGTGAGCAGAAACATCTGTGAGTGACCACAACAGGGCCGAGCTTTAATCCTGTTTCTGCGATGAGTGTGTGCAGATCAAACAGTCACCCCGACCCGTCACTGCTGATCACACCAACACTCAGGCCTTATATGTGAGTGTGTTACGAGGTTACATCAGGACAAACTGGTGAGAACACAAAATCCACATAAGAGCTGATTGATTTTATCAGCGCGGCTGTTTGTAGAGATTGGTGCAACGGCTATTTGTGGTTAAAGATCTTGCTTTTATCACAAAGCTCCTCTGCTGCATAGATCCTCCATGCATGTTTGACTTGAGCGGACATATTTGTTTCTGAGGATTAGAGCTATAACTCGGATGGCGCTGCCCTGCTTATCAGCCAGACAATGTTTGTCTGCTTTAATACTTTGTTATTCTGATCTGATCTGATATTCAGATTATAGACATACTTCAACTCACCAGCTACTTTAAGCTAAGGTCTGCAGGATTTTCCTTCAAAATAAAATATTAACTTACAGGAAAATTCCTGCTCAATCATTTCCTATGTGTCTCTATTGATGTGTGATGGTGTCTTTTGTTTAGGACCGTAAAGGACCGTCTCGAGATGAAAAGCGACGCCATCATGCTGTTGGGACAAGTAGGTTATGGACACAGGCGGTTAGCTTGTGCTGACTTGCCAAATTATTGGTATCATATGTATTAATCCCAGGTAGCTTGCATTTTAGGTAAAGAAGTTTACGAACATTCTAAGTACTAGGCACGAGGGCTGGGTATTTCCAGCAACCCCACGATTTGATAAGTATCCCGATACTGAGGCCACTATACGATATGTATCCCGATACACATAAATTATGAACATTGATTACTCTTTTAACAGAATTCCCAGTAAAATTTGTTTTTATTACAAGAAGAAAAAAAACAAGCATATATATATATGCGGGGTAGGATTAAATAAGTTTTTCAAACTTCTTCATACTCCCTTTCGAGCATTTAAAAAAAAAAAAAAAAAAAAAAACTTTTCTCAGTTTTATTTGTTATTGTTTAACCTTGTGGATGAAATATGTCATTGAAGGACAAGAATGATCGTACGTCCTGTTTTGTTATAATCTTACATATTTTGTATGTTACTTGCTTTTTTTATGCTCGAAATAAAGACAAATCAAATCAAAAAAAACAAGCATGAATTTTAAATAATTCTTCAATTTAAAGGTGCTATGAGGAGAATCTATTTTAGGCAACATAAAGACTCTGCTAACCCATGAATGCAGCTCGGACCTTCCTCAGAACTCTGCATTGCTTTACAACTTCTTTTTTCAACAACTTACAGGATACAAAGCGACGAGGTAATGTATCTCTTTCTAGTTACGTAGTTTCTGATGTGTGACAACAAGCACATTTTAGAAAACTTAGAAGATATATAGCTACTTACAGCCCAGTTCCCTAAGATGTGTCCGAATAATATAAATTTGCTCTAGTTTTAATTGTCTTGTTCCTGAAGTTGAGTATCCAGGCCAGTCCAGCCCTGTCCGACCCGACTGCAAAGCTAAGGAATAGCATTTAGAGATAACCTATTTTGATGCTATAAAACTCATTTTAAAGTGTGTATTTTGACCAGGCATATATCTAAAAGTGAGACTTTTTTGTAATTACTTAGAAACTCCTCATAGCATCTTCAAGATCTTAAATTCTGGTCCCCAAACATGGTCGACCTAAGTTTAAATTTGGAGTATGTGTTTAGTCACGTAGCTTGTCTTCTTTGAACTGTGCCATTGTTAACATTACTCAAAGTGTATTTACAACAACTGTCCCAACATTGAGACCGTATCGATTCTGTAGAATCTGTATTGATACATGTTTGACAATATTTTGCTGTGACGATATTTTGTGCACAGGCCTACTTTAGGATGTTGTGATGCTATCATGTAACCTGACAAGCCAGATGGACAGCTCCATATATCTGCCACAGAAATATTTCACTAGTCCATCTGGGTAGGAGCCCTTTGAATTTGTTTTCAGGGGCAGAACATTAAAAAAAAAAAAAGCTTGTGATTGGACAATCGTTTGGCTCGTCACATTCATCACAGACCAATCCACATCAAGCAGGGTTGCCTCCTATAATGTAGCATACATAGCGGCTAATGTAGCGGATAATGGCTAACAACAGTTAAAAACAGTTCATGGACATTAGCCATAGCTGCTAACTTAGCTATAAACAGCTAACGGCCTTATACTATCGTCTTACACTAAATTATACCACACAGATGATTCATTTAACACTTATATGGGACATGAACCTCGTCAAAGACAATCCCTACAAGTAAACTTTTGAGGAGGGCAGATTTTGCCAAGTTTCATTGAGTAGCCATGAGGACAATAGGCTAATCGGCATATCCGTTCTCCACTTCCGGTTCTCAACTTCCGGTTGTCGTCACGTTCGCATTCTGCAGCTCCCACCTCTCTTCCCTGATTGGGCCGTTAAGAATTCAGCCGAGGACAACGGATGCTGGCAAGACGAACCTGCAGGATTTCAGAATCAGGCAGGTCTGTCTGCTCTGCAAAGCTAGCTATCATGGAGATATGGACCAACATCTCTGACATGATCTTGAGGACTCAAGAAGCTCTGAAGGTGAAGGGGTCGAATGTGGGATTAGCAAGGAGTACCTGATGAAGTGGATCATGGTATTGAAATGAAAAGTAGGTATTAAGTGTGTCTCCTGGGGGAAAGTACAAGATCAGCTTCAGCAAAGGAAGCATTAGGTGGACGTTCCTGTAGAAACATCCGAGGTTGAGCTGATGTGGAATCTCCTCTCTTCTCCAGCCCGTGTTTGGTGTGTGTTCGTCTCCATGTTAGCATGTTTGATGAAAAGCTGCACTGACAGCAGGAGCAGACAGCAGCCTTTGAAGACCTCTGATCACAGAACCAATGGTTTAACACAGATGTCGGGAACATACATGAGGCCATGAGGTCACACGCAAACACACACCTGGACTTACATCAGCTGGCGACCGCAACAAGGTGTCGGCCTCAGTCACTTTCTTTAATGACTCAGCAGGAGATCAAACATGAGCTTCCCTCAGCGCCACGCACTCACACACGTCTGATCTTCACTTTGATGAGTCGGCACTCATCACACAACACTCACACACGGTGCCGACATAATTTCCTGTATGGCTTCTGGTACACCAGCTTCTATATCTTATTAAGTTTGGAGAGAGGATTTCTAGGACTTTGATTACACAGAATGTGGATTTGGAGAAAGTAAAGCTGCATTCACACACAGGCATTTTGTGTAAGTTAGGACATGCAGAACTAAGTTAGTTGTACAACATGGATATTCATTAGGTACACTGAAAATCTTAGACCTATTTTTGGCATCTAAACGTGCTTGTAAATGGAAGCAAAAGTTAAACTCTGTTACCCTACAGCTGCTCTCTCCTCAGGACTGATCCTTGTTGTACAACTTGAGGTGTGGGGCAGTGTTAATTTTGTCGACTAATTAAAGGATAAGTTTGGTTTCTACAGCTTTCACATTGTTTATAGAATGAAGTAGAACAATATACTCACCCAGAAGGCTTTCCTGATCCAAACAGTGCTTCAGGAGATATTTAGATCCAAAATCGAGCGGCGGACATCCGTATAATGGTAGCACACTGGGCATGTATAGCGCCGCTCCTAAAACTGCATTAATCATCCAAAACTCATTAGTTTCACCAATATTTCATCATGGTCTGCTCGCGCTACGCCTCCACTACAGTCTGTGTCACTCCAGACATGTTTTGTGGCTGTGCTGACCTCTGAACTGAAAAAGAAGAACGCTTGCCTCCGAGCATGTGCAGTACGGCTCATTGTTTCAGGGGAAGACCGCTGGCTACACAACGACTTTCTTCTTCCAGTTTTGTGCAAAATGGACAAATATCTATCAGATGAAGATGTTGTGGAGGAGAACTTTGAATATGATGGGTGTCCTTACAGTTTCGAGCCAGAGTATACAGAAGAGGAGCTCATCGAAAGGAGGACGCGGAGACAAAGAGAAGAACAGCTCTCCAGAGAGTACTGCGCAGGGGCGGAGGCAAGCGTTCTTCTTTTTCAGTTCAGAGGTCGGCACGGTTACAAAAACATGTCTGGGGCGACACAGACTGTTGTGGAGGAGTAGCACGAGCGGACCATCATGAAATATTGGTGAAACTAATGAGTTTTTGAACGATTAGTGTAGTTAATGTTCTACTTCATTCTATAAACAATGTGAAAGCTGTAGAAACCGAACTTTTCGTTGAAGCATTTATAACAAAATAATGACAAATACTGGCCAGAATTGTTTACTTTTATTTCTCATGAAAAAAGTTTAAACAAATTTACTTGTAGGACATTTCCTGACACAGTTATTGACAAAAAAAGACAAAAGAACTGTTAAAATTATAATATTAAAGGGGTTAAATGATTTCAAGACTGTGTTAAAGTACTTTTTTCAACATTTTGAGCACACTGCAACAATACCACGATAATAATGATAACCATGATAATTTTGGTCACAATAACCGTGATATGAAATTTTCATACTGTTACATCCCTAGTCTAGATTTGTGTCGGGACAGAATGGTTGTGTGTGTGTTTGGGTTAGTGTTGTGTTGAGATTATCGGCGCTCATCATAGAACACGATCTAAACTGTCCAATGCCTGTTTTTTTTATCTTCATGTGTGGGGTCTTTACCAAATCAAAAATCAGTGTGAATCTTGCTGTAGTAGGGCAGCAAGGACATTCATTGGGTAGACCAAAAAAAGCAGGGTTAACAGCCTTCCACAGATTTACAGTCAAGGTCTGCAGGATGGTAAACGGCTCTTGTGCTCTCAAACCTGTGGAGGAATGTTATGGTGGAGGTGCCAGGCAGCTGTGGCTGTGTGTGGTTCTTCTACACACTACTCATGACTGATGGATAAATGATTAAATTACTAAATTGCCAGAATGTCTGTTTTCTTCAGACTTCAATCGTCAAACAACCAAACAAGAGTCAACAGCAGAATGAGCCGTTAGGTTTTGGCACAGTCTTTATAGGCACATACTCAGCTCTGTTGCTCTACCCACAAATGCATGTTTCCTACAAATGTGGCTCCATTTAGAAGAGAAATAAACAGGCTTTACGACGGGAGAAGGTTTATCACCAAGAGGAATTGTTACAACACATAAATAATCTAGTAAACACTCTCCACCTACTATTTGGGCTCAGTTTATATACAGTACATCCATATTATAATTTACTGATTCAACCTTTTTTTGTTTATTTGGGCCTTTGACAGTCAAAACTGATTAATCGTGGCCCTTTTTGCTGCCAAAGTTGCCTGTTCCTGGTCCAAAGGATCATTAAATAAGCTCATTTTGTCCAATGCTCAAATATAATGAGACCTGTAATTGAAAGAAAATGCTAATAACCAGGATCTAAAATGCTCCTCATATTTTCAGAAGCCCACACACACTTAAAAATCCTGACTGACGCTGATAAGCAAGATGACTTCATCTTAATGAGGACTTCTCCATGTTAATAATGACCATGTATGGAGCTACCACACATCCTGGAAGCGTGTGAGAGGTTTGCTCCGGTGTGTGTGTTTTGTTTCCAACACCTGTAAAATCCTCCAGCAGTGATTAGTCAGCAGCGAACGCCCAGCGAGCTGTCCCGGCTCTCAGTGTGTGTGGCAGCAGTGGTTGCCACAGTAAATACACACAATGGCAGGAGATGATTCAGCAGATAATGGTGGGCTGCTACACTACAGCACACACACATGAACTTCTTACTAATGCACTCACATAAACGTCACACTCCTACACTGGAAACACACCTCTACACAACCTTTGGAGCACAAACATTGCCGCTGCGATGGCACACACACACACACACACACACACACACACACACACACACACACTTACAGCCTGAGTGACTGCTGATGTGTCAGTGGATATTACTCACAAGTTTAACTTAAATCCAACAAACTTTAAATGTCTCTGCTGAAAAAAGACTCAAACCAACACTTGTTTATGTGAGTTAAGTCAATCTCTGGCTGACCACACTCTCTATTTCAGGTCTGATTTCTGGCCTGATTGCCCCCTGATGGGTTGTCTATGGCATGTTGACTGACTAAGCTTCCTGTCACTGCATCTTAGCTCTGATAGAGGAGGAGAGATGGATGGATGAATGAATAAATAGGTGGAAGGATTTAGATCTTAAGAACAGATTGATTAACAGAAACTTTTTTGGCTGGCTGAATGGATGGAAATTTTGTTTTTATGGATGGACCAATGGCCAAATAAATGTATGAATAAATAAACAGATGGATGGGTGGGTTGACAAAAAATATGTTAAATGGGAAAATATTTCGATTGGATGGTCTGACAGATGGATGGTTCTATGGAAGAGTGGATGAATGGTCTATGGTTGGATGACTGGCTCTATGTGTGACTCTCTTGATGAAGGATGGATGGATAGATAGATGGATTGCAGGAGAGGTGGATGAACTGTCGACTCTATGGATGGACGGACGACGCGAGGACTAATGGATGTTTTATGTATAAGAGATGAAAGATTGGATGGATTACTTGATGGATGGTTCAGTGGATGGACTGACCCATGGATGGTTGAGGCATGGTTCTATGGAGGGCTGGACAGATGGTTCTGTTGATAGATAAATAGTTGGATGGCTGGAAATATAGAAGGAACTGTGGATGCATGGATGGATGGATGGTTCTACGGAAGGGTGAATTAATGTCTATAGTTGGATGGATGGAGAGATGAATGGATAGATGACTGGCTCTACGTATGGTTCTCTTGATGAAGGATGGATGGATAGATAGCTGGATTGCTGGAGAGATGGATGAACTGTTGGCTCCATGGATGGATGGATGATGGGAGGACAAATGGTTGTTTTATGGATGGACTGAAAGATGGATGAATTGATGGATGAATGGTTCAGTGGATGTATGGAAAAAGAGATGAAGCTTCTATGGATGGACTGACCCATGGATGGATGAATGGACTGCTGGGGAGAAGGATGAACCGTTGGCTCTATGGATGGATGGATGATGGGAGGACAAATGGATGTTTTATGGATGAAGAGGTGAAAGAATTGGATGTATGAATGGATGGACTGGATGGATGGTTCAGTGGATGTATAGAAGGATAGATGAAGCTTCTATGGATGGATGAATATTTCTGTGGATGAATAGATGTACGTATGCATGGTTCTATGGAAGGCTGGACAGATGGTTCAGTGGATGGATGAATAGTTGGATGAGCAGAAAGATGAAGGATCCATGAATGCATGGACTGACAGATGGTTCTATAGTTCCGAAGGACAGATAGATTATTCTATGGATGGAAGGCCAGATGGATGGTTTAGTGGTTGGATGGATGTCTCTTTGTATTGTCACATAAAGAAGGATGGATGTAGTATAAAGAGATGGAGGGATGTATGTATGTTAGGTTCTATGGATGTACAGATGGATTGTTCTATGGATGGATAAATAGATAAACATGCATGGAAAATAGAAGGATGGATGGATGGATGGATGGTTGGGCGGCTCAAAACATAGACTGATGGATGAGGTATAATGCATTTAGATAAAGCAAGATAGATGATGGTTGAAGCAATAGATGTATGGAGAGATTGGCTGATCATTGGTTTCATGGATGGATGGATGGGATGGACAGATGACTGAATGATTTGATGGATGGACAAATCGATAGATCAAAGGTTCCATGGATGGATACATTTGTGGATGGATGGATGTTGGACTCATAATTGATTCTTAAGTGGATGTGTGGATGGATGGGTGGGTGGGTGGATAGATTTCTGCATTTCTGGATGAACAAACCTGCACATTTATGGATTAATCAGTGGCTCAATGGACTGATGGAGTATTATGCATTATGTACTATGGATTGATGAATGGGTGGATAGATGGATTGATGGACTGATGGATGGATGGATGGATGGATGGATGGATGGATGGATGGTAGATTGACAGATGGATGGATGGATGGATGGATGGATAGGTGGATGATAGATGGATGGACTGATAAATGGATGGATGATAGATGGATTGATGAATGGAAAGATTTATAGATGGATGAATGGATGGATGGATGGATAGATGGGTTGATGGATGGATTAATGGATTGATAAGTGGATGGATGGATGAATGGATGGATAGATGGATAGATGGATTGATGGACAGATGGATGGATAGATGGATGATAGATTGATAGATGGATGAATGGATGGATAGATTGATTGATGGATGGATGGATGGATGGATGGATGAATGGATGGATAGATGGATGGAATGATGGATGATAGATGGATAAATGGATGGAATAATGGATGGATGGATGATAGATGGATAAATGGATGAATGGATGAATGGATGGATAGATGGATGATAGATGGATGGATTAATGGATGGATGGATGGATGGATGGGTAGATTGTACCATATCTAAGCTGTATAGTCTGGTGTCATGTCAAACTGTTTCTCAATGAAGAACAAACACGATTGAAGCAGCTGCTGGGTCTCATATTTGACTCATAAACACATCATAGTTATGATGCTCCCCGTTCTTCACGGCGGTGAACAAAGAGGCTTCTTTTCATCTTTGCCCCGTGGATCAGGGGCTGTGAGCCTGCAGGGAGAGCAAGAGGCCACCCAACCAAAAACCACATCACAGCGGGGAAGCGCGTGAGCTGAAAACTAATGAAGCTAATCAACGATCCAAAATCAGAGCCCACACAATCAAAACGACTCCAAACACACTCATCATCAGGGAGAGTAACCACGGCGTTATGTATGCAGCCACACACCGTGGGAACTCGCCGCAGGTACACGAACGTGCTCATCATCAGAATCAGAGGAATATATATCAGCAGAGCCGTTTCCATGCACAGAGAAAAGCAGAATAATTAACTTTAACAGTGACATTTAGAGAAAAGATGGCTGATAAGGTCATCAAGAAAGGGTCAGAACTTAAATAAACATAAATGATTCATACAACAATACGAACGTGGAAGAAAATGTTAAAGGAAAGACTTTTCTGCTTTATTTAAGACGTCTTCCTCAAACTTTTAGTGGGAGAGGCTCCAACATCACATGGTCCACGCATAAGGACTTTCTAAATCTGAAGAAGTATATCATCTGAGACCTCACACATGAAGATAAATAATTAGGCGTTTAACGGTTTTTATCGTATTGCAAGCACACCACACAAATAACCATTCTGTCCCACACAAACCTAACCTGACATGCCAGATGGACAGTTTCACATTGGAAATATTTCACTAATCCATCTGGGGAGGAGCCCGCGAAAAAGTTTTCAGGGGCAGAATCTTCAAAAACAACAGCAGCTTGTGATTGGACGATCTTTTGGCTCATCACACTCATCACAGACCAATCCATATCAAGCAGCACTGCTATGACGTAGCATAAGTAACGGCTAAATGTAGTGGCTACGGGTAATCGTTAGCCTCTATGGCTAATGGATAAAAGTTAGGCGCTATGGCTAACAACCATTAACTGTTGTTTGCCCTTGTTAGCCATTAGCCGTAGCGTCTAACGGCCGTTAGCTGATAGCTTAACTACCCTAAAACTATCACTTTACATTAAATTATACCACATAGATGTTTTTTAACACAACTGGGCTGTTAAGCATTCAGCCGAATTAAACTGTTGGACATTGGAGGCTGGCAAGATAGAGGTGCATGATTTCAGAATCAGGCAAGTCCGTCTGTTCTGCAAGGCTACCACCAATCTAGAATAGCAGCAACTTGAAAACACAACACGCAACATGAGAGAAGACATACGACAAGAGGGAATGATGGAGGTCTTACGACTGTTTATGATGGAAAAATCCAGAATAAAAAAAAAGAAAAGATTGTGGAAAAAGTCCTGGAGACAGCATGAACATGTGAGCTGGTCCTACATTTCTGAGGTCCACCCAACTTTATGTTTCAGGTCGGCCATGTTTGTTTTTATTTACGCCTTGCTCCTCAGTCAGCTCACTTCGTTGTTAGCTACATTCACATCACAGTTCGTGGGGTCATGACTCAGTAGTTGTTGGCTTTCCTTGTGTTAATTTTGTCAACTGATAATTTTAGTCATAGTTTTCATCAACAATCTTTTTTTTCTCATGACCAAAACTAGACTATGACTAAAAAAAGGTGTACATTGACAAAAACTAAAACTACATTTCGTCAACGAATACAAAGTAGACAAAAATATTTGACAGAGAATTAGTCCAATCAGATGTAGTTTTGTTAAGAAGAAAGTAGGGAAAAGTCAGGAATCACAGATACTTGATGTGTGGAAAGGTTGGATGAGTTAAGAGGGACATCCAATAACATCTGTTTCAGCTTGGTGGTGACAGGATCCAAGCGTAAAACATTACATTAGTAAGTCAACAAAACACGCCTTACAGATCACCATTCATATTTTAGTTTGACTAAATTTACAGTAGATTTCGTCGACTAAAATGTTGTGAAATTTCATGAACTATTTAACTAAATTTGAAGTAATTATAAATATATAACTTTAAAATATTTTTGGCAAAAGCCTAAAACTAAATTTGAATGTGCTGTCAATTATAAAACTGCCCACACACAAAGACTTTTGGTCATAAATATTGAACAAGTTTAATATTTACGATTGTCGGCCCGACTTGTTTTGGCGTCGATTATCAGGACAAATTCACTCTTAACACACCTCAGAACACAGAATAATCTACAAGACAATCTTTTAAGACAGAAGATAATATGGCGTTCGCCATCCTTGGTTGGAAATGGGGAAAGTTGGGACAAAAACAGCCTGATAGTTTTTATGTGTGAACCTCACACCAGTGTCTCAGTCAGTGGCTTCCCGACACACAGAGATTTTTGGTTGTATTTAAAAAGAAAAAAAGAGAGAGAGAAATAAAATGGAAGAAAAAGAAAAAGAGAAAAAAAGGGGAAAAAGACAATAAAAGGAAATAAAAGAGAAAAAAAATTAGAAAAAAGGAAATAAAAAAAAGGGGGAAAAAAAAGAAAAAGTAAATATTTATAAGTGTCGTACCCAACCTGTTTCAGAGCCGATTTTAGGGACATATTCACTCTTAACACACCTCAGTCCGCAGGATAATCTTACAGGACAATCTTCCAAAACAGAAGCTACTCCAGAGTTTGCCATCCTCAGTCAGGAAGGGGGGAAGTCGGAACAAAAACAGCCCGATAATCCTTAAAGGTGCTATGAGGAGAATCTAGTTCCGGCGACATTAAGACTCTGCTACCCATGAGCACGTGCAGCGACTGTCGTAATGCTGCGTTCCAGTAACCTCGGAACTGGGAGTGACATCATCTCTGACTTATTGGCGTTCCAGTTGAAGTCGCTAAAAAACATGCCGATCTATCAGGCTATTGTTAGCTGTTGTTAGCACGCCCTGCGTTGTTGTTCACTAATATCACATGAAAAATGTGATTATCACTATGGCAGCATTTTTGTAAATATAAGTCTAACAATACTATGTATACAGCTGATCTAGAGCGACACACCCCAGTCAGAAGTGCAAATAAATGGATTATGACAGGAGCTAAATAACTGTTCACACTGGGGGCATCATCTTTGATTGTCAACTTGGGGGTGGCGAGGTTTCACCGAGTTCCAAGTAGGAAATTCCGACTTTGGGGAATGTTCCAGTTGCAGTTTCCTACTGGGAACTCGGAAATTCCTACTTCTGACTACAACTTCATTATCGTAGTTTTGTAGCCGGCTATATATTGCTACTTACAGTCCGATGCTCTAAGACGTGTCCAAATAATATAAATTTGCTTAGGAACAGCATTTATAGATAACCGATTTTGATGCTCTGAAACTCATCTTAAAGTGTGTACTTTCGATCAGGCATTTATCTAAAAGTGAGACTTTTTTGTAATTAATTAGATACTCCTCATAGCATCTTAAAGTGTGTGCTCTTCCTCATTTTAGTTTTGAACCAGCACCCACCAAGGGATAGCCGTGCTTCTTTTTTTGTCTTTTCACCGTAGTATAATTAAGTTTGGAACAACATTTGCATGAAGTTAAAACACAGAAAGGGATTTTAATATAGTTGCTGTTATGGTAAATGAACCAAAACACAAAAATGAGATGAAGCTGTGGAGCAAAAATCCAACAGTTGATTATACTTTGGTACCCTGACCACTTTCCTGCTGTGTGTTGACTTTCCTCTTTGGTGAAATGAGCTCTCCTGATATCTGGCATCTTCACTCCAAACAGCAGGTGTGGTCCCACCCTCTGAGAGCCAAGAATGTTTAAACTCAGTCAGAGATGCTTTTTTCCACATGTTAGTTTTGGTAAAAATCTGAAAACTTCCTGTGTGTTTCCACTTCACCATGAGCCTCGGTGAATCTTTGGCACTCCAGCTCCACAGGAGAAAGATGATTCATGACGTGCACATTCCAAAATAACCCTGAATGAAGCTCCAAAGTACAGCGTTTAGTATTTCTTATTTTACGGCTGTGTTCGTGCTGCTCGCCCCTCGGTGTGAATGTGTCAGCGTGGAGCACCCAGCTGTGTGGACTCCCCAGATAATAAAAAGAAAGGTTAAAGGGAAGCGAGCGCTGAATGCAGCGGGAGGTTCTGTGGACGTGAAGCGCAGCAGGGATTTCAGAGGAGATGAGCAAATTTTCTGCTTCATAACTGTGGGCGCTTCCCTGCAGCGGCATGGACGAATTGGATTTAAAACCTCAAACATTTTATGAGTCCACAAAGTCGGTGTCCATTTCACGCTCAGCGGAGGGGCTCAAAGTTTCTGTTCTGGTGACGTCACCGGTTAGGGAGCCGAGAAAAAAACGTCGGAGCTGGAGTCAGCGCAGGAATCACACATGGCTGCTCTTAACCAAAACACTTTAACCACGGTTTGTGCTGCCTCTGTGTCAGACTTTAATGAAAGATTTCCATGTTGGTAAGCTCTTTTCTGCATACGCGCTCTCGTAAAACACTGAGACAGTCCAGCCAAAGGTTAGATAAGCAGCTTTTACTGCAGCGTCTGGGAAATGCCTGCTGGAGTGAAAACATAAAGGCTCAGAGTTTCATCCGAGGATTAGAAGTCCTTCAACAAGTGATGCTTTCCTTTAAAGGGATATGCCAACTTTTTTTGTTTTCTTGTCTTGTCATGTCAGGCAGATAGACTCCAATCTTTCCACTGTGTGCAGAAACAAAGAAGAGATTGGCAGAGCTCCTCCACTGCTAATTAGCTTAGCCCAAATACTGAGAGTCAATGGGTAGCATTAGCCTGCCTCTGCCTAGTAAAATAACAAAAGTGCTAATATTAAAATAGATAATGTAACGAGTAACAACAAGCACACAGGACCATTTAGAGTTGCTGCAGAGTTTATCTGAGGAATGTAGGCAGAGGCAGGCTAACACTTCCCATTTACTTCCAGTGTTTGAGCTAAGCTAACTTGCGGTGGGCTAGCTTTATCCATCTCTTCTTGTTATTGCTCGCACAGTGGAAAGAGTTATGCCTACCTGCTTGTCATTGACTCAGGAACGAGGCCAGACAAAAAAGAAAAATGTTGGTGCTAGCTTTCAAAATACAAGACAACAAGAGCGAGTTATGTTCTGATTATGGACTGCAGACATTCTGACAAAAACTACCTTGCACAGCAGCTGGATCAGCTTTATTCAGTGTCTGTAATCTGGCAGATCAGTCTTCCCAAGCTACAACAATTGTGAGGTGTGAAGTGAAAACAGCAGGAAGTGACTGCGCGTACAGGGATTAGCATAGATGCTAAAAGCCTCAGTAGCATTTTTATCAGCTGATCACAATTCTTTATGATATGAAAACAAAGGACAGTTCTTTATAGACATGAAACATGTTTTTAACATATTTTGATGTGAGTTTGGCTTACTCTCTATAGCACAGGAGTTCCTGCCTTCCAGATTATCTGATTAGCCCATTATAAATGTTGATTGACAGAACAATCGTCCAATCACGTGCCGGATATACTTCTGGAAAGGTTCTGCCCTCCTCAAACACTTTCTATGACTCTCTCCTTGTTGGACTCGTGAAATATAAGAAACAGTCCATCTAGTGGACCAGTTTATTGTGATATCAGAGGCTTAACAAAGCGAATGAATGTGCATCTAAATATCTTGAAATAATAAAATATAAGAGTACAGACCATAACTTAAAGACTGAAATGTCCACTCACATGCTTTTAAGAGCATTTTTACCTCTGCAAGAAGGTTATGTTATTGTGGCATGTGTTTGTTTTTTTGTTTGTTAGTTAATTATTTAGTTTGTTAGCTTGTGTGTTTGTTTCTCTGTTAGCAACATAACTCAAAAAGTTATGGATGGATTTCGATGAAATTTTCAGGAAATGTCTGGACTGGGACAAGACACAAATGATTAGATTTTGGGACTGATCCGGATCACCGTCTGGATCCACCATCATGAAAATGCGATTTTCGTGAATAACTACTGAACTAAAATAGATATCATTATGAATCCATTTTCTAATGGTTTGTTTTCATGGTCAAGGAATCTAAATATTTAGATGAAATAAAGGTAGGACTAATATTTATGGTAAAAATCACAATATGGGTGAGGTCTGTGCTCTCCGAGTCTTTTTCTAGTTTAGTTATGTGCTACTAGAACCACCAGGGTTGGAGCAAGATCTAAGTCCGAACTCAAGCCAAACTCAAACCAGAACAGAGTTTAACCCCCCTTTGTTTGTGGTGTTGAAAAAAAGAGCAGTGTTCAATAATCAAATCCACTTTTAAGAGCAAAATCAGGTCCCATCAGGTGTTCAGCAGGGGTTCATTTAACCCCACCACCAGCTGTCTCGACCTCCATGAACTGAGCATTAAAAAGTTTCATGTGTACTCGGAGTTGGCGTGATCTTAGGTGACACATGACGTGCAGAGAACATTCCTGCCATGTAGCATGTCCTCAGTGCATCCTCCAAAAACTGGTCCAGTAGCTTTTACAGTGATGCATAATGTAAGTGCAGCTGCTTTTTGAGTCCACTAAAGACCTCTCTGCCCCATACAGCTTAATTTAAACATGCCTCCCACCAGCGCCAGGAGCAGCTGTAATGCATTATGGATCCCAGACGAGTGGAACATCGCGGCCCTGTGCTTCATACGCTCGTCATACCTCAGTCCATGATCGGGCATGTGGAGCTGATGGTGGGATGGATGTGTGTGTTTCTGCCTCAGGAGGTGTGACGGCAGGCTGAACTCCTGAAGTAAGACACAGAGAAAGAAAGTTAGACATTATTTCTCCTTCAGTGGCCAAAATACCAGGAAGCCAACATGTTAGAGGACATTAAATCATGGCTGTATTCACTCACCTTAAAAACCCTCCATCATATCCTTTAACTTTTCAGCTGCAAAACAACACGACAACATCTACTGAGCTCTCTTATTTTTTTTATTTACATTTCATATAGTGCAAAAAAACACTTCTTAATCATTCTATCCAAAAATATGCACCCATGACCCAAGAAACTTTAAAAAAGAGAAAGTTGAGTCAAAGTCTATTTTACTTTACTAAATCATAATTATTATTTCTCTTTTTTAGTGCATGACGTTTGTTTTATTAATAGTTTCATTTTTTTAAATATATTTTTGGATTCTTATTAATGCTTTTTATTTTAATTTACGCTTTTAATATATCGATTACTGTATTCATTATCTTTAATTTTAGATAAGTTTCATGTGATTTCATATTTTATTCATGATTTATTTTAATAAATTTTGTATGTATTTTCAATTGTGATCCTCTTTCTAATTAAATGTGGAAATGTCTTTATTTTCCTGTTATTACATTATATTTTATTTATTTTTTATTTTATTTTATCTATAATTGTACTTAAGTGATTTATTTATTCCTATTTATTTTAAATTTTTTATTCAGAAAATAAAAGTAAAATATTAATAAAATAATAATAAAATAATAAAAATAAATAATACATATTTTTACTCCCTACTCTTTCTATATAATACAAATTTTCAAAATCTTAATTAAAAAAAAAAAATAAAAAATTCAGTTTTGTTGCTTCATCAGAAAGAGTGTGCCTAACCAGTCATTATTTCCCCTTAACCCTTTAACTCCCAGATAAACTGTTTGGTAGACCATACTCATAAGTAACAGTATCTTATTCATAAATGTGTTTTTATAAACCTTGTTGGAAAATCTTTTTTACACAGGGGTTAAATGTAATGCATGGAAAAAGGTGTTTGTCTCTGTTTTTAATGGCTTTTAAGTCTGCCTCCATCCAGAAATGCACAAATCACTGTAAACATATGGGCTCAGTCCATTAAACTTTCAGAGGTAAGATGACAACTTCAGTGTATGATAGTACTTGAGATCTTACTCCACAGAATAAAGTAACCGACAATATAATAGTACAAATAATAAAACTACAAAAACATGCACTACTCAGAAACTGAGCTAGGTGATAATGTAAACTTAAAAATCTCATAAGTAGAATCACTTCTGAACTGCCAGGAACTCCATGATGATGGAGTCAGTCTTTCCACTTGATTAGAAGTAAGGCAGATAAAAGATAGAGTAATGAAAATGTGTATATAAATAAATACTTTTAAAGGGACTGTGAGGAGTTTCTAAGTAATTACAAAAAAGTATCACTTTTAGATATAGGCCTGATGGAAATACACACTCTAAGATGAGTTTTATAGCATCAAAATAGTTTATCTATAAATGCTATTCCTTAGCTTTGTGGTCGGGTCGGACAGGGCTGGACTGGCCTGGATACTCAACTTCGGAAACAAGACAATTAAAACTAGAGCAAATTTATATTATTCAGACATGTCTTAGAGCACCGGACTGTAAGTAGCGTTATACAGCCGGCTACAAAACTACGATACTAAGTTTTCCAAAAATTGCTTGTTGTCACACATCAAAAACTACCGCTACGTAACTAGAAAGAGATACATTACCTCGTTGCTTTGCATCCTGTAAGTTGTTGAAAAAAAGAAGTTGTAAAGCAAAACAGAGTTCTGAGGAAGGTCCGAACTGCATTCATTAGCATCACAACAAACACATGCTTTGGCTTGGGTCACGTCTTTTGGTGCGTTCCAGTTGTAGTCAGAAGTAGGAATTTCTGAATTCCGAGGAGGAAACTGCAACTGGAATGTCCCCCGAAGTCGGAATTTCCTGCTGGGAACTCGGTGAAACCTCGCCACCCCCGAGTTGACAATCAAAGTTGGATGCCCCCAGTGTGAACAGTTATTTAGCTCCTGTAATAATCAATTTATTTGCACTTCTGACTGGGGTGTGTCGCTCTAGATCAGCTGTATACATAGTATTGTTAGACTTATATTTACAAAAATGCTGCCATAGTGATAATCACATTCTTCATGAGATATCTGTGAACAACAACGCAGGGCGTGCTAACAACAGCTAACAATAGCCTGGTAGATCGGCATGTTTTTTTCCGACTTCAACTGGAACGCCGATAAGTCGGAGATGATGTCACTCTCAGTTCCGAGGGTACTGGAGGGCAGCATTACGACAGTCGCCGTGCGTGCTCGTGGGCAGCAGAGTCTTAATGTCGCCGGTAATAGATTCTCCTCATAGCACCTTTAAGCTGGAAAAAATAAGATGTACCCTTAATGGTTCCTGTAAGAACTTCTATAAAACCTGGGATCCGTTTATGCAATATGTGAAAAGTTTACCCGGTCTGGAGCTTTAAATTAACAACCTTTAAGAGGGGTTTCCCTTATGGTAAATTTGTAACCATATGTGTTTGTTTATATACAGGCATACATATGTATATGTGTGTTATTCATTTATGTGTGTGTATATGCATATATGACTTGCATTTCCTATCATAATTATTTCTGTATCTATTTTGTTGTATGTTTCTTTGGTTCTGTGTCGTAATGTTGTAGAAATTAAAATCTTCTATAAATAAAGTTTTTTTTTTTTTAAAGCCAGCTTGCACTTTATACCTGATGCATTTTTAATAAATATATTTACTGTAATTGTGTGTTCTTTCTCTAATCCTGGATGTATGAGTAGAATGTGCTGAATGTGTTGTTCATGCAGCACATCTCTTTATCCAAGACAAATTTCTCCCAATAAAGATCCTTGGACTTTGACTTTGTGTACTTCCTCCTTTAGGCCGGAGTTCCTGCCTGGTTGCTGTGCAAGAATGTTTGGCAAGAAACCGGGTCGACATCTTTGCAAAAATCAAAAACCATAATCCCTGATAATCTGGGGAAATATTGGTGCTTCGTATCGCATATCAAACCAGAAAACGTGTGGCTGCAGCTGGGCCTGAGACATTTTCTTCATGGCTGAAGTTCATTTCGGTTCATGGTATGAACTTATGTGTCGTCCCGTTAGAGCTGCAGTATAGACAGAAAAAACAGCTTTCATATTTAAATTCAGCCTACAGCGAGTCACTTACAGCCCCTCTCTCTCACCCTGATTCTTTCTTCTCTCTTCAGTCTTTGAACGCCTCGCCACGTCCCCTTCCTCCTTACATTCATCTCCTCTCCCTCTCTCTCTGCTCCATGTAGGTCGAATAGCTGTGTTAAATGTAAATGTCCCTCATGCATAGCAAAGGAGGCATCGCTCTGAAATCCAGCAGCTGAATGAGAAATCACATTAAACACCTTCAGCCACTTCAAACATCCCAGTGTGTGTGCGTGCATGTATACGTGTGTGTCCTGGCAGGACCCCGCGGAGGCTGCTGTTAGCGTGGACTCGTTCAAGTGGTTCAGCGGTTTTAATGAAGGAGCGCAGGCGGTGGGCGGCAGGCGGGGTCACATCTGGTCAGGTCGCACAGGTACGCCTCGGCACAGGTGTCACCCCTGGGAGCGGAAAAGAAAACAAACGCACTCTTTGGAGGGAGCGGGGAGAGATTAAAGGCTATGAGAGGAAATGAGCAACAGAGAGACCAGCCGTCCAAGCTCTGCTTCAGGCTGCACGGTACTGCAGCGGTCAGGGCTGTTGGACCGAGCGGGAGCTTCAGGGCTCAGGCTGATATGAATGAAATGTCTGAGTAATGATAACAACTCTGCAGGGCTGAAATATCATTGTTAAAAATGTCTGGCCAGGGGTGCTGGTTTGGCGGAGTGGTTAGCAACCAGGCACCCCATGTACTTGCTTCTGCCGGTCCAGGTTCAAATCCCGCCAGTTTTGACCAGTTTGCAGTGTGTTTCTCTACTCGCTCACCCCCTTTCACAAGCCTATCCCCTGTCTCTCTTTGGACAAAATGCCCAAAAATACATTTAAAAAAAAATGTCTGGCCAAAAAAGGTCACTACCTGGATTTAAAGGTGTAGTCAGCGATCTTCTAATCTAATGCACTATTTGTCAAATTCACCGTATTTCTCCTCTTCATCCACAAGATGTCCCCACTGACAGCATGTTGAAAAAAAAGCCACAAAAACAAGGTACACCCCCCCCACATCCAAGGGGCGATCATACTCATGCACAGATCAGACAGAGGGGGGAGTGGGAGTAGTAGGTTGCGTAGTGTGCCCAGTTAGCGTAAGAGAGAGATACAATATGCGCAGGTGAAAAGTGAAAAAGAAGGGCTATGACCATGAAAGAGCGAAGACCCAGGTCAACATTGGTGTTGCTTTCCGACGGTGGAGGGGACTCTGCGAATTTAAATACCTGAAAGCGGACGCGGATGTTGCCGTCTTCGTGCTGGACAGGTAAGCAACATTAGCTTTGTGGTGCTTCACATAACAGTCACAGCCGTTGGGCATTCATCTTATTGTCTAATCAGCCAAAATGTACTGTTGTTGTGATGTTTTCAATAATGGCAGTCGAGTTGTGGCTACTATTGTCTGACGAGTCAGGGTTACCTTAGCTACGTTGGTCAGCTACGCAAGTTTCTACGGCCGTTTCCATGACGATACACGTCAGATTATCTATAAGGCATAATGGCCTAGCTGCTCTGCCCCCGGTATGGATCATGCACAGATGGATGGACACAAACATTCATGGAAATCCAGAAGTATTTACAGGATGTTAAGGAATCGCTTAAACCTTTAAATACTACTTAAGGAATCAAAGAAATATCTAAGAACCTTCTTGATCCTTTAACCTTATTAGTCTCAGCAAAGCCACATACTCTCCTGATTCAAGCTGCAGCATTTAAGACATTAAAGAGAGATTAGTTCATTGTACTGCTCAGTTTTAAACAGTGTGTTAATGGACATCAACAAACCTAAGAGGAAAACAGGATAGTCCAAAGTTTCTGCTGAAGAGATCAAACTCTGAAACAATTCTCTCTGCAGTGAACTCACCGAACCAGAAGCTCCACCGAGCAGCCTCCTAAAGAGCTGATGGAGGACCCGACTGTGAGTGAGTCATTACTCCGCCTGTGAGCCCGAAGAGGAAGGAAGGAAGGAAACGAGAAGGATCTGCCCACCGAAGGGTCTGATTTTCCTCCTCAGCAGGTCAGTGCGCTCGCACGTAAATTGGAGTTGAGCCACGCTCCTCTGAATCCTGATGAGGCTTTCTGTTTTCTTTGGCAAAATGAAGCCCGAGATGACCACAGGTGTGCTTCATTTATGTGTCAGAGCCTGGTCATGGCGAGAAACTCCACCACATTTACGTAAGCAGACAAACTTTGCTCGAAACTTTGCCAGTACCAGTTTGGACCTGAACTCTTGGCGTCATTGTCAACAAGATACTGAAACATCAGAGATGTTGGTCCATATCTCCATGATGGCATCACACAGCTGCTGCACTTGAGAATCTCCTGTTCCACCACATTGCAAAGGTGCTCAAGTGGACTGAGATCTGGTGACTGTGGAAGCCACTGGAGTTCAGTGAACTCATTATCATGCTAAAGAAATCAGTTTGAGATGATCTGAGCTTTGAGGCATGGAGCTGCTGGACGTCTCCATCAGAAGATGATCCACTGTCGTCATAAAGGACATGGTTAGCAACAATCCTCAGGCAGGCTGTGGGGTTGCTCAGTTGGAACTAAGGGGTCCAAAGCGTGCCAAGAAAATGTCCCATACACCATCACACCACCAGCAGCAGCCTGACCCGTTGATACAAGGCAGGATGGATCCATGATTCATGATGTCCACACCAAATTCTGAACCTACGATCTTTTACAATGTTAGATTGGCCTGTTTTTGTGAGTTGGTGTGAATGTCTCAGTTCCCTGTTCTTAGCTGACAGGAGAGGCACCTAATGTGGTCTTCTGCTGTAGCCCATCTGTTTTGAGATTGGACATATTGTGTGTTCAGAAATGGTCTTCCCCATACCTTGGTTTCACTCTGACCATTCTTCTCTGACCTCTGGCATCAACAAGGCATTGTGGCCCAGAGAGTCGCTGTACACAAGATATTTTCTCTTCTTTGGACCGTTCTCTGGAAACCCTGGAGATGACTTTGTGAAAATCCCAGTAGGAGTAGTTTCTGACAGGCCCACCTGCCTGGCAACAACAACCATGCCACATTCAAAGTCACTGAAATCACCTTTATTCTCCATTTAAATGCTCAGTTTGAGCTTCAGCATTTCATCTTGACTGCATCTATATGCGTAAATGTCCTAAGCTGCTGCCATGTGATTGGCCAACTTGGTGTTTGCATGAATGAACACTTAAAGCTGGGGTTGGCGACTTTGGAAAACTAGCATGAATTTGAAAGTAGCATCTCCTCTGGGCTCCGTCACCACTGACAACATGTTGAAAAAAAAGTCCAATACACAGCCTTGGCTCTGAATTTCAGCAGGTAAATACTGTGGGGCGATCATACTCATGCGCAGATCAGACAGAGGGGGGAGGGGCAGTAGTAGGTTGCGTCGTGTGCGCAGTTAGCGTAAGAGAGAGATACAATAGGTGCAGTAGCAATGGCTGAAAAACAGCCCAAAAGAAAAAGGTCAGAGGAGCAGAAAGTGAAAAAGAAGGGCTATGACCATGAAAGAGCGAAGACCCGGGTCAACATTGGTGTTGCTTTCCGACGGTGGAGGGAACTCCGCCAATTGAAAGACCTGAAAACGGACGCGGATGTCGCCGTCTTTCTGCTGGATAGGTAAGCAACATTAGCTTTGTGGTGCTTCACATAACAGTAACAGCCATCGGGCATTCATCTTATTGTCTAATCTGCCAAAATGTTCTGTTGTTGTGATGTTATCAATAACGACAGTCGAGTTGTCTGACGAGTCGGGGTTACCTTAGCTACGTTGGTCAGCTATGCAGTTTCTACGGCCGTTTCCATGACAATGCACGTTCATCAGCTTTCTCCCACATCGCTGACTGCACCTTTAAGTGGAGCCGTGGTGCAGCTGGAAGTGCAAGTGCCTCACAGCAAGAAGGTCGCCGGTTTGATCCCAAGACGGGGCAGGGCCTTCCTGTGTGGAGTTTGCATGTTCTTCCTGTGTGTATGTGGGGTCTCTGCAGGCAGTCCAGCTTCCTCCCACAGACCAAAAACATGCTCACTGGGCTGGTGATTCCAAATTTCCTGAGGTATCAGTGTGAGAGTGAATGGTTGTCTGTCTCTTTGTGTGGCCCTGGGATTGGCTGGCAACCAGTCCAGGGTGTATCCCACCTCTTATCCAAAGACAGCTTGGATAGGCTCCAGCCATCTGTGACCCCAAAAGGGAAATGGACAATGGATGGATTGATGTTCCACTGAAGTAAAAACTCAGAGTTTCAAGCTTTCATGGTCAAGTTTTGGAGTCTGAGTAGCAACGAACAGTTTGAAAAGTTTTGGTCTCTTGACGGATCTTTTGGGCCATTCTGTAGCCAGTCAACAGCGGGAACTTCCAGAGTACTGGCTTCACTTTCAGCTAAACTGTCATGTAATTCATGTAGGGGGCAGTTTTTGGAAAACTCCAGAGCTTAGAAAACAAAAACATCCTCTACACTTCAGAATAAGTCCAAACCCCAGAGTTAATGGAAAAGCCTCAAAATCCTTGATGACTAAGTTTTGGCTGGTTGGGTTAGTCTCTGTGGACCGTTAATGGGTTCCATGCCTCTAAGTGGACAGGACGTCTCCCTCTAAATCAAAACTCAGGCCTGTAAAGTCTTCTAGTTTCTTAGTGTACCATCTGAACGACATGTGTGTAGCTCTCGGTAATGAGGCTGCGGATATTCATGAATATTTAAATATTGATGGGGAAACTTTGACATGGAGGTGATATCCAGCGGATGAACCCTCGGCTGATAAAATCCTGGTGATTAACGTTTCAGTCGGGCGGGTAAATGCCATGTGAGGACAGGTGTGGGGCTGGTACACCGCCCTCCTCCTCCTCCTCCTCCTCCTCTTTAATCCACATGAGTCCCTGGCAGATCTCTAAGTAAATTTACATTCCAGTGGCCCGAGCAGGGAACACGCCATGGAGCACTCATCTGAATGTAAATGCCGTGCTGATTGCAGTGAGGCCCGGGTGGGCGGTGGGGAGGGGCTCTGCAAATAAACAGGTGGCGTGTCCTCAACGAGGTTAATGACACTGTGTACAATTACGAGACCATGATGCCTCTTACCGGAAAACGTAGAGTATCAAAGGAAAATGAGAATATAGGTGAAGATCAAGTTGAACTTGTCTTTTTGTTTACTTCACCGCCAATTATAAAGGAAACTGGGCATGTTTTGTATGTTCACTCTTCCTCAAGATAGAAGATGTCAAAAGTCAACTTTAGAGATACTCATGGTCACCCCTTGTTCTTGAACAAAATGTGTTGCTACGTAACAGCTCATCTCATGGTTACACTCCAAGGCCTGGACCACATGAATACGATATATTCCTAAGCGCACATTCTTCCGTACAATTGGGCCTCTCAACCACATGAACACGGCGATTTCACCCACATAAACAGAGATATTTTAAAGCTGATAGAAAAGTAGAGAAATAAAAAAAATACCCAGTTTAGTGGATCCGTGCAGCGATGTTAAACAGAGCTGGTGTTGACGCAATGATGTGAAGCACCTAACAACAAGCTACTCAACTCCTGGTCCACATTGTCTTGGGCCTTTTTGTTTTTGTATTTTAATTTTACATGCAGTAACAAGTCCACCTCATCGTCTGTCCACACTAAAGACTTTTATTAGTTTTTTTTTTTGCAATCTTCTTACCGGTAACTCTTTCCCGCCATATTCCCAATTTCCCGTATTATAAAATATAAACAAAAAACATTCCTCTGTCTCTCAAAACTGACCTCTGTCACTAGCCTCGTCACAAAACGGGGCGGAAAACTACCAAAATGATGGATGACAACCGCCGCACAACTGAAGAAGAAGAAATCTCGCGAGAACTGCAACCTGCAGTGGCCTGAGTGGCAGCTGTCGCGAGATTAGAGCCCACAGCGGAACAAACCAAGAAAATAAAGTGTTTATTATAGATTTCTTGTGCAATTGTCTCATAATGTAAGGGATACTGAGGCGAGGTTGGGATGGTGGGGCTGTTCGCAGGGAAATGTCCCTTATTTTCAATTCCAAAACTTGACAGCTATGTAACTTTAGCCATTTGTTTGTTTTGGCTAAACCGTTAGACTTCTTCCTGTTTTTGACTGTGCATGCTCATCATGTTTTTCCTCTGTGGTTTTCACATTTTGCTAACCTGCAACGTATAGGCTGGGCATGGCATTGCAGGCTTCAGAGGCAATCTTATTTAGTTTGCCTCTTCTATTGACAGAGGTATTTCTGTGGTGTGGACAGATTTTCTTTTTTTTAAAGAAGGACAAAGATATTCGGCTAAAAAAATATCCATATACGTGTAGTCCAGGCCTTAAGGTGCATTCACACCAAACGCAACTGACACAACCTCGTTGACCACTCTCTATGCAGAGTCACTGTACAGCCGCGATGGGGCAGGACCGGTTGCAACCAGATCTCCCACAATGTAACAAACATGACCTGGACAACTTGGTTACACAACCCAAGTGCTTTGGACACTCGACCAGGCCGTGTCGCTTCTTTGCCAAACTTGAAAAATTTGAACTTTTCAGGCAACATTGGGTGTGTCTGTGCCGCAACAGCCAATCATGATGTGTTGGTGTGTGATACATCATGTAGCAAAACCTGTTTTGTCCCAGATCACAGAGTGACAATCCATGAACACGTGGGAACATTAGTTGGTGAGTACTTGTTCAACAGAAGTGTTGGTTCTCTATTGTCCTGTCCTTCCTCGTCTGCATCAGCTGCAGGGTTTTACGGTTGGTTGATAAGCTGGAATAATGTAAGCTAATACATACAAATAAATGATCTTCATGACATGATAGCAGTGAAACTCGAGCGGGTGTGATGTCAATGAGCAACGTGACAGTGACAAGATGAGTAATTTTATGGACAAGCTACGCGACTTGTGGGCGATGCAATCTTAACGTAACACGATGTTTACATCAGAGTTAGGCATGGTAACAGCAGAAATGACAATGTTTACAGATGGAATAAAAGAAATAAATGTCTTCTTAGCAGAAATAAACATGTTTACAACAGGGACGAACATGTAAGCAGGTGTTTTCATAAAAAATAAACATGCTTATAGAAGTAATCATGGAAATAAACTTTGCAAGAGAAGGAATGAACCTGTTTAGACCAAAGGTAATTGTGTTGACAGCTGTTTACCTCAGAAATAAACATGTTTTCAGGAGTCAAAGAGGAAATAGACATGATAATGGCAGAGGCAAGCATGTTAACAGCTGTTTAACTAAGAATTACACATGTTTACATCAGAAGTTAATTTGTTTGTAGCATAAATTATCCCGCTTACAAAAGTCATAAAGAAATAAAACATGTTAATAGCAGGAATAAACATGTTTGTTTACAGCAGGGACAAATAAGCTAACAGCAGAGATGATCAGGTTTACAGATGCCATAAAAGAAATAAGTAGGTTAGCAGAAATGAACGTTTACAGCAGAGATGAACATGCTAGCAGATGTTTTCATTAAAAACAAAAATATGTACAGAAGTAATAAGGAAATAAACATGTTATTAGCAGAAATGAACATGTTTATGGCAGAGATGATCAGGTTTACAGATGTTTACATACATGTTAACGACATAAATAAACATATTTACAGTAGAAATGATTGTGTTTACAGAATTAATGAAAGAAATACACTGTTAACTGCTGGAAAAATGTTTACAGCAGAGTTTACAACATTTGTTTACAACAGAAATAAACATGTTTACAGTCTGATTCAACAAATATTTTGGTCTGAGTACTTCCCACCGTTATGTCCAGTTTTTAATTTGCATAATTAGGGGTGTGACGTACAGCACTGGGTTTTGTGATGTTGCCGCTTTTTCTTCTTCTGGGTTGATCCAAAGTTTGAGAGTTTGAGGCAGCGATTCCAACATGATGGCTGCCTTGGATTAGACTCAGAAGACGTCTTTAGCGTCCAAACAGCTGACGTCACTCTGTCTTCATCCAGTCCTTGGCAGATCTGTGATTCTGACTGTGGACACTTGATGCAAAAGGGAAAAGTGTGTGTGTTAAGGTGAGACTCAGCAGCAGGAGTTCAGGTGAAGTTCAGCAGTGACTTTATGTAGGACAGCTTACAGGGGAGAAGATGCCCCCTCCTCACCTCACCTGCAAGATCAACGCTCATACATCAGCGGTAATGTACGGAGCGCTCAGACACAAGGAGCGGTTGAGCAGGTTCAAAGAGAGGAGATAATGCTGCGCTCGATTCCTCTGGGAGAATCCGTCAGAAGAGCTGCGGCGGTTAAAAGCGTCGTGTTTATGTTTGAACTCGTTTGAAGCTGCAGACTGGAGGTTTCTGCTCGTGTCGGATTTATTCTCAGCCTGCGCTCTGCTGAACCCACGTTAACCTGCCTGCACTCCGGCGGTGGTTTCCTGTCTGTGGGTGCACCTGTTGTCGACCTGCAGGGCATGCTGGGAGCTGGTCTGCCACTGGTGGTGCACGGAGAGACAAGCAGCTTTCATCCCGATGATGACATGAGAAATTCAAGACGAAATATTAAAGCCATCAAAGTATAATGCCAGTCTGTGCCTCCCTCTCCGATTTAAAATTTCCTTTTAATATTGACAGTAAGTTTAATCATTGAATTTTAGTCAAGAGGAAGCAAAGGAGGAATCAAAAGGAGGGGAGAGAGGAAGCAAAAAAGGAGAGAAGGCAAGGACGAAGGCAAAAGAGTGGGACAAATAAAAGAAGAGAGAAGCTGTTTTAAAAGAAGAGATTCATCATCAGAGAAACTTCTGCTACATCATGATGAGCTTTCTTGAGATCCTGGGAAAGTTTTGTAAGACTGAAAACTTTCTCATGACCTCAAAAAAATATTTTGACAAACTTTCCAAGACCCTAAGAAATTTTTTCATGAGTAAGGTTTTGGAATTTCCAAGAAACCTTTTTCAAAATCCCAAGAGACTTTTGATAAATATAAGATCAGGGCAAACTTTGCATGACCTCGCAAAAAAGTAATAAATTAGATAAAGTGATGCGAGATTGGTGAAACTAAATTTAAAATCTTAAGAAACTTTGTTATGGTTCAAAATATTGAGATCTGGAGAAAACTGCAAGATGATGAAAAAAGAATCTTTTACAATCCTAAGAAACTTGCAAACTTTTTAGAAAGTTTTTGCAAGTTGCAGAGAAACATCAGAAACTTGTCAAAACTTCAAGAAAACCATTTCAGTATCCCGATGAATCAAGTCTTTCTTTCAGGTGAAGTCTTCCTGCAGGTCACAGGCACTCGGTTACAGTTTGGTAAAATTTTAAAGCATTCTGCAGACGGTCCTACAGGAGTCTAAAACTCATCAGAAGCAGATTTAGGCAAACAGATAAGTGGACAGAGAGGAGAAGACTTGGGGAGAGAGTGGGAGTAAAGTTTGTGCTGAAGGTCAGGGAAGTTTGTGTGGAGGTAGAGGAGGTGAAAACAGCAGAAACACATGTTCGAGGGAGGAGGACAGGCAGACGGGCTGAAGGTGAGAGGTGGACAGAGAGGTTTGAAGCCGTCCATCATGGAGGTGAACAGGAAGTCACAGATTAACCTTGAACTGTGGAGGACGGTTTGGGAAATTTGGACTTTGTGGGAAAATCCGACGATGATCCCAACTTTGTGCACGGGCCGACACAAAATAAATCATCATGGGGAACGAGCTAACCAGCAGCTTCAGAGCTCAGATGCTCCACTGTCCCTGTTTTGTTTCCTCTGGTCTTTAATCATCTCAGTTTATACACTATAAAGGCCAAAAGGATTCGCTCACCTGCCTTGACTGGCATATGAACGTAAGTGACATCCCATTTCTAATCCACAGGGTTCAATATGACGTCAGTCCACCCTTTGCAGCTATTACAGCTACAACTCTTCTGGGAAGGCTGTCCACAAGGTTTAGGAGTGTTTATGGGAATTTTTGACCAATCTTCCAGAAGAGCATTTGTGAGGTCACACACTGATGTTGGACCAGAAGGCCTGACTCTCAGTCTCCGCTCTAATTCATCCCAAAGGTGTTCTACAAGGTTGAGGTCAGGACTCTGTGCAGGCCAGTCAAGTTCATCCACACCAGACTCTGTCATCCATGTCTTTATCGACCTTCTTTGTGCTCTGGTGCACAGTCATGTTGGAAGAGGAAGGGGCCAGCTCCAAACTGTTCCCACAAAGTTGGAGCATGGAATTGTCCAAAATGTCTTGGTGTGCTGAAGCATTCAGAGTTCCTTTGACTGGAACTAAGGGGCCAAGCCCAGTTCCAGAAAAAACACCCCTACACCATAATCCCCCCTCCACCAAACTTTACACTTGGCACAATGCAGTCCTACAAGTATCGTTCTCCTGGTAAGCTCCAAACCCAGACTGGTCCATCAGATTGTCAGATGGAGAAGCGTGATTGGTCACTCCAGAGAACGCGTCTCAGTGGTGCAGTAGTGGTCTCTTTACACCACTGCATCGACGCTTTTCTTTGCACTTTGGTGATGTGAGGCTTGGATGCAGCTGCTCTGCCATGGAAACCCATCCATGAAGCTCTCTGCACTGTTCTTGAGCTAATCTGAAGGCCACATGAAGTTTGGAGGTCTGTAGCGATTGACTCTGCAGAAAGTTGGCGACCTCTTCTCACTATGCGCCTCTGCATCCGCTGACCCCGCTCCATCAGTTTACGTGGCCTACCACTTGGTGGCTGAGTTGCTGTCGTTCCCAAACTTTTCCACGTTCTTATAATCCAGCTGACAGTTGACTGTGGAATATTTAGGAGTGAGGAAATGTCACGACTGGATTTGTTGCACAGGTGGCATCCTATCACAGTTCCACGCTGGAATTCACTGAGCTCCTGAGAGCGACCCATTCTTTCACTAATGTTTGTAAAAGCAGTCTGCATGCCTAGGTGATGATTTTATACACCTGTGGCCATGGAAGTGACTGGAACACCTGATTCTGATTATTTGGATGTGTGAGCGAATACTTTTGGCAATATAGTACATCAATGAGCCCCAGCCTCTGTTTTCTAAAGAATCTTCAAGTTTGTGGTGATTTGAGGCAACACGGTGTCCTGAGCCGACACCCAGCAGCACTAATCCTCCTCATGTGGATTTACAGGCCGTCTCAGGGGGGATGCAGGTAATCCAGGGACCAAGAGCATCTGCCCAGTGAACCAATCGATGCGTTTCTGGGTTGAGTTCCCTCAAAGTTTAATAAGGGCAGAAGAAGAAACTTGGTGGAGCTGAATTCACCTGAACCGGCCTCACAACATCAAACCGGGACACTGACGAGGAGGAGGAGAGAGAGGAAGATGAAAGACAAAGAGGAAGTCATTGATTGGTGGATGAAGAGGAGCGAGCGGGCGAGAGAGAGAGAGAGAGGGAGATAATGAAAGAAGAAAGGATGAAGAGGTTTGCCGGAGGGGAGAAAGCAGGAGATAATAAGTTCATGTGTGTTATATAACATCAGCTCTAAATCATAGATGTTGTTTTTAATGTTCTCAGATCAATATTTCAATTAAACATGTGACCGCAGGCAGGGCTGACTCACATCGTGATGGAGCAGAAGAGAAGTGGACTTTAAGGATTTTACAGTTTAATAATAGACAACATCTACCACCTGGGGAGGGGGCGCGGTTCGTGCTTTCCCGAGGTTTACATGAGCCACACACAGAACCGGCCCTGTCCCATGGCACCCCCAACTTTAGCAATTTACATACGCTTACAAGAGAAAGGGAATAGCATTGTTTATACCATTGTCTTACATTTATAAGATAATATGTCACCTAATTAAGGTGCCAAGGTAGCTCACGTATAGCTGCTACATCAATATGTAATAGCTTGTTGATAAACGTAGGAGCCACAAATTCATTTATTGGGAATATTATTTACAGTTAAACTGAACAACGCAAATTATCGACTGAAATAACATGTCCAAACTCTCCTCTGAAGAGAATATTTCATAGGGTTGAACGTTTTTAGGGAGAGATCTTAGTGTGTCTTTTCTGGCAGATATTTTGGTTTTAATTTTATTTATGATTTTCTTCAGTACAACATTCACTGTGTTTACAGTGTAGACAACAGTAAGGAAATCAGTGATTAAAAGTACATAAGATATTATTCATAGGAGTGTAACGGTACATGTATCCGTGCCGAACCGCTCGAAAAGGACATTCGGTTCGGTACAGTGCTGTACTTGAATGAGTACAGTAAGTTCACGTTAGCCGCTGCACATGGAGCTTTAATATTCAAGGGGTACTCGTCTAAGATTGGCGTGGTTAGGGAAGGCTTTTTAATATTCATGAGGAAAGTGGTCTGTGATTCGTGCTCTTGTGATCATGTACATATCATGTGGACGTGACGTCTCACAGCGAGCCAATCAGAAGACGAATATCAAAGAGCTTCCGTAACCACAGGAGCTTGCATCTGAATTGTGCATCATGGCTACTGTTAGCAACCAACCAGAGCTTGAAGACCCTCCCCCGTCGCTGAAATCAACTGTTTGGCTTCCTGGTGAAATATTGCAACGGAGAAAGACAGGTGGATAAAACGACTGCGGTGTGCCGATACTGTTCAACTGAGGTCAGGTATTTTCCGACAGCACGTCAAACATGCCAGCTCACCTGAAACGGCACCACTCAAGGGTAAAGATTTCCACGGTAAGGAAAAAAACACTGTAGTGCAAATTCAACTGCCGTCTGCATTCAAGCAGCCTCTCCCTGACAGTGATAGCAGCATCCATCTGCATTTTTACAGCATCGGATCTAAGACCATATTCAGCTGTGGCAAATGCTGGTTTTAAACACATGCTAAAGGTGATTGAGCCCCGGTATAAAGTACCCAGTCGTCCACATTTAAGCCAGGAATTTGAAAAGAAACTCATTATTTTTAATTTCATAAAATTGTTGTTTATTTTATTTAACTTATTAGTATTACCAAGGAGCACATTGGATATATTTTGGTTTTCAGTCTGTATAATGAGAATTTTTGGTTGGTTTGCATTATTCCGTACTGTACCGAAAATGTGCGAACTATGACCCTAAAACCAAAAAGGAAAAAACACTGTCGCAGTAACTAACTGCCGTCTGCATGCAAGCAGCCGCTCTCTGACAGTTATAACAGCATCTATCAGCATTTTTATAGCATCGGATCTGAGACCGTATTCAGTTGCGGAAAATGCTGGTTTTAAACACATGCTAAAGGTGACTGAGCCCCAGTATAAAGTACCCAGTCATCCAACAGATCCTCTGAAAATGGCAAATCAGGAAATTTTAAAAAGAAAGGGATGGCTTTCTTAATGTCCTGATCCGATAAATTTGTTGCAAAAAGAAATAAAAATATCCGATTATATTATTTGCCATCTAAAATCTCAGACTTATTAAGCACTCTGATTACCAAGGAAGTTCATCTAATTGATATTTGTTTTGGTTAATTCAGTCTGTATAATGAGAAATTTTGTGAAAGTTCAATACACAGTGGTTATTTTTGCTATTTAACAATGTATCTTTTGTTTTTTATTGGATTTATTGAGCCTTAGCGTTGTTCCCAGATCTTCTAAAATTTATTTTTGTATATATATGTATATTCTAACTGTGGAAGTATATTCTTATCTTTAATGCTGATATGTATTGAACCCATTGGTTAATAACAAATGGGTCAGTTTTTCTCATACCTACTATTGCTGACTACTGTTCTCTGTTTGAGTAATCCCACATGAGCAAGCCTTTTCTTACAGACCATACTACAAAATAAGTAATAAAAGTATATATGATTCCTTCTGATATCATATCGGATAGATATCGGTATCAGCCAATACTCAAGGCTACAATATCGGTATCATATTGGAGGTGAAAAAGTTGTATGGGGACACCTCTACTTTCTTCATCTCTTTTGCTCATGTTTCCTTCTTTCAGTTCACTTTAATATTTCATTTATTTTTACAGGAGAAACTTAATAAAGGAAACATTAACTTAAAAAAAAAAGAAGTTATAAGACCCTTTTCTCATGGACAAACCTCACTCTCCAACAGACAGCAGGTCGTAAGGCCAGCGTTGTCTCTGTGATTGATTGATGATTGGTCCCTTCAGGGAGCACCTGTCGTCCTGCCCCGTGATTGGCTCCTGACAGTCGGAGGTAAGTTTTCTTCTTCTGACGGGCGATCTACAGTTACACACAGACCTCAGGAGAGAGAGAGGGAGAACAAATGACTTCTTTGTTGTTTAATTTTAAGTATTACTACATGAAGGACATTATGAATATCACAGTCCGGATTAAAGTCTAACTTAAGATCATGTCTAGCTGAAGCTGATATGGTTTTTACTGTTTGATCACACTGAGCTCTGTTGAAACAAAACATGAACATCATCGACTGAACCATCTTAACTTTGCATGACTTTCTGTCTGATTCATTTGGTGCATTTTCTCCTGTAAAACACAAACTCTTGCACCAAACAGCCCTACCTACCATACTATTTTTATTGTTATTATTTTGTTGTTACTCTTTCCCGTGAACTGAAAAAAGAAGCAGAAAAACAAAAGGAAAAATGTATGAATATAATTTGTTATTGAGAAGATCTACATCTGCCACAATACTGCACACTTTGGGTGCTATTTAAGTAAATATAAATGTTTTTTATTTATACAACAGGGGTGGGCAACTCTGATTACCAAGAGGGCCACGTAAAAAACTTTTTCACTGAATGAACAAGCAAATATAGTGTTTGAAAACAGGATTCTGCCAACATTAGTATATTTTAACTTAAACACAACAAAAAAATCATGATTTAATGGGCATGACACAGAACTAAAGCCATCATAACCTTTTTTTAACCCATTTTTTTAAAACACTTTATATAGATAAATATATCATCTTTACTGTTGTGCCCAGAATATCACCTATCCTGGTTGGTGCATTATGAAATGCTGGTTACTCATGATGAATCATATTTGGTAGTTGTTGTTGTGTTTTTTTAATGTTTCCAATTTGTTTGTTTTGTTGGAAACTGCCCACCCCTGCTTCACAACAACCCTTTTGGTGAATCAAAGTGCTTTACAACAGGTAGTAAGTAAAAAGCAATAAATAAAAAGACTTACAAAAAATTAAAAGCAATAAAAGTAATGCAAAGAAGTAAAAGCAATGAGAGCAATAAAATACAATAAAATAAAAGTGTCACCACGCTACTGAGTATTAAAAGCCATCCTATATAAATGTATTTTCAGTCTAGATTTAAAAAAGCCCCAGGTCAGAAATGAGACGCATTTCAGCAGGGATCTTATTCCAAAGCCTTGGAGCAGAAATGGAAAAGTCTCTATCACCCCAGTGTCTGTATTTCGACTTGGGAACTTCCAGCAAAAGTTGATTTGTTTGATTTGTCAAATACACTGGGGTGAGACCATTAGGAGCTTTAAAAACAAACATTAAACGTTGGAAATCAAAATTATGTAGATTAGATTAGATTGGATTGAACTTTACTAACCCTCTTGTAAAAAAACGCCCTCAGAGAAATTAGGATTCCAGTGGCAGTTAAGTATTACAGATAACAAGATGCATAAAAACGAAGGATCCAACCAAATATATAAATAAATGTAAATAAAATATATGGCTACTGGCTGGCTACTGCTCCATCCCGTTATGTATGTATGTACTTATTTTTATTTCCCTTTCTCTTTTTCTTGCTCAATCCTGAATTTGTGTAAATGTGATGGGTCATTTATGTTTGATCAGAAAATGAAATTGCTGCACTCTGAATTGAATTGAAAATAAAAAACTAAACATTCTGTTCAAAAAAACAAAAAGATCCACCTGAATTTGAGAGAGGCATCCAGTCTAGACAGTTGTAGAAGGGTTCGGGTGCGGAGTCGCTGAAGTTCAAGAAAAACCAACAAAAGACTGAGTGATGGGTGGAAAAGGAAGACGGGCAGGAAGTGGAGGAGCTGGCGTTAAAGTGCAGACTCAGCGTTTTCCAGTTACCTGTCTCAGGATGTTTAAACGCAGACATCGACACACTGACAGACTGACAGACACTAATACAATGTCTTCTTTTTATTTTCTTTATTTCATCAACAGTCAGGGCTGCTTTGTGAATAAATGCGGACATTTGATTGGACTTTGCTACCAGCAGCTCGTTGCTCCTTAAATCTACAACGATGTTTCTTCAATATTAAATTCTGGTTTCTGAAGGCCTTAATGACTTCTCCTCTCCACTGAAGCTCATCAGAGTGATGTTTAAAACATGAAATCACACTGGAGCGATTCGTAAATGTCACCAGCAGCTCCAGCACACCTCGCCCGCTCTGTGGGAGACCAGCGCCTCACGTCACGATGCAAAAACAAAAACCATCATCACGCTGATTGTGAAAGTCTTTGAGTGGCTGATGTTTATTTTATTGTAATGTCATGATTACATAAATGAAGACGTTAAAGCCAGAGGTGGTTTGAGGTGGCTCCAGGCAAAGACCAACACGAGGCCCCTCATTAGCTGAAGTGTGAGAGGATATTCTTTGGATTGTTTTAAAGAGATTTAAAAGAACAGAAACCGCACACTCTCATTTTTTAACCTGAGGAGAGACGGAGATCTGTTTGAACTGAACAAACAGAAGAAGCTGGAAATGTTTGGGGACACACTCTCGAGTAAGAAACAGGTTTTCTACTTAAAAATGATCCTGTTAACACAAACAAACCCATCTTTATTTGCCTGAAAACACATAAGCAGACTGTTCAATGCTACTTTTGGCCCTTTTCCATTAGCCCTACTCTACTCTACTCGCCTTGTGCTGCTTTTCCATTAGCCCCAGTCACCTGCCCAATGGGGTGCAGTGTCACTGTAAACAGAGCGGCACTGCGGTGATGTCATTTTGAGCGTGACACAACAATCTGTGGCTTTTTGTCACAAACCGAGTAAAAAAGGAAAGCAGAAGAAGGCTGCAGGTGGTAAGAAGAAATACCCCTTGAGAAGCACAGGAGAGTTTTGGAAGCTATACAACAGAATGAAGCTGAGGACGAGAGCAATCCAGCTGCAAAGAAAAGACATATGAGGGTAAGCTAACGGTAGCTACCGCTAGCATGCTAGGTCATCGCGCTCATGACTCATCGATGACGACATTGTCTGACCAATCAGTAGCCAGCAGTCGGTGACGTCATCTTTTAGTATCGGCTCAGCTCGCTTGGAACCAGAGCGGAGTAGGTACTAAAACTAGCTTGTTTTAGGAGGTACCAGGCTAGTGGAAACACGCTGCAAATCGAGTAGGGCCGAGTAGAGTAGGGCCAAGGCGTGCTAGTGGAAAAGGGCCATTATTAATACACATTAGCCTCCATGACACAGATGTGTCTGAGCAGAGGCTGCTTCATTCTCCTTTTAATCCCAGTTAAACGTCGCGTCGGTTTTATGGTTTAACTTGTGACTTTGTCAGCTGGTGATAGCAGGTGTTCTTTAGTTGTTGCTTGAAAATAAAATTCCAACTATTGACTTATCCATCAATCCATTCATTATCTACACTGCTTATAAGTGTTGTGCTCAAGATCGTAGTATCTGAGACAAAGACTTGTCCAAAACCAGAATGCACCAAGACCGTGACAAGACCAAGATTTTTGGGAGTTAAGACCAAGGCAAAGACAAGACCTAGACCGTCAAAATTAATTTTAAAAACCATGACAAGGTTGAACAGTTAAGGGGGATGTCCCTTCGTCACAACATCGAGAAGGTTGCAGTCATCACAGGAGGAAATAAACATGAATAGTGCTTTTTGTTGTTTTACCAAGTGTTCCTCCTTTTTCACATTAATGAAGCTGAAGAACAGCAGATCAGTGCTGGTCTTGATCGGTCTTGACAGAAAATCCTGAGTCCTGCCAGTCAAAAGACCGAGACAAGATCGAGTAAAAATGCTCCCAAGTCCGAGACAAGTCCAACACCTTTGGGAGTCGAGACCAAGTCAAGACTATGACCGAGAAAAGACCAGGACTTTAGGGAGTCGAGACTAATTCGAGATCAAGACCGAGACCAAGAAAAGACCAAGACTTTTGGGAGTCAAGACCGAGTCCAAACCAGAAGCAAGACAAGACCAGGACTTAAGGGAGTTGAGACTGAGTCGAGACCAAGAACGAGAAAAGACCAAGACTTTTGGGAGTCAAGACAGAGTCGAGACCAGAACCCAGACAAGAACAGGACTTTTGGGAGTCGAGACAAAGACAAGACCAGGATTTTAGGGAGTCCAGACCGAGTCGAGACCAAGACCGAGACAAGACCAAAGACTTTTGGGAGTCAAGACCTAGACCGAGACAAGACCAAGACTTTTGGTAGTCAAGACAGAGTCGAGACCAGAACCGAGACAAGAACAGGACTTTTGGGAGTCGAGACCAAGACCAAGACAAGACCAGGATTTTAGGGAGTCCAGACCGAGTCGAGACCTAGACAGAGACAAGATCAAGACTTTTGGGAGTCAAGACCGAGTCGAGACCAAGACCGAGATGAGACCAAGACTTTTGGGAGTCCAGACCAAGACTGAGACATGACCAAGACTTTTGGGAGTCAAGACCGAGTTGAGACCAAGATTGAGACAAGTACAGGACTTTTGGGAGTTAAGACCAAGACCATCAAAATCCATTTTTAAAACCATGACAAAGTTGAACAGTTAAGGGGGGTGTCCCTCAGTCACAACACCGGGAAGGTTGCTGCCATCACAGGGGAAATATCACATGAATTGAAGCTTTTTGTTGTTTTACCAAGTGTTCCTCTTTATTGACGGAAAATCCTGAATCCTGCCAGTCTGAGACCGAGACAAGACTGAGTAAAAATGCTCTCGAGTCTGAGACGAGACCAAGTCCTCCAAAATGTGGTCCAAGACCGGTCTCGAGTAACACAACACTACCGCTTAATTTTTCCAAGGTAGGGGATGAAGCCTATACCAGCCGACATTGGGCGAGATGTGGGGCACATCCCGAACTAGTAGCCAGCCAATCACAGGGTCACACAGAGAGGCAGACAACCTTTCACTCTCACACTCATAGCTAAGGGCAATTAGGAGCCACCTATCAGCCTCATGAGCATGGTTTTAGTCTGTGGGAGGAAGCTGGAGTGCCCAGGCGTGCACAGGAGAATAAGCAAACTCCATACAGAAAGACCCTCACTGACCCAGGGATTGAACCCTCCTGTGGTGAGGTCTGCGCACTACCTGCCACCCTGCATGATTCATGTGATTATTTTATGGCAAAAATGTATTCTGTCCACATGTTGTATGATCTTCTATTTTTACATGTTTAATTAAATAGAAAATATATAATTTTGACATCCTAAATCCAATGTGTGCATGTGCAGAAGCCACATAGTTTAAAGCACATCATGCTGCTGTTTGATGGAAACCAAAACCACTCTTGTTCTTGTTTGTGATCAGTGTTCTGACCCCAACAGTGGACCACGGTGCAGGCAGATTGCTCATACAAAGGTACACGTTTACAGATGCTGCATGTCACAGATGGAGCAGTGTAATGCTACGGCCACACCTGATGCGAATTGGCGTATTAAAATGCACGTAGTACCTGTGATGCGCCGCACGTAACGCCCGAGGCTGGATGCTGGATCATTTTGACAAGCTGAGAGGTGACACGCGTCACTGCGCAGGCGGAGTAGAGGGCCGGAGCCAGTCAGACTCAGTGATGACCCGTGCAGGCAAATCCAGCTGGAAACGAATATTTACAGAACTTACCTTCCAAACCTGTCTCCTCAGCGACTTTCACCCAAGCCTGCTCCTTTTTGTTACGAGTACACACGTCGAATAGTATAGCTCCGGATGATGGCAAACAGCGCAGATCAACCTCTCCTCCATCTTTCGGCGAGGTTTGAACAGGAGCAGGTGGCCGGAGCGTCACACGTCATCAAATCAATGACGTCGGTGGGGAATGTCATCGCTGATTTGCTGCCGCGGCACAGCATCACGCTAATTTGCGTTGAAAGTTCAATATTTTCAACTCGAGCATAGAGGCGTTTGACGCCCCAAACGCGCTGGACGCTCCATACGCGCAGCGCCAAACGCGCCACTCCAAACGCGCCGCTCCAAACGCATCCAACACGCCACCTGGGGCGAATCTGCATCCAAAAGCGTCTTTGCATTGACTTTGTATGTAATCTCTTAACGAATTTGCGTCCGGTGTGGCCTTGGCATAACAGTGAAGACAGTGTCCATGTTATGGCTGTTTTTATTTTGCTGTTCATTGAGAAATTACTTGAAACATGCTGAGAATTAACATGTTTATAAAGCTGATGTCAGAGGGTTTTAGTGAACAATGAAAGAATGAGCCGGCTTGTAGAACATTAACTTAAATAACATATTCAAATTTTCACACATAAAAAGATCATCTGCAAACTCTCCTTTGAAAACCATAATATAATATAATAAGTAACCATAATATCTGATCTATTGCAAATACTAATTACTCCCCTGTCTTGTAAACAAACTAACTTAAGCCTCTCTTATTAAGACCTCTTTAATTGTTTTTATCTCTAATATGTTCGACTGTTAATCTATTTTTTTCTACATTCATGTCACCTTAAAGCCGCTCTGCGCTGCACACACTGGTCTGTGCTGCCATCTAGTGGATCAGAGATGAAAATGCAACAAAAACTTTGGGACTCAATATCCCTGAATTAACTTAAAAACCTTATAGCTCAGGAAAATAACTTCCATCACTCTAAAGTCGATCATTTTTCCTTCATCTCTCATTATTATGAATGTCTAACTTTATTAAACATAATTTCAGAATGTTGATCTGAAAAGAAAAATGGCCCTGAGAAGAATAAGGATGGTTGGAAATTTTAAAAACAATTACACATTTTGTCTTCTAGCTCTATTATACTTGTATTTATATTTATAATGATGATTACTGGAAGTTCCATCTGTGTAAATGTTTTCAATAAAGTCACATACAATGCATAACTACACCTATTAATTTTGGTCCTGCTATCCTGAAGTAATACTTAATTCTTATTTTATATTTTGTTTTTTCTTCTAAGGTGGTCTCTAATACTCGATCATACCCTTAGTCATTAACTAACTTAATTTATTCTTTATATATGGGGGATTACTTACATAAATCACAGAAATATTACTGTTTTATTACCCAAAACAACAAAAAAAATAGCTGGAAGCCTGAAACTCTTTCAAAGTTAGATTGAAAAGTTTATTTCAAACATATAACAGGCAAATAAAAGTACATAGACATTAACGAAAATTAACACTTTAAATGTTAAATGTCTGAAAAGGAGATAAAAATAAAAACGTCTTTAATCCCACCCACTCTCCATTATTTAATAACCAATTATTCAGCTGTCTATATTAACATGTACATAGTTATCTACTTTTATCTGTCTGAAAAAACAAGACTTAATCATTTAACTAGCAAAAGGTCCCAGAATGTTACCCACACTTGTTTTTATCCGCTTAAATTAATGTAAAAAATCAAATTATCTGTATTTTTAATGGCTCACACATGGTAGTCTATGCTGTTATTCTGTCCCACACTGATTATAGTAATGTACTCTACTCTGGAATATCACAGGCTTCACTTTATTGTCCAAATTAATCCAAAATGCTGCAGCTAGACTGATGACGGTTTGAGAAAACAAAAGCACATTACACCAATCCTGGCTGCCAGTCAAGTATTGACTTTAAAATGTTATTATTCATTTTAAATGATTTTAATCTATATTCAGCAGACAAATATGATGAGGACAGATTTATGATGGAGGATGTATGTATGTACATATATGTGTGTCTATACAAATAATGATAAATATGTTTATCATAGTCATTTGTGTATATGTGTATATGTGTATATAGAAAATGAAGAGTCTGTTTTCAGCCTGCTCTGCTGTTAAGTGTCTTGAGATAACACTTGTTAACTGGAGCTATATCGATAAAGATTGATTAACTATTAACAGATTAGCCTGTCAGGGTTTACTTACAGCAGACAAAAGGTTGTCAGGTTTGTGGACTCTAAGTCATTTATTAAAACATTCTTTTATAAATAAAGCCTTTTTATTGGATGTAAACTCTTTTATTGTTGTCATAATGTTTATACTTATGTATGAATTAAAGACATTGTTTCCATATTTTCATCTTTATACTGTATTTTATTCTGTAAAGTAAAGTTTTCATCATTATTACTATTATTATTATAAATCACGACTCAGCTTCTTTAAATAATTTCAACTTCTTGTCTTTTATTGATGGATGCAGTAAAAAGGACAAAGTTCAGGTTGAGGCCTTCAGAGGTGTCACAAAGCATTGAAGGCACTTCGACTCAAGCACAAACCGAGTCCTTCGAGCTTCTTCAGATGTCACAAAACAATCATCACAGACGTTTCATCATGGCGGGAGTTCACAGTCCAAAAAATTAGGAAGTAACATTCAAAAAAAGCAAAGGCAGTTTGTTACAGTAAACAAAACTTAACTTTGAGGATCCGTGAGCTTAAATCAATGCTGTGCTTTCACTGGCCTCTTGTCAAAAGGTGCTTTTCCACGGCAGGAACTTTCCCCAGAAACTTTCTCCAGGCCCAGGGTCTGATTTAGTTCTGGGGTAAAAGATCTACCCCTTAAAAAGTCCCTGCTCTGGTGGGAGGAGTACCTCTAAGGTAAGTGATGAACATCAAGTGTTAGCAACTTTTTTTTCCCACTTTGTAAAGACAGTACTCCTCCACAGAGGACCAAGTCAACCAGCACCCCACATGGTTACCTTAATGAGTATTATTTTATCATTTTATTGTATATTATTATTCCTTTATAATCAATGACAGCTCATAATTCATGATCTAACTGGCTAGCATCACCTCTTCAACAGCTTTTCTACCACATTGTACCATTTTAACCTTCTGTGAACAAGAAATGGCAACAGTAAATTTAGAAAACAAACATAACAAGGTTGTGGTTAGATTAAAATTACAGCTAAAATTAATGCTAAGAGTGACCAGACTGTGCACAGCTAGCTCCTCAAGCTTAAGATTGACTGCTAGCTGGTTAACCTCCTAGCATCAAGGATAACAACTTGGTATCTGATTACCAAGCAGTCACAGAGTCAGAAAGAAGGCTAACTGTACTGTTGTGCCAGCTAGTGCGTCATGTTATATGGTGTCATCTTTGTTAGATTAGCCTTTCCTTTACTTTGCTGTTACCTACTGTACTAGCAGTGCAATTCACTAACTGTACTGCTTCCACATCCAAGTTTGGATTTTATTCTTCGTGGACTTAAGGCAATGCCAAAATGCAGACAAGTATTTAGTTCATTACTGGAACTAGAGCCTCCTGGTACTTTTAGTGAAGAAACACCAGATGTAGAAAGCCTTCCTGCTCTGGCTGTCCCTTTTATTTAATCTCTTTGACTCTTAACAGGACCATGGTTTACAAGAAGAACAAGTATTATTGATAAAGAACTGAACATATAGATGTTCACTAACAGAACAAATCAACTTTACGACAATTTGATCCTAAACATCTATATAATCAGACCCCCTGCTGGTCATCAGAAGTACTGCAAGTTTAGGGCTCACATACAGTCTGAGGTGAAGCTGTTGTGGTATTAGATAGTGTTTCAGTCCTGTTTCTATAAAAGTTTAAAACATTTTAATCATGATTATTTACCTTCAGCTGATTCTGTCAGACACACACTCTTCGTCACACACACTCACACCTCTCTCTCTTTCTCTCTCAGAGTTTGGCCCTGGCCTGGAAGAAGTTCATGATGGCGTTCATGCAGTCTTCCGATTGCCATCGCTCTACCAGACGCTCCACCTCTGCATCGTTCACGGCGTGCAGTTGCTCTTTCTCATTCGCTCTGATCAGCTGTTTGGAGTAGGTCAGAGACTGAAAGAGAGAGAGAAATATTTTTAATATTGTAAACAGGAGTTCACATTAACTTCTGCTCATCAGCCACTACGGCTTGTACTAAAGTTCCCGGTTAGAAACATGTTGGCTTGTCTTTGAAGCTATATTTTGTTTGTTTAATTTTGTAGACAGTAACAATCTGGTTAACCTAATTATTGTACTGGGTAGATGTTACGGCCACCGCTGTACAGGAGTCTCTCTCTCTCTCCCTTTTGTGTGAGTGTGTGCATGCGTGTTTCTCATTTCTCAGGTTGCTGCTGCAGCAGGCCAGCTGATTCGGGGCAGGTGCGCAGACAGATCCTGATTGGTTCAGATGGAAATCAGCCAATCGGAGGAGCCTAAGGGGCCGTATAAAAACGAGACGCACCAGATCCCCAGCAGCAAGCTGCAACCAGCCATGCTCACCACTTAGAGAGACTTTGTTAGACTTAGTTAGAAAAACTCTTGTAAACTCTTGAAATCCTGTGTAATTTGAGGCACTACTTGTTGTTTGATTGGTACTGCTCACACGCTAGTTTTGGGTTTGTTAAAACAGTTTGGGTGCTGTTTGTATTTAATTTTGTTAATTTATTTGTTAGGAAGTTTTGGTTGTAACAACTCTAGGTTAGAGTCTCTTTTTGTTCTCGTTTTGTTTTCGTTACAGCACTCATTTAGTTATTTGCCTCACCCTTTTGTAATCACAATTTTATCATTTTGTTTAATAAATAACTTAAACCTTTCAACATCTTGGTTTTTATGTTACTTCCCTTTTCCCCTAGAGCCGGTCGTAACAGTAGACAAATTATTTTCAAGGCCTTAAATAGATTTTCACTTAATATTTTTTCCTTTAAAAGATTTATTCAGCTTTTTCGATATTAATATCCTGAATGTTTATATCTCTATATCAATAAGATAACGATATATCTTTCAGCCCAACAGACAATGGTGCCAAAAAATATAAAAGGAGATGGGAAATCCTCAAAGGTTTATTTTGAAAACGAATTTTGAACTATATGCATATATTTTTATTGTGCCATGACTCGCCAATGGTAAATGGTGAGAAAACTGAGACTGGAGTTTTGAGATGATGTATTATGTGTAGGTTTGTGTGGAAGGTGGGGGTGTATTTTGTCTTTATGTTGTTTTGTTTGTTTGTGTTATAATAACAATAGAAAGAAACAACACGATCCACCAGTGTTCATTGTGTCGACTAATTATTTTCATCATAGTTTACATAGAAAACTAAACAGTCACTAATAAAACAAGTGCACATTGATAAAAAACTCAAACGAAACTGACATTTTCATCAACAAATAAAAACTAGACTAAAATGTTTGACAGACTTAATCCAATCAGACCTAATTTGGTCATGTAGAAAGTAGAGACAAGTGATGAATCTATCCAATCACAGCTACTTTGGTTGTGTTAAAGGTTGGATGAGTTCAGAGGGACATCCAATCACAGCTGCCTTAGCTTGGTGGTGGTGGGATAAGTTGTGGAGCGATCCAATCAGAGCTGCTCTCTTTATGAATTGATATATTCACGTAGAGCAGGTTCACTGTTCGTTGTCAGTTCTGGTATAGTAACTGAGATGCTCTGCCAGGTAAATAAAGGAGACTGCATTTACACAAAAGGAACATTTGTTTCTGTTCATTTAGACATTCAGACTCTACTAACATTCAATAAAGGGTCACAAGCGTGAATCGTGACTTCAGAAATTCAACAAAACATAAAAAATGCCGTACCCTTTACAATTTATATTTTAGTTGACTAAATTTACAGTGGGTTTCATTGACCAAAATGCTTAGAAATATCAGCAACTAAATCAAGGCTAGGCTTAAAACAATTTAGATGACTAAATTATGACTAAAACAAAAACTAGAAAAGCACTCAGAGAGCGCAGACCTCTGCCAGCGCCACAGTCCTCTACCATATTGTGATTTTTACCATAAGTATTAGTCCTACCTTTATTTCATGTACATATTTAGATTCCTTGAACATAAAAACATTACCATTAGCAATTGGTTTCATCATGATATCTATTTTACTTCAGTTGTCATTCACCAAAATCACATTTTTCGTCATGGCGGATCCAGACGGAGATCCAGATCAACACCAAAATTGAATCAGTTCTTCCTTCTCTCATGCTGAACATTTCCTGAAAATTTCATCAAAATCCACCCATAACTTTTTGAGTTATTTTGTTCACAGACAGACAGACAGACAAACTCTCCAGAAAACATAACCTCCTTGGCAGAGGTAATTAGGCGAAAGACTACCACTAATACTACATTTAAAAAAAAAGTAATCTGTAAAAAAAGTGCTGTCAAAATTAACATGGGGATGGGAGTTGATATTATCAATACCAGTGCTATCAACAATCCTGTTTATCGATCCAATTTTTAACAATTCCTTATTGTTTCCTGCAGATTTTCAGTGTCAATGTCAAAACACACGACACAGCATGCATACCTGCTTCTGCAAGCTGCTGGTGTTTCCACTCACTTAGGGTTGTGCAGTAGGCACCTTGTGTAAAAAAAAAGTTCTATACCCTGACGCTTGAAGGAATTGCTCAGTGGAAGGAATTTAGAAGGATGATTAGCAAAAAAAAGACTTAAATGTTGTTAATTTTCAATTGTTTATAAAGAGAATCCTGTTTAAAGCTTAAATCTGAGCAACCAGGTCATGATTTTTAGAACGAGACACTGGTTTAAGTGATTAAACATTAATAATGACAAATACTTGCTAGAATTGTTTACATTTATTTCTCATGAAAGAAGGGTAAAAAATGTACTCAAGTGGCATTTCAAAACACATGACAAAAAGACAAAAAAGAACTATTAAACTTATAATATTAAAAGGGTTAATGATTTCAATTTTGTGTTAAAGTACATTTTAAACATTTTGACCACACCGCAAAAATACCGTGATAATAATGATAACCGTGATAATTTTGGTCACAATAACCGTGATACAAAATTTTAATATCGTTACATCCCTAGTCCTACCTTTATTTCATGTAAATATTTAGATTCCTTGACCATGAAAACATACCATTAGCAATTGGTTTCATCATGATATCTATTTTACTTCAGTTGTTATTCACCAAAATCACATTTTTCGTCATGGCGGATCCAGACGGAGATCCAGATCAACACCAAAATTGAATCAGTTCTTCCTTCTCTCATGCTGAATATTTCCTGAAAATTTCATCAAAATCCATCCATAACTTTTTGAGTTATTTTGTTCACAGACAGACAGACAGACAAACTCTCCAGAAAACATAACCTCCATGGCGGAGGTAATTAGGCGAAAGACTACAACTAATACTACATTTTTAAAAAAGTGCTGTCGAAATTAACACTAGGGATGGGAGTTGGTAAGATATTATCAATACCAGTGCTATCAACAATCCTGTTTATCGATCCAATTCTTTAACAATTCCCTTATTGATTCCTGCAGATTCTACGTGTCAACAATGTCAAACACACGTCACAGCATAGATACCTGCTTCTGCAAGCTGCTGGTGTTTCCACTCACTTAAGGTTGTGCAGTAGGCACCTTGTGTAAAAAGTTAAGCTACAATTCTGACGCTTCTGAACCCTGTCAGTGGAAGGAATTGATAAGGGAACTGATTAGCAAAAAGACTTATGATATTGATTATTTGATGGAGCTGTTAACGATGCTCAACTGGAATTGGTTTTTGATTCCCATCCCTAATTAACACTGTCCTTCGCACATGCTTCTGCCAGTCCAGGTTCGAATACAGACTGTGTGCCGTTTGGTTCACAAGCCTATCCACTGTCTCTCTCTCCTGACTATTAAGACCCAAAAATGCCCCAAAACCATCTTTAAAAAAAAAAAGTTCAAAATTGAAACTAAGTAAAAAAAAAAAAAAAAATCACAGCACTGAAGACTTTCTCCTCTGCAGATGGACATGCTTTCACCACCATGTTAGCTCTGTGTTTGCGTCAGAGGCTTTATTACACCCTTATTGGTGGAAAAGTTGCCTCCTTTATTTGCAGAACAGTTACTGCAGATGTCATCAAAACATGGCACAAAAATCAATGACCTGTTTTGATTAAACATTTCAGACTTAGAAAGAAGAAGCCTGTGTGATCCTCCTGAGTAGAAAAACATGTTCAGATGTTTCAAGAACAATGCCTATGCTGTTACTAAGCTTTATTTACTTAAAGCATGGAGGAAACTCTGACTTGTAAAGCATAAAATATCTCATGTTATATCTGTCTATTTATATACAAAAGTGACAGCTGGTGACTGAAAAAAAACAGGGAGGACAGGAGATACAAAACCTGGAATTTTAATTAAAGATGTTCCGATACCATTTTTCCCCTCTCGATACCGATACTTTCGCTGAGGGTGTACGCAAATAAAAGTACCAACCCGACACCAGTATATAATAAAAAAAATATCTTACTACACCTGCATGACTGTGATATGATTATCATTGTGGCAATGTGGCGTTAATGTGTCTTGTGCCTTTGTTTTTATGGGTGAATGTAATTGTTGTGTCTGTATATTGATGTTCTTTTTACCTGCTTGCACAGCAAATTTCCCTCAGGGGACAATAAAGTTGAAGTTGAAGTTGAAGTGGTAAGGCCTGGCTCAGGTTAAAGTCTTTGTAAAACATGAATAAATACAGCAATGATGCAGCATGATCGTGCTAGTTAGCTTAGCTCCAAGCCTCACGTCAACCGGCTCTGACACAAACACATGTGTCTGTGTCACGTGATCAATTAAAGCCATGAAGAAGAACTGTGCCAGAGTTTAACAGTGCTAGACACTGTATAGATTACTAATTTAATTAACTACGTGGTATCATGGTATGTGTGATACCAGCATTTAGGCAGTATTAGGGCTGGGTATTTCCAGCAACTTCACAATACGATACGTATCCCGATACACGTAAATTATGAACAGTGACTACGCTTTAAGCAAAATTCTTGACAAGTTTAGGTTTTTCTTATAAGAAGAAAAAGAACAAGGATGAGTTTTAAGTGGTTCTACAACTTGAGAGACATAAATTCAGATCCTCAAAGATGGTAGACCTAAGTTCAAATTTAGAACATATGCTTCATTATGTAGCTCGTCTTCCACCTTGAACTGTGCCACTGTTAACATTACCCAAAGCGTACTTACAACAACTGTCAAAATATTTAGGCTGTATCGATTCTGTAGAATCCGTATCGATACACGTATCCCAAAGGAGTGCGATACGATATTTTGCCGTATCGATATTTTGAGCACAGGCCTAGGCAGTACTGGAACAATTTCTGATACTGGTATCAGTATCGGAACAACTCAAGTTGTAGTATTTTTTACTAGTTGACTTCTTATCCATACTTTCTAATATTCATAAAGATTAAGTGATAAAATATTGGCTTAATCAATTTCTTATAAAGATTTTATTTAATCCTGTTGTTTCCACATTAACCACTGCAAATTGGTTTTCATCAAGGATTTAAGATGGAACAAGAAACAGACCAGTGACCACATTAAAGCTTATGTTTTATTTAAAATTGATGAGCTATCGTGCTTTAAATTACAATGTTAATTTACTAAAATGTGCTAGAAAAAAAGGTCATCATTAAAAAGTCAACGATAGCTTCCTACCAGTGTTGTGTGTAACGCATTAGAAAGTAACGCGTTACAGTAACTAAACTACTTTTTCGGGTAAAAAGTGAAGTTGTTGAAAATTTGCAACGTAGTTCTTTTTAACGCAGCGACGCTACATTTCCTCGACTGATCTGACCCTGAAGCTGCCTTCTCAGCTCGCAGACAGCAGCGCTGCGCCTATAAGCGCCTAAAGGCCGAAAATCTCGTGAGTCGGCTGCAGGTGCAGGTCGTTTTGGGCTTGTTTCTAGACGAAGTTTTGGGCTCTAAGTCTGTGTGAATCCCCGATTATCTTCCAGCTCCTAACATAAAGGAATACACGACTTAGTAGGCAGTTTGGGCACTTCCTTGTTTCCTGGCTATATGCACGCCCCCAAACACACTCACGCACATGGCGCATGCTCCAGAGCCAAAGTTGCCAGGTCTGCTTGTTATAAGCGACAGTCTTTTCTTGAATAGATACTTAGCACTGTGATATTGAAATGTGATGTAGACGAAAATTAACACACTTTGTGTAGACTTCTCTTTTTAAAAAGTAGTATATCACATTAGGAAAGGAAATAGCTGGAAGTTGCTTATTTTGGGCTTATTTTTATTGACCAGGTTGCTTATTTCAGAAGCAAAATGTGGAAACACTGGGCAGGAGCTCTCATTCCACAGGGTATGTGACATTTTGTAAAATAAAGAGCACAAAAAACTGTTATGTTCTCTGTAGTAGAACTTTTTGTCGGCCTTCACATTTAGGAATAGATACGGGGTTCTGTCCATGATCAAGCAATGTAAAAGTAACGGAAAAGTAACTTGAGAAGTTACTCTTCATAGAGGGTAACTAAGTAAAGTAAAGAGTTACTTTTTTCAGATGTAACGAGTAACGAGCAAACACTACTTTTTAAAAGTAACTTCCCCAACACTGCTTCCTACACATAAACTGACCCTCGATAGGTCGATAGGAATCCTGTTGCCTCGGTCACATTGTTGGAACTTTCAAAGGTTCCCATGATACACCATTGCTGTCAAATAATTGACCCATTGTCTAGTAGACGTCTGCGTCTACTGGCAAGAACATGAGAGAGGTGTGAGCTTTAAGAGGCTGGTGGACCGGTTTTGATTCTGTGTGAATGTGAGAGCTTACATTAGCAGGCAGCTTGGCGTAGTTCTTCAGTCGGCTCCAAACCTCCGTCTCGAAGCTGTTTTCTGGGAAAACCTCGGTGACCAGCCCGAGCTCGCAGGCCTGAGCTGCTGTTAGCTTCTTGTTAAAGAGCAGTATCTCTGTGGCCTATGGGGGGATAAACACACACAAATTAGATTAAATTATACTTTATTAATCCCCTTGGAAAACCAGTTTAAAGTGATATTCCGGGATGGAACAAGTTGGGTCCTATCACAAGGTTTAGGGCAGAAATTACCCCTACAGCAGTGTTTCTGTGCCAGAGCTGCAGTGGAGGCTCTGCAGCCACAGCTGAGTCTCTTCGGGGGAGGCCGTTTCATGGCGCTACGAGAACTAGAGCCTTATTTAGCGGTGTTTTTGTGTGAAAGTAACGCGCTGTAAATTCTCTAAATAAAGCGAGAATGTAGACCGATATCAGATTTTTTCGGTGAGAGTCCGTTTATTTGTGTTTTTGGTCAAGTAAAATATGGCCCCGTGTGAGTGCAGAGGAAACCGGCAAGCGAGCAGGAAGGGGGGGTTTGGTCCGAGCGCCCTGGGCTTCTGATGCTGAGAAACACTGTTGTAGTGGTAATTTCTGCCCTAAACCTTGTGATAGGACCCAACTTGTTCCATCCCGGAATATCACTTTAAGTCTTCTTTGACCATTTAGTCGTTTTTCCTTTACTCTTCTTTTGAGGGATTGTAGTTGGTTGATTTTTGAAAGAATAAAACAAAATCACAACATTTTTAAGCTTTGCTCTCAGAGGGAACTTTGCTTTAGCTCAACTATATCAAAGGCACTTTAATCCCAATAATCTGCATTAAACTGGATTAAATCTGCCGAAAACAGTGTGGGTGTTTTTGTACAAACCTTTGCCAGCCCCATTATCTTGGGGAAGGTGTAGGAGGAGCATCCTTCAGGGCTCTGACCCAGCTGGCTGAACGGCGTGTGGAACGTGGCCTGACAGAGAGAGTTTCAGATTAGTGTGGAGTATTCATGAACTCAAAGTACGATCAGACAGTTGATTTCCTGAGTGAGGTTTGCAGATAGCTTTCAGTAAAATGACCTGAGAGGGCTTTCGAAACATCCATTGTGACACTAATATAGCATTTTTGGACAGAGCGTGGGGTCATTTCCAGTCTGTTTTCAGTCAGATTGCTCCTGTCATACATGCACTAGCGCAAGTCTCAGTGCAGTGCATTTCTCAGGCATCAACAAAGCAGGCAATCTGAGAGAAGAAAGTCTTCATGCCACAAGACGACTGCAAGTAACAATGAGTTTAACCCAGGAGCTCATCCTCCATCTTTCCTCCTGATGCAACCTACATATCTTTCACTTTTTAACTTCTTTGGGATTTGATTAACTCGCATAATCTCCGGCTGCTTCCTGCTTCATTTTCTGCTCACGTTGCATCTGTTTATCTCATATGGTGCGCCATATCCACCTCGAAGGCTTCCCTTCCCTTAGAAAGGCTCCAGAGAAATTAATGTTCAAGTAGCATTGTACTGAACAAGGTATAAAAGAACAAAAGATGTCAAAGAGGATTAAAAAAAGGGGGGAAAAAAAGCATATTATATATATGTATATATACACACACACATACATATATACATTAGGGCTGGACGATTATGGTAAAGATAAGAATCCTGATTATTTTAAGTGATATTGAAATCCCAATTAACATACACAATTATTCATTTAGTTGAAAGCTTCAGTATTGATTTAAACAACTTTAAAGAACTAGCGAGCGGCACTGTAAAGAATAATTTGACCTTTGTACATATTTTATGTATTCAACTTTTGTACATATTGTATATATTCTTTTCATGTGTTTGACTCTTTATAACCCAGTTCCAATCCTGTAATATAATCATGCTTTTAATCATTGTCTAGCTTTTGCATACTTCTGACACAGACACACACACATACCTTACATACTGATTCACTACTGATAATGTGACCTCCGTACGGAACCTCGTGTGGAGGCTGTCTCTCGTCCTTTTATCAAGTTTGAGGGACATCCTCCATACCAGCTCAGTCTGGCTCGTTCCAAGACAGTGATGTACCGAGGTCACTACATACACACACCTTTCTTGTCACTCTTATAAAAGAGAGAAAACATTACACATCCTCAGTTCAACATCCAGCCTTTGTCTGTATTGTTGTCCTCCTAGCTGGCGAGTAAATTCAATCTGATTGCCTTCAGTTGTGTCTTCGTCATTTTTATTTTGATTTATGTCAGAGGTTTTTTGGTACGAATCGTGAAAGTTATACTGAGCTTTTAGAATTGCGAAGGGACAAAATCCTGACTTGCACATACAATATTATTGATCCACATAGGTCACACACACTCGCTGTGGCTGCACGTGGAACACAGAAGCACTATGAAGCGCAGGAACTTGCATACAAGGCAATCGTCACTGTGTGGCATATTAATCGTTTGTCTTCGACTATAATGTTTTTATGTTTGTCAGATGGCAAAATTGAAATCATGATCAAAATCCGATTAATTGTCCAGCCCTAATAAATATACACATATACATCTATACACACATATACATATATCTATATTTATACATATAAATTAATAAATCTTAATAATGAAAATAAAATTATTGATTAATATAAAACAAAATCAAGATACTGTATTTTCCAGACTATAAGTCACACTTTGTTTTTTTTCATAGTTTGGCTGGTCCTGTAATTTATAGTCCAGTGCAACTGATATTTGTTTTTTCCCTTTTCATGACAAATGTTTTGACTGATGCAACTCATACTCCAGAGCGACGTATAGTCCAGTAAATACAGTAATATGGCTCCTGGCTGGCTACTACTACTACAACAACTGCTCCTTCCTGTCCTCAGTCTTCCTGTTACTCCTCCTCTCTCCTAGTGAGGAGCTGTACTGTCTGATGGCCTTAGGAACAAAGTAGTGCATGTGTTCTTGGTATTACCCTGTCTGAAGCGTAAACCAGGTCAAACATTCCCAGCACCGTGACTGAGATCCCAACAGCTGGTCCGTTCACCACAGCAATGAGCGGCTTCTTGAAGTCGATGAAGGCTTTCACAAACCTCCTGCAAAGGGTTTGCATACATTTATTGACGATATGTATACATAAAATGATGTTTAAACCCTTTAGACCACCTAAGTTCACCTTAAAAGGCTCACACTGAAACAAAACAGTACACCCCTAACTTACCGGAGGAGTTCTCCTGATTTCTTGGCCATATGCTCTACTCCCTCCTCTGGGATTTTAGTGAAGTTGCTCAGATCGTTTCCGCTGCAGAAGAAATCACCAGCACCTGCACAAAGAGTGTTTGTTAGAGATGGGCTATAAATCACCATTTTAAGATGTATAAACATATTTGCAATTGAGATATGGCTTTACACAATCATTTTTGAGTAAAATATCATTGTATTTATTGATTAAAAAATAGAAACAAGTACTTCAGTTTAGTAAGAATATTTACAGAAACACTGGAGTCTGCATGAACCACAAGATCTGTTTTGGGGTTTATCATTTCATTTACTTTGCTTTCAAATGATCAGCTGATGCCACAATTCTTTGGTTTTCAGTGACTGATAACGCACTTAAGCTTATAAAGGACATAAACATGACTGAAACTATTGAGAAGCTTTGTCTTAAAATGCCAGAATTGCCACTGCTTTGCAATCACATCCAAGAATGTTTACTCATACAATTTTAACTTACTAAAAGAATATTAAAAATATTAAAAAGACCTCAATCCATTAAGTTTAAGACATTCAAACATCTTATTAATTCTCAATTATAGGTCTTTATGGAGGTATATAAACAAATAAGACCAAGCATTCACTTTTCTAATGAAATCCTATCTTATCCATTTATACAGCACATTTTCTGTAACATAACATTTTCAAATAAAACAAATACATATAAAGCACCTAAAAACAGAAGACAATTGTCAAAACAAATTAAGTGAATGCAAACCCACACATTTCCCATGCTATGTTAAAGCCACTGAGTAAAAGTTTGTTTTCAGGCAAGATTTAAACGTTGATTATTGAATTTAGGAAACACCACTGAAAAGGCTTGTTCACCAATATTGATATTTGGGGTGACTAGATGATGATGCTCAAAGATCCTGTTTAGAGCGTTTATTTTTTAACAGTTCAGAGAATATATCAAGGTGCAAATTCTTTTGAAAGATTCGGGGGGCTTTGGTCGATTTTTGGTCAACAATTGCTGTGTTTTAGTCGACCAACAATTTCTTTGGTTGATTACAGCCCTAATGAACACTAATGCTGCAGACAAACTAAAATGTGTGAGTGAATGTAAAATAGGTTAAATTTGTTTTTGGCCGTCTAAATACTTTGAACATGTTCATTTACAATTGTTTATGAAGAGAAACCTATTTAAAGTACAAATCTGTTTTTTTCTATTCTTGTAGGCAAATTACACACAGTTTAAGCATTTATAACAAAATAATGACAAATACATGTTTACTTTTATTTCTAATTAAAAAAAAAGTTCAAACAAATTTACTTATAGGGCATTTCCTGACACAATTATTGACAAAAAAGACAAAAGAACTGTTAAAATTATAATATTAAAGGGATTAAATGATTTCAAGACTGTGTTAAAGTACTTTTTGAACATTTTGAGCACACTGCAACATCACCGCGATAACAATGATAACCTTGGTAATTTTGGTCACTATAACCGTGATATGAAATTTCCATACCGTTACATCCCTAATCCAGATTAAATTTACCTTGAGGATAGAGACAGATTATATATATTATCCAGTAAAATTAAATGTCAATCTGTGAAGAAATGGACGAGATATGTTTTTTTTTTAAACTCGGCCCAATGTTAGTGATTTTTCAGAAACTTTGGGAATTTTTTGCATCCAGACAAATACACATATCACCACCAAAATTCACTGGCTTCTTCATTGGACCACGCCACACCTCTGGTAAAATGTTCATTCAAACTCAACCAGTAGTTTTTCTGTACAGTTGCTGACAAACATACAACAAACAAACATATGCTGGCCAAAACACACTCTCATTGGTTTAGATAATAAAACATAAGAAAATCTGTTAAGACCTGAAAAAGATCCAAATCTGTAGTGCACGTGTGTGTTTACCTGTTAAAACAGTGATGACAGAGTCGTCTTTTTCCGCCTCTGCCAGAGCTGCAACAATCTCATCGTACATCTGAGTAAACAAAGAAATCCAGCCGGTCAGTGTGAAGTGTTTAGATCAGGAATCCATCTTTACATTTCTCAGCCATGACGACAAGTTTAAATTGTTCCCGTCTTCATCCTGCATCCTGTGTAAAACATCCATGCAACAGTACACACTACTAATACGGTCACTAAAAACTACACCTTTCTTGATGACTGTTTCAGCTTTAAGCTTCAGTCACACATTTCTGTTTCTAATGGTGATTGTGCACGATTGTCATAACTCTGATGAGATGTGCTTTGGTCGTGGTGCATGCGCTACTTGATGTGGATCAGCTTTGTATAGTCATGGATGAAAACTGTTGTGAGGAATCACTGCTCTCATACCCCTTTTCCACCAAGCTGGTTCCAGGGCTGGTTCGGAGCTAGAGCAAAACTTCACACCAGTTCTTTGGTTTTCCACAGACTATGCACCGGTTGCTGGCTCTCAAAACCGGTGCTTGGCAAGCACCAACTCTTTGCTGGGCCAGCAGAAAGAACCACGTTACGTCGGGGGCTACGCGCTTACGTCAGGGGTGGGGGTGGGATTAGCAGAGTAAAAACACGGAAGAGAGACATTTTTAAAAAGACAAGGTTGGAGTAAGCGAAAAACAGATTGAAAAGAATGTATATATTTATAAAGAATATATAAAGAAAGAATATAGGGACCAGAAGACTGAGCTGGGCCATAGTGGCAATGGTCGGCCACGTTTTAACAGCCCGCATTACAAAATGCTCGATGCTGTTCTCGGGGACCGACCAGCGTGCAGCGCTACCAGGGCATTGAATTCGGCCACAGCCATGCTGGAGTCTATGCAGGGGTACACAACCCTGGAGCAAACCTCCACAGAGCCTGGTAAGTTTATTGTTTTGTTTATGGTTGTTCACTAGTTGTTATGGGAAACTGGCGTGACGTATACAGACGTATACATTGACGTGCTGATGTAGCTCTCTGGCCGGCACCCGTTTGTGGAAAAGCAAACGGTTCTTAACCGGTTCGCTCTTGAACCAATTGTGAACCAGCTCTAGCACCAGCACTAGCACCAGCCCTGGAACCAGCTTGGTGGAAAAGGGTTATCAGTACAGCAGGGTGGAAGCCTAATGCAGGTCTAAGGCGAATGGTATTAGCATGGCATGTACAGGGCTCAATTGGGCTGATCATGGCTTAATCCTGAAAGCTTTCTGAGGCATCGGACAAGTATGCATCCGTTTGTGCCCCAACTGTGTCCCAATCAAGGGGACGCAAGCAACAGGGCACAATCGGGGCTTTCGTCATGCAAACTGGGCCTGAACGGGGCAGGCATCATATCAGCGGGATGGACATTCATGGCATCCTTGTCATATCGTGGTACTAACCCAACTGAAGCGGTACGAACGGTGGGGTGTGTCTGGGGGAGAGACAGTCATTTCTTCCCGTATCATGCCAATTCAGTCGTGCACAATTGCCATGAAACTGCCAAGTGAATGGGGCTTTGGCTAAGTCCCGCCAACTAAAACATCCATCCATCTATTAACTATACCGCTCATCCCATTCAGAAGCTTATCGCAGGGTCACATAGAGAGAGACAACCATTCACACGCACGCTCTAATTGAAGGGCAATTTGGAGTCACAAATCAACCTAATGGGCATGTTTTTGTATTTTGGGAGAAGCTAGAGTGCTCAGAGAGAACCCACGCATGTACGGGAGGAACATGCAAACCACACAGCAAGTCTCTGACCGACATGGGGAACGTACCAGCAACCTTCTTGCTGTGAAGTAGGGCTGCCACAAACGACTATTTTGATAGTTGAAATGTCAATGACTTTTATTGGGATTAGTCAACTAGTCACATCATGCATGAACTGCAGCGTACTGCACCGACATGCAGCTGGTGGCCCAAATCTCTTATAACGAGCAGACCTGGCAACAATGGCTCCTGCGTAGTTGTGCATGCGCCAGATTCGTGAGTGTGTTTGGGGGTGTGCTGGGTTGATTCCTGCAGGCGTGATAACCAGGAAACGGGGTGAGGAAAGGACAAACTACCAACCACACTCATGTGTGCTTTGTAGAGGCAGCTGGGTGATAATCATGTGGGATTCACACAAGCAGAAGAGCAAGCCCAAAGTCACTTTTAATGAGCCGACTTGGCAACACAATAACTGTTGTCTTAATCTGCGCTCAGCCTGCTCCCTCACGCTTTCTGCTTCCTACACGGCTGTAGTAGTAACCTCTGATCTAGTAGACTCACGATAGTTAAACACTGGAATCTGGAACATTTTCAGGGATAGCTTTAATCAGAGACGGGCCAAACAAAACAGGGACTGTCCTTGGAAACCAGGGACGTCTGGTCACCATACTGTTGATGCTAATGTTAGCAGCTAACTAGCCGATTAGCCTATCAGTCAGAAACTGAATCAGTCCTGGCGTGCTTCCTTTTCAGATGCTTATGCATCACCGTCGTACTACCATGGAAGGAAAGTTCCTCCTTGCAGATTTTGCATTGCACATTCTTCTCTTTCGTTTTGGCAAAATGCTCCCAAACTTTTGAGCTCCGTTGCCAGTTAGCCATGATACTGTTTAGGCATAACTCTTCCAGTGTCATCGCGGCTGACCCAGATTACCATGACTGCACATGTGTCAAGGACAGAAAGGCAGACAAGACAGCAGAGGAACAGCGGCAGTTTTGAGAGAAAAAAACGCTTAAAAAACAAAACAACATGGACTACTGAATTAGTTGTCGACCATTTTGATCGTCGACTTATGGCCCTTTTTCCATTAGCTCTACTCTACTCGACTCGCCTTGTGCTGCTTTTCCATTAGCCCCAGTCGCCTGCCCAATGGGGTGCAGTGTTGCTGAGTGGCTCTGTGGTGACGTCATTTTGAGCGCAACACAACAATCTGTGGCTTTTTGTCACAACCGAGTAAAAAAGGAAAGCAGAAGAAGGCTGCAGGTGGCAAGAAGAAATACCCCTTGAGAAGCACAGGAGAGTTTTGGAAGCTATACAACAGAATGAAGCCGAGAATGAGAGCAATCCAGCTGCAAAGAAAAGACGTATGAGGGTAAGCTAATGGTAGCTACCGCTAGCATGCTAGATCGTCGCGCTCATGACTCAATCGATGACGACATCGTCTGAACAATCAGTAGCAGGCAGTAGGTGACGTCATCTTTTAGTATCGACTAAGCTCGCTTGGAACCAGAGTGGAGTAGCTACTAAAACTAGCTTGTTTTAGGAGGTACCAGGCTAGTGGAAACACGCTGCAAATCGAGTAGAGCCGAGTAGAGTAGGGCCAAGGCATGCTAGTGGAAAAGGGCCATTCGTCACGACTAGTCAACTAATCGCAGCAGCCCTACTGTGAGGCACTACCTGCTGCACCACCACTAAACATGCAACAGTGATACATGATACTCAGTCTGATACTGAACCTCCACAGTGATGGCGTTCTTCTTGGCTGGTCGGTTCATTTTGATGGTGGTGATCTTGTCCCCATTGGTGACCAGCAGGGACTTGTACGTCGGTCCACTCGCGGCGGGCGCTGCTGCAACCTGGGTGGCGCTTCCACCTTCTGCGGCGGCCAGGGAGTCCACCAGGTCGCAGTATTTCTGCCTCGCCTCCTCCTGAAAACCAAGAAGGGGATATGGCAATTCCTTCTTCTGCTAGTTATTACTGTGATGCTGTAATGCTAATGTTTTGTCACATAAGCAGAGAAACAGTTTGTTTTTGTTTTCATAAATCAGATAAAGATGCGGGACAAAATAAATAATTGATCTAAGCTTGGCCATGATGCTGTCGGCGCCATGTTCACCTCAATGTTGAAATTTGCTGTCATGGTTAAGACAATGGCTACGCTTAAATGCAGTCAACATTCAGGTTAACTTCAATATTTCAGTCGTTGAAACATTCGGAATAACCTGTTGACATACGTGAGAAACAGGGTTATTCCTCTATACGTGGTAACAAAACAGCAACACCCGGACAACAACTCAATGTACGTCATTTCTGCGTCTTCTTCCTGTATCCAATAGCAACGACGACAACAGCAGCATGGCGGATAACGAACAGCTCTGAGCAGGTAGCAGTCTGATTCGTTTGTGCTTTGGTGCTGGTATTGACCTACCACGTATGTTATGGGGTGTCCCGATTTGATATTAGTATCAGATATCGGTCCAATATCAGCAAAACATAAACAAATCAGATCATATCGGCCTGCATCTAAAATCTCTGATATAAGTACTCTGATACAAGTAGTTCATTCTAATTTATTTATTTAATGTAGTTGTAGAATATGCTTATGTTTAAGTTAAACATGGTGGTTATTTTACAATTTAAAAAAAAATATGTTTTTGTTTTTATTGGATTTATTGAGGTTACTTTTCAGGGTTTTTTCATTTTTCATGTATAATTTTTAACTGTACTATGTTCTTATGTTTAAGGTTAAAGTTTATTTAACCCATTGGTTAATAACAAATGGGTCAGTTTTTCTCATACCTACTATTGCTGACTACTGTTCTCTGTTTGAGTAATCTCACCTGATCAAGCCTTTTCTTACAGTCCACACTACAAAATAAGTAATAAAAGTCTGTTTGATTCCTGCTGATATCGTATCAGATCGATATCGGAATCAGCCAATACTCAAGACTGCAATATTAGTATCGTATCGAAGGTGAAAAAGTTGTATCAGGAGACCCCTAGTATTTTACAACAAGTGCTTCTGTACTCAAAAGACCGAGATTCCTTGCATAGATGCATAGATCACAAATGAATGTTCCTTTGGATTGGGATATACAGACAGGCGTATACATGACCAAACAGTCGTCTTCCGAGTTATCAGTGTTTCAGTTATAAAGTCAGAAAAGACTTGCCGATCAATCAAGCTATTGTTAGCCGTTGTGTTAGCTTTGTTACCACGCCCTGCACTATAGTTCACAAATACCACATTAAGAATTAAAATTACTCTATGGTAGCATTTCCATAAATACAAGTTGAACAATACTGTGTATACGGCTGATTTAGTGCCATAAACACTAGTCAGAAGTGCAGATAAAGAGAATATTACAGGAGCTTAATAACTGTTTACACTAGGGGCAGCTATCATTGATTGTCAACCTTGGGGGCATTCCAGTTTAAATTATCCACTCAGAAATCCCAACATCCCAGTACAACTGGAGCGCAGCATTACCGTTTATATGATCATTCATTGCACATATCAGCCTCCCACGTATATGCACCTGTGTATCTTCTTTGTCTTGTATATTGTACATATTTTATTTCTCTTCTGACCTTAATTGTAATTTTTAATATTAAAATTTCATTTAAGTTTAATTCCTGCTTGTGATTTCTGCTTCTGTCTTGTTTTAAAGTAGTATATACACTGTGTGTATCTATTCTGTACTTAAGTGAACTGGCACCAAATTCCTTGTATGTCTAACATACCTGTCCAATAAAGCTGATTCTGATTGTTCAAGTTGTTATTTGCCTTTTTCGTATTTACCCGATGTTGTGTTTTACTCATCTAAAAATGAAGTATTTGAAGAAATGTGCCGTATTGAGAACAACTTCTTCTATGTTGCAGCCGCACCTGTGATATGGAGCCCAGAGATTTCCACGAGTCCCATTTGACCTTGTTGACAAAGTCCATCATGCCTGGTTTGGGGGTGTTGCAGGGACCCTGAGTGGCCTGGAGGAGAAGAAGGAGGCAGATTAATGTGGATAAAATATGAAACTTTTACCACCAAAATGACCAAAACAAAAACCGAGAACCCCCCCGGCTCTGAATGATGCCTCTCACCGAGACCTCCAGGGCTTTCCAAACAGAAAAGAAATAAAAATGTGTTATATCTGTTTAACCTGATGGTCGCCATGTCAGATCAGGTGATCATCAAGACATTAAATGTTGCTGATACTGCAATAACAGACATGAAGAGCGGTTTCAATAAACTTATAATGATATCAACCTGATTGTGAGTGCTAGGTGTGGATTTTCAAGGTCAAGGAATCATGTTATGATGGTAACTCCATCATGGAACTGTTTCTTAGAGAATGCAGCTGGCTGGGAAATAAAAAAAGCACCATTTACAGTACCATGATTCGAGACAGTTAGCAGATTTTTGCCATATCCTCCTTGCCCTAGTTGCAACAGACAACATGACTATGACATCAACTGAGGGGCAAAAAACCTGTAATGTCCTGTATTTACAAAAATCAAATCAAATCCACTTGATTTATATACAATCCATAGAATTACCAAACATCTTCAAAGTGACTACCAAGCAGAAATACAATAGAACAAAATGAAAAAAAGGAAAATAAATAAAAATAACATTGGAAACAAAATGTTACAATAAAATTATTTAGAAAGTAAAAAGCACACAAAATACATGAAAACTCACTTTTTTTTTTTTACATCGAAGCCAAATTGTGAAAATACGAATGCATAAAAACTGAGACTACACAGCTCTAATGATGACTTTATAAGCAACGAGCAAAAGTAGGAGAGGCAAGTTGTTCAATAATTTAGAGGCCACAACAAAAAAATGATGGTCACCTCCAGTTTTTAGCCGGACATTATCCACATTTCCATATAATCTGTTTCTGCAGTGGTCCATATGCACCATTTTGTTTATCAATCTCACTGAATGAATTTACACCAACTTTCAAATCACAAGTATTCTATCAATCAAGCAAGCTTTTTTAAGCTCTTTTCATAGAAAAATTTAGCGTAGAGAGGAAAAACATGCAAGACAAGCTTTAATAAAGCCAATTTGAACAAACTCAAACTGAACAAAAACGAGTAAAAATATTTTTATTAAAAATGCCTATGAAACAGAACTGTGTGAGTGATGAACTGAGATCATGAGAAAACACTTACGATGATGTTAAAAACACCAAAACCAGAGATAAAATTAGAGCATTAGCAAAATAAAGTTAGTTATAATAATTATTAATACATAAATAAGAAAAGAGGGCGGTCTGTAAACTTCATTATAAAACAGTAAACAAAAAAAACAAGAGAAGGATATAAAAAATGTCATTAAAAATTGGCACTAAAAATTAATAAATGTTTCACAAACTAAATAGATTTAGAGAAATGATTAAAAAATTGTTGATACTGAAACAAATAGATAAAATATATAATATATAAATGGACAAAAATAAAATCTCCTGAATTAAGGTAAAGCTTAGTCAAAAGTAAGACTCAACAGGTCGGTCTTGAGTTTGCTTTTAGAAAAACTGACATCATCACTGCTTGTTTGTAATCAGCTGAAGGTTGGAGATTGAAGAAGTCATGATGAAACATGCTGATCATTTTCTTACCTGTTTGAAGAGGGCGTACATCTGCAGTTTAACCTCGTTCCCGGGGTCGTTCTTCAGCGTTGACAGTCGGCCTTTAGCCTGCTCGAACTGTTCCACCGTCGCACCTACACACAACATCAATCTCATTATAAAAATATCTTACACTGAAGAGCTTTGGATCAGTTTTGATCCATACTACCTCGACCTACTTCAGGCCTGAGTGTTGATTAGTCAGAAAACATCAGTACTTCTTTGACATCAGTGGTTTTACCATGAGGGACTGACTGTCTAAAGGTGAGAATACACAAGACTGAGTTAACAGAGCAGCAGAAAATACTCACCCATTAGAGGAGACGACGTGGTGAAAAACCTCGGACTGGGGATGGTGGACACTCTGGCCAGGCTAGAATAAAAAAAAAAGACATACAAGGCATTTATATCAGAATAGTAAGAGAATTTAGGGCTTTAAAAAAACATTTCTTTCTCATAATAACTTGTTCTGCTGTGAGTCTGACATTCTATGGTGTAGTCGTGACTCCCTATGCCATGATTATTGTCCTGAAATTTTCCTTTGTCTAATTATTTTGACCTTTCACACTCTTAGTTTGACTGCAGATCATTTATCCATCTCACAAATTAGACTTAATGCATCATAAAAAGTAATATATTGGAATAATAAATGAAAATGACTGAAAAAATTGATACTTTTTCTCAAACACTTGAGTAATACATGAGCAACATATATATAATTTTGACCTGATGCCTTCATGTATTGTATTTATGATTGTTCACATGATAAGTAGGAGTGGGAATCCTGATATTGTACCAACACAAAGTAAAATAAAAAAGCAAAATACCATAATAGTTAAAAGACTATCTTACAAATTCCAACTTTTATACCAGAATATTTACTCAACAGAATACAGAATAGAATATCCTTTATTGCTATTATGTAAAATTTAATTAAATTGGTGAGAGTCTCCCTTTCCTGTACAAACAGATAGTTTTGTAAAAAAAAAAATAAAGTAGACAATAGATCTAATAAAGCACAAGAACAAAACATACGCAAGAGTAGTGCAATTGAAAATCTCTGTATACAAATACAAAATAAAAATAACAGAATAAATACTAAAAACTACAAATGTATATACATATACATTTAGGACTGTATTGCACAGTATATATTTATATTTTACATCATTAGTATGACTCTTAATCCTGTAATCGACTTTTTATCCCTGTGGTTTTTCCTTTTTATGTCATAATTAACATGGAATTCAACTAATTATTAGTAAATAATAATTCCAACTTTGGTATCTCAGAATTGCATGCCCTTGTGACAAGTGTTTTTTACATCTGTACTGATATTTCTTTTATTAAAGCTATGAACATCAGAAATTTCACAGATGCTAAGACTTTAAAGTGTTGATGATGTCTGAATGTCAGGTTAGAGTCCACCTCTGAGAATCTGGGGTAAAGTTCACAGTTAGCTCTGCTAGCTCATCGTGACAGCCTTAGTCGTGCTATCATGTTGTTTTCTCATCTAAGTTAAACTATGACACAAACATTAGGGTCAGTTAGGGTCATTTAGCATGATCTGCTCCTTGGTTGTGTCTCTAACCTTCACCTCTTACCAACACGCATGTTAAAGCTAACTGTTAGCTTCTTTGACACCATTCATTTAGCTGCAGCTGTCAGACCTGCTAACAAGCATCTGTTCTCCAGGGTTATTGCTGCTTTGTGCAGGAATGATCCATCTAAAGGCTAATGTACAGCTAAAGGCTAACTGCACAGGCTGCTAACTTTACTGAGCAACCAAACTTCTGTAACCTGCTCTGAACTCTGAGAAAAAGGCAAAGTTAGCGATAATAAACCGGCTGTAGGAACCAAACGACCCCTCTCAAGCATCAATAAAGATTCAGGAATCAATGTCGTCTCATCCTCACCTTCTTAATTTGACCAAACGCCACGGAGCAGTCAGCTTCAGTGCTACGCCGGCCATTTAAAAGCAGAGACGGGGATACAAAGTTCAACAGGAGGAAAGATAGTGGGAAGAGCTAACTAGCTTAGCCTGCCATACAGTTAGCCAGGAGTCCATTTATGCTAACGTGTTTACACCGCTCAGCCCGCCCACTTTGAGGATTCTACCCTCCCATTGGTTGAAAAGACTCCACTGGCCAATCAGAGACTTTAAATAAGAAACAGGGCTGACATAGGGCGAGACGTCTTCTTTTCTTTTTTTCCCCTTTTGCCCCTCTTTTCGCTCAAAAAAAACTGGACCAGAGTTTTAAGATGGGGATTCAAAACTGCGAAAATGTCGCTTTTTTACTTGTTGTTTTTCAGTTAATATTTACGGAAGAGGATTAGGGCCACTGACAAAAAAAAAATATTTCTCTAAAGACAAAAAGTCAGAATTCTAAGAAAAAAGTCAGAATTCTGACTTTAATCTCAGAATTCTGAAATTCTGACTTTAATCTCAGAATTCTGAGTTTAGTCAGAATTCTGACTTTTTTTCACAGAATTCTGACTTTTTTCTCAGAATTCTGACTTTAAACTCAGAATTCTGTGAAAAAAAGTCAGAATTCTGACTAAACTCAGAATTCTGAGAAAAAGTCAGAATTCTGAGAAAAAAGTCAGAATTCTGAGAAAAAAGTCAGAATTCTGAGATTAAAGTCAGAATTCTGAATTTTCTCAAGTCGGAGAATTTTCTTTTAAATAACTAGATCCTCTTCATGGGAATTTGTAATTTATTTTTATCATTTTTTGAGAACAGTCATTACTTTTTATTATCCCGCCAGTTTCTCAGAATTTTGCTTGTTTTAGGTAATAGGTAAATAGTAAGACCACAATAACTGTCTAACTTATAATATCAACATTATTCTGAGCACTAAGTGTGTTTTTTTTATTATTTTTTTGAAGGGGTATATTATGGCAACTTACAATATGACATATCATATTGTAAGTATCATTCTATAATATGATACATCATATGATCGTATGGTTTTTCTTCAGCAAATTAGCATTTATAACCATGGATGCCCAATATTGGATTTTTGCTGTAGCCAATATGCTGATATTTCCATATTGTATCATGGCTGATGCTGATGTTGATGTTATTTGGCTAGAGCAAAAGGTCTCTTCTTTACTAAAAATGACCTAATCCTTCCATTGTTGCAGTGCATTTGTGTTAGAAATTGATTTTAACCATGGAAAATACATTGCATTCTCTAATATATATATTATATATATAATAAAATACACTTATTTTGGAACAAATTGTATAAAACAGGAAATCTACCCTCCTGTCTGGATTTATAAGCAACGTTCTTTAGTTTAAGAACAGTAAATAAAAGCAGTAAACAAGCTTAGAGAGCATCAAACATGAAACTAGACTGTTAAATCTGCTGATAATATGACACCTTAATTAAGAAGATAAAACATAAAATCTTTGAATATATTTTGGCATAAAGTCTTAGAATAAATAAGGCAACCTTAATTAAGTCATTGACCCAAGAAGATATTTTCACCAACTATCTAAATACTTAATTTTTTGATGGGGTCACATTCTTATTTGTACGGAAGAGTTTTACGGCCATTTAAGACGGAAAACATAATTCTAAAGTCTAAATTTTGAGATAACAGATGAAATGACTATGTAATAGTTGAAATGTTGACAATAAAACTGCTCCTCCCCAAGTGCAGGACCAACAGACTGTGAAACTCCTTTGTCCCTCAGGCCATCAGAATGTACAACTCCTCAACTGGGGGGATGAGGAGTAACAGGAAGACAGAGGATGGGAAGGAGCAGCAGCAGTAGCCGACAAGTATTATCTTTATTTATAATATAATGCAACTGGAATCATAACATTGGATTGGATTTGTCAAAGTCCAATCCAATCCAATCCAATCCAATAAAGTTGAAATACAATGTTTGATCAAACTCAAAATGATGAGATTAAAGTTAAAACGTTGAGGAAAAAAAGTCAAAAGTCAAGAATAATGTCAACATATGCCGACTTCATTGCCTTTTTTGACATTTCAACCATTGTTCAAAAAAATTCAATTTCAACTTTGTTCTCTTTATTTCATAATCCCGAAATTTAGACTTTAATCTCAATTTCATCAAAATTGTTCTCTACATCTATCATGGCCCTTATACTCTTCCGAACATTCGACTGAAGCCTCTGATTAAAAGTCTAGTGTGTAGAAGTTGCAGCTTTTCAACAAACAGAAATGGTGAATATAGGATATAATGTTTCTATTTGTATGTTAAGTCTGTCTTAATTGGTGTGCAATCATCTCCATAAAACTTTTGTTTTCTTTTTATTAAGGTAGAAAAAGCTTTTCATATTTGCATACTGTGTGTCTCTCCTTTGTGAAGACTGACATAACAATATGCCATGTTGTCTACGGGTCGGTATTGGGTCCAAAAAGAGTGAAACGTGATTTTTGAAAACAAGTCTACAAAAGTTTACAAAACCTATCATCATCTTAACTGACCTATATTCCACATAACCTCTTTGAGGACTTCTTTAACCATTAAAAATTCAACATGCCTCCAAGTTACCAAAATCTATCCAAGTCAACATCAATTGAAAAAAAGTAATTTGTACAAGTATATAGAAAAAATACCTACTTTTGTATAATAATGAATAGATTGTTGCTGATTTTCAGTCTGGCTTTAACCTGAATAACCTTTTAGTGTTTTCATTGTTTTTACAGCTTCACTTTATCACTGTTTTATGTTATTTTATTTTATCCTTTACGTAATTTCGTTTTTTTTTTTTTTTTTCATGATACATTTCATTTTACTCTTTAACCTAACCTCCAGTAGTGTTTCCTCGGTACGCACTGGTTACAACAATGTTCCTGCTTTATAATTGTCTTTTATTTATGATGCATTCTACCAATACTGTGTATGGATTCCTGGTTGGGGTGGGTTTGGTCATAATTGTTTTTATCTCATTTGTGCTACAGTTTTTGTATGAAAAGTGCTATATAAATAAAGTTTGATTGACTGACTGATGCATAAACTTCAATAAAAGTCAAAAACCATGTTCTAAGTCAGGGGTGGGCAACTTTGATTGCCAAGAGGGCTGCACGGTTACATTTTGTCAGGCACTCTCAATGAGGAAAAATGTATATGAATGAACAAGAAAGAGCAAATATAATGTTTCAAGACAGGTTTCTGCCAAAATTAGTGTAATTGAATTAAACAACAAAATAATCGTTATTTAATGGGCATGACACAGAACTAAAGCCATTATAACCTCCTTTAAACCTTTTTTTTTAACAATTTATAGGAACAAATATATTATCTTTACTGTTGTGCCCAGAAATAATTTTTACTAATATACTTCAGAATATCACCTATCCTGGGCCCTATTCTACGAAGCCAGTTCAGCCTAGCGAGATAGATAGATAGATAGATAGATAGATAGATAGATAGATAGATTATCAACCTCATAAGTGGATCCAGCTTTGCAATGAGCGCGTGCACACACATAAGGCGGAGCCCGCCACATCTGACCAATCGCAAATATGGACCAGTCTGGAGCGTCAGAGCAGGCCGGAGAGCGAAGGACCGCATACTTCACACACGAGGAGCGGGAGGCGATCATGACAAAGTATGAAGAATTAAAATATGTAATAAACGTCAAAAGCAACACCGTCGCCGCTGCAAAAGCACGGAAGGAGTGCTGGCAGAAAATTGCTGACAGTCTCAATGCACAAGTATAGCGTGCAAAAAAACTTTGGTGCCACTATCATCCTGAAATAGCACTGTTCAACATGCACTTTTACTGTAACATGCACCAGACATGTCTAGTTCATTTCCACGATGAATTCATTCATTTGTTCATTCCTATCGTGTTTACATTTTTTGTGTGATATGTAGGCCACATGAGCCCTACATGAATTCCTGTCACAGTTTTAAGACGGGCAATAAAATATTGTCATGGAACAGAAGTGTTGGCATTGAAGATCTTGTTACGGCAATGAGAGTCCTCCCCCAGATTTTACTCCTGCAGAGGAGCTGGCCGAGAGAGCTCATTGGTCAGTGGGTGGGGTTTTTATAGTCCGCGAGTTCAATCTGGAACCTAACCTGCCCTGGAGCAGGTTAGCCGTTCGGCGTACGTTGCCATGGAGACTCGCCTCGCTAAGAAGTGAACCCGTCTCGTAGAACAGGGAACCCGGAACCTACCCTCAAAGTTACCTCGCTAGGCAGTAATCCTGCTTCGTAGAACAGGCCCCCGGTTGGAGCATAATGAAATGCTGGTTACTTATGATGAATCATATTTGGCTGTGTTGTTGTGTTTTCTTCATGTTTCCAATTTGTTTGTTTTGTTGGAAATGATTGGTTGGCCGCAGTGAGTGAGGCAAAGGGCCGCATGTGGCCCCCGGATGGCCAGTTGCCCACCCCTGTTTTAAGTGCTTATGCATTTTGTCTTTTGGAGTGAATATAGTTCACCGTATAAAATTGTCTCTTGAGTTGAGCACTGGACAAGCTCTTGAAAATGAATTGCCATGTGCAAATTGCCAAAAAAAGGGTCTAGGAACTCCGTAAAACACAAACATTAAGTTTTTTTGCAGGGGTTACGAAATGTAAACACCAGCACTTTCGTTTTTATCTGATGCTGTGAAGTCAGGAAAACACATGCTGAGATGTTTTATTTATCTCCGGCACACACACACTCAGAGGGAGAGAGCCTTTGCAGGAATTCATCTGACTTCCCCTAAATGGGTGAGGGAGGGAGAGAGCACAACACGTGACCGTTCATAGCCTATAAAGCCGAGGGTTATATGTCTGTTTTGTGCAAGCAGAGTGTCGGTTGAGCAAACACCCCTGCCTCCATTTTGAGCCGACAGGAGTTTCTCGGAGAAGTGAAGGCTGAGGCAGGGTGAGTGTTTTCTGCCTTTCACCGTCACAGTCTCGCTTTTCTCCGCGTGAACACCACCGAGGGTTCAGACTAAGCTCAGCAGACGGACTGATATGAAGACAGGAGTTATAACAGCTCTATTATACTTATGCTAATGATACAGCAGTTATTACTCACTTCCGTCTTCTTCCCTCTGACACAGAGCAGAGTTTGCAGAAGGAAGTTGGCTCAGTCTGTGGTCTTTTGGCTGCAGGGTGGGGGATTTTTCCAGAAATGCACCGTTGGATAGTGTTTGCTTAAGTTTGTCTGGTGTTTGTGGTCAGTCATAAGCCTGTCATGCCTCCTACAGTTTGACCGCAGGTTATTTTCCAGGTTTGTTTGTCTGTGTGAACACAATGTCTTTGTTTATTCAAGGGACTTTCTGTCGAACTGGATCTTCAATTGTAGTTTAATTTGCTTATTTCATGAATAAATAATTATCAGGAAGTTCTATTCAGGCACTATCTACAGAAAATAAAGTGTTTTTTGGTTGTTTTTTTTATTTTGATTACTTTAGAGTTATAATGTTTAACAAACCTCTATTATAATCTAATAAAAATCATAAGTAGGGATGCAAGATATTGAATTTTTGTTGATAACCAATATGCTGATATTTCTACGAAGGCGTATTAGGGTATGATGGTATATTAGGGCTACTTGTAAAAACAAATAAAAAGAAAACTCAAAATTTTCGAGAAAAAACTAGAAATTTTAGAGTTTATAAAGTCGCAAATTACAACATTATAATGTAAATTTACGATTTTATAAAATCATAAATTCGCAACTTTATAAACTCAAAAAATTGTGATAAACTTACATTTCAGGTCAATAACTCATTAATAAAACGACTGATTTAGCAGAGGGATACAATACAAAGTTTCTGTCATGTATCCCTCCGCTAAATTACTCCGCCTCCCATTCAGCTGTTGTAAACATAACAAGCTAGCGGCTTCAGTTGTAGACTGATTGAAAGCACATTATATTACAAATATTTCTGAGATGGGGTTTTTGTGGCGCTTCCCTTGATGCAGAAACAGATGTGCATCATGGAGAACTCATAGCTTTGTACTTAAATGTACTTAGCAGCCATATGGAGCTCATACAACCCCACTTTTAAAATACTGAACCATCCCTTTGATGAACTTGACGTATTTCTTATTCTGTGAATTTTTGTTGATAACCAATATGCTGATATTTCTTTTATGGTGTATTAGGTATACTTGTAAAAATAAAGAAAAAAAAGAAAACTCAAAATTTTACGAGAAAAAAAATCATTTTTTTTAAAGTTTATAAAGTCGCAAATTTACAACTTTATAATGTCGGAAATTTACTATTTTATAGAGTCGTAAATTTGCGACTTTATAAACTGAAAAAAAATGCGATAAACTCATATTTCGGGTCAATAACTCATTAATAAAACAACCATTGACTTAGTGGAGGGATACATGACATAAACTTTATATTAATATACACAAAGTTTTTGTCATGTATCCCTCCGCTAAATCACTCCTCCTCCCTCTCAGCTGTTGTAAACATAACAAGCTAGTGGCTTCAGTTGTAGACTGTTTGAAAGCACATTACTTGACAAATATTTCTGAGATGGGGTTTTTGTGAAGCTTCCCTTTATGCAGAAACAGATGTGCATCATGGAGAACTCATAGCTTTGTACTTAATGTACTTAGTGGCCATATTTCAATAAAGCATTATGGTATATTAAACATTTTAACAATATTTCAGCTGATATAGGAATAAAAGTGGCTGATATGTATATATCCAATGAATATATCAGCAGAACTTTTGGTATCTACAGTATATATCATATTTAACAGTTTTAGCTATTATCTACCAATACTGATACCTTTATTATTGTATTATTATAACCATAACAATGTTTTTATCTAACATTTATGCTTTTAACAATGTCGTTTTGAGTTTTATACACCATGTGTTGCGTAGAAATACACTTGCAGGAACATAGATACCTCAAAATTATTATGATGATAATGGCAACTTATAGCTCATTTGCTTGCCGTCAAGTTGCTTGAGTTTCACTGCGATCTTATACTGTATATCATATCAAATCATATCATATAATAGGATGTATTAGCTGATAGCCCTGCAGCGGCGTCTGTCAGCTGAACTTGAGTACTAATGGAACTAATGTCCTCTCTAACTAATGTTCCCACAGGGACATGGACTGTAACTATATGAGTTGGAATAAAAACAGTCTGTCACGGGTGTCATCGCACACCCATACTACGATGATTGGCTGTCACAGCACAGCCGAACGCAACGTTGCCTGAAAAGTTCAAATTTGTCAACTTTGGTGACCGAGGGATGCATCCAAAGTGACCCAAAGAGTACCTGGGGACAAGGGCACCAACGTATGTCTCCCAAGATGCAACCAAGTTGCCCAGTTAGCATCCATTGCATCGCGTGAGATCTGGCTGCACCTGATCTGACCTGTTGCCCTTTTAAACGAAGAATTGGACAACCATGACCTGGATGATTGAGAACCTGCATGAACATCTACAACAATTGTGTTGGTCCAAAGTGGCATGGTCCAATCAGCACCTTTTAGAGCAGAAGGAGAAGCGAGACGACAGCAGGAAGTGACAGCTTGTACGGCCATTAGCAGAGATGTTTGCAACTTCAGTAGCAATTTTGTCAGAGCTGTGCCAAATTTCTTCATTAAATGGAAACTAAACTGATTGTTTGAAAGGATATTTTACGTTCCACATTTTTTAAATGTTTTTTTGAAAAAAAAAAGTCCTATCTCGGTAGTCAAGCCAGATATCTCGAAATTGATACGTTACGGTATGACTGCGGGTTCAGTGAAAACCAAGCGGAGCATTCAAATTGAAATTTGTTGTGACTTCCACAGCTGTACATGCAGGGCTAGTGCGGGGGAAATTTATATTGTTTGCATCGTTACCTTTTCAATATTAATTTCTAGCCTAAATAAAGGTGACTGCATTTTACACCAATGGAACATTTGTGTCTGTGCATTTATACATTCAAACTTTACTAGCATTCAATAAAGGGTTATTAGATGTTTCTTTTTATCCAAGTGTTAAACATGACTTCAGAAAAGTCAAGGAAACAAAAAAAGGCCAACCCTTTACACTTTTAAATTAATTAATTAATTTTAGTTTAGTAAATAAAAGTAGATTTCGTAGATTATAATGCTGTGAGATTTCATAAAACTAAACTTAAACATTTTAAATGACTAAATTTATGGTAGATTTCGTCAACTACAATGTTTTCAAATTTCATCAACTAAAACTAGACTAAAATTAAAACAGTCTGGATTACTAAATTATGACTAAACTAAACTATATTTTAGGCAGAAGACTTTAACTAAAACTAAAGTTAAGTTACTGTTCTGAAGACATGAGTATAGTATAGGTTTTCTTGGCCAGGCTGTCACAAACATAAACACTTCCTGAACAGACAGTATCTCAGAGCAGGCCAAAGTCCTGTGAGCACACGTGCCTGATGTGATGTGTGCAGTAGAGATTGCCACAAACTTGTTTTTCCTGTTCCTTGTTGTCTGTGCTAACACTCATTGTTTGTGTTCCTCCTCTAAGGGTGACTTAAAAATTCAAGATGGATGTGTCACATGTGGTAGAGGACAAAGCAGAGTCTCCTGCACGCAGCTGTGTGTCCATGAACAGTGACGTGTCCAGAGACCCCGCCTTCAGAGATGACAGAGGGTAAGACCCCTCACCATCACAGTTTAGCCCCTTTGACAATTATAACAATAATAATAATAATAATACACTGTAATAACACTTTACATTTTCACGATCTCAAAGTGCTACAGAGTAAGATAAAAACATTTTAAAAAATGATATTAGAGACTTTACAAAACCAAATCTGAAGACCCAAAGAACTCAATGTTTTAAATGTAATTGTTTTTTGAAATGAAAGTCTAAAGCTGTCTTTGAGGATTGTCTCCAATAAAGGGCTACCTGACCTCTTATGAGTGAAATGTCTTTTTTTGTTTTCTTGTCTTGCCTCACTCCTGAGTCCATGAAGAGTAGAAAGACATCATTCTTTTGTCTGAGTGCAGTAACAAGGAAGAAACAGGCAGAGCTCACCCACCGCTAATTAGCTTAGCTCAAACACTGGGCGTCAATGGGTAGTGTTAGCCTGCCTCTGATTGCAGTCATCAGATAAACTCTTCAGCAACTCAAAATGGTTCTGTGTGATTATTAGGGCGGGGTTAACAAATCAATTTAATCAATTTTAATCGATTTCCCTTTAAATGGTTCATAATTGATCCATAAAATCCAAAGATCGATCTTTTAACGTGGGTAGTTTTGCTAGTGCTAGTCACGCGTTTAGCACTGCTTTCTACTGAACAAGATCTCGTGAGATGTTACTGCAAGCAGTCAAAAAAAACATGGCGGAAGCGAGTAGCACTACAGGGACACCACCGTAGAGTTTAAAAGTTGACGTTTGCCCTAGTGCTTATTGTGACTCAGTTTTTTGCCGGGCTGTGTTCAATTTTCTTTTTTTAGACTAGGATTAGCACCTTTTTTTAATTCACAATATCACCTAAGAAATCTTTATGAAAGCAAAGCATGTCCTTGGTTGGTTTGCACATGCACCCTGTGGTTTAGTTTTATATGTATTTCTCTTGAAAATTACTTGAAGTGCTAATAATAGCTTAAAAATAGATAACGTAAAATCATCTGATTCAAAAGAGTCACAACAAGCACACAGAACTGTTTAGAACTGGTGAAGAGTTTATCTGTTGACTGTAGGCAGAGGCAGGCTAACACTACCTATTGACTCCCAGTGTTTGAGCTAAGCTAGTTAGCGGTAGATGATGTCTGTCCGTCACTTCCTTGTTACTGCAGTACAGTCAAAAGAATGGAGTCTTGTCATGGACTCGAGAGTGAGGCGAGACACGAAAACAAAAATCTATTGGCTTATCCCTTTAAAACTCAAATTTTCACTCATAAGAGGTCTGGTAGCCCTTTACTGAAGACATGTCTTATTGTGTTGTAAAAGCTACACTGTCTGGTTTTACCTGCATGGCTTCACACATACATACATAGAATAATAAACTCTTCCGCCTTAGTCCAAAGATTCTCCTTAAAACTTAAGCAATGCAATGAAAGAGAAGGACACTGACATAAACCATGCCAAGTCTCTTCTGACAGTGTGATAAGTTATTTTAAAAATTTTAATGGTTGTTTAAAAATATATATCTGTCTGAATGAATTCCTAGTAAAATGGATTATTCAAAATTCATGTCCAAGAAGTTTTAGTTCTTAAAAGTAATCTCATTATTCTTATTATGATTTTGCAGATCTGTTTTCAGCTGTTGGAGGGACATCAATGTGCCCAGCCCTCAGTAAGTCCATCTATCTGTCTGTGTTTGTGTTCTTCTGCCTATAGAAATAGATTTCTGTCATGCTGACCCCAAACATGCTAACTTATTTGTTTTCCATTTATTCCCACCAGGTGTTGTGAAGGGCCTTCCTCACCAACCTACATGAATGATCTGCTCATTGATGGCTCTCTAAACTTCAGACACAATCATGAACTCTTGGACCCAAAGTAAGAACTCGCAGTACAAGCACTCATGCATATTTTATGGGTTTTAGTTGGGCCCCATTGTATTAACTTTATTTATCTCAGCTTGTATGTAGACTTAAACAAGGGCAAAAACAAAGCTGTGTTTAAGAATAGCTGCCCATGTCTTTGTTTGGATTGTTGTTTAATACTTTGTGAAGTTTAATATGATATTAAGATAAGATAAACATGCTTCTTTTTGCAGCTTTAGCATCGGCATGTTGCGATTGGATTCTCCTCTGCCCAGCCCTCGAGCTTTCAAGATTGATCCATTCATTGATTCTCCTTCAATCTCAAACAACAGATCTACAGACATAAAGTATGAACTATTTTACAGTTATTATATGAAAATCTGTCAAGGATTCTTGTGGTGTGAACATAATCGGTTTGTTTCTGCATATTTCTGCCTAACAGAAAGGAGGAGTCAACATTACAAAGCTGCATGTACATGAAGAGTGAGCAGCCCATTGATTCTCCTTCAGTCTCTAATAACAGATCTACAGACATAAAGTAAGAACGTTATACCCTCTTTTACAGTTATTGTATGAAAATCTATCAAGGATTCCTGCGATGTGAACATAAACGGGTTTGTTTCTGCATATTTTTGCCCAACAGACAGAAGGAGGAGTCAATCTTACAAAGCTGCATGTACATGAAGAGTGATCAGCCCATTGATTCTCCTCCGAACTTCAATAATGAACCTGAACACGCAGACACAAAGTAAGAGTTTACTGTACATTATCTCTAACCTTGCAGTGCAGCTTGATCTGCATGATTCAGTGTCAGTATACAAGCAGATCCAAATTGCCAAGCTCAGGTCTAAAGTGATTGAGCTCAGCACAAAGCAGCACGGCCCAATCAGAGTCCTTAAAAGCAGGAAGGGGTGGGAGCTACTGGCAAGAAGATTAGCATAGGTGCTAACAGCTTCATTAGCACTTTAATCAGAACTGGACCATATTTTGTTATTCAATGAAAAACAAACAACAATACAAACTTCTCTATAAAAGTATAATTTTACTCTTCTTCCAACATGTTCTGCAGCGAGTTTGTTTTACAAAGTGGTTCAAGTTTCTTCCTGTTCCCTGTCCCAGTAGCGCCCTCCTACGACATTACCTGATTGGGCTGTAATGAACGTGATTGACAGAACAATGATCAATCCAGATATGCTCCTGAAAGGTTCTGCCAATTCCAAGACACTTTCTGTGGGCTGTTCCCCAGATGGACCAGTGAAACAAACTGAATGGTCCATCTGGTGGTATGTCCATATGGCCCTTTTCCACTAGCATGCCTTGGCTCTACTCTACTCGGCCCTACTCGATTTGCAGCGTGTTTCCACTAGCCTGGTACCTCCTAAAACAAGCTAGTTTTAGTACCTACTCCACTCTGGTTCCGAGCGAGCTGAGTTGATCCTAAAAGATGACGTCACCGACTGCCGGCTACTGATTGGTCAGACAATGTCGTCATCGATGAGTCATGAGTGTGACGACCTAGCATGCTAGCGGTAGCTACCATTAGCTTAACCTCATACTTCTTTTCTTTGCAGCCCGATTGCTCTCGTCCTCGGCTTCATTCTGTTGCATAGCTTCCAAAACTCTCCTGTGCTTCTCAAGGGGTATTTCTTCTTGCCACCTGCAGCCTTCTTCTGCTTTCCTTTTTTACTCGGTTTGTGACAAAAAGCCACCGATTGTTGTGTCGCGCTCAAAATGTTGTCACCGCAGTGCCGCTCAGCTGTTTACAGCGACACTGCACCCCGTTAGGAAGGCGACTGGGGCTAAAGGAAAAGCAGCACAAGGCAAGTAGAGTAGAGCCGGGTAGAGTCGAGTAGAGTAGAGTAGGGCTAATGGAAAAGGGCCAATAGATTCCCCTTTAAAGTTCCATGATCAACCTGAACCTTCCAGCACAAGGCAAGACATGGACCACTTCATCTCAATGAGCTCTGACAGTTCCATTTAATTACTTTAAAAACTTTTAAAGCTTCTTTATCCTTAACTTGCCCCTCCTCCTGTTTTGAAATTAAAGTGTTTAGCTATAAAATAGTTGAATATTTATGTAGTATAACTAAAACTATGTTGGTGTTTGCAGATTTCCGTCCATCAGACATAGAGCAGAGTCTCCTGTAGAAAGCATGGTGGATTTGAAGAGTGACTGGTCAAGAGACTCTCCACTAAACTTCCATAATGAACCTGAACCTTTGGACACAAAGTAAGACATGGACCACTACATCTGAAAAACAGTTTTAAGCTTCTTTATCCTAAAATTTTACCTACTCCTGTTTTAAAATGAAAGTGTTTAGCACTAAAACAACTGAAAATGTATGTAGTATAACTAAAACTATGTTGGTGTTTGCAGATTTCAGTCCATCAGACGTAGAGCAGAGTCTCCTGTAGAAAGCATGGTGGATTTGAAGAGTGACTGGTCCAGAGACTCTCCACTAAACTTCCATAATGAACCTGAACCTTTGGACACAAAGTAAGACATGGACCACTACATCTGAGAAAACAGTTTAAAGCTTTTTTTCAAGGATGCACTGAATATTTGGTGGCCAAATAATGCAAAAAGAGCCAAATTTGGCCTTCCTTGGAGTGAGGTAATAGCAAGGCCGAATAGTAACGTGTGACGCAATGACGAAATCAACATCGTCATTGCGTGTGACTGTGGCTAAGCAGACTAAGGCTGTCATTTTTTCTAAATGTCAAACTCAAACATGCACCCCAGTAAGGGACAGAGACTCTCTTATCCGTCATTTCAGTAAAGACCCTACTGGAAAGAACAGTCACACGGGGTTAAACTCTTGACGAAGCGCCGCTGCACTCGGCCGTATAGCTTGGATGAAAAGCCGACAGTTGAGCCCGCAAATAAGTGGAGGATGAGTGAGTAAACTGTATTTCACAGAAAACACAGCCTGGTCTTTGATTTTAAGTTTGCCATCAACGGTATAGATCCCAACTACTTCTACACAGCTCTCCTCAGAACATTCAGAGCTGTTAATGTCCACTCGGAGTGGGAACTGTTTACTGAGCCCATGAGAGCAGCGGATGTGTCTGACGGTCAAGTTGCACTCACAGCGCCCTCTGTTGGGCAGAACGGTCCACTGCTCCAGACCTGACACTCAATATTTTTTACATTCAAATACTTATTTACTATTCAGTTATGGATATTTATTCCCATATTCGATCGGTTATTCAAATATTGAATATAAAGTGACAGCCTTATGCTACGGCCACACCAGACACGAACTGGCGTATTTAAACGCGCGTAGTGCCTGTGACGCGCCGCGCGTAACGCCTGAGGCTGGACCTTTTTGACAAGCTGAGAGGCGACGTGCGTCAATGCGCAGGCGCAGTAGAGAGCCGGAGCTTGTCGGACTCAGTGATGACCCGTGCAGGCAAATCCAGCTGGAAACAAATATTTACAGAACTTACCTTCAAAACCTGTCTCCTCAGCGACTTTCACCCAAGCCTGCTCCTTTTTGTTCTGGTCTATGTAGAGTACACACGTCGAATCGTATAGCTCCGGATGATGGTGAACAGCACAGATCAACCTCTCCTCCATTCTTCAGCGGGGTTTGAGCCGGAGCAGGAGGCCAGAGCATCACACGTCATCAAATCAGTGACATCGGGGGGGAATGTCATCGCTGATTTCTGTTGGAAGTTCAATATTTTCAACTAGAGCGTAGAGGTGTTTGACGCCCCAAATGTGCTGGACGCTCCATAGGCTCCGCACCAAAGGCGTCCAACACGCTGCCCGGGGCCAATCTGCATCCAAACGCGTCTTTGCATTGACTTTGTATGTAATCTCAACGCACGTCTTTGCGAATTCACGTCCGGTGTGGCCGTAGCATTACAGCAGACTTGTGTCAAAAGGACAATTATTTATTTGTTGATATTATTGGTTTATTGGTTTATATCCACTTCAGTGCACTTCAGTATTTTTTAATGCATGTTTTGTTTTGTTTGAAGGCTTTATATGAATGAAAACTTTATTGTGCTTTTTTTGAAAAGCAAAGGCTACTGGAATATTAAAAAATGTCAAAATATTCGATAAACAATTACTTTCTTTTAAAAACTTGTCTGAAAATGTACTCTAAGCTATTAATGCACTATTAAAAAATATAGTAAACTACTTTGCCTCCGCATTGGATATTCGGTATTCAACCAAGCATCTATATTTTATTTGACTTCGGCCACAAATTTTCATTTCAGTGCATCCCTACTTCTTTATCCTTAACTTGCCCCTCCTCCTGTTTTGAAATAAAGTGCTTAGCTCTAAAATGATTAAATATTTATGTGGAATAACTCAAACTATATTGGTGTTTGCAGATTTCAGTCCATCAGACGTAGAGCGGAGTCTCATGCAGACAACATGGTGGATTTGAAGAGTGACTGGTCCAGAGACTCTCCACTGAACTTCCATAATGAACCTGAACCTTTGGACACAAAGTAAGACATGGACAACTACATCTCAGTAAACTATTTTAAGCTTCTTTATCCTAAATATGCTCCTCTTCCTGGTTTCAATTTTAGTGTTTAGCTCTAAAATAATTGAATATTTATGTGGTATAACTAAAACTGTGTTGGTGTTTGCAGATTTCAGTCCATCAGACGTAGTGCAGAGTCTCACGTAGACAACATTGTGGATTTGAAGAGTGACTGGTCCAGAGACTCTCCACTAAACTTCCATAATGAACCTGAACCCTTTGATGCAAAGTAAGACATGGACATCTCCATCTCAGAAAACAGTTTAAAGCTTCTTTATCCTAAGTTGCTTTTCCTACTGTTTTAAATTCAAATGTTTATCACTAAAATAATTAAATATTTTTGTTGGTGTTTGCAGATTCCCGTCCATCAGACGTAGAGCAGAGTCTCCTGTAGACATTGTGGAGCTGAGGAGCAACTGGTCCAGAGACTCTCCACCGAACTTTCAACGTGACCCCCAACGTGCAATCACAAAGTAAGAAGTTGCCTCAAGTTCCATACAATTGTTTTTTTTAAGATATCTCCTTGGCCTTATGTCTTCGTTGATAGTGCAGAGACATTTTTTAGAGTGAGGGGGGTTAGAGGCTACATAGGGACGTAGGGTTGAAGCCAGCAGCCTTCTATGTTAAGTGCACAGCAGTAACAATCTCAGCTATGCCAATCCCAGTTCTCTCTTTTAGCACAACCAAATGTGTCTGCTAATAATCACTAGACTGTTTGCATAAAGGCTCTGTCCTGGGAGTTAAGTTGAGAGATGCCTCATCTCGAGGAGTTATCCTTAATTGTTTGTATTTAACAGAGAAATATGATAATGGTCCATAAATGACCACTATCATTCACATTTAGACCTCTGTCTCTGCCCACCTCTCTGTTATTTCTACATCTCTTTAAAAAAAAAAGGTCTAAAAGTTTTTAAGGAATTAAGTAAATACGAAGGAAGAGAACAGCATTGACCTGCTCTTTTATGAAGTGTCCTGAGATAACATTTGTTATAGTTTGATGCTCCACCAATAAAGTTAAACAGTTTAGAGTTCTGCTTCTTGACAGCTGCTTTTACTTTTATTGAAGAGTAAAATATAAAGTATATTCCAAGGACAAATTTAACCCATTAGAGTTCATCTGATGAACTAAGATTATTTTATTTATTTATTTATTTATTTTATTTTGTTTATTTTGAACATATTACAACAAAAATATATACAACACAAAAAAATAAGAGGAAATAATAAGAAAACAGGTAACTAATTTATAATATTCATCAGAAGTTACAATGTACATGCTTGAAAAGGAGTAGGAAGAAGTCAAACTGATCTGGTCCTACCTCTTATTCCCTGTTCCATATTTGACTTGTATTCAACATATGTACTCCAATAGACTTATCATGAAAGCTAATTACATGGACTTGTGAAATCTAAACATTCACCTATCTATTTTTATACACGTATAAATACCTCTGTACCTATCTGATTACCTATCCATATATACTCAAACATATATACTTTAGACTCTCCGTTCATCCCTGATGAAAAGAAATTCCCCAAACTTTCCAAAAAAATAATGTATATTGATAATTATGTCCCCCTCAAACTAGTCTGTCTTTAGACTATAGGCCAGTGACTAACAGAAAAATTGATTCTGATGCATTTTTTCATTCTAAGATAAAAATAAAAACTCTAACTTACAAAAAAAAACCCACCAATGCCAGCTTCCTTAAATCACCTGTCAAAATGTGATACTACATTTTTTTCCACTCGAAATGGGTACATCTACTAAAACTGCCTCAACCTAAAATATATAAATCAAACATGATTTTTTTCTGGGATTTAAGCACTTTTAAGGCCAGTATGTTCATACAGCTCCTCAGATATTTTTTAATAAAAAATATCTATAAAACACTTAAAGGTGTATTTGTCTATCATTATTAAAAGAGCCTGAGATGCGCCAGTAATTGGCAGCAGTATTGGTTTTGTTGCATTGTTATTATTATTTATTTTTTTGCAGTGTCAGACAAAAAATAAAAAAAAACAACTTGTTTTTATTTTGCAGGCACCCTTGCAGAAAATAGCAGCAAGCTTTTAATTTGAAAATTTATGCCATCTGGTGGTCAAAAATGAAAATTAAAATCTGGAAGCTCACAGTCCAAAATGAAATCCTAACATTTAGGAGTGCATAAGTTTATGTTAAGTACACACACTCAAATCTAAGGGCAATTTAGACTCTCCATTTAACCTAACAAGTATATTTTGGGAGGAAACCCATACATGCAAAGGGAGAACATCCAATCTACTGTACTTTCTGAAAGGCTTGGACCAACTGGACACTGTAGTACTGCACAACCCTGCAGCCCTCATTGTTTTAAGTACTTCTAGATAAGCCTGACTTACATGGTCAAATGCTGGTACAGAGCTGTTGTTAAACTTAAATTTTTATGCATTTAACTTTCCTGTTGTTCTCATCTATGGCAGAAGCAAAATAATCAAAGAGAATTATCAGTACAGACAGTAAATCAATCTGAGCGTGACTTTCTGTGTAAAGGCCGTTGTTGTGGGATCTTATAGGTCCTGTTTGAAGCAGGAGTTCTCTGTGATCTGGTGTCTCAGCTCTCAGAGCTGTGATTAAGAAATTAAGCAGTGCCTTCAGTCTGATCGCTGTTGTTAGTCCTTGCCGTAAAGGTTATCAAATCCACAAGTCTTGGGTATTTAAACCAGCCTCAAAATTGGAGCTGGTTGTGAGCACTCAGACCTTATTAGGAATGAAAGTTGCATTTATGTTACGGACCAGAAGAAGTTAACAATTACTGTCTACATTCTTAATTGAAGAAGATTTCATTTATTGCCCATGATGACAAAATTAAATTCTTTACAGACGGAGAAGAAGAGCTGAGGACCTAATGGAGGAGCAGCCATCCTGCTGCCCAGCGTGTCAGAATGTCCTGAATGATCCACTTTTTACAAGCTGTGGACACTGGTTCTGCAGACAGTGTCTCTCCAAATACTGGGACCTGTTTGTTCTATCAGAAGACTCCTTCGCCTGTCCAGAGTGTGGAAAACCATGTCCAATAGAACGTGGGATGCATACAGAACGTCAGACCAGTACTGAACAAAGTGAGTCTGAACATCCCTCTGTTTCTGTTGTGAAGCCTAAAATCACACCAACGTTGCTTAGTTCAGACTTCTAGACTTTTCTGTTTGGTCCAAACCAACATGATAGGTATGAAGCCTCATCTGGACCTTGGTCCAACCAAAAGACGGGGTTTCAGTCTGGAACAAACAGAAACAGAACCACGGTCTGGTTCATGCCCGAAGTGAAAACATTATTTTGATAAGTTCAACCGTTTGAATCAATGACTGGAAACTAAAACATAACTACAGGAAAAAGAATATCCATCACCAAAACAATGTAAGTTGCTAAAGTACATGGGGAAAGAGGAGGCCAAATGTCTGAGATGTTTGGTCAGATGATGTTTACAGGAGCCAACTTGGAAAAGCACACAAAAATACAGAAACTTTCCAACTGTTTTCCAAGAGGATGCAAGAGAGAGGGTACGAGAGGATAGGAGAAAATGGTCACCTAAAAAAATAAGGAAACTTATAAGACAAACTATACCCTTGTGTATCGCTCTTGTCACTGTTGATAGTAGAAAATCAACATTAAACGATGTTGGGATTGATGATTCTAGTAATATTTTACAACATCCAAGACCTGCGTTATTCAAAGTTTTGACATCAGACACCTGCTGACTAAATGACAAATCAATGTAAATTACATTGACAAAGTACGAAGTTGATGATGATGTCATGTAGGTTCGTCATGCAGTCTGTTGGTCCATCTGCAATGACAGTGTTAAACCCAACTAGACCAAATTAAATGTATAAAATGTAACAAAAACAAGGACCTTGGTCTGGACTTTAGGTGTGAAAACATGCTCAGTCAAACAGCAAACAGATTTTTATGATCATTTCTTTACAAGTCTGACTAAGAAATTACTTTTTTTTACTGCAGGAGTAGATACAGAAAAATTATGTTTATAACAACACTGTCAGTATTTGCCAAGGTACAGTATATTCACAGCTTACAAAGTCTATTAACCAAAAGCTGTCTTTCTGATTGATAATCTGTACTTAAAGATGGTCTGAGGAGTTTCTAAGTAATTACAAAAAAGTGCCACTTTTAGATATATGCCTGATGGAAATACACACTTCAAGATGAGTTTTATCGCATCAAAATAGGTTATCTATAAATACTATTCCTTAGCTTCGTGGTCTGGTCGGACAGGGCTGGACTGGCCTGGATACTCAACTTCGAGAACAAGACCATTAAAACTAGAGCAAATTTATATTATTCGGACACGTCTTAGAGCACCGGGCTGTAAGTAGCGATATATAGCCTGCTACAAAACTACGATACTAAGTTTCCCAAAAATTGCTTGTTGTCACACATCAAAAACTACCGCTACATACCTTGGGCCACGTCTTTTAGTGCGTACCAGTTGTAGTCAGAAGTAGGAATTTACAAATTCCGAGTAGGAAACTGTAACTGGATAGTCCCCCGAAGTCTGAATTTCCTACTGGGAACTCGGTGAAACCTCGCCACCCCTGAGTTGACAATCGAAGATGGATGCCCCCACTGTGAACAGTTATTTAGCTCCTGTAATAATCAATTTATTTGCACTTCTGACTGGGGTGTGTCGCTCTAGATCAGCTGTATACATAGTATTGTTGGACTTATATTTACAAAAATGCTGCCATAGTGATAATCACATTCTTCATACAACAACGCAGGGTGTGCTAACAACAGCTAACAATAGCCTGGTAGATCTGCATGTTTTTTTCCGACTTCAACTGGAACGCCATTAAGTCGGAGATGGTGTCGCTCCCAGTTCCGAGGTTACTGGAACGCAGCATTACGACAGTCGCCGCACGTGCTCATGGGTAGTAGAGTCTTTATGTCGCCGGAAACAGATTCTCCTCATAGCACCTTTAAGTACACTGCATGTTTGAAACAGAGAGAGACACATACCAAATATAAAGTCTCTTCATCAAATGTATTCAAGAAAGTTTGACATCTTCAACTGATGATTCCTATGATACTGTTTTATATATGTAATTAGAGCTGCACATTATTATTGGCACAATTAGCAGATTGAAGCGAAAAAAGTTGATGGTCACCATTGATATAAGAATTTCTCATTAAGTGAGAGAATGCAGATGTTCAACCAAGACTCAAAAATGTTAAAAAGCAAAGCTGTCTCTTGGGAACACCTTATTAGGCTGTGATCTGTGGTCATGCCTCCCTGTGCACTGAAACACAAACAATGCACGTTTTGGCTAAAGCTTGTCCAACATCAAAGTCCTACAAGTCAAATAAGACATCTGAATCATCCAAGATTGCACAGTGTGGGCCCAGCTGTTTGAGCAATAACACCAATTACTGAAGGAAAAAGTCCTTACTTTTGTCTGATACTCATCACTTTGTTTTTGTGACAGGTGATCCTCAGGAGATTCTACGTGAACACAAGGTCAATCTGAAGAGGAGATGTGAACGAGTGGCTGAGGGACCCAATGAAACAGGAAGTAGAACCCTCCTCAACAGGATCTACACTGAGCTCTATATCACAGAGGGACAGAGTGAAGGGGTGAACACCCAACATGAAGTCAGACAGCTTGAAAAGGCTTCAAAGATGGAGACCCTCCACGAGACTCCGGTCAGGTGCCATGAAATCTTCAAAACCCTCTCTGGCCAACAGAAACCCATCAGAGTTGTTCTGACCAATGGCGTTGCTGGAGTTGGAAAGACCTTCTCAGTGCAGAAGTTCACTCTGGAGTGGGCTGAGGGCTCAGAAAACCAAGACATCAGCCTGGTGATTCTGATTTCATTCAGGGAGCTGAACCTGATCAAATATGAACAGTACAGTCTTCTCCAGCTGCTCCATGTTTTCTATCCAACGTTACAAAAGATGAGAGCAGAAACAGTGGCTGTCTGTAAACTTTTGTTCATCTTTGACGGCCTGGATGAAAGCAGACTGTCACTGGATTTCAACAACAGTTACGATGTGTCTGATGTGACACGGAAATCATCGATTAACGTGCTGTTAACAAACCTCATCAAGGGGAATCTGCTTCCCTCAGCTCTCATCTGGATCACCTCTCGACCTGCAGCAGCCAGTCAGATCCCTCCTTCATACATTGACAGGGTGACAGAAGTACGAGGCTTCACTGACGCCCAGAAGGAGGAGTACTTCAGGAAGAGGTTCACTGATGAGGCTGTGTCCAGCAGAATCATCTCACACATCAAAGCATCCAGGAGCCTCCACATCATGTGTCTGATCCCGGTCTTCTGCTGGATCACTGCAACAGTCCTGGAGCACATGATGGGCACTGAGCAGAGAGGAGAGCTGCCCAAGACCCTGACCGACATGTACTCACACTTCCTGATGGTTCAGACGAGGAGGAAGAAGCAAAAGTATGATGAGAGACATCCCCAAGAACTTACCAAATCTGACAGGGAGCTTCTCTTGAAGCTGGGGAGGCTGGCATTTGAAAATTTGAAGAAAGGAAACATCATGTTTTACAAAGAAGACCTGGAACGGTGTGGTCTGGATATCACAGAGGCCTCTGTGTACTCAGGAGTTTGTACTGAGATCTTCAAGACCGAGTCTGTGATCTTCCAGCAAACAGTCTACTGCTTTGTCCATCTGAGTGTTCAGGAGTTCCTGGCTGCAGTCTACACATTTCACTGTTACACAGACTGGAACAGAACTGCACTTGCATCGTTTCTAGGACAAAAATATTCAGATTCAAGCCTGGATGTTCTTCTTAATGGAGCAACAATCAAATCTCTGAGAAGTAAAAATGGTCACCTTGACCTGTTTGTTCGCTTCCTTCATGGACTGTGCATAGAGTCAAACCGGAGACTTTTAGGAGATCTTCTGGGTCAGACGGACAACAGTCCAGAGGTGATCCAGAGAGCCATTGACAACCTGAAGAAGAGGAAGACTAAAACTTCTCCTGACAGAAGCATCAACATCTTCCACTGTCTAATGGAGATGAATGACCTCTCCGTACATCAGGAGATACAAGAGTTTTTGAAATCAGGGAACAGATCAGAGAAGAAGCTGTCAGAGATCCACTGCTCTGCTCTGGCCTACATGCTACAGATGTCAGAAGAGGTTCTGGATGAGCTGGATCCAAAAAAGTACAACACAACACAGGAGGGAAGGCTGAGACTGATTCCGGCTGTGAGGAACTGCAGGAAGGCTGTGTAAGTCAATCTGTACAGGATGTAGTTACTAAAGGTAGTTTTTTGCTTTCCTTTAACAATCTGTCATTGGATAAAGGAAGTTATATTCGCCACTTCTGCTTAAAAGTATCTTAAGTGATCAAGAATAAGTATGCCGTCATTTTCATAAGTAGAGGATTTGGGAGACTAAAGACCATTGTGCACTGAGCCCCTTGTCTTTGTCCAAGTGATTGTTCAGAATTGTGAATTCAAAAATACCTGTGAAAGTACTTGTTAGTATTAATTGTAAGTAATTTCTTATGTCATCAGACTATCTGACTTTGGACTCTCAGAAAACCACTTTGAAGTTGTAACGTCAGCTCTGAAGTCCAACCCCTCCCATCTGAGAGAGCTGGACTTGAGCTCCAACAAGCTGCAAGACTCTGAAGTGAAGCTGCTGTGTGCTGGACTGGAGAGTCAACATTGCCGACTGGAGATCTTAAGGTTAGTTAAGAGTTTTAAGGTCTTTTGATCAAGTGTGACAATGATTCCCTGACAAGGTTATCATTGGTATTATTTCTAAATTATGAAATGACTATCAAGAGCTGTATCTTTTGTACCCTCTGTCCTGCAACATTCGAGAAAGAACTAAAAATCAGCCTGTGCCTGATTTAGTGGATATATCTAAAAGTGCAATATTGAATATTACCACATTAAAAGAACTTCCTTGGATCTCCTTGGATTTATTTTTATTCATGAATTATGTTTCTTATTTAGACTGAGTAGCTGCAGTTTGTCAGAGGTGAGCTGCACTTCTCTGGCCAAGGCTTTGAACTCCACACCTCACTACATGAGAGAGCTGCAACTGAGTGACAACGATCTCTTGGATTCAGGAGTGAAACTGCTGTGTGATTTTCTGGAGAGTCCACACAGTAAACTGGAGGTTTTGAGGTTAGTAGTCAGTACTGTTTTTGCAGTTATTGTATATTAAGGAATTATTGACTCTTACCACATGTTCATTACCTGTAAGGTGTGCTTATTTGTGACAGTTACCATGGGTGCTTAGAATCAGAATCTGTAACTCCTGTTTTAAGGATGGCCACCCAAAGTTTATGGTTTCAAGTAAGCTTAGGAGGTAACAAGAGCTGGGCTTAAAACATCTATTCAATGGATTTTAATCGATTGCCCTTTAAATGGTTTGTAATTGACCCATAAAATCCAAAGACCAATCTTTTACCTTGGGTAGTTTTTCTTCATTGGACGTGCAGAGAAGCAGCCTGTGGTATCAACCCCGCGAGTCTTGCGTGATCAGCATTTAGCGCTGCTTTCCACTGAATAAGATCTTGTGAGATATTACTGCAAGCAGTCAAACAAACATGGTGGAAACGAGTAGCACTATAGAGACACCACCGATGAGTTTAATGTAATATGTAATATGCAGAATATACATTAATGTTAATAATTAATACATGATTGATATAACTGCTTTGGGTTCAGTTCTTAAAGTAAAAACAACTTTATTAATGTGCTAGGTCAAAAGGTAACTTTTTAAGTTTATAGCATTATTTTAATTGAGATATCCCAGGCTGAATAAATGTCACATTGAATCGTGATTTATTTGAGACCTTGTAATATCGAATCGAATCGATATCCAGTCATAGAGCTAACAGACATCAAAATAGTCAAATCAGAGCTGAATCTTGCCCAAGACCAGTCTCTGCTGTTAAGTCAGTTTCTTACCTGACACGTAGGTTGCTTTCAAATAAACCTTTTTTGGTCTGGACCAAAAAATCTCTGGGATCTCATTTTTGTTAAATTCTGTTGATTTTGGGAGGTGTGAAACCTTGCCTGAACTCTGTTGTCAACCACAGAGCCAAACTCAGGTCTGCTTGAAAACATGTTTCTTTTTTCCTTCATGAAAACTAGAACTTGTTTTGCAGTGGGTGTCAAAGCCATCCAACCCAAACAAGTACCATGCAAGGCAAGTACACCAAACAGCGGTGAATTTGGTCAAATACCACTACAGCAGGCAAGCTAAATTAGCATTCAACAATATCAAGCAGAGAGCAGTTTACAGTAGCATTGCTAACAAAGCTGCCTCTGGTTTTCTTAACAGGAAAATATCAACAACTCTGTACGGAATACTCTTATAAATAACTGTAGTAGATTCACCAGTTCCATTTAAGCAGCCCAAATATAACTCCTTTATTTTATCACTCAAAATGCTGAAGACCTGCCGCAAGCTAAAAGTTAATTACTCAAAGCAACAATATAGACAGGAACAAAGACCACAACTACAGCTCAACCAGTGGCAAAACAACATTTCATGCAGCATTTGATAGGCTTTGGGTCTGCCTTACAAAGAGCAGCATTGAGGAAGAATTTATGAAGTCGTAAAAGAAGTGAAATATTACAGCTTATTTCCCCCATCAAACCATAGCTGTTGAACTTCATGTGTAATAGTGGCCTTGTTCTACATTGCACCCCTCCCCCATGCTTTTCCCTGCAGTTGCTGAGCCTACAGAATGGTGGCTTTTTAATAAAAGGCAGATAGGATGATTCTCAACTAAAGAAAATTTTTAAAAAAGTGTTATACAGGCTAAATGTAAGAAATATGATTGTATGATTGAGAATTGTTGTCATTTTTCTGAACAGATTAAAGAACTGCAAGTTATCAGATGTCAGTTCCTCCTCTTTGGCTTCAGCCTTGAAGTCCAACCCTTCATATCTGAGAGTGCTGGACTTGAGCCACAACAATTTGCATGATCCTGGAGTGAAGCTGCTGTGTGACTTTCTGAAGAGTCCCCACTGCAGACTGGAAACTCTGATGTAAGATGCCATGTTTACATTACTTCTGAGATTCAAATGAAGTATCAGACATGAGGCATAAATTATACTTCGGAGGATTAAGTCTCTCAAGGATTGTGTAGGTTTTTCATGTGCTGAACAGCAGTTTGTTTAAGGAGCAACCACTCCATATTCCTGTTTGTTATTCGTCTGATGTCTATTTAAGTTTAGGTTTTAAAGTTTCCATAAGGGATTACAAGCGATGATGTTGTCTTCTTAGTGACATTAATCTCTTTTATTCAGACTGAATGGCTGTGGACTGTCAGATACCAGCTTTGATTGTCTGGCCTCAGCTCTGAAGTCCAACCCGTCCCATCTGAGAGAGCTGGAGCTGAGTGGCAATGTGCTGAAGGATTCAGGAGTAAATCAGCTGTGTGATTTTCTGAAGAATGAGCGATGTAGACTGGAGAATCTTCGGTGAGTTTACAGCTACTTAGTCACTCAATCTTTTTCATAGTATAAATGAATTTAACTTATGAAACATTCTGTTTTGCTATGCTTCATACTGAACTTACAGTTTTTATAATTATAATAGTTTTCAACACTGATCCAAATAGCAGCTGGACTTGTTCAGATTCTTGAAGCTCCTCTTCAGTCAACTTTTAGAACTGAAGAAGCCTTTTGGAGAAGAGGCAGTTGTCTTCAAGAAACAGAAACAGTTCAGTTGCCCCTTGGTCAGTTTTGGAGAACCATTAACTGGATGACACAGAAATTTCACAGATATGTTGTTGTTCATGAATTTTCATTTTAAAATATAACATATTTTTCTGGAGATCATACATTTCAAATTGTAATTATTTTCAAATTAAATACTTTAAGGAAGAGTTTTGTGTGTGTGTATTAACATCACAGATTGTGATTGTGATTGTTTTTTCTCAGATTGTGGGACTGCAGTTTGTCGGACATCAGCTGTTCCTCCTTGGCCTCAGCTCTGAAATCCAAGCCGTTCCATTGGAGAGAGCTGCAGCTGAGCAGTAACAATCTGGAGGACTCGGCTCTTGTACTGCTGTGTGACTTTTTGAAAAGTTTCCACTGCAGACTAGAGATTTTGAAGTAAGATCACAAGATGCTTACTTTACTACAGTGTTTCGCACATTTATGGACCTGCAACATTTTTTTTTACGTTTTATGTTAAAAAAGTAGAAGTAAAAAAGAGTTAGTCATGGAATTTTTTTCTTTGCATGCGAAAAGCATCTTGCCCTTCCCTCAACACCCATGAGGTCTCGTGCCTCACTATGGGAAAACCTGCTTTAACAAATATGAAAAAATGGAAAAACAGAAAAATACTCTGACAATATAATATTTGATCTTAAAAAATGTCTTCCTACTAAAGTCACATTTTCTCTTATATTGACGAGCAGAGCAATCTTGAGCCTAGAAGTACAAAAATGTAACTCCCAGTAACATACATTATAACAACTGAAACATGAATGGAAATTATTAAGGACAAAGAAAAGTGTTTGATAAACCCTACCTGCTCTTGGCAGGTAATCATCATTTAGATCCCTCATTTCACTGAGAAGTGCTTCTGTTCACAGTCCTTCAAAGTATTTTAACCTTCATCAGGGAGGGCTGTTATTGATGGTATCTGTTAGTTTAACTTTCTGTTAGTGTATAAACAGGATGACTCAAAATTGATGAACAGATTTGGGTGAAACTCTAATAGTATATTGTGATTAGATCTTGTTGGTGATCCTAATCCGAATGTGGGTTTAGGAAGCTTTTCAAGGATTTTCAGTGTAGGATTGGGCAGTTTTCCACACTGTCGACTATGGGCCCTAATTTCATGGCGCAGTGCAGGGGGCGCAAGCCCGGCGCACCCCACGCAGTGTTAATTTCGCGCGGCGCACCGCCATGCGCTGCCAATTTGACTATTTGGTAGACCGTCTGTGCAGAGATGGGTGTGACGGCGCACCAAGGGGAGGTGATGGTGCACCAGGGGAGGTGTTGGCAGATTCATGTTGGCGCAGTGACAATTTCGTGCCAAAAACAGTGCAGAAAGTGCGCTGAAAGCTCGCCAGCTCCAACCTGGTCTGTTCTCGGCGCAAGCGGAGCGCACCCTTCGCAGCTGTAATTTGGTTACAGGCGCACATGTGCGCACACGTCAACAAACCCTCAGAGGAAGGTTTCCAGAGTGTCAGGCACATTTTAATGCAATAAAAAATCACAACAATTATTATTTAATGTAACCGTCTGAACCAGCATATACATTTGTATCTCTATTAACCGTCCCGTCACATCTGATGTCGGACTAAAGCCGTTTGTAAAAATGGAAACTTAACCTGAAGGCAGCTGGAAGTTTGATGCACATCTTACAAGTCAACAATAAACAGCCTTAACATCTGGTACTGAGTATATATCTGGCTTTTCTCATTTCATTAAATTCAAAGAAAAGAGGGAGAAAAAGACGAAGAAAAAGGAGATAAAATAAATGTATGTCACTCAGGATTTACCTGTGATTTCCCATATTCCTCTGTTTTAGTCTTTATTTTTAAGGTGATCTAAAAAGATGGGGTACATTGTTGTAAGGAGGATGAGGCGGAGACACAGCTAGAGTATACAGTATATCACTAAAGGCTCTGCTATTTAGTGATGACAAACCAGGAGTGCAGGTGGATCACAAGCATTATGAATGGATAAGCCAGCTGCTGTGTAACTGTCTCTTAATTTTTTACTCCTATTAATGACAAAGGAACAGATTACATCTGTCCCGGGAGCTGGCCCATACTGTGACGTGCTTCGTGGCCTCTGATGAGCGCCCCGATGGCCAGTCCTTTCTCCCACCTGCTGAAGTGACAGCTGCTCTGACCGTCTCCGCTACCGGGTCTTTCCAGCACACTGTTTCCGCGGTGGCCGGGATCATTCAGACCAATCAGACGCTGTGCCTCGGCCACAGCACATTTAAAGGCGAGGAGAGGCGGTCATTTGATTGGTGAAGACAGCACTCGGCTGTATTAAACCCACTCACGCCTTTTCTCCTCCCTCTCTGGCACTTGCGCTGAGGGGCAGAGACGGAGGCGTGGATGCGCCTTTCTGCGCTCCTCTGCGCCTCAAGTGTGCCTCTCTTGGCACTGCAGGAAACTTGGAAAGTGCGCTGGTCACACCCTGTCTGCGCGGCGAAGGCCGGCGCAGGGCAGGTGCGCCTGCGACTGGTCTACAAAATTAGAGCCCAATAACTCACTTGACAATATTAGAAATGCCTCAGTGGAGGTTTGTGCTCTAGTTCTAATGTAGTAGAGATCTTATTTCCACTTTCATTAAGACAAATTTGTCTAGTAATAAGTTTTTTGTAGATTTTCTTGTTTCTGTGACATTTAAAATTTTCCACTCAACATGTTGCATGATACTGGTCCCAAATCCAAAACTGGGTTTTTGTTTGTGAAATTCCCTGCATTTGATACTTTGCATTTGATAGGAATGTTTCTTATTGCAGCTGTTTTTCTTTTCTTACAGATTAAGTTTCTGTGGTTTGTCTGAGAGTAGTTGCCGTCTTCTGGTCTCTGCTCTGAAGTCCAACCCCTCTCATCTGAGAAAGCTGCACCTGAAATACAACAAGCTGCAGGATTCTGGAGTGAAGCTGCTGTGTGAATATCTGCAGAGTCCAGAGTGCAGACTGGAGACTCTGAGGTCAGTTTAATGTCTCTTTCTTAAAAATACATGTGTGAAACTTACAATCAAACCTGATTAATATTCAGAAATGTTGTCAGATTGATAAAGTTGCTGTTTGTAGTACAATCAGGCAAAACTTACACAATTATTCATTTACAGGTTTGGATGATCTGAAAAAGGTTTAGTGTCTCTGGTGATAATGTGCTTGGTGAAAGTAATACAAGTTAAGAAATTAAATGTAAAAATTCAGAACAATGGCACAAAAAAATCTAAAATATAGCAAAGTATAATGTAGGCTACTTAAACAGTAAACCAACAAAATGTATTAACTATAAACTGAGTTGATAAAGATTGAAAAAAGGAGTATAAACCATACATTTATAATAGTAAGACACTATAAAAAGCCAAACTAAAAATAGCTTGGAGCCAATGTTCATGCCTGAAAGTTAGAGATCAGTACAATTTAAGGAGGGTGAAAACATCCTGGAAATGATTTCTCAAAAAGATTAGAACCCTTAATATTTTCATTTCAATTGTTTATTTCTTTGTTCAGATTGCTAGGCTGCAGTTTATCACAGAGCAGCTGTTCCACCCTGGCAGCAGCTCTGAAGTCCAACCGCTCCCATCTGAGGGAGCTGGACCTGAGGGACAACAACCTGCAGGACACAGAAGTGAAGCCGCTGTCGGATCTTCTGCACAGTCCGACCTGCAGACTGGAGACGCTGAGGTCAGTAGCTCATGCTGTTTGTTGTTGTGGCTTTAGTGTCAGTGTAACAAACCCAATGAGTGATAATGCAAAGAGCAAGGTGTTTCTCCACACTGATGCTTCTCAAACACAATGGCCAGTTTTAAGATAGGACAGAAACACTGGAAACTATCCCTCATTATGTTATTTGTGTGAACACATTCCAGAAAATACTGAAACACTTTAAAGAAGTCGTCCATTCATCCATTTTATAATATATGACCACTAAATTTAGACTTCTATGTGCCCGTAAAAGACCTGCTGTTCATAATTATTGACCTGTTTGCCTCCCTCTGTCCTCAGCTGGATCTGGAAGTGAACTCTGCCAAAACCATCAGAAAGGAGTTTCTGCTTAAAGAGGATGAGCTGTGTCCTGATCAGGAGAAAAGGAGCAGCCTGAAAGCAGGTTGGACCTTGCTGTGCTGTCCGTACGGTGGCTCAGAAGGTACCGGTCGGGGACTCAGTGAAGCAGGAACTTCTACCTGCTTTGTTAGTGATGCTTTCTTCTTCTTCTTCTGAAAGTATGTTAACTGCACCTTCATAGTTTTTGTATTTAGGTTAAAAACTAATGATTTTATTTTTAAAAAATCAGAAGAGGTGCTGTCGTACAGAGAGGCTGACACAGAAAGACCAACTGAAGTTTGTGAAGATGTGTGCTAGTATTCAGGCCTCTTGTTCTACCAAAACATGCTGACATGCTTTAATGTTTAACATGCTGCATATTTTAACTTTTAATGAAGAATTGCACAGGGATGTAATCCAATACCAAGACAGGCATGTGGAAATCACTTCTACTTTTGACCAAATATTTATTCATATTTAATGAGTCTGCACCAAACACCAGGACAACAATCTACAAGGTCGCTTTCACTCCCGAAGTTCTGCAGACATAGTTTGGGGGTAAAGTGCATTGTTTCATTCTTCACTTGGTGTGGTTTCTTTTCTCTCTGCTTTAGGCCCCATCCACACGAAGACAAAACGCTTAACAGTTTCAAAAACAATCTTCATGAAGACGAAGGCGTCTCAGAAAATGCGTGCTTCTACATGAATGCACTCGATACGCATTAAAACGCTGTGAAACACATGCCAGACCTCTAGGGGCGCTGTAACGATATGACGGAAACAAGCGGAAACTGACAAAAAAACAGTGGGCATGTGCACTTGCGCAAAAGTTGTAAACGTAATGTGTCCGCGATAATTGTTTGTTCAACTCGGTGGTGATTGAGAAGAAGGAGATTTTGCTGCAACAGGGATAGTAGGGTCACTAGCTTCTTCAGCACGTATGCTACACCGTACGCCGCCATTGTTGTTGTCAGTGCCGTGTGTGGCGCATACGTGTCAATGAAGATATGAAACTATGACATAAGCGTATCTGAAGAGTGGCGGAGAGCCAGTCATCACTGAGCTGTGTATACAGCATTTCAAAATCTTTCCACTCTGGAACCTGGTTTCAAAAATGATCGTTTACAGACCCCCAAAACACCGTTTTCATATGGATGATACGCATATTTGGCAAAAAACTTAGGTGTTTAGACCTCGGTTTGTCTTCGTGTGGATGGGGCCTTAGATGCTGTATATTATAGCCAACCAAGCCTTTGTTTCCTCCACTTGACCCATGGTTGAATGAAGACCCTGAAATACCTAACATATTTTTGAACAATAATTACATTGTGTAGCTCAAAGTTTTTTATACCATAAACTTTAGGCAAAGCCTTCTGCGTTCGTCTCTGTGACCATTCCACCATTTTTAAGCAAACATGAATAACTTCTCTAACTACAGTCTGTTAAAAACCCCCTTGACCACTTTTTGAGATGTATTTTTTGCATTTGTTTTGGCCATGTCAATAGCAAAGGCCAAAATTAAAATAATAATTAAAAAAAAACAGGATGAACAACAAAAAATGACACTTATGGACATATTGTCCTTTGACCACTTTGAACCACTTTGTGTTCATACTAAATAATTTGAAGTTTTTTTTTAAAGAGCACAATTAATACTTTGACATTTATCCACTTGGCGGCTGTGTCTCAGGAGGTAATGGTCAGCTGCTAAATGCCGAGTGCTTCACTTAATAAGTGGATAAATCAGTAATACCCAAACAAACAAATAAATGCAACTCAACATGTTTTTTGTTTGTTTTTGCTGCTCAGTCGGTCAGGGACAAAGCTGGCTATATGCCACACGACTTATTGCAATCAGAAGCTAATGGTAGCTATCGCTAGCATGCTAGGTCGTCAATCAGTAGCCAGCAGTCGGTGACATCATCTTTTAGTATCGACTCAGCTCGCTTGGAACCAGAGCGGAGTAGGTACAAAAACTAGCTTGTTTTGGGAGGTACCAGGCTAGTGGAAACACGCTGCAAATCGAGTAGGGCCGAGTAGAGTAGGGCCAAGGCGTGCTAGTGGAAAAGGGCCATTTGTGATGTCAGCCAAGTCTGTCAGTAGAGCATCATCTTAGACTTGGATGACCTGCATGCAGGCTTTAATTTTCACCCTTAGATTCCTCTGATGTGTCTGAGGAACTGCAGTTCTCTGCATCCATAATCCACAGGGATTAGCAATGCTAACGTTAGCCCCACCCTGCTTGATATTATAAGTGACTGCTTTGGTAGCTTTAGACATGTTCTACCTACAGTGCAATGCTTTTTGTTTTGCTTGCCTTGTTTGGTTTGGATGGCTTTCATACCAACTGCAACCAAAGTCTGAATTGGAAGTGAAATGAGACCCCCACTCCCCTGCCCTGTTTTCAGGTGGTCCAGTGTTCAGTTCTTTGGTTTGTGCTTAAGTTCATTACCTCAAATCAACCAAACTTTCCAAATATGAAAACCAGAGTTTGCTTGGTCCGGACCAAACATGTCATATGTGAAAGCGACCTTCGTTTTCTTAAAGATGATCACATCGTCACTGTGAACAGTTTTAATATTCCATAAATGCTGAGACATGCTGCTTGTATGAAGGCTTAAATGCTTTCTGTCATTACTTTGATTCTTAAGGATTTTCAATAAGGTTACAGTGGCTCAGTTTGGAGAGTCCAACTTTCTACCAAAAGGCAGAGGGGTTGATCCGATATCCTGCTTGTCAATGTGTACGTGAATCAAATTAAAGATGAAAATATAGATAACTTGCTGAACAGCCAACAGCTTCCATAAAAACATACGTGTTTAAGTACTCAAGCCTTTTAATACCAATTCTTATTTAAATGTATATATTTTAATGCCTTTAAAGTTTTTTCTTGTTGCTGTAAGCATAATCATGTTGTTTTCTATTCTTATGTATGTATTGTTTAATAGATCTTTTAAAGGCTTTTTGTATATTTTACTTTTTGATATCTCAAATGTTGAGCCTGTAGATATGTACAAACATGCAGACAACAGTTGAATGGTGTAAGTCAGGTTTGAACAAAGCAGTAATGATAGAAGATGGGGAAAAGTGTAAAATAAGACAAATGTGACAATTACTGCAAGACATTTCACATATGGTTGGGGAAGTGAAGACATGTTTTTGTGTATTGTGGTGTGGAGTATTTTACAGAAAGAGCTCGGGTAAAACCTCTGTGATGGCACAAGGAGATGGAAAACCAAAAGCTGTTACAATGTTCTTTATCTTATTTTATTTTGTTAGTGATCAAGCCAATGACGGATATGTTTCAGGCGGAGGCCTTCATAAGCATCGCTGACGATGAGCAGACATGTAAAGCAGAATATAATAAGTATTGATAATAAAACATACTAAGAAAATCTAAATATTAATAATAATTGATAACATATTTGAATAGGTTACCTGTTTTGATGTAAGAGACCCGAGTGCATCGGGAGTCCTGGATCGGTTAAAATGTGATAAACCGGTACAATGGACTGTTTTTAACGTCATGAGCTGGGTCACTTATATTATTTCTTTATCATAGCCCGTTCTGCAGCATGCTCTGGAGCAGCATCTGAAATCTCATGAGGCTCATATCGTGTTTTTACCTTCTGAAAAGGTTTTTCCAAATCTCTTTTAAATATTACCTAGCATTGCCTTGATAGAATTTGTTTAAACTATTCTCAGGATTTATATTTATTCATTCTATTCAAAGTCTTTTCAAAGTGTCCTTGCTGCGCTCAGTAGCTGCACAGGCAACAAAGTTTCCACAAACAACAAAAATGCAAATTTCATAACGCCACTGAAGCCACCCAGCGACAAAGATTTGAACTCTGATCATTTGTTTGGTAAACATCGTCCAATAATGATGGTTAATAATGTTTGTGGACTGATGGAGGCACCTCTCATCCTGTTGTTGATCATGTTGAATGTAACCCTCGCACACGTGTCTATGATTTTTTTTTTTGCTTTTGTGTGTTGATGTTTTGCTGTGTGATTATTGGGAATCTGTTTTAGATAAATTAGAGTCATCATAAAAGACTGGGGACGTCAAAGCTCTTGAGAGGTTTGAGGTTGTTTAGTTTGGTGAATCTGATCTTTTGTGGGTTCTTCTCAAATATATTTGGTAGTTTAGGACTTTTTTTAAAAGCAGATGATAAATAAATGTGTTGTGATCAAAATGCACTTTATAGAAGCCAGAAAGTTAAGTTTGACTTAACCTGACTAACCTGAAACTGATCAGATGTTGAATCTAAGGACTACAGTCTTAACTGAAATAAGCTATTACTATGCAGGTATATCTGTGTGTTTATTTGTGAATTAATGAGACATTAACTCAAAATTATTACTACAAATGTTGATTGGTGTTTTTTTTATCACAGTTAATCAATCAGTAAGATAACCCTTTAACTCCCGGCTCAGCTGTTTGGCAGAGGTCAATAAATTCAGGAATATTTAATGCGTTAAAGAAACATGTCATAATTTCTTTCTGTTATTGTTTTAGGATATAGAATAAGCTACAAACAAACCAAAACAACTGATATTTTCTTTGTGTGGGATTTAATTGTTTAAAAGCTAAAAGCTATTATTATTATCAACATTATTTTAAATAATTACATATTGACTCATTACATTTTTTTCTAAATTTAGTTATTGTAAATGTAATTCTATTTACAAACATTTCTTTTTTAATTGATTTGGCCCCAAATATTTCCGTATTTTTATGTCATCACGTAATCGACTGTTAGGTTTTTTGAACCTTTAAATCCCACAGCACATTATTTGTAGTTTCCTTTGTTTCTGAAATGTTCATTAAATCAGACAACTTTTCTTTTTTTTCCTGTTGTTTTAAAACATTAAATATCCTTTTTTAATTGATGGCCTCTGCCAAACAGTTGAGCTGGTAGTTAAAGGGATAATTCTCTTTGAATTAGGAGCTAAATGTATTTGAAAAGTTTAAATCCTTAGTTTAATTACTTAATAATCACCTTAAAATAAGCTTAAGTGCTATCATTTGAGAAAGCAGACCAACTGTTTAATCCAGTTTATTTCAAGTTTGGGTTTGACAGTTTGTAAGAGTCTCGATAGATTAATGTCTATTGTTTTCTGATTTGTATTTATTTGTCATTGCATTGATCATAACTCACAATTCTGAGGTAATTAACTCATTAATTCAGCAAAACAGGAGGGTTTTAGTCTCCCTCTTATTTGACCACTATACAGTTTACATAACATAAATGTTATTTGTTTTTAAAATATTTATTTTATTATATATTGTGTCTTTCTTCCAGCCTTAACAGAGTCTCAGTACTTCTATGATCACCAGACTCTGTCCTTGTAACTGATCGGTGCCTTTGGTGTACAGTTATAAAATCAATAAAGTCTCTTGTCACTTACGTTGTTTCTGGGTGATATTTGTTGCACTGTAAGCCAAAATGTGTCTTAATATTTAAATCTGATTTATTATCACGTTGCTTTCCACATTATTGATTCACTCAACACTTCAGCCAGGCTGGACTGTCAGAAACTGCTGATCTACTGAGAATTTCACATAAAACCATCTCTAGGGTTTACATAAAATGGTCTATACAAGAGAAAATATCCAGTGAGTAGCAGTTCTCTTGGAGAAAACACCTTGTCGATGTCAGAGGATAGAGGAGAATGGTCAGAGGTGGAGATGATAGAAAGGAGACAGGAATTCAAACACTCGTCACAATCTCAAAGCAGATGGGCTACAGCAGCGGAAGACCACACCAGGTGCCACTCCTGTCTCTAAAATCAGGAAAGTGAGGCTGCATTCCACACAGGCTCACAAAACTGGACAACAGAAGATGTTGATGGTATAGTCAGAATGTGGTATGAAACATCATAAAGCATGGATCCATCCTGCCTTGGATCAGCGGTTCAGGCTGTGCACTTTGGGGGGTGGTGGGTATGGGAGGAAAAGTCGATTCACATAGGTATCGGGATTTTTTGTTTGACGATTTTTAAATTGATGTCTTTGTTGAAGAATCTTTTTTTTTTTTTTTCTAATTTAAATGTTTCATTTTAGTCTGTGTTAAAGCTAGGGTCTACGATCTGAAAACCAGTTTGGCTGTTGAGACAGATTTGAAAAACGCAGCCTGCCCCCCCTTCACTCACCCCTCCCCTTCGTGTTCCAAGATCCCGCCCCCCAGCTCGTGTTGCCTCCTAACAACACGCCCACTCTAATAGAGCAAGAAGCCGGCCGGCAGAAAATATTCAATGGCGTTGAAAATAAATGAGATTTCTCATAGCTGGAGGTAACAAACACGACAGTCATCCCCCTTGTAACACACAGTGGTAGCCATTTCAATTGGACCGCAAGGAAGCGGGTCTGGCGTCGCCACTGTTAGCCGATCAGAGCAGAGCCGATAGTGGGCAAGGATTTACTTTTCTCGGCGTGTCTTCACCAGCTCAGTTTACAATGCTAACGATGAGTGGCTAACTTATGCTAAAATCTACTGAAAGAGCCTACCCGTTCCACAAGCGGCCTCCCGGTTTCGGTGCTGGTCTTCTCCGGCTCCATGACGCTTCAGTAGCTGTGCAGCTAGCTGCTCACCGGTATATGAGGGAGGTAGTGGGGAGGAGGCAGGACGGTGCAGAGCAGGGAGGACAGGGGATTGGGATTGGGATCTTTATATTGCGTAGATCGGACCATAGGACCATAACAGCCTTATAAATGGTGTTATTAAGATGTACTAAGCTTCCAAAGCGTAGACCATAGCTTTAATAAGCCACTTTTAAATGTAATCCAGGCTTTTGAAGAGAGAGTATAAACAGCTGGTTCAAGTATATTGCTGAATAAATCCTTAAAACGGACTCACGTGTGATGTGTATTTTTCCTGTTATAGTCTGTGAGCATCATCATTGTTCATCTTTTTCGCTGGTGTTTAAAAAGCTAAGGATTCCAAAAAATTGGCAATATCATAGAGTTGTAATTTAAACTGAATTGGCACCTAAAAAAATAATAAAAAATCCAATCATATCGTCCCAGCCCTACTTTGGGGGCTTCATGTCACAAAGCTAAACTTGTTTAATCCATGAGACCACAAACTGAGGAGCTCTGAAGGTGAAGAGGGGTCTAATATTCATATATCTTAATATAAAGGTTCTCAATATTGGACTTGTACGACAAATCAGAAACCATATTTTTGATGTTTATTCACAAAAAGTAGACCTCATCAGCAGGTTGGATTGAACCTGTTGACAACATGGAATTCACAACTTATGTTACAACATTTAAAGCTAAAAGGTGACAAAAAAACAAACACAAGCATTCAACAAATATTCTCAGTGTTGTGTTTTAAAGAAGCCGAGTTTGGTTGAGGTTGATGGGTTGTATTTTCATGCTGTTTTCAAAATTTGGACATTACACATTTTCTGCGACAGAAATTTCTTTAAGACATTATCGGCCTGAAGTCCAAACACACAGAGATTAGTCTGCCTAATTCCTCCAAATAAGAGGAAGCTGGGATGTAATTTTTCGGTTTAATACATTTATCAGCCATCCTTAAAAGGTACGCAGCGATAAAATTTGTTGAACATGGAAAGTCCACACCAGGTTGTTCCTGTGTCTAATAATTTTGAAAACAAGAGAAAGTCAAATGTATGAGAAGGTCCTTAAAGCCAAAAGGTGGATCTCCAAATCTGGATCATTCTGATTTCAAATTCCAGCCTTAAAGATCAAGCACCAACCCACCAGCCTCAAACAGACAGCAGTGACGGATGTGAACAGTAGATGGAGTCAGTGTGCAGGCACAGAGAATCAGATTTTGGCTCATTTCAAGTCAAGTAAAAGCAGAACAGTAAAACGTACAGTCCTCAAATTAATCCTGAAGATTAACTGAGATTTTGTCAAGTCAAATGAACAATTTTAAAACTTTTTCTAAATGATGAGAACTTAATGTGATATCCCTTAAAAAGCATCTTTTATGGTTCAAATGGAAATATGACACAAGAAGAGCAGATTTGACCACAATATGAAGACACATGCTATTTTATACACCATTTTCTCAACATAACCTGCCAGACAAACTCTTTACTGCTGTACAAAATCACTCAGGACTTCAAATAAGGAATACAATTAGATAGAGAATTTTTTTCTGCAGTTCTGGCATCGTTGAATAAATCAAATATGCAGCAGTCTTTGAGAAGACAAACCTCTCTCCTCGTGTAACATTTAAAGGCAGCACATGAAAACTAAAAACTAATAACAGAGGAATCGGTCTATTAGCATGTTTCAATTATGTTTAAAATAAAGTTACAAAATGATTTGACAGCTAAAAAGAGTTTGTCGAGAATATGGTACCATATTATGAAGAAACAATGAGGTTTAAATTAAATATATATCTATATATACCTTGATTGCACAGGGACTGTCAGTGAGCTGCACTAACTGGAAATTATCAAACAGCACATTGGTTAACATTTAAAATGTCTATCTGTTAATCAAAATACAATTTTTTGATTCACTCATAGCATTTATCTTTTGCTTGTAAGTAACTTAAAATTGGCCAAAGCATTGTCTATAAAATGCATCAAACACTAAAGATACCTGTTTATGACCTTAAAAAAAGCAAAGCAGAACAACTGAAAATGCGGTAGAATGCATGCCAGGCCAACAGGTGGCGATGTAAGTTTGTAGTGTCATTGGCGAATAAAAGCTGGTCAGAGTGTTGACACAGCAAATACACATTTTGTTGGAGGAGCAATGAGAAACCTAGCACAGTTAGCAGCACATATGTAGCTCGTCCATAACTGTTGTTGTTGTGGTTCCTAGGGGCGCGTGCAGCCTTTCATTGAAAGAGTACTGCGCCGTCACCGTTTTCCTTTACAACGCCGATTCCTGTTTACATGAAGACAAAAACAAAAATCTTTAAAAGTTTCAAAAGTCTGCAGATCCAGACACTCTGGGCAGTTTTTGTGTAAATTGAAGCTGAAACACAACAAAAACTCTTGGATTTCGGATGCTTTTGTTGTCGTGTAAACCGGCCCTTTGTCACAATCCAGTTCGATGGCTTCTGGTTATGAGCTGTGCTCCTGAAGAATACTCTGACCAGGCCTTCGCAGTGATACTATCTAATTTGCAACTTGGACAGACTTCTGAGATAAAGCGAACGCACCAGTACTCCTTGTGAATCGTAACTTTCGGCGAATTAAACTTTTGTCATGGTGATGTAAGGGTGAGTTAGCCATCCTGAGGTTATTCTTATACTTCCTGTTGATGTTATTATCTTGTTTAAATGAACTGTTTTTTATGGTTTGAGTGTAAAACTCATCTCCAGCAGCTTCTTGGAACTTGCTTGACGAGGGTTTAAGCTGAGTTGAAAGCCCCGTTTCCACCAAGTGGTCTGGTATGGATCGGCACGATTTGGCTCAGGTTGGATCGGTAAAGCCTGGTCCTGTTTGTTTCCACGGCCAACCAAACCCTACTTTGTAGGCGGCGTATAAGCCGTATGCCGATAGCATGATGTCATAGCAGCACGACACAGTGTACCCGACAATAAACAGAGCAACGATGGAAGACATCCACCATTTCTTTTTTGTGATCAGCATGTGGCTTTTTGTTATGAAGTGCAACCAAGCTTTGTTTCAGAGAAGGCTGTGTGCCGCGAGAGTTATCTTCACAAAGACAAGTGGAGATTTAAACATGGCGGGGTTATGTGTTGTTACACTGTCGCATGGGAAGTGACGTCTCCTTCAACCAATCAACAGACTGCAGTGTTTCTAGCTCCACCTTCTGGGATCAGATCGGTATGCTTGGCACCCCAACAGAAGGGTCCCAAAAAGTAGGACGGTATGGTTCGCTTGAAAGGGGTCCTGTCCTGGTTTTAGGCTATGGAAAACGCCACAAAAAGTGAGCCGTACTGAGACGAACCATACTGAACCTGCCTGTGGAAGCTCTCTAGATGGGGCGTAACAGGTCGAGATCAACCTTTGTGTCATCTTCTACACGGCATGACAGCTGATGTATGACATGGCTGAAATTCAGCCAACTTAAAACAAATGGTGAGACTCAAAAATCCTGTCAGAATCACTCTGATGCTGGGATTGTCCAGTTTACTAGATCACAAAAAGACCTCACATAAAATCCAAAATACAGTGATGCTACAGAATGCATATTCAACATTTTCAAAACATATTAAATTCTCCTGTTTGTGTCTTCAAAAGATCTATAAACATCTTGAATTTCATTGGAAGTGTGCAGAAATCCTGCGATGACGAAACGAAGACCATTATGAGCTTGTTTTGACAGAGTGATTAAGTCTGGATCTTCTTGTTCTGTTCAGCTCATCAAGTTCCAACAGGACGTCCTCCATCTTTTTGGTCATCATCATGCTTCCTTGTAAAGTGGAAAAGCAAAATAAACAATTTAAGTTCACAGTTTAAAAGCTTAATCCCTAAAAAGTCTGTCCTTGCTCAGTAACAGAGATGATGCTGTACACAAACGTCACGATAAAACATAAATTAAATACTGTCATCAGTCTACAGTTAACTCCAGGTGCAGAGCTCTCCTGTTTCCTCTGTGTAAAGCCTTCAGCCCAGACTCAAGTCCTCATAATTTGGATTTAAGACCTCGGAGAGTCTGCTGCTGTAGCTGGTTTCACTCATAGTCTGGTTCATGTACTCTGAAGAGAGAAAATAGAAGAGATGTTTGAATTTGGTGGTTTCTCAGAGAATGACTGCAAATTTAAAAGAACCTAAAAAAACACTTGAAAAGCGCAGACCTCCACCAGCGCCACAGTCTTCACCCATACTGTGATTTTAACCATAAATATTAGTCCTACCTTCATTTCATCAAAATATTTAGATTCCTTGACCATGAAAACATACCATTAGCAATTGGATTCATAATTATATCTATTTTAGTTCAGTAGTTTTTCATGAAAATCAAATTTTTTGTCATGGTGAATTTTTTCTGGATCTTGCTCCAAAGTTTTTGAAGACTTTAGAGACAACAAATCTGATTGAACACTCCAGATTCCACAGTATCTTGGCTATATTTTGGCATTTGTTGCAAGTCTATGCCTTTATTTGTTCCCTTGCTATGATGAAAATTCCAAGGATATCTAAATTTTTCCTGTTCTGGATCAGAGAATCCGGAATTTTGCCGGGATCCAGATCAGTCTTTGGTATCTTGTAGAACCTGTTTGAAACTTGTCCTGTATTTTTTCTCCCAAATGCCCTGATGCACAGATGGTGATCTGGATCACTCCCAAAATCTAATCATTTGGTCCTTGTCCCAATCTGGACATTTCCTGAAAATTTTATCTAAATCTCTCCATAACTTTCTGAGTTATGTTGCTAACAGAGAAACAAACAGACAAACAAAAAAACAGACAGATGCCGGCAATGGCATAACCTCCTTGGCGGAGGTAACTCAAAAGAGAGCAAACCTCAGCCAAAGTAGCTCACATATTGCTGTTACATCTATAAGCAATTGTTTCATGATAAACTTTCCATCCTTATATGATTCCTTGACCCTGGAAACCCACGCAAAGCAGTCAAAGTTATGTTGATATCATTATAAGTTGAACAGTTACTGAGCAAAAATGATTTTTCACTAATGATGGTTATCTGGATCACCACCAAAATCTAATCGTTTTAAAGTTGGGTCATGATCTCCTGAAAATTGCAGCAGCTGCAGTTTTTGTGTGATCTTGCTAACAAACAAACATACAGGGCCAAAAACAAAACCTCCTTGGCATGAGAAAATGGTGAGAAAATACAATTTTAGAAGTTACCGCTGCCTTCTTTCATTGGGTGACCAGCAGGGGGCGATATTGAGAAGTCAGACCTACTGTAATTTGTAGATGCTGTCTGGTCAAGCCTTCTGTCTTGCATAAAAAATTTCAAGTAGTCTGATTGACATATGAGGAAGATATATCTGTTTATTTAGGAGTAATTGTCCTAATTCTGCATTATTTTGTAATTACAGTCAAGATGGCCAACTTCCTGTAGAGTTCTGGTCTGAAAGGCTTTTTTATAATATTTCAGAAGTTTACCATGGCCCATGCAGTCTTCTTTATCCAGAGAGTTCTGCGTTGGATCTGTGATGTAACGCAGAGCGATGCTGTTCTCCCTGACAGGACGACCGTTCTGATGTGAAACAGAGAAAACATTTGAACAAAACACTCATTTAGAAACTGTATTATTTTTCCGTTTCTCGCCCTAAACCTAAAATCATGATTAAGCAGTGATAGAATGGTTGGCGAGTACCGTGCCGTTGCAGGGTTGGTTGTTATGGCTCTCTTTGTACGGCAGCAGATATTCATCTGCATCGACCACATCCTCCATGTCGTCTGAGCTCAGCAGGCGAGAGTACAGCCGGCTGTCTGACGGACTCGGGAGGTCGCCCTGAAACAGATCAGATTATCTTCAACCAAATGCCTGAGTTAGTCCTTCAGTCTAATCTGGTTTATTTTGTTGAGGGTGGTCATACCTGTATGACTAAGTACCTAGAAGGATCTCTGGCCATTTTTGAGAACTCTGCTATCAGCTCCCTGAATCTGGGACGACTGGAGGGATCGATCATCCAGCCTGCACGAAAAAGAGGGAGAACTTTTCTGCTTCTGTCTGAAATTAGCCCTCAACATGAATAAGCCCTTAACTTTTACAAGAATGTTTCTGAGAAAGGGGGGAGGGGATGTTAAAAAGGCCCAGCTAGCCTCTTACAGGTGTAGTCAGAGATGTCGGAGAAAACGAGTGGAGAGGTTGTTGATAAATGAATTTAGACCCGCCTCTCCCTTCATACCTCACCCCTGGCTCCACCCCCGAAAGCTGATGGATGTGCATCGTCATGGAAACGGCCATAGAAACTGCGTAGCTGACCAACGTAGCTAAGGTAACTCCGACTCGTCAGAAAACTCGACTGCCATTATTTATAACATCACAACAACAGTACATTCTGGCAGATTAGACAATATGATGAATGCCCGACGGCTGTTACTGCTAAAGCTAATGTTGCTTACCTATCCAGCAGAAAGATGGAGACATCCGCGTCCGTTCCCTCCACCGTCGGAAAGCAACACCAATTTTGACCTGGGTCTTTGCTCTTTCATGATCATAGCCCTTCTTTCTTTTGGGCTATTTTTCAGCCATTGCTACTGCACATATTGTATCTCTCTCTTATGCTAACTGTGCACGCTACGCCATCTACTACTCCCCCTCCCCCCTCTGTCTGATCTGCGCATGAGTATGATCGCCCCCTGGATGTTGAGGGGTGTACCCTGTTTTGGTAACTCGGCCCAAGCCACAGTATTTACCTGCTGAAATTCAGAGCCAAGGCTGCGTACTGAAACCGGACTTTTTTTTTCAACATGCTGTCAGTGGTGACATCTTGTGGACGGAGAGGAGAAATACGGTGATTTTGACAAATAGTGCATTAGATTAGAAGATTAGAAGATCTCTGACTACACCTTTAATCTTCATTTTAGCATGAGCATGTTTCAAGAGAAAAGATCAAAGCATGAGGGAAAACAGATAAGTGTCTGACGACCCAGCAAGGACTAACGTGAAATGTAACATGGGCCGTCATGACATGTGAAATTGTTTCATAAATTACTTCTTTAATTGTTTGCTATTCCCTTCTTGGCTCTTACATTTGACCATGATCATGTAGACGTCGATGGTGCAGATGGGAGGCTGGGGCAGTCGGTCCCCCCTCTCCAGCACTGAGGCGATTTCGCTGGCTGCAATGCCATCGTACGGTTTGGAGCCGAACGTCATCAGCTCCCAAACAGTCACACCTGAGGGACACAATCATGACAGCTTTGCTAAAACCATGTAATCGGCTCAATCTTGATTTGATGATCTGATGTGGAATTAAACACAAACTATTCATCAGTCCTAAACAGGCTTTTGAAAAGAAATATAATGCTGCCGGTTGACTGACCATAGCTCCAGACGTCACTCTGATGTGTGTAGGTCCACTGAAGGATGGACTCCAATGCCATCCACTTGATGGGAACCTACAGGAAGCCAAGAGGAACAAACTTAAGCCAGTTTTATATAAGAAGTTCAGCAGGCTTGCTCTGCTTTTACAATTCTGTTTGGTTTTCTTTCACACTTCACTTCATCAGAGTGCCCAAACCCTATAAAATGTGTTGTAGTGTAGCCTTCCACCAGACCGCCACTAGTTGTTGCAGTAGCTACATTCTTTGTTTCTGATATCTGGCCTTTTGTTGCACTATAACACTAAAATACACAACCGAGCTTTGAGGAATAGTATCATTAATCTCAGAGCAGTTGGTCTTTTTTGAGTGACAGAATAAGCATAACCTTAAATTTCACACTTACATATTGAGTAGTGATGCAGTCTTGTTTCACACCTGTAGATGTCAATGTATTAGGAGTATCAGGTAGGGTTGTGCTCAAGACCACACTATCCGAGACCAAGACTTGCCCAAGGCCAGAATGCACCGCGACCAAGACAAGACCAAGTCTTTTGGAGGTCAAGACAAAGATCAAGATAAGCCAAGACCAAAACAAGACCAAGACCATCAAAATCAATTTTAAAAACCATGACAAGGTAGAACAGTTAAGGGGGGTGTCCCTTAGTCACAACACCAGGAAGGTTGCAGTCATCACAGGAGGAAATAACACATGATTGAAGCTTTTTGTTGTTTTATCAAGTGTTCTTCCTTATTCACATTAACGAAGTTGAAGAACAGCAGATCAGTGCTGGTCTTGATGGAAAATCCCGAGCCCAGCCAGTCCAAGATTGAGACAAGACCAAGTAAAAATGCCCTCGAGTCAAGACCAAGACCTTCAAAATGTGGTCTCGAGACAAAGACCAGTCTTGAGTAACACAACACTAGAACCAGGAGCTGGTAGTTCTAACAGTACCAAAATTCCTAGCATGATATTGTTTAGAATTGATGGCTTTAACCACCAACAAGCATCTAGCCAACCCTAGTTTAGTTCTTTGATCAATACCAGATTTTGTTGAAGCTTTTCTACCACCACCAGTTAACCAAACTTTCCAAAAAACTTCCTTTGGTCTGGATCAAATGTGTTCACCTTTAGACTGCAGACTTTACTCCAATGAATCCCAAAACTGTTTTTGCACAAAAACACAAAGCAGTTTTCAACAAAATAGAAGCAGTCAGTAACATTTAAAGGTAAAATGATAAGGGATTATAATTTAAAATATCAAATCAAAATCAAATCAAACTTTATTTATAAGGCACTTTTCATACTTAGAGCAACACAAAGTGCCTCACAGAGGCTAAAAACAGCATAAGAACAGAGACACCCCCAAATACAGCGACATATCCAGACACACACTTGCAGACATCAACATACACACACACACGCACACACACACACACACACGCACACACGCACACACACACACCTGCGCACACAGACATTCATACTAGCAGTGGAGAGAAGAGAGAAAGAGAGACATGGCTGTGCACCGAGGACTGAGGTAAGGAATAAGCTACCTTTGGGGGCCATCAACACTGAGGAGGGCTCCCGGCCCACAAGGAGCGCAGCCAGGGACCTCCCGCCTCAAGCACAGAGACGAGGCCCCACACCACAGTGCAGTTACCTACGGCTATGCAGGCGGAGACGTCCCCCGGCAGCAGCCCCACAAGTGGACCAGGAGCAGCCCCCAGTGTGGAGAGCCCCCATGAGGAAACACTGGAGCAAAAAACCATCATACTAAAACACTAATAACAATATAAGAATAAAGATAAAACAACATAAAATGGATAAGTGAAATAACATAAAAAGTTAAGAATTAAATATGATAAGTATTTTGACTAAAAGAATAAATAAGATATACAGTAATACAATAAAACAATAAATAATAAAGGAATAAATAAGTCGATTTAATCAATTAAAAGCTTGATTAAAAAGGTGGGTTTTAAGCCTCTTTTTAAAAGTATCAACAGACTCTGCAGCCCTGAGATTCTCTGGTAGGCTATTCCACAATCGGGGGCCATAATAACTAAAAGCCGCCTCCCCGTGTGTCTCAGTTCTAACTTTTTATATGGTTAAAAGGCCAGTGCCAGAGGACCTCAGGGTCCGCGAGGGCTGATACGGTAAAAACAGGTCAGATAAATAAGAAGGCCCAAGGCCGTAAAAACATTTATAAACCAGTAAAAGATAATCTAAGAGTGTAATGATTAAGAGATATAATTCAGATTAAAACATATGTTTTGACTTTCCTTGTATCATTGATATTCTAGGGAATTTCAAGGATTAAACAGGATAGGCAGAATAAGCATTGGCTTAGCCAATTCCTTCTTTGGGTACAGATTTAGTAAATTGTCTTTTTTTCTCTTTTCATATATATATATAAATATATATATATATATATATATATATATAGATACATATATATATACACATACAAATACATATATACATACATATGTATATATGTATATATACATATATATACATATATATATATATATATATATATATATATATATATATATATATATATATATATATATATATATATATTCTTCTTTTATATACAAGCACTTTGAGTTACTTGTGTTGTAGGAAAAGTGCTGTATAAATAAACTTGACTTGACTTGACTTCTTTTAAAGTAAGGTGATGCACATAATTTAAATGCTATACTGTATGTTGTAACCAAAATAAATATATTCATATATTCACTCATTCATTCAACGATGGCATTTTTTCACATTAAAATAGTCGTTTTACACAGATGCAGCAACTTAACTTTTCCCCTTAAAGCCAACTTCCAGGCAATTGGAGGGTAAAGACAGATTTTGTGATTTTGTTTGTTTTTGTACTAAATTTCTGCACATAGTGGCTTTTTCCATTCTTAGCAAAGTTTTCTTTTATTTATTCTATAAAAAAAAGTGGTACCAATTATATTGTGTGGGGGATCTCATAATAACCATCAGCGTGGCCAGGTCCAGGTTTTTTCCTGTCATGGACCCACCAAGACTCTACCAAAGAAATTTGTGAAAATTCAAGTGGTTTTATCAGTAGTTGACCTAAAACTATGACGACTTTCAACAGAATGGCTTTTCCCTAGAGCATCCACATCTTCTGCATGTAGTACTGCGTAAGTCTGGCAGCAAACCACAGTCCCTTTGAGAGTATTGACTACTGATTTATGGCACTGGTTCATCCGAACAGAACCAATGAGCCGAGACGGGATGTAGCTTTCCCATCTCTGTACTGTGTTCCACATCAACAAGGCTAACAGACCAAGACCACAGTGAGAAAAAAGCTGGACTACAGAAAATACTGGACAAGCTTGACTGATTGGTGAGAGCTCCAGGAGAGGAAAGGCTGCAGGTCAGCTGGTTTTACTGATGTCGGACAAAGGGTTCAGTAATTGTTTTAAGCTTTTTGTCCTCCTTGAGGGATCTGTGATTATGTGTTGCTAAGCTATCACCTTCAGATATGTTCCCCTCACCTTTCCTCCATCAGCGTGATACTCCTTCTCATCCGCCGTCAGCAGCTTGGCGAGGCCGAAGTCGGTGATCTTGACGTGGTTTGGAGTTTTCACCAGGACGTTCCTCGCCGCCAGGTCTCGATGCACCAGGTGGCGCTCTTCCAGGTAGTTCATCCCCTGAACACAAAGACATGCTTCTGAAGTAACCTGAGAATATTCTAAATATTTCACAAATTCATCTGGGAAAGCATCCACAGAAAGTGTTTGGGGAGGGCAGAGCCTTTCAGGAGCATATCCGACAGGTGATTGGACGGTCGTTCCATCAATCAACATTCATTAGAGGCCAATCAGATAATACAGTAGGCAGGTGCTACTGCATTACAGACTTCATGAAGCAAACATGTCAGAAGTAGAGCCAGTTTGTAGTGTTATCTGCTTTTGTTTAATAAAGAAATGCAGTCTACCTCCTCTCTCACCTCTTCCTGCTCTAAAGGACTGTGATTGGACCGTCCCACTTTGGGCCGAGAACAATCGTTGTAGATTGGAGCTTGGCAAGATGGATCTGCATGATTACAGACATTGAATCAGGCAGATTCAGCTGCTGTGCGAGAGTAGCTGGTTGCTGGAACATGACACTTTCCCTTTCCTTCTATTTTTGAACAATTAATTTTTTGGGCATTTTGTGCCTTTATTGATAGGAGAGAGACAGTGGATAGGCTTGTGAAAGGGGGTGAGATAGCAGGGGAAGACACTCTGCAAACTGGTCACAAGTTGGATTCGAACCCAGACCGGCAGAAGTATGTACATGGGATATGCATGGCTGCTAGCCACTCCGCCAAACCAGCACCCCAGAACAAGTCTTTTTGTAATATTGTTTTTTAAATAACAGAACAAAAAAGTACCCCAGCTCTGAATTAACTTCCAGACAATGTTGTAAAAATAAAAAAACATTAAAATTAATAAATAAATACAATAAGTCAGGTAGATAAATCAGTAGTAATTTTATGAAGTAAAAAAACAAAAATCAACAAGACAAAAAACAGACACAAAGAGGGGTGCACTACATTTGTAGATTGGCAGGTGACATATTTTTGACAAATGTTATAATGGTTGCCAAGTTGTATGAAATTTTCTGGTACTTCCTGTGATTCTATATCTAATTTTTCATCCTTGTCATCATAATCAAATCTAAAACTGTCTTCCTTGGTGGGGAGATATTTTCCTCAGCTCCATCTTCCACACAAAGCGCTCTGATAAAGTTATCACACAGATAAATCCCACAGACAAACATAACGATCTGACTCTGAGCTCCGACCTCGCTCTCTGTAATTTTCCCAGCTATTTAAAATCCAAAAGAGACAAAAACATAGACTGAGGAGATTAATGCTTCTGTTTCCTGACAGGTCCGGGTTAATGAGCCTCAGCAGGCTTATATGAGCTGCAGGCGGAGAGGGCGCCTCAGGGCAGAGAGTGAAGACAGACTTATGAGCTCAGGATGGATCCAGGAGTTTTCATTCTTGGCTCACCTTGGCGATCTGCACACACCAGTTCAGGAGCCACTGGGCGCCCACGTGCTCCCTGTGGTGTCGCACGTAGTCGAGCAGGCAGCCGTACTGCATCAGCTGAGTCACCAGCTGGACCGAGGACGTGAGGCAGATCCCCAGAAGACGGCAAACGTGAGGGTGGTCCACGCTCGCCATCACGTACGCTTCCTGCAAAAAGGATTTCACAAATATTCAGAGCATCAGGACGGGATTCCTACCCAAACTAAAGTCTCAAAAGACTTTATGATGGATATTTCTACTTAAACACAAGGTCTTCACTCTCTTAAACTTCCTGTTTCCTTAAAGGGATACACCAGCATTTTATTGTTTTCATTTCCATGTCCATGACAAGCAGAGACACCATTCTTTTGACTGTTTGCAGTAACAAGAAAGAGACAGGCAGAGGTCACCCATTGCTAATTAGCTTAGCACAAACACTGGGAGTCAGTGGGTAGCATTAGCCTGCTTGGCCTACAGTCATCAGATAAACTCTTATTTTTTTACTAAGTAATGTTACGTTATCTTTATCTTAATATCTTCTTCTATTTATAAAAGGACTGTTAATTATGTTGACCTACTTTGTGTATGGTAGCATATTTTGGTGGTTTGCACAAGTGCCTCACACTTAGTTTTGAAATTCTTTTGAAAACTACATAAAGTGCTAATCTTAGTCTAAAAATAGATAATGTAATATCACGCGGTAAAAAACAGGAGTCACAGCAAGCACACGGGACCATTAAGAGATGCTGAGGAGTTTATCTGATGAATTTAGGCAGAGGCAGGCTAACGCTACCCATTAACTTCCAGTGTTTGAGCTAAGCTAATTAGCGGCTGGCAATTTCTGCCCGTCTCTTCCTTGTTACTGCATGAACCGTCAAAAGAATGGAGTCTAACTGCTTGTCATGGACTCAGGAGTGAGGCAAGACACAAAAACCAAAAAATGTTGGTGTATCCCTTTAACCTTTAAGACAGCCCTATTCAATTAGTGTTCCCAAGGACCACATGCAGCCCAAAAGCAACCCTCGAGTGGCCCGAAATCAACGCAATTGGGACTTAGGTCCGGTGAGATAACAGAAAAAACTTTTATAAACATTTTGACATGGTCTTTCAAAAATTTCCAACATTATTACAGACATTGAATGCAACACGTTCTGAAAGGTTGCTGTTGAGCAAGTTGCTTTTAATGCACTTTCAAATGTGACCAAAAGATGGTGTTTTCAATCTACACTTTTTTAATGTTCATACGCACCAAAACACGTGCTTGCATTTACCTTTCAAAACGATTTGAAGTTATCTTAAGGGTAAAATTTAAAGACACAGTATTTCAGCAGAAATTTAGTTCAGTACTGCTCTTTATTGAGTTTTGCCCTTTTGAATGTGGCAATAAGTTAATAAACATCCAGTGTGTTTGTTATCTATTTGTGCTTCTTTACGTGGCTAAATTTGCTCCCTGTCTGTCAAAAATGTCCGGCCCAGCTCATGTCCTAAGTCTGAAAATCTGGCCCGACTGAATGTCTAATTGAATAGCCCTGCTTTAAGACATGCCCCAAAGCTTTTGTCAAGGTAATGACACTGTGTTCTATTATTCGTTCAGGACTGATGTTTACAGCTGTTATTGTTACCAAAGATGAAGACGATTGGAAAATGTTAGTTTAAGGAAATCTGGCTTCAACATGGAAACACGGTGAAGTGTTTGTTTTTTTTTGATAACCTGCAAGATATGCACAAACAGCTTTTCTTGATATGACAGCAGTCGGAACTATTGATACTTTCTTGAAATTAATAATTCTCTGAGCCAAGATTACAAGCTAAAAAATCTCATTTGAGTGTTAAAAGCATCTCAAGAACCTTAAATTTGAAAGTGTACATAAACCTGGGATTACTGAACAGAAAATGGATAAAACGATCAATTGTAAAAATATATTTCCATAAATATAAGAACAGCTTAGACAATAAATCTAAAAAAAGAAGAATGAGAGTCTTACATCCAGGATTTCTTTGTTTGCTTTCTGTGAAGTGGCCTCTCTGAGAACTTTGATGGCAACTGGGATCCTCACGCTCTCTCCTTCAGGAATCCAAAGACCCTAAAGTACCATCAAATATATGACATTAAATATTATCATATTTGATATATGAACGAAGAGGTCAAAAACTTTCTATAAGAAAAACTAAAGTCTGTTAAGTGATGTATGAACAATTCAGTGTTGCAAGCTTTGCAATGAAGACCGAGACCTACATCCATCATCCCCATCTTGTTTCCTCTCAGCTACATTGTTAAATAAACACATTTCCAGTTATTCTCACCTTGTACACGGTCCCAAAGGCCCCAGAGCCGAGCACCCTGATTTTCTTAAACTCTGTCTCCTTTAAAATTCTCAGCAGAGCCTGATTAGGAGCTTCACCGCTCGGAGTCAACGGTTCCACCAACTACAGAAACAAAACCTCATTAATCCCTTTTTTAAATCCTGATATAATTTGTGTTAACAGGTTTTCTGTGAAATTTTTACTTAAATCAGACGAAAGCATTTCACATCCCATCATCCCACCTCTCTCTCCTGCAGCAGGCGCCGCAGAGTCCTCTTCCTCCTGATTCGACGTCGTCGGTGCAACACGAAGATGACCAATGACACGATGACGATGATCAGGAGTCCACCGACCATGCCCACGGCCAACGTGGAGTGGTTAGAAGCCCTAAGAGGTCATACAACAGAGAGTAGCAGCAACTTTTATCTACACATGAACATACAAAAACAGCTTAGTAGCATCCATGTATATAAAATGCAGTTTTGCTCTCGCTATTTAAAGGGGACACCATCCTTTTTATATAGAAAAAGGCAAAATTTAATTCATGAATTGATTTATTAATGATTTCATTTAAATCATAAATTAATTAGGTCAAACTTTATCATTATTTTTATCATTTATTTATTTAATCAATCTCAAGTCTAAAGACAGACCTCTCATGCAGTGATGCCAATCTTCCAAATAGACTACCAACAGACAAAACTGTATGATATGATATATATGTATAAGACAAAATAAATAAAACACCTTAGAAGGAATACATGTCAGAGTTATACTGATCAATGATGCTGTGAAAAAGGAAATAACTTATTAACACTAAAGGGACATTTCAGTACATGGAGTGGTTATAGAGGATTAATTTAATGAATTACCCACTTTAGAAAGGTCGAATCAGGGGGAAATTATTGGAGAATTAAACCAAGACACACTCAAGCCCACCTAAAGGGGTTAAGAACCGCAGTCTTACTATGACGTAGCTTTTGTATCGGATCTCAAACTGGTCCGGACCTACTAGAGAGCCTGAAGGACTGTTCTGGTTTGGAGTCCTCCCAAAGGGAGGCTGAGTCCACACTGTATCCAGCGCAATGAATCCAGGGATGATGTTCTGATGTGAGCTGGTCCAGGGTTTCATGGGAGAGAGGTACCGTCTTAGATTGGACTGGGAGGTTCTGTTAAAGGTGAAGCTGGAGCTTGGAGTGTTGAGGTCTCGATTATATAAAAAAATGATTTGTAACTTATTTCTAAAAATTAATAATTCATTGGCCGGACGAATACTATTCTGATATTAATAACAAGGTCCATTCACTATGAAGCAAATATTTGGAGTCTAAAGAAAACCGGTTGGCGTGTTACAAAACTTAGACAAAAAGATGAAGGAATAGAGACGAAAGCCTAAGTGTAAGGATGAAAAGTCAAAGGTGAAGATAGTGAGAAGAATGTGTCTCTGGTTTTAACTCCTAACAGGAAGAGTCTCTTAGATGAGTAACAAAGACTTTATCAACTTATATTTGGCCGAAATATTTTTTTATTTTAATTAACATCCAATATAAGCACTCCAACTGAGGAGAAAACCTTATGGTCAGCAATTTGATACCAAACACTATATATCTAAATAATAAGACAGAATAAAACAGTTTCAATCTTATTAACGATTTAAACAAACAAGATATATGTGGTTAAACTTAGACATTTAACTTTGCATGCCTTCCAGTTGATATGCTACCAAAACTTAAGGTGCACAAATCCCATTATAAGCATTCTTCAATAAAACAGAGTGAATTGAAACCAATCACTGTTTAGGAAGGAAGTCCAGAGTAAAAATACATTTCTAGCATCCACACAGATCTTGCTACAATGTATCCATTTAGTTGAGACAAACTGTGGAAAAGAAAAGAGTTCTATGGGATTATATGTGCTTCCAATAGTTGTCCATCTAAATGCCAGAGGCTACTTATAATCTTCAGAGACAGGAGGAATGAAAGGAACACTCTTTGGCCTCATTTTCTACTCATCATGCTCTTAGTTTTTGGAACATCTAGGATGCTACGGAGATCTATTTGCTGTCCACTGATATTGATATCATGACTTCAGTCAGAGCAACAAACAGTGTAAAAGACAAAAGTCCACGTCGGCAATATGTCTATACTGTTGTGCTGTAATCCAAGTGTGACGTCCACCATTTACGAGCGACATCAGACATGTTTATAAAACAGTACTACTTACATTTCTATGATACACTTACGGGTGTCACGGAGCGGCTGACCAAACCAAACGAAATCGCGCACTGCAATAACTAGAAGAAATCCCACATTCTGCTGTGAGCGACGGAGCCGTGGACAGACGCAAGAGGTGTCAGCAGAATGTGTGATTTCTTGGGTTCTTTTTTTCTTGTTCTACGCCCTAGTTATTGCAGAGCGCTGCCTTTGGTTTATCAGCTGCTCCGTGAGGCACCCGTAAGTGTATCATAGAAATGCTAAGTAGTACTGTTTAGGCTATAAACATGTGCTAAATGATGTCGCTTTGAGTAAATGGTGGATTTATCCGCCGACACTTGGATTACAGCGCACGAGCAGTATGGAGGAATATTGCCGACTTTTTGTGGACTTTTTGTGGACTTTTAAGGACACTGTTTGTTCGGGCTCTGACCGAAGTCATGATATCAATATCAGTGGACAGCGAGGATTCCCCCAGATCTCCGGTTGCATCCTAGATGTTCCAAAACTACTCCACAGTGTTGTTCAGCATGAGGGTGAGTAGAAAATCAGGCCAAATCGTTGTTTGGGTGTAGTGTTCCTTTAACTCATTTTTGGCTACTTTAAAGGACTGATTGCCTCAAGACTCTGAGTTAAAATAAGATTATTTCAAAGACGTGAACTACAGGAATCCAAAAGCTTCCATACCACTTCTGGATCAGGAAACAAATCTATCAGACTGACGTGGTTTGGGTCTTCATCAGGTTTATGACTGTACAGATCTTGATCGATGACCCTGCTGAAACGCTTCAGTCTGGTAAAGTAACCTTCACTTGTTGCTGGAGCTCCAAGACTTTTTTTTCCTGCGTGCTCTTTGAAACTTGTTCACATTGTAACAATATAATTCGACTTTTGAAGGACACCAGCAACTGAAATAATCTGCAATAAGCAATTCTCTTCTTAGAGTAGAAAGCACTTGGAGAGCACAAACCTCCATCAAGGTAGCTCACATATTGTTGTTACATCTATAAGCAATGGCTCTTTGATTAAGTTTCCACCCTAATATGATTCCTTGACCCTGAAAACCCACATCTAGCACTCACAATCATGATATCGTTATTAGTTAGGCAGTTATTGAGCAAAAACAATCGTTCATTAAAGGCGGTTTTACCCGTTACACCCGGACAGTCCAGGTCCTGAACACCTGTAGAAACAAAACGATCAAAATATGAGCCCCGTCACTTCAGAAACTTCAATCATTAAGTCTGAAAGTCTAACAGATCATAATGTCTCACCCCTGGGTGCAGTTCTGGTGGCAGGATTGACACTGTCCTTTCACATCAGGATATTTCCAGATCAGGGTGTCTTCCTCCCCCAGGACGCCGTGAGGACAGCGTGGGACACAGTGTGGACCGTCTTTAAAGTGGGAGCACTGGGAGCACTGGTCTGGACCCTGAACAGTAAAAGGGGGAAGAAAAGGTTGGCAAATGGAGAAGCATTTTTAAGTACAAAATCAAACCCCCTCAAATATCATGTTTCTGGACGACAATTTACATGATTGATATGTTAACAGAACAACATCAGAAATAAACAGTGTTGGGAGTAATGCTGTGAGGAGCGCTCCTGCTCTGAGCAGTCTCCCCCCTCCCCTCTCTACTTGCACTCAGCTCAGGTGCACACCTGATTCACTCACCTCAGCCACACACCTGCAGCTCATGGCCTCATCAAGCTCCTTTAAAGCCTGCTGGAGGACAGGTGGATTTCCGCTTACAGAGTGGTTTGTAGCTACTCAACCGACTCTCTTATTTGTTACATTTTTGCCTGTTTACTCTCAGCCTTCCTAGTCTGCTCCTGAGAGGAATTTTTGTGTGTGCTTTTTTCTTGGATGTTACCCTGGACGTATACTTACCTTCTCCTCTGCTCTTTTCTCCTCAGTGCCTCCAGCGAGCTCCCACCAGCCCTTTCCCCTTTTATATTCACTCATAAACTATAAACTATAAACTATAAACTATAAACTGGACTGTCATTCCACCATCCTCTCTGTGTGCAATAAAATACCTCTAAACTGTTTACCTGCCTCAGTCTTCAGCTTTTGGGTCCAACTTTAAACTATTCCGGAGCAATCCGTGACAAATGCATTCCTTTTCACTGTAATGCAGTATTGTAAGGCATTTAAAAAAAAACAGTAATATTTTATTCTGTACAAATGTCAGTAATGCAAATTACAATGCGTTTTTAATTTAACCTGAAAAGAAGAGATGTTTTTTTTGTTTAAATACTAATTTGCCAAATACTGTGAGATCAGAAGAGGAGAAAAGTCCTCTGCTAGGCCTAAAGTTACAGTATCTCTAACACAATTTACCAAAATTTTACCTTTTGTCTGTTTTTGCTCTGATGGTTTCTTGTATTGTGCCATGAGCACCAATGTGTCTGTTATATTCTCCTGTTTTCAGCCTTAAGCTAAACTCAGTCAGATAGCCACCACATCACCTTCCACTGGATGTGTAATGAGCTTTTTTAATGAGCTACATTTAGAATGACAGATCCATATTCCTGTTATTTTGACCAGAGTAACTTAAAAGTAATGCGATAATAGTGTAATGCCTTCAATTTCAAATACAGTATTATAATAATGTAACTAATTACTTTAAAATGAAAGTTATAAGTAATAAATAATGCATTACATTTTTGAAGTAACTTGCTCAACACTGGAAATAAACTAATGTCATGTGTGTTGTGCATGTGGGTGTGATCGTGGGTGTAGCAGGCTCTCTGGTGGAGGTTGTAGGTTGGATGGATGGTTGAATAGTGGGGTGAAAAGGGAAAAATCAGATAATAATGAGCTTTGCAATATAAACAGACTGACCGGTCCTCGGCAGGTCGGCGTCCCTCCCTGCAGCTCACACTCCGGGTGACACTCCACACAGCTGCTGTTCTTCTCCACCTCTCTGGGCTCGCTGCACGAAAAACGAGCACAAAAACCCACGGAGGACTTACTGATCAGTTACCCTCAACAGGTTGATTCCAGACTGTGGCCTCTACTCTCTTGCCAGCTCTATCTGACATCTTTACTCCATCGTCATCGAGGCCCAAAAAGCCTGAAAAATACCTAAAAATGCACTCCTGAGGGCCTCGTCTGTGTGCTAATGACGTAACATAACACGGTAAATAAACGAGTCACAACAGGCACACGGGACCAATTAGAGTTGCTGAAGAGTTTAGCTGATGACTGTAGGCAGAGGCAGGCTAATAGGGCTGGGACGATACCCTTTTCTCCCGAGTCGATTGCCAATTTTTGCAATCTTTAGCTAGCTTTTTTAACACCAGCAAAAAAGATGAACAATGATTCCTACAGACTATATCAGGGAAAATAAACATCACATGTGAGTCTGTTTTTAGGATTTATTCAGCAATACATTTAAACCAGCTGTTTATGCTCTCTCTGCAAAAGCCTGGATTGCATTTAGAAGTAGCTTATTAACACAGACTAAAATGAAGCATTTAAATTTGGAAAAAAAAAAAAAAAAATTCAACAAAAAAAAGATTTAAAAATCGGCAAACAAAAAAACCTGATACCTATGTGAATTGATTTTTCTCCCACCCCTACAGACTGACACTTTCCATTGACTTCCAGTCATTTGAGCTAAGCTAGTTTGCAGTGGGTGATCTTTGTCCGTTTTTTTCATGCTACTGCAAGCACAGTCAAAAAATGGAGTGTACCTGCTTGTCGTGGACTCAGGAGTGAGACATGACACTTCAACAGAGAAAATGTTGAACTATCACTTTAAGATCCAACGGTGCAAAATAAAACTTTTTTTCCATTTTTCAACTGGTCTTTATTAAATATAAAGATGTTAAGATTTAAAGTCCTCTCACCCCTGCAGCAGGTTACAGTGGGTGACACAGCGCCCCCTGCGGTTGAAATGTCGACAGGCAACACACATGGTTGGTCCCGGACCCCAGCAGCCTTCATCGGTGCACTCCGAGTCGCACGTTCGATTTTGTTGTTCTGTTTGAGAGAAACAAGATACTTTTATATATTTTTCAATTTTCAACAGAAACCAAAAATCCAGTTTCCTGACATCCACCGCACATCCAGTAACCCACCACAGAGCTCGGCGGGGGCGTTTTTCCCCAAGTTGACCGCCTGGTTCTTGGAGCGGAGGAGGCGTGTCCACTGTTCGGTCCGGGTGTAGCACAGCTCAGAGTTTTCTTTAAGTAAAATACGCCCGGCGCTCACCTCCTTCAGGGAGCGCAGACCGAGCCAGTGGAGGTGCTTCGCCCTCACTACTGCCAGACTGTGGTCCCTGATACGAAGATATGACACAACAGTAACACATCATGTATTAACTCGTACAAAGAGTAGATTCTGCTTTACTGCAATGGTAATTTTGACAGCACTTTCAATTTAGTTTCAGTTATTGTCTTTGCCTAAAATATATTTTATTTTAGTCATAATTTAGTCATTTAAAATGTTGTAAAGTTGTTAAGTACAAGGCATATTTAATGCTACCTTGAATTTCTGAAGTCATGTTTTACTCTTGGATAAAATGAAACATCTAATAACTCTTTATTGAATGTTAGTAAAGTCTGAATGTCTAAATGAACAGAAACAAATGTTCCTTTGTGTGAAATGCAGTCACCTTTATTTAGGCTACCTGGCAGAGCATCTCAGTTACAATACCAGAACAGACAACAAACAGTGAACCTGCTCTACATGAATATATCAATTCATAAAGAGAGCAGCTCTGATTGGATCGCTCCACAACTTATTCCACCACCACCAAGCTAAGGCAGCTGTGATTGGATGTCCCTCTGAACTCATCCAACCTTTCCACACAACCACAGTAGCTGTGATTGGATAGATTCCTAACTTGTCTCTACTTTCTACATGACCAAATTAGGTCTGATTGGATTAAGTCTCTGTCAGACATTTTAGTCTAGTTTTTATTTGTTGTCAGCTGATTCAGTTTTAGTTTTTGTCCCTGTTGGCATACATTTGTGTACTTGTCATAAGAGTGAAGACATTGATAATATAAAAAAAACAGTCTCTTATTCTTAAATATTATAGTCTTATAGTCACACTCAGGTCTTTATGAGTTTTCTAAGTGATCATGTACTCTTGTGAACTCCCATTTCTTCACCTTTGAATGCTGGTGTTTGTGTTGTTTTGTGATAAACCATTAAAGTTTGATTTAGTCAAATGTACACCATACGAAATGTCAAACAGAAATCAAAACATTAATGGATTGCCGTTTGAAAAACATCAGTTTTTATAATTGGGTATATTTAGTTCCAGAGTTATTGAGCAAGAATTGAGGTCTTAAGTAAATCAAATCAAAGCTATACATTTTGACCAGCTCACAATCCAGTCAACACATTTTAACAGTTTTATTTATCTGCAGACTCACGATTGTGTGGTCCTCCCTCTGATGATCTGCAGGTTCTCGAAAACTGACAGAGACGTCATGTTTTCCGGCCACCACTGGATTAGCAGGAAACCTGAAGGATGCACACACAGTGACTGTTGTGTTGTAAAGAGGGATTGACTATCCTCTCATAGGAAAAGCTTTCAAAACAATGACACAGGAGGCAAAGATGAAAGCAGGTAGAATAATAATAATAATGGTTATACATCTGATTAAAGCGCCCTTCAAAACACTCAAGGATGCTGTGCAGGGTAAAAACAACAGCAATAAAATCAACAAAATACAAAAGACAAAGATGGATAAGTGGATGAGAATGGAACATTCATGATAAAAAGTAGGCAGTCTTGAACAGGTGGGTTTTGAGTTTGAATTTAAAAAGGGACAAAGAGTTCAAGTTTTGGATGTCCGGTGGGAGAGAGTTCCAGAGGTGAGGAGTAGAGCACCTGAAGGCCCTGCTCCCCATGGAAGAGCAGGTAGAGGAAGCTTCTAGACATTAGGAGCCCTGAAAAGAGCAACATGAGTCCCTTTTTTAGGGCCATAAGTTTATCAAGACTTTAGTGGCTTTGTTTGGAAGGGGAAATCAGACCAAAAATCAGGTGGAATATCATGTATGACTTTGGCTCCTGGTAAAACCAACAATGATAAATGGATCAAATCAAGCACTATAGCTGACCATTTTTGTTCAATTATGATTGGCTTGTTGGATTTTTCTTTTCTTTTTTTTTTTTTTTTTAAATGGGACAGTACGCATTAAGAAACACTGACATGTAACTGCATGGGATTAACACCAAGTGGCTAGTTTCCATCCCCAGCTAATTTCCATTAGTAAGTTAGTCCCATTTGTTGATAGCTCAAACACAAGCAACCCACAGCTGAAGATCCTTGACCCACCTGTGATTTCCTTCACTGTCCTGAAGTACTCCAGTTTAGACGGGTCCATGGGGGGGATTTTATAGTGAGCATCCCTGGAAGAGCCAAAAAAGTTGAATTTCATGGTTGCAGAACTTTTCTTTTCACCCTATTCTCGGTAAGAGTTCATGCCAAGAGAAACAAATACTTGAAAAATCAGCTTCTATGACTATTATTATCTCAGTGTTCATTCAAAAAGTTATGTGGACGTTTCAGTAAAATGGGAAGTGTTTGACATCAGAGCCTTGTCCTCAGGCTGCAGGTGGATTACAGCCCCATGTGCAGAAGTCACAGTCCAAGGGTGTCCGAACATTTTTCAATTAGTGCCATATATAAGAGAATACAAGAATGACATGGCCACACTGTGCATCCCCACAGCAGAATTAGTGTATTTTTTTAATTCAGTTATAAGGTAATGGTGTCACTTTGTGGCAGTCAGGAGCATTATTTCTACTCTTGCATGGTTTACCTGCAATTCTAGTCTAAATCAGAAGTAGCGCTGCCTGTGACTCCATTGTCCGTGACTGCACAGTTGAGCTTAGATTCTTTTTTCTGCGTGATAGTGCAATGTCTGTAAGTATAAACATTGTTTGGATGTTTACGTTGACCCACTTGCTGTGTTCATGGGATGTTATTTGAAGCAACTTGTGACTAACGGATTAGCTAATGCTAACATGCTAATGAACTAGGGCTACCAAGCTAACAGGCTAATCCTCTGCTGATCTATGTTCAGACATGCCTTATTTATTTTTGTGTAACATGTTAATGGATGTTTGATTTTTTTTTTGCAGCCAAGAAACAAACTAAACTTCGTGAAAGCCATCATCTTGGGGTGGAGTTCATTAGCTGGTAGGATAGCTAGCATTGGAAACTAGTGACATCTACCTTGGCTATCCCTGTTAGGTCCTGGTCAGGATGACAGTGATTTGTCTGCAGCAGTGATGGAGCTTCTAACAAACTCTCTTCACATTTAGAAACAAAACAAGAGCAAACAGCAGGAAGCAACAGGACTAATGTGCCTGTTCAGATCATAGACACTTTAGCAAGTGAAGCAGACAAAATACATAATAAGCAAAGTTTTGAACTACTTGGATACAATCCATTCTTATTGGCTCAGACCCTGAGAGTACATGAGAAGAATTTGATACTCTGCCTTCAACAACACAGTGAAAATCTTCCTCACCCAGTGAAGGAGGTCTTAATGAAGAAGACGGCCCCGTTGATCTTTGTACAGTTCCTGAAGGACTCGATGTTCGAGGCGTTCACGGCCATCGTGTTGGCCAGAGCGCCGAACCCGACCCCATCACAGGCTGGAGGAGGAGAAAGATCGTTAGGTTGTCTAAGCACTAATGTCTCTGCATGCTCTTCCCCCATGACTGTTTACCTTTAGGACAGGGTCCTTCACAGGTTTTACAGCGTTGGACGCCATTTTCCTCTACCTCGTACGTCCCAGCACTGCAGGTACGGACACAGGATCCATCTGTCACCACGTAGTTATCTGACATAAGGGAGAAAGTGTTGTTTAACAACAAACACCACTCCAATTTGTCCACCCAAACATCCATATTTATTATTTATAAATACATTATCTACAATAAATGAGCCCACCTAAACATCCCTAAAGCTTTCTCTGAAGCTATCCACACATCCACCCTCTGCAACAACACTAACCCCATCAATCTACCTATTCATCCATCCATCAATTACATTTTCCAACAATTAGTCCATCCAGTCAAACATCTGTTCATCTGGATTAATTCATTTCTCCATTAATAAGTCAACCTTTTCATCCAACTAACTTTAAATCCATCCAAACATTCCTTCATCAGTGTATAATCCAGCATTCGGCCGTTTAATAGAGAATCTTTCTGTTCAAGCAACAATTAATCCATTTATCGTCCCCCACAGTTTCTCTTTCCTATCTGTTCTCGCTCATCTTTGTACAGTGCAGTATATAATACAGCCTGCAGGGGGCACGACGATGCTATAATCAGAACTAGAAAAGCACTCTGAGTCCTCACCCATATTGTGATTTTAACCATAAATATTAGTCCTACCTTTATTTCATATAATTATTTAGATTCCTCGACCATGAAAACATACCATTAGCAATTGGATTCATAATGATATCTATTTTAGTTCAGTAGTTATTCATGAAAATCGCATTTTTCGTCATGGCAGATCCAGACGGTGATCCGGATCAGTCCCAAAATCAAACCATTGTTCCTTGTACCAATCCGGACATTTCCTAAAAATTTCATCGAAATCTGTCCGTAACATTTTGAGTTATGTTGCTAACAGAGAAACAAACAAACAAACAAGAAAACAAACTGATACTCGCAATAACAAAAACACCTGGCAGAGGAAATAAAACGTGTTTTTACATATAAAGATATTTATTTTATGTCCTTACGTGGGCAGGCCTTGACACAGGTGGCCCCAAAGGTGAACTTGGCATTGGGGTTGTTGACCACCTGGTAGGTTTTGGGGTTATATTGGGTCAGAGGAGGACACGCGTCTTTGCAGGTCCCATCGTCATTAAAACTTCTGCAGGCCTGAGGAAGGAGAAAGACCATCCATCTAACAGCAGCTTAATCAGACTGGTAGCTAGTTAAATGCTAACTGGCTAAGACGAACTGACCAGGCAGTCTGTAGCTTGAGGTCCGGTGCAGCCTGCAGCACAGTGTTCGTTACAGCAGTCGCTGGGTTTTGGGCCTCGACATCTTCTGCTGCACTGCTCCGCACACTGCAGCTTAGTGACTGAGGAGACATGGGGGATTTTATTAAAGAACATGGCAGCATCACTGTGAGTTAATAAATGTTTTCAGGTGTTTGTCTGTATTGATAGTTGATAGAAGTCATAAAGTGCCTTATACTCAGGCCAAGGACAGGTATAACTGTTGGGTAATTAGCTAACAACAAAAAAATAGGGGAAAATCATAAACTAAAAAGATTTATTGCACAAATTTATATCATTTATTAGCAAGTTTTATGGGCCAAATAATTTATCCAAAGGAGATTCCTTATTTTTTAAAACAATTTTGACTTTAGTATTCAGGGATATTGCCCTGTGCTTCTTAAATTTCAAGTTTGATTTCTTTTTTTTTTTTTTTAATTGTTTATTTTACAGGGGCCTTACAAGACAAAGGGCCAGAGTTAGCTATAAAGCTAATTTTCATCTGTGGTCCCTGGACAGAGAAAACAGAAGAATATACATAACAATGATAAAAATATACATACAATAATAAAAACAATAGAAATACAGAACAATTATAAACCAGATAAACTAGCATTCTTTAAAATCACAGCATTACTGTTAGAAAAGGTTAACTTTTATTTATTTTTTACATTTATTTGTAGAGTTTTTGAATGACTTTTCATTGACCTTAGGATGTATGAAAATCCCATTAATTTATGAATATTATACAAACATTTTAAATTGAACTTTTTGCAATTTTTATTTTCTTTCAAATGACTTTTTATTGACATCAATAGTAACACACAAAAAAAGATTGGTTATGAAATGACAATTTTAACAACACTTATACAGGAGGAGAAACTAATAAAGTATAGTTAAAGAAGATAATCACCCACCCACTCACCCTCCCACAATATCAAAAGTAGTAAGGGGTACAGTAATATAAACAAAATAAATTATTCATAAATAAATTAGTTAGTTATAAACAAATGGTTAAAACTGACAGAAATGTATTACAAGGTAATGAATGCACTGAAATGATAGGAAGAAGGGAAAAAAAACATTTGTGATTTTTAATAGCTTTTAATCTCAAATTTGCAAAGTTTTATTTCAGGCCAAGGACAGGAAAGGCCGGCTTCAGTGAAGCTCTCTCAGCACACGCATCTTTAAAATCTTGACAAACCAGGAAACAGATGTCTGTCTCAGGAGTGGAATACACTTATGTTTCATTCAGGAGGTAAAAATTTAAATGTCTAAATCACCAAAAATATCAGGGTTTATTTCAGCATCCCAGACTCAACACTGCAGAGCAGACAAGGTGAGGGAGCTTTTCTGCCACATAAGACACAGCAAATAGTTTCGAGCTGATTATTCCACTTTGGCTAAAATTCAAATTAGGACTAATATTCAGTTAATCATCCAGCGCTACCTACTACGGAGCTCCAGAGGTGTCAGGGTGCAGAATATTTTATTAAGGCGGGGAAATGCCTTCTATAGTGTGGGCACGCGTTATTAAAGCATTAGCATGCAATAATAAAGAGAGGGAATGAGATAAATAAGGCGTTACCTCGCTATAATAAGTGAGGGAACGGGATGAATAAGGCATTACCTTGCTATAATTATAGTGAGGGAACGAAATAAATAAAGCGTTATCTCCCTATATATTATTGAGGGAACAGGATAAATTAAGTGTTACCTTGCTATAATAAAGTGAGGGAACGAGATAAAAAAGGCATTACCTCGCTATAATAAAGTGAGGGATCAGGATAAATTAGGCGTTACCTCGCTATAATAAAATGAGGGAACGGGATGAATGAGGCGTTACCTCGCTTGAATAAAGTAAGGGAACGGGATAAATAAAGCGTTCCCTGGCTATATTATAGCGAGGGAATGCCTTCTATAGTGTTGGCACGCGTTATTAAAGCAATACCTCACTATAATTAGGTGAGAGAATGGGATAAATTAGGTGTTCCCTCACTATATTATATCGAGGGAATGCCTTCTATAGTGTGGGCACGAGCTATTAAAGTGTTGCCTCACTATAATTAAGTGAGGGAATTGGATAAATAAGGTGTTACCTCGCTATAATAAAGTGAGGGAATGGGATAAATAAGGTGTTCCCTCGCTATATTATAGCGCTATATTATAGTGAGGGAACGAGACAAAATAAGCTGTACCTCACTATATTTTAGTGAGGGAACGAAATAAATAAAGTGTTATCTCCCTATATTATATTGAGGCAACAGGATAAATAAGCTGTTACCTTACTATAATATAGTGGGGGAACTGAATAAATAAAGCGTTACCTCACTTTAATAAAGTGAGGGAACGCTACAATAAATTGAGCATGTCTGAGTAATGTCTAATCCCCGAAAGCCAGCTGCGGACCAGAAACAGTGCCGGTCGTCTCAGCTCAGTTGCATGAACAGCATAGCGTTCCCTCACTTTATTTTAGCAGGCTAACACTTTATTTATCCCGTTCTCTCACTTTATTATAGCAAGGGAACACTTTATTTATCCTGTTCCCTCACTATATTATAGCGAGGGAACGCCTTCTATAGTGTGGGCACGCGCTATTAAAGTGTTACTTCACTATAATTAAGTGAGGGAATTGGATAAATAAGGTGTTACCTCGCTATAATAAAGTGAGGGAATGGGATAAATAAGGTGTTCCCTCGGTATTTTATAGCGCTTTATTATAGCGAGGGAACAAGACAAATTAAGCTGTACCTCACTATATTTTAGTGAGGGAACGAAATAAATAAAGTGTTATCTCCCTATATTATATTGAGGCAACAGGATAAATAAGCTGTTACCTTACTATAATATAGTGAGGGAACTGAATAAATAAAGCGTTACCTCACTATAATAAAGTGAGGGAACGCTACAATAAATTGAGCATGTCTGAGTAATGTCTAATCCCCGAAAGCCAGCTGCGGACCAGAAACAGTGCCGGTCGTCTCAGCTCAGTTGCATGAACAGCATAGCGTTCCCTCACTTTATTTCAGCAGGCTAACACTTTATTTATCCCGTTCTCTCACTTTATTATAGCAAGGGAACACTTTATTTATCCTGTTCCCTCACTTAATTAAAGTGAGGTTATGCTTTATTTATCCCGTTCCCTGATGTTATTATTGTGAGGTAACGCTTTAATAATGCGTGCCCACACCATAGAAGGCGTTCCCTTGCCTTGATAAAATATTCTGCACCCTGACACCTCCAGGGCTCTGTAACCTTCAGTGACGGAAGAAGCCCAAGTGATGTGTGGGTATGTTTGAGGGTGTGTGTGCTTACACTTCTGGCAGTGATCTGGTCCTGCTGCCCAGCACGAAGAGTTAGCACACCCTGGATCACACCTGTCACCTGGAAACAAACACATCAGTGACGCAGCACGACAACAAAACCACAGAGAACGCAGCTGCACAGTCGTGATCCCACCTACATTTACGTGGAAAGTCCTCCTTCTTGATGAGCATTCTGGGATTGCTGGCTTTGTCCAGAATGTCCCACCACTGGATGGACTCGGTGTTGCACAGCAGAGGATTGTGGGTCATCTTAACCCCTCCTTTTAGGATCTCTGTGAGGAACAGATGATGTATTTTAAAGTTACAGAACTGGAAATATAAACATGGGTCAAATAAATTAACTTGGGGTAAATATTGAGGGACTGGGGTCAGGTTTATTAGATGTGTAGATGCAAAACTTGGCCAAAATATAAACACTCTATGACTGCAATCTTATGACTGGCATTGTAACCACATGGTTGACTTTTCGCCAGCATACAACTGTATTTAAACTCTCCAATCCCATCTTTGTTTTCCTTATTCACCTCTCTTAACAGCTAAGTAACACCATTATATATCCACTGGGTGGTGCTGCTGTACATGAATATAGTTGTTCGAAAACTAGAATAAATCTGAAGTGAATCATTCCTGCATAGCTCCTCAGAAATGTAACAGTAATATTGGAGTAAGAAAAAAAAATATTAAATATGTTAATAAGACCAAAAAATGCATCTATGATTCCTCAGAAAGCAGCTAAATTTCTATATTTTGCTCTTTGATGTTTTTATATGAAAAAAAAACTGTCGCAGAAATGAAATAATCTATTCCTGCCCAGGATAACCTTTAACAGGCAAGTCAACCAGTAGATTGACCTGAATACCTGCTTTCAGATTGAGTGATCTAAATAATAAAACCTGAAATGTTAAAAAATGAACAGTACAGAACACATTTTTACAAGAAAATACTTGGTTGCAAATAGGGATGGAACGGTTGCCGGTAAATGGAAAGCAGCGGTAATCATTACCGTGTCCTATTAAAATTACCGTTATACTGTGTTTGATCACCACACTGTGTCAATAACTCACGGTGATGCTGCTCTTTGACTGGAAAAGCCTGAACTATGTATCTGTCCTCGATTAATCAGCCTCACGTGAGGCGCACATGTGCAGTTTGCATTGTTTGGTCTCTGAGTCTGAGATAGGTAGGTAGAGAGACGCAGCGGAAAATTTTCCTCTCGAAACGGACTCTGAAGTCTGGTTGAATTTTGGATTTTACAAGGATGTCGAGGGGAAACTGATAGAAGACAGTCACCCTGTCTAAACACGAAGCTGCAGCAAAAGAAAAAGATGCGCGTGATTAAAACTGCTGTAACTCCTCGAGTAAACGAGCAGACTGAGCCCGAGAGGTAGAGAGAAGATTCAGTGAGCCATACCTGAGTTAATAACAGGTGGTTAGCAGTATTTTCTGTCTAAATAATGTATGAATCTTGTAAATAACAGCATTAGTATCATTCTGGAGTGTGTTCTTGCCGTTCTTTTGCCATATATTCGCCGTATTTGGAAAAAGATACTTTTTTCGTCATAGTTTGTGTTTTATGGACTTCATCATTTGTAATTTGGAAATATTAAAGAAGGAGGTGTGGAGAAGATCTGCCAGGGAGAGGGGAGACCAGAGGAGAATCGTGAAGGGGGCTAACTGCTTCAGGGACAATCGTTAATAAAACAAAAAAATAAGTAAATAAAAAGGCCTGGACATGTTCAATATAACGAGCTGTAACATGGACACTAATGCTGTAGGCAAATGTGTGAGTGTATGCAAAATAGGTTACATTTATTTTTGGCTGTCTCAAATCTGAACATGTTCATTTACAATTGTTCATAAAGTGAATTCTGTTTAAAGTTCATATCTGTCTTTTTATTTTCTTGTAATTAGACTAGACTAGTTTACTTTTATTTTTCATGAAATAAGGGTAAAAAAAAAAACTCAAAGGGCATTTCCTGACACATTTCCTGACAAAAAAGACAAAAAAGAAGTGTTGTGATTATAAAATTAAAGGGGTTAAATGATTTCCATGCTGTGTGAAAGTACTTATTAAACATTTGAGCACACTGCAACAATACCGCGATAATGATGATAACCGTGATGATTTTGGTCACAGTAACTGTGATACAAAATTTTCATATCGAGACATCCCTAGTTGCAAATGTATTTCTTAGTCTGGAAGTCAAAGGATTAGTGAGCTTCATATGCAGATAACAGGAGGACTAAACGCTGCCTAAATCATATCACTCTGAATTGAGTACACGCACAGCAAAGCATCATCACACTCAGCTCAGATGGGTGGAGTCTATTTCCTGCAGCCACAGTTCAATCTTCAGATTTCTTAAGTCTGCACCAACTCCACCCGCTGGCCTCCTGCCAGCACATTCAGCACCTTTAGAAACACTCACGAGCTGCTCGTTAAATCAAATCAGGCAGAAAACAAACTGTTAACAGAGAAATGAAAGAGAGACACGGCTGATTGTTCCAATGAGGAAGTCAAAGTGAAATATACAACACGGTTATAATGCCAGCAGTCACAATGTGGAAGTGTATTAAATATTCCAGTGTCTGTAATGTAAAAGGATAAGTTTCCTTTGTCTGACCTGAATCTGAATTAAAGCTTTTGACCTTTTCTGACTCTGTATTTACCAGAATCTGTACTGTTTGACTCCTGTAATTACTCTGTACAGTGGCTTCAAGCTTCCAAAAACCACTGCTGAGTGGGTCTAACAAGGTTTGTTTACATAAAACGGATTTACAATCATCACTTTATGGATGAAACTAAATGAAAAAGTTACTATATTTGGCAGATATGCTCTCTGCAGTCAACAAACTTTTGCTCCCACTCTCAATCCTCTAGCCAGCTGTGACTAATCACATTAAATTACCTGAAGCAGCAGCGACTCGGGTATATAGGGATGGGCAGAACAGTGAAAAATAACTCGGTCAGGTCAGTTTATCATTATTAAAAAAACAAAAATTCAGTCCTTTTACCTTTTTGCAAATTATTTCAATTTAAATGTTGACTAAAATATTAACAATTGGGCAGGCAAGAAAATTTATAGCAACATGATAACCTAAACTCATATTCTTTCCTTAAAGGTGCTATAAGGAAAATCTATTACCGGCGACATAAAGACTCTGCTAGCCAAGAGCACGCATGGCGACTGTCGTAATGCTGCGTTCCAGTAACCTCAGAACTGGGAGTGACATCATCTCCAACTTATCGGCGTTCCAGCTGAAGTCAGAAAAAAACATGCCGATCTACCAGGCTATTGTTAGCTGTTGTTAGCACGCCCTGCATTGATTATCACTATGGCAGCATTTTTGTAAATATAAGTCTAACAATACTATGTATACAGCTGATCTAGAGCGACACACCCCAGTCAGAAGTGCAAATAAATTGATTATTACAGGAGCTAAATAACTGTTCACACTGGGGGCATCCATCTTCAACTGTCAATCAAAGGGGTGGCAAGGTTTCACCAAGTTCCCAGTAGGAAATTCCGACTTCGGGGGACGTTCCAGTTGCAGTTTCCTACTCAGAACCTGAAAATTCCTACTTCTGACTACAACTGGAATGCACCAAAAAGACGTGACCCTAGCCAAAGCGTGTGTTTGTTGTGATGCTAATGAATGCAGCTCAGACCTTCCTCAGAACTCTGCATTGCTTTACAACTTCTTTTTTCAACAACTTACAGGATGCAAAGCGACGAGGTAATGTATCTCTTTCTAGTTACGTAGCGGTAGTTTTTGATGTGTGACAACAAGCAATTTTTGGAAAACTTAGTATCGCAGTTGTAGCCGGCTTTATATGGCTACTTACAGCCCGGTGCTCTAAGACGTGTAATATAAATAATAAAATAATATAAATTTGCTCTAGTTTTAATTGTCTCTTTTCCGAAGTTGAGTATCCAGGCCAGTCCAGCCCTGTCCGACCCGACCACGAAGGCTAAGGAATAGCATTTATAGATAACCTATTTTGATGCTATAAAACTCATCTTAAAGTGTGTATTTCGATCAGGCATATATCTAAAAATGAGACTTTTTTGTAATTACTTAGAAACTCCTCACAGTCCCTTTAATTCAGTTTACCATAAATTAAATTCATTATTTAAAACATATTTCCTTTTAGCCCCAACACTCTGTGTCTGTATAATTGCTGGAGGCCTGTTCAAAACACCAACACTCTCAGTAAACAAATGCCTTTTGTCTTATTTGTATTTTGTTCCATGAGTGTCTTCATTCGTGTGTTTACCGGTGAGGCTGCTGAGCTGCAGCTGTCTCAGCCCGCTGGTGTAGTCCAGCGCTGCAGACGAGTGGTTCTTGTTGTAGTTGGACATCACCAGCAGTGCAAACTGACTCTCGTACAGGTTCTGACCTCGGATCAGCCTCAGGTTTGTTAACGGGATAGTGTCTGCCTCATTCATGGCGATCAGGACGTACCCGCCAACCTCTTGGATCGACTAAAGAACAACAAAACAGATTTATTTATTTATTTCGTTATTGAAAAAAAACATGCAGAAATATTTACGTACAAGGAAATCTGTCATTGCAAAAAAATACTTTCCATTGAAATGTTGTTGAGTACAATTATCTTATGGATATGGTGGCTAATTAGGCAAAAAAAAAAAAAAAATCAGGGGAAAATCATTATATAATGTTTTATGTAGAAAAAAAGAATGTAGATGTAGTTTGTAGATTCAAATCCTCGAGATTTTAAATTATATTTCTGGAGTACGAAGGGTTTATAAGCACATTTTATGGGTTGAATTATTAATCTTAAAAACAATCCTTATTTCTTAAGCAATTTTAACTTCAGAATTCAGGAATTATGACTTGAATATCCAAATATTTGCTCTGTGTTTAATTTCTTGTAAATCAAAGCTTTTATATCATTTTTACTGCAGAAGTTTTTAGTGAAAATCAAATTAATATAGGTTTATATCTTCACTGTTACATTGACAACTTTGTGATTTTTAATAGCCTTTAATCTCAAACATGCAAATTTTATTTCACCCTAACTTACAACTTTAAAAACCCTTTTCAATCCAATTAACATTACCAACTTTACCCAAATTAAACCAGTTAAACCCTACTCAACCCCAATCTATCTTATCTTATACCCTATTTAGCACTTTAAACACCTAAATTAACCCTTTTAAGCCTTATTGAACCCTATATAAGGACTTTATAATTGTGAGAATTCTGACATTTTTCCTCTAAATTTGCTGCTTGGTGATTTTTGAGAACACTGGGTTTGACTTTTGATCATCACAGAGTCTTTACTGAAGATCTGTTTGACAGAAAACAACAGTTTACAGATGTCAGAGCGTCCCTGAATGCAACAGGAAGTGAGTTGTTAAAAAACATCCTTTAGGACATCCTTTAGGAAAAAAAAAATACAAAGAACTAGAGGATGATTGTGGTGGGAGAAAGCATGGACTCTAACACTCAGATAAATGCTTATAATAGACTTTAATTCCTTCTGTGTTGTTGCTTTAGTTTCCTGTCCTGTCATGCTGTTAGTTTTCTGCTTGGATTTAATAGAGAAGCCTCATTAAGATGAGCAGCAGAATTTAAACTTACTGCCAGCCTTTGCATTAAGGAAATAAAAGAAAGTGGGCTCCTCTTAAGAAGCTCAAAACTAACATAGCGCTGATGCCCTGCAGCTGAATTTGGATCTGAAGGACAAACCTGCAGGAAGGAGAGGTCCTGGTGCTCCAGCATGTAGGTGACCTCCAGGTTCTCCAGGACCACGGAGCAGTTGGAGTACATCCTCACCATGTTGTCGTAGTGATTCTCATGAGTCCCCAACATGGTCAGCTGGTTGCTCATCCCCTGACACACTGAAACACATCGAGACAGACAATAAAGTTACTGACAGTCATGGTGTTTGTGCAGCTGCACTTCCCCTGATGACCACTAGAGGCTGCTAATGTCCCCAAATCCAGCGCATCCATCTTCACCACAGACAGATCTACACTTTATGAATAATACACATCAACATTTTTAATTACTGTTTTTTTATTTCAGGTTATGGATCTAATTTAACTTAAGTGCACTAATAAAAAAGGAATAAAATTAAAACTGATTTTATTTCTTTAAAACTACAACATTCATGTGATATTTTTAAACATCATAGCGTCAGTAGATGAGCCGGATATTTTTTAGACGGAAATGGATGCGCCAAAAATCACATAAATGACCCGGCCACTCCAGAGGATAAGGAGCAAATTTTGCAGCTGTTTACAACCATAAAAAGACGCAAAAATGCTACGCTAGCAATGTGTTAAGATCCATGAGTGTTTCTTACATTTATTACTCAACAGCTGATTGTGGCTCAATCCTGAAATTGTTCTGAGGATGATTGACAAGGACATATCCAATCGTGCCTATTTATAGGCCCTCAGAATGCATCAGACCCACCTTTTTAATCTGGCTGTTAGATGATTGTGTTTATTATTATTTTACATTTTATTACAACTTATTTCAACCCTTTTATTGTGTTTTATTTCTACATTTCAGTTCATATTTCTTATTAGGAATTTCTTTGTTAAATGCTTTTCCTTTTATTATCCTATTTTAGCTGATTATATTATGCACCTGATGTTACTCTTTCTCATTTTACTTATCTAAATTAATTTTATATTATCATATTATTTTATTTATTTACGTATTTACATATTGTTATGCCCTTGGGGGGCCTTTGGGTCCTGCCCTGGATACTGGTTGTCTGTGTCTGTTCTTTCAGAGGCTGAAGGGGCACATATGAGAGGCTGATTGGCTGATTGGGCATCTGGCTCGGTGCAGTGGTTATTTCCGTTCATCCACCCCGATGCCAGTTCTCTTCCCAGATGCCACAGCAGCAGCCGCTTGTCCTTTTTCTCTTCCTTTATACACAAACAACATGCACTCCGCACAATACATGGCAGCCATACATTTACATACACCACTGATTTCACTCATACTCCATTGCTAAAAAATTTAGTTTAATAAAATAAATTTTGGTGAACTTTGATTATTGCGTGCCAATCTCCTTGTTTGTGGCGGCTCTTGAGTCGGTCGTAACAAAAGTGGGGACTCATCCGGGATTCAGACCTGGCACCTCTCTTAGCCGGTCATGACAATATTTACTTATCTTACCCTCCAGTATTTTTCTAGTATTTTTTAACTATTATTTTAGTTTTAGCTCCTGTATTTCCTCATTTTTAATTTAAGATAGCGATTCCTCAGTCCTCTAATTTAGCTTTCTGTCAAAATTTCCTTTTTATGTCTTTGTGTGTTGGAGTAAGTGAGTGTGTATATTAAATGTGGATCGGGGGAGGGGGGTTCTGAGGGTCTTATCTTTTCATTTTATGCAATTATGCAATTTTCTGCTTTTTATTTTTTTTTTCCCATGTAAAGCACTTTGTACTACAAAGTCCTGTATGAAAAGAGCTGACAACAGTTAGCTGCTAACAACAGTTGGCCGCTACGGCTAACGGCCATATACTGTTGTTTGCCCTTGTCCGCCATTAGCTGTAGCAGCTAACGGCTAACCATTAGCCGCTAGGTTTAGCCACTACATATGCTACGTCATAGCAGCGTTGCTAGATATAGATTGGTCCGCGATGAGTGTTTTGAGCCAAACGATTGTCCAATCACAAGCTGCTGTTGTTTTTGAAGGTTCTGCCCCTGAAAACATTCTCGCAGGGCTCCTCCCCAGATGGATTAGTGAAAAATTTTCAATATGGAACTGTCTATCTGGCATGTCTGGTTAATTTCAAACATGAGGTTTAGTTAACTTGGTTTTCTGACCTTAGTAATATCATCATTATAGAGAGATATGACTGATATAATGAGTAAAAACAGAACTGCAGTCAGAGAAACATTTAAGCTTCTTTGATAACAGGTTTCATCTCACAGCAAAAACAGATTATCTGGACTAAAATGAGACAGTGACTTTGCTTTAAACAACAAACAAATGCTTTATTTTTGAAACCTGTGCTCTCAGGTGTTAAATATTTCCTGGTCTGACTCAGCAGAGGATCGATGTCACTTTCCGTTGATACATCCGCTCGGTGTGCTTCAGGTAAACCAGGCCACATGGTCATGAAGTCATTACAGAGTATTTAATAAGACTCTTCAGGGAGGAGCGCAGAGGTGTGACGGCATTAAAAGAAGAACAAGTTAAACAGCTGCTACAGAGGAATGAGACTTTACAGGACGAGTGTGTGGCAGAGAGAGACAGAAACATGAGGAAATGAAAAGAGGTGAAGGTTTCAGAGTGAGACAGAAATGCAGCTCAAACACACCTGATCTGATTCAGCATCAAACACACAGAAGCATTTAAAGCAAACACATGACTCTAAACATCAGGAAACTGGAGCTGCTAGACTGTGGTTTCACACCTCTGAAAGGTAAACAAGCACCAGAGCGGAAAATATGGTGAATGAACATCAAGGTGTGAACATGAGGCTGATGGTTATCGTGCCACTTTCACCACGGCCACTAAGGAGGTTATGTTATTGCAGACGTCTGTTTGTTTGTTTCTCTGTCAGCAACATAACTCAAAAAGTTATGGACAGATTTCGATTAACTTTTCAGGAAATGTCCGGATTGGGACAAGGAACAAATGATTAGGTTTTGGGAGTGATCCGGATCACCGTCTGGATCCAGGAATTTTTTAAAGGATTCTTTAACATTGTGAGATAGGACCATTTTCGGCATTTGTGCATTTTTGTATGTTTTCATGGTTGAGAAATCTAAATATTTAGATGAAATAAAGGTAGGATTAATAAAGCACCAGTATAGATGAGCATATAGAGAAGCTACAGGTGAGGGAAATTAGGTGTGTTAGCAGGGATGTAAACAGTTGTTTTTTACTGTGTTAACCAAGAGTTCATAAGAATGACCGTTGTGTACATTGTGTTGGAGATTTGGGACAGAGCTGTGATGTGGTGAGAATTTTCTTCATCTGTGAAAGTGAGTTCCCAGTAGGAAATTACGACTTTGGGGGACGTTCAAGTTGCAGTTTCCTACTTGGAACGCGGAAATTCCTACTTCTGACTACAACTGGAACGCACCAAAAGACGTGACCCAAGCCAAAGCGTGTGTTTGTTGTGATGCTAATGAATGCAGCTCTGACCTTCCTCAGAACTCTGCATTGCTTTACAACTTCTTTTTTCAACAACTTACAGGATGCAAAGCGACGAGGTAATGTATCTCTTTCTAGTTACGTAGTGGTAGTTTTTGATGTGTGACAACAAGCAATTTTTGGAAAACTTAGTATCGTAGTTTTGTAGCCGGCTATATATCGCTACTTACAGCCCGGTGCTCTAAGACGTATCTGAATAATATAAATTTGCTTTAGTTTTAATTGTCTTGTTCCTGAAGTTGAGTATCCAGGCCAGTCCAGCCCTGTCTGACCCGACTGGAAGGCTAAGGAATAGCATTTATAGATAACCTATTTTGATGCTATAAAATTCATCTTAAAGTGTGTATTTCCATCAGGCATATATCTAAAAGTGAGACTTTTTTGTAATTACTTACTTAGAGTGACCATCCTGTAATTACAGGATGGTCACTCTAAGTAAGCGTTAGACTCAAGCCGAAACAACTTAGTTAATTAGAGTCTTAGAAGATTTGGAAAGAGTGAAAGAGTGGATGGACGTAAGCATAAAAATGCAGACCTTTTTAAAGCTTTTCAAGCTTTTCACTTAAATAATTCACATCTGCCTCCTGTCCAATCAGAACCAGTCCCTACCCCCAGACTTTGAGCAGAATTGAATAAAGGTGATTGAAGTGTTTGCCATGTAAACCTCAATTTTGGAATTACTATTGTAAACGCAAAGGAGAATGTTATAATTCCAAATGATTTAATGTTTAATTCTGAATTCAAAAACCTCATGTAACTGGGCCGATATGCCTGTTGTAACTCAATGTTTGAATTCACTTTTGAGGAAGGGATGGGAATGTTCTGGAGCAATAAGACAAAATATGTTCTTTATTTCTGTTCAGTTGACTTATGACTGAGAATAATTAAGAGTTAAAGTCAACCCCTCATTAGTGCAGGTGTGAAACATAAATCTACAATCTCCTCAAAACTGTAATAATGTCCCCGTAAACCTGAGCTCACAGTCACACTGACTCCCCTCTGAACTCTCTGCTTCTCTGGCTGCATTCCTATTGGCCGGCTCCCCACTGTGATGTCACAAGGACAACACAGCTGCAGCGTGCGCTGCTCTCTGCCTCGCTCTGATTGGCCGGAGCCCAACATTTGATTTGACAGAGCCACGGGGGGAGCAGAGCACATCTGGACACAAAAACAGAGGTTCACACCTCCCCGTCTCCTCATCTCCTTATCTCCTTGTCTCCTCATTGATTTTAAATGCTCAGTGTCAGGATTGATAATTAATTTATTGATGACATCATCGGTTTAAGGCTTTATCTCATCGTACTTATTCTTTCAAACTAAACCGTCCTCATGTCCTCCTCTGAGGCCTCCTCCCTTCCTCCTCTCCCTGTGGTCTCCTCCTTTCCTCCCTTCCTCTCCTGTTCCCTTGCTTCCTCCACCATCCTCCCACTTCTTCGGTCCCTATTCCCTCTCCCCTCTTTCACATCTCAAATCAGCCAAAAACTGAAGACTTTCCACATCCTGCAGAACGAGAACCAGAACTATAGACTCTAACAGTCTGAGTAAGATCAGGCTAAAGAGGGAGATCTTCATTTTTTATAATATTGAACCTCTCGTTCAGACTCTGTAATGATCTGAATACTTTCCTGTACCCCTTCTGATACCTTTTGTGCTTTAGAGGAAAGAAGAGACCACAAAGATCTTCTGCAGAACTGGAACAAAGTGTACTGTATCTGATATTTGGGGCCTTCAGACCAGCATCAGATCTTCTTCTACCTGGACAAATGGCCCTTTTCCACTAGCACGCCTTCGCCCTACTCTACTCGGCCCTACTCGATTTGCAGCGTGTTTCCACTAGCCTGGTACCTCCTAAAACAAGCTAGTTTTAGTACCTACTCCGCTCTGGTTTCAAGTGAGCTGAGTCAATACTAAAAGACGAGTCATGAGCCCCACAACCTAGCATGCTAGCGGTAGCTACAGTTAGCTTACCCTCATACGTATTTTCTTTGCAGCTGGATTGCTCTCGTCCTCGGCTTCATTCTCTTGCAAAGCTTCCAAAACTCTCCTGTGCTTCTAAAGGGGTATTTCTTCTTGCCACCTGCAGCCTTCTTCTGTTTTCCTTTTTTACTTGGTTTGTGACAAAAAGCCACAGATTGTTGTGTCGCACTCAAAATGACGTCACCGCAGTGCCGCTCAGCTGTTCAAAATAGCGACTCACACCAATTGGGCAGCAATGACTGGGGCTAATGGAAAAGCAGCACAAGACGAGTAGAGTAGAGCCGGGTAGAGTCGAGTACAGTAGAGTAGGGCGAATGGAAAAGGGCCAAAAGTCACTATCAATAAACAAAACAAAAACAGCTGTAGGAGGATGAACTGGGGGAGGAACAGCCAAACTCTGCTACCAAGGTAAGGCTGTGGGAGACATGTCACAAGTCACACACCACCGTAAGACGAGGCACAGCAACAAGACAAGTCATGATGCTACATCGGCAAGGTCTCTGCCAGTTAAAGATTTCAAACACGCACAAATAAATGTAAGTCAAAGTCAAATAGAGCTACAAGTGTGTTGTTTGCATTCACACATGTATCTTATCCAGGTAATTTCAGGGTTTTTCTTCAGATGTTAATGGGGTTTAATAAATCCATCCATCAGGTGAGTTTGTTTGTTTGTCCACCTGTGCTTGTTGATTTGCTTGCCTACCAGTTTGTTTGTCCACCTGCTCAGCTCAGATGTAACATCTTCTTGATTTTGTTTCAGAACAAAAAATAGATTTCAAGCTGGATTTAGACACACTTTAAAATTATTTTTTAAAAAGACATAAAAATTAAGATTTTATAAACTCCACCATGGAAGTTATTTTTTTGCTTGCCTTGGTTATCCGTTTGTACATTTGTTCGTTTGTTTGTCCACTTGTTTGCACTTTTGTTTTGTTTGGACATTTGTTTGGTTACATGCCTTCTCGTGATTTTTGTTTGTCATTTTTTTGGTTTGTTTGCCCATCCGTTGATTTGCTTTTTCATTTGTTTGTCCACCTGTTTCTTGTTTGTTCATTTGTTTTTTTGCTTGTCTATTTGTTTTTTGTTTTTTTCCATTTTTAGTTTGTTTATGTGCTTGTTAATTTGTTTGTTTGTTTGTCCACCTGCTCACTTGATTGCCTACCAGTTTGCTTGGTCATTAGTTTGTTTACTTGCATAATTGTATTTTTGTTTGTCCATTTTTAGTTTGTCTGTCCACCTGTTTGGATGTTTGTTCATTTATTTGTTTGCTTGCTTGTCTATTTGTGTTTTTTTTTTGTTTTAGTTGTTTATCCACCTGTTTGCTTGATTCTACATGTGTTCGCTTGGCCATTAGTTTGTTTACTTGCATAATTGTATTTTTGTTTGTCCACTTTTTAGTTTGTTTGTCCACCTGTTTGTATGTTTGTTCATTTGCTTGCTTGCTTGTCTTTTTGTGTTTTGTTATTTTAGTTTATTAGTCCACCTGTTTTTTTGCGTGTCCATTTTTTTGGTTTATGTGCTGATTTGTTTTTTTGTTTGTCCATTTTTAGTTCGTTTGCCAACCTGTTTGTATGTTTGTTCATTTGTTTGCTTGCTTGTCTTTTGTTATTTAGTTTATTAGTCCACCTGTTCCTTTGTGTGTCCAATTTTTGCTTTGTGTGTTGATTTGTTTGTTTTTTTTTTGTCCATTTTTAGTTTGTTTGTCCACCTGCTTGTTTGTTTGTTCATTTGTTTGTTTGCTTGCTTGTCTTTTGTTATTTAGTTTATTAGTCCACCTGTTCCTTTGCGTGTCCAATTTTTGCTTTGTGTGTTGATTTGTTTTGTTTTTTTTTTTGTCCATTTTTAGTTTGTTTGTCCACCTGCTTGTTTGTTTGTTCATTTGTTTGTTTGCTTGTCTTTTGTTATTTAGTTTATTAGTCCACCTGTTCCTTTGCGTGTCCAATTTTTGCTTTGTGTGTTGATTTGTTTTGGGTTTTTTTTGTCCATTTTTAGTTTGTTTGTCCACCTGTTTGTATGTTTGTTCATTTGTTTGCTTGCTTGTCTATTGTTATTTAGTTTATTAGTCCACCTGTTCCTTTGCGTGTCCAATTTTTGCTTTGTGTGTTGATTTGGGGGGTTTTTTTGTCCATTTTTAGTTTGTTTGTCCACCTGCTTGTTTGTTTGTTCATTTGTTTGTTTGCTTGCTTGTCTTTTTGTGTTTTTTTGTTTTAGTTTATTTGTCCACCTGTTTATTTGTGTTTCCATTTGTTGGTTTGTGTGTTGATTTGTTGTTGTTTTTTTTGTCCACTTTTAAGGTTTGTTTGTTCACCTGCTTTTTTGTCCAATTTTTTGTTTGCTTGCTTGTCTTTTTGTGGGTTTTTTTTTGTTTTAGTTTATTTGTCCATCTGTTAATGTTTGTTGGTTAACAGATGGACAAATGTCCATTTGTTGGTTTGTGTGTTGATTAGTTTTTGGTTTGTCCACTTTTTAGTTTGCTTGTCCACCTGCTTTTTTGCCCAATTTTTTGTTTGCTTTGTTTGTTCATTCATCTTTCCCACTGTGAGAAAGGTTTTGGCTACATTTCAGTGAATGTTGGTCATTGGTGATTAGAATTTGGTTGTGAACTGAATCCAGATACAGCATTTTGGTTTTGTTAATATTGTGAGAAAGGGTAGATTTCCAAAATATTTATGATAACGAAGCTAATAATGCTGTGTTATTTAGATAAACATGCCAAAAATCCCAATTCTTAAATTGCATTTTGATTTTTATACGGAAACTTCAAGTTTTGCTCATAAAATTGTATATTCTTCACCTTTAGCCTCAGGCAGAGAGTACAGAGCAGACTGGAGTTTCAAGATGTTTAAGCTTTTTAGAAGAAGCACAAAAACAGAGCGCTGAGGCAGTTGTGAGGAAACTGAGTGCAGGAGATAAGAGACACATCATGATAACTTCACCGCTTAACCAGAGGAAGTTACACAGAGCCATCAGAGCGGAAACCAGCAGGATCCAGCTACAAACATCCACTGAGTCCGACCAGAAGTGGTTTTCATGGGTGCAGAAACTTTGAGCTGTAGCTAAACAAAACTGCAAAATAATGATACAGTGATACTTTTTCCTAACCTGACATGCCACATGGACAGTCCCGTATTGGAAATTTTTCACTAATCCATCTGGGGAGGAGCCCTGTGAAAATGTTTTCAGGGGAAGAACCTTCAAAAACAGCAGCAGCTTTTGATTGGATGATCGTTTGGCTCATCACACTCATCACAGACCAATCCATATCAAGCAGTGCTGCTATGGTGTAGCATATGTCGTGGCTTAACAAAGTGGTTAACGGTTAACCGTCAGCCGGCTAACCGTTAACCGCTATGGCTAACAACTTACAAGGGCAAACAACAGTTAATGACTGTTAGCTGCAGCAGCTAACTGTTGTCAGCCGATAGCTAAACTACCATAAGACGATTGTTTCACATTAAATTATACCACACAGATGTATCATTTAACACTCATATGTGACATGAACCTCGCCAAAGATAATCCCTACAAAGTCAACTTATGAGGAGAACATATTTTACCAAGTATCACTTTGTAACCATGATGAGCACAGGCTAACCAACATTAGCCGCCATTATTAGTACAACAGGAAGTGACGCCACTTCCTGTCACGCCACTTCCTGTCACGCCACTTCCTGTTGTCTTCACACCCGCAGCTCCCGCCTCCCTTCCCTGATAGGGCCGTTAAGCATTTAGCCGATTGAAACTGCTGGACAATGGAGGCTGGCAAGACGGAGATGCATGATCTCAGAATCAGGCAGGTCTGTCTGCTCTGCAAGGCTAATTTTTTCCTCCGGCAATAAAAATTGCAGTTTTTGAAGGCAATTCTCAAGATAAAACTCTGAGGGCTCTGCAGTACAGACAGTTTCTGTGGATGGAAAGTGTCCCAACATACTGTATGTGTCTTGTCTTTTTTAATGATCAAATTTAATCCTGCAACTGCAGTTTCTGGCACTTCAGCACTGGCTTTATTTATCATTCCTGGCATTAGCCACTTGAATGTTAATTGATTGCTTTTAAAATCTGTGCTCTTTTTTATATTATCAATACTGTTATGTTTGAACTAATTACATGTCAATATTAAGAATTTATTCATTTATTCTATTTTTTGTTATCCAGATTAATTGATTAATAGCTTTGCATTATGTTTTAAGTTGCTTGTACCTGTACTGGTTTATGATGACTTGCATGTGAATGTTGGATGTATAATAAAGGACTATAACTGTTTTAGCTGGAGTGGAGCGCGAGAAAGAAAATAACTTTTGGATAAGATAAATGAAAATGTCAAGTTAATATTACATCTGTTTTGTAATGTCCACATAAAAAACAAGTTTCAAAATAAAATCTGTGCATCTTCAAATATTTTGTAATATTTATGCAACCGTACAGGAACCCTGTAATCACTGAGGAGAGGAGCAGAAGAATAAAAGCAACAATGACGACTCGACACGCTGAGTGAACAAACTCAGAGCTAATGTTTTTCTAAGGAACAGGTCTGATGTGTCACTTCTTGGATTATGTCCTCTGCAGTCACCGCCCATGAAAGGTGTCCTTCCTGTGTGTGTTAAACTGTTCCAACTCTCAGGGTCAACTTACTGCAGCCTCACACGCTGCTTAACATTTAAAGGAACAGTCCATATTTTTTTGTTTTAGGCACATTGCTGCTCTCACTTTGTAAAATACTTTTCATATCCTCTTAAAAAGTCATAAAAAAAGCAAACATTTGGACCTTTAAGAGCATTAAGAGGTTTTCTTTTAACTTATGGGACTTTCTGCTCTAATATGACGAAAAAAAGAGAGTAAATTTTGGAGTAAATGAGAATGGAGAATGTCGAAGCAGCAACATGAAGAGGCTGCTGTTTGGTTATGCTGCACAAGAACTGGGCAAAAAATTGATAAGATTTAAAAATAGAGTTGGCGAGTCAAATCGATTCGATTTCGTGAAACTCGAGTTCAACGATTTTTTTTTTATTTAACCCGTTCATTTCACATTCGCACTGAGAGGCACTTTTCTCATTAGTTTGTACACTTTTACATTTTTTACAACAGGAGTTGAGTTTTCTATTAACATTTTAATTTTTTTACAACAAGCGTTACCTCAGGCGTTTTGTTATCTTCATAGTTAATTCAAACAAGTGTATAAAACTTCAGTGCACAGGCACTTTGTGTTGATTTCTGTGTTGAAGTTTAGACCTGGAGGCACTTTAAATGTATATTTTAAGTATAAATAAATGTACATTTTGGAAATAAATTAACAGCGAGTAGTAATTTCATTTTAAATGGGGTAGGCATCGAATCGAATCGGGAATCGTGTTTGTTTTTTTAATCGAATATTTTTTGGGGGGGGGATCACTCAGCTCTAATATGAAGTAAATGAAGAAATCTTTAAACACAACTTTTTATTTATTTATTTCAGAGTATTACTTTGTATCTTAATTTATTATATTTAAGTTTAACATTTTATTGTCTGATGTTTTATTCCATTTTTATTATTGACAATATATTTTGATATAGTTTTAATCTTCTTACACTTCATCATCTTATATTTATTTTTACTTTTAACATGTTTTTTATTCATTTGTTTTACATTTATTTTTAGCTTTTTATTTATTTCTGTCTGATGTTTCTCGGTTTTATTGCTTTGCATTTTCTCTTGTCTCTTTTCTTTTAAATTTTATCAGTCATCGTAATTTTATCATGTCTTTTATTTTAGCTTCTCTGGCGTGCACTAGTCTCTAAATCCTCTTGACATTTAGCCTACAATCATTACATTTACAGTGGAATAATATCTGGGTAGATGTACCTCTGCTGAGCTTTCATTTGCTGGGTAGTTGTAAGAAAACGATTATATATATATATTTTGTTTGTTTTGTTTTTCCTCAGTCATTTTGTCTTGATGTAAAGCACTTTAAATTTGCATGAACCGTGCTCTATAAATAACATTTGATTGCTTGCTTGATTGAAGTGTCTACTAGAGGTTGTGTTTGAAGATGTGGTGGTCCAATTGAACCATATTTCACATTTCCATTTTTACAGTATAAATAAATGTGTTTAAAGTCCAGTTCATTTGTGATTTTGGTCTGAATAACTCATGTCTTTATGTTGTGTTTTTCTGTATGAGTGCTGTTTTCTTTTAGAGCTCGTCCATTTTGATTTGATGAAGGATTTGCACAAGAAAGGCCGTGACTAAGGAGAGTACAAGCTAGATTGTTCTAGATGTTTGTCAGAAGGACTTAATTTGATCTTGTGAGTCCAAAATTATCAGAGTTTTATGTTGGATATGCAGCAGTGTGACATCATTCAAACCCCAACATTAAAGTTCCAAGGTTAAGCCCCAGTCACACACTCCCGTTTCTCATGGCGATTGTGCACGATTGTCATAATCCTGATGAAACGTGCTTTGGTCGTGGTGCATGCGCTACTTGGTCTGGATCAGCCTTGTATAGTCGTGGATGAACGGCGGGGAACGTGGAAGGGTCCCGGCAGTTTTGAACTGTTCAAAACTGTCGTGGAGAATCGCCGTTCTCAGTATAGCGGGATGGAAGCCTAATGCAGTCCTAATGCGAGCGGTATTAGCGGGGCATGTACGGAGCTCAGTCGGGCTGAATGTGGCCCAATTGTGGCTCAATCTTGAAAGCTTTATGAGGACGACTGACAAGGATGTATCAGTTCGAGCCCCGACTGTGTCCCGTTTAAGACGGCGCAAGCGACGGGGCTCAGTCGGGGCTTACGTGACGCGAACTGAGCTCGAGCGGAGCTGACGTTGTGTCAGCGGGATGGAATCCTCGTCATATCGCTGTATTAACCTAACTGGAGCGGGACAAACGCCCCCTGTAGCGCTGAAGCAGCGCCACTGACGGTGTATTTACGGGGTGTGTCAAGGGGTGAGACAGTCATTTAATCCCGTATCATAGCGATCACATCAGCCTCCTCAATCGTGTACAGTTGTGCACAGTCGCTATGAGAAACAGGAATGTGTGACTTAGGCATTAACGAGATCCGACATTTAAACCAAGCTAAGCTAAACTAAGCTAAGCTAAGCTAAGCCTTGTTCCGACCCAATCTAAAGCCAGTTTGAGACAGCACTTTCAACATGGCAGCTCCTGCAGACTGGACTCAAACCCTCTTACGTCACTCAGGCTTTACCACAGTCTACTGGAACAACGAGGAGCCACAGGCTGATCTGAACCCAGGCCGTCCACACTGAGGACAACAGCCTCTCTAAACGGGTCATGAGGACGTGCAGGACCTCCGGGTCACTGTACCCCTCAGTGGGAGGTCTCTGACTGGAACAGTTTGGGTTCGACGTTCGTTCAAGGTCCGACAAACACAAATACACTCGTGTTTTCAGAGTGAGAAGAGAGGAAGAGCCAAAAGCGGCCTTTCTGTCAAAAAGGCTCTCAGACAGGTGAGTGCAGAGGTTAACAGGATAAACAGAATGTCATCGGCATAAAATCAGATATTTAATAAGACAGCTTTGAAGGAGGGACACAAATCCATCAAAAACTAAAGCACAGTAGTGTTGACTGAACAAATAAATTGATTTTTTCTCGCCTCTAATGATTCTTTTTTTTACTTCTTTACTTGATTATTGTTTGAAACTGATGGCTGACTTCGCATGTTCGCTGCTTTACAAGCTTTATGACTCCATCCCTCCAGAACTGGAAGGGAATTTGTGGCAAAAAAATGATACATTTTTAAAGTTTTTTCAAATGTTGCAAAATTTGGAGGCTTAGTTTAATCAATGACTCTCCTAGAAAGAGCAAGTTTACAAGTACATTCTGACTTTTTCTGTTGTTCTCCTGTCCAAAGCTGATTGAAAATAAAAAGACTGTTTTTAAATGTGCTTAATTTCCCCAAGATATCAGAGTTTTCTGGAGATTTTATTGTCTAAATCAGAGAGTTAGTTTCATCCCTGCTTGTTCAATCATCATACCTGCATGTTTTGCAGATGTGCTTGGTAAATTTGCATCAGTTGTTGTGATGGTGAAATCCTGATTTCCTGGAGTCTCAGGAAACAGTCTCTGTTTTGCCTTTTGCATGTTTGTGATGCATTTATTTATTTGTTGCTTTTGCATTCTTGTTCTGTTTTATATGTTTGACGCCTTTTACTTTTACTTTTCATTGATATTTGCAGCACTGTTTCCATGTGCTGGTAACATGGGATTGTTTATTGTATCTAATTTTAAAACTTAAATTCATCATTATAAAAGATTTAACTGGAAAACTCAACACTTTAAATTTCAGTAATTAAGGATAAGTGCAAAATTTATTTACACGTATGTAAGTTAAAGACTAATCAACTCAATAAAGGGAAATTAAAACTTTTAGTTTAAGTCGATTAATTTTGGTGAAGAAAATTATTTTCAGTTAAGAAATTCTGTTTAAACTAAATATGGTTTAAAAATAAAATCAGATTAGGTTAAAGAAAATATTTAATCAAATAACTCAGACAAAAAAATAAAAACATGGTTAAAGGTGGGAAAAAAACAATTAAATTAAATGAATTAAGGATTGTCTCAAGAAGCTCAAAACAGTACATGAAATCGTGAAACAGAAGCAAAAATAGGTTCGAAAAAAATTAATAAATTCTTTAAAAAAAATAACAAAAATATTAATAAAACAGGAAGTAAAATATTGTTGTCCTTTCCTTATTTCATGGGAACATTTTTAATATTTAAACCTCCTAATTTTCTCTTGATTCTTGCCCATTCCTATTATTTGTTGATTTTAATTCCACAATTTTTCCTTAATTACTGTTAATTTTTTCATATGTCATGTTTAGAAAGTTTCAGCACTTTCGATGGAAAATGTTTTCAGCTCCCAAGAAGCTCAAAGCAGCTTATGAAATCATGAAACAGAAGCAGTAATAAGTTCAAAATAAATAATATATCCTTTAAAAATAACATAAAAGTAATAATAAAACAGGCAGTAAAATATGTTGTCCTTTTATTGCATGTCAACAGTTTTGAATATTTTAATCTCTTGATATTTTCTTGGTTCCTAAGTATATTTCTTGTGTGTTGATCTTTTACTCCACATTTTAATGCTTAATTATTGTTAATGTTTCATATTTGTTGAATTTTGTGCTTGCTGCATTTTGCTTTGTCAATGATTTGAGAATTATTTTTGTTTTGAAAGTTTCAGCACTTCTAATGAGAAAATGTTTTCGGCCCCTATGATCATTTTTTCTTTGGTTTTTAATTTGTTTTGGAGCGCTGACTAACTCTGACAGCTGCAGTAACAGCAAATACGACAACGTCATATCACTCACTTTGAAAATCCTCCTACTACCTGTCGTTTTCTGACATGTTAGAGAACAAAGTGATCTTTCCGCAGGTTTTGTTCTGTGCCGTTTGTTATTTTAATGATGATGGATGTTCGTTGAACTCCAGTGGAAGTTCTCCTGATCGTAATCGTGGCAGCAGCCAATCAGAGCGCAGCAAAAGAGAAAGAATTTATCTGTTTCACAACCTGCGAGAGATGAGCTATGAGATAACACGGTGAGGCGTGTACCTGCACACACGCCAACACACACCGTCACGCTCGGAGTGTGTGTGTGTGTCAGGAATGCACCGCTCACTGAGGCTCTCTTCTCCAGCCCTGATTGAATTATGGGTAATAATGGAGGAGCCTCTTCTCTGACACCACGGCCACTGTTCTCCGCTATGACTGCCATCATGTTGTTTTCAGCTCTGGGGATGTTCTCAACTTGTTGACTATCTGAATCAACCAATCAGCTGCCTGGAAAATGAACCTATGGACCCTTTAGCATCAACAACCTGAGTCTAAAAACACTGAAAAATGAATGAAAAATAAAAACTTTAAAGGACTAGTTCGTGCTGTTGAAGATCGACATGTAGCAGAAGTTAGCTGCAGGGCAATTGTGGTGTCAACAAAGGCTCCATGTCGAACTTCATTGCATCACTTCTGTCCTGTCTTGGTCAAACAGACTAAAGACAGAACAGCTGTGATCCTGAACAATCACATTATCTGCTGTTAGCAAGACTAGGGGTTCTGTTTACACGACAACGTTCTCACCAGAAATGGAAAAGTTTGTCCTGTGGATTTTCAGAAGCACTCCGCATTCACATGGATTCGCAAGAACGACCGAAAACATGGTGGCATGCATGCCAGGCCAGTAGTTGGTGATGTAAGTTGGTATTGAAAGAGCAGTGTAACTGCACAAGTCTGCAAGTAAGAATCAGAGTATTGATGCAGCAAATCCACATTTTGCTGGAGCAGTGTTAACTTTGTCGACATATTATTTCGTCACAGTTTTTGTCAACAACCCCTTTTCCCCTAGACTACAAAAAACAAGAGCTCATGGACAAAAACGAATCCTGAACTAATCCTGAATTTTCATCACAAATTAAAACTAGAAAAGCACTCGGAGAGCGCAGACCTCCGCCAGCACCACAGTCCTCTCCCACATTGTGATTTTAACCATAAATATTAGTCCTACCTTTATTTCATGTAAAAATTTAGATTCCTTGACCATGAAAACATACCATTAGCAATTGGTTTCATAATATCTATTTTAGTTCAGTAGTTATTCACAAAAATCACATTTTTCGTTATGGCGGATCCAGACGGTGATCTGGATCAACACCAAAATTGAATCACTTCTTCCTTTTCCCATGCTGAACATTTCCTAAAAATTTCATCAAAATCCATCCATAACTTTTTGAGTTATTTTGTTCACAGACAGACAGACAAACTCTCCCGAAAACATAACCTCCTTGGCGGAGGTAACTAGACTAAAATGTCTGACAGAGACGGCACACTGCGCATGCACCACACGTCCCTGTCTTCCTGAAAACAGCGATTCCTGCTTACATTTGGAGACAACAATGAACATGTAGTGGCAAGATAAAAATGTAAAAATCATTACTCTGGACTCTGGGTTCAAAAGTTTGCAGATTCAGGCACTGGGGGCACCGTTCTCGTGTAAATGGAAGGTGCAAAACGCAACCAAAACTCTCCTCCATGATGAAGCTGTGGACCACCTGAAGGGCCATGGACCTCACTTTGAGAACCACTGACCTGGTGGCTCATAGCTCACGGCTGTTCCCTGTCCTGGACATCTTTTTCAGCTTTTCTGTTTCTTCACTTCAGCTGGTTCATCACTGAAATGTGGAGGTTTTAGAGTTAAAACGTAAAATCATCAGATGCTTATCTGAGCAGACACCTCCAATTCCTCTTTGCACTCACACTGAACATTTTCTTCTTTTCTCTTCCTGTCACGTTAATTTATTTAACCCACGGCGAGGAGGCTAATCCCTCTGAGAATAAAGAGAGGGTTTAAATGAAAGAACAGCCACATACAGTGAAGTCACCGAGAGGCAGCGGCTCTTTCAGGGCGGACAGCGAGACCAAATCAATCTTCATTAACGATCAAAGAAGAAGATGTGGAGGGGTCCTGCACGAAAACGCTTTTCTGTCGACTAAGAGAAGAAAACACAAACACAGAGCTACAGACGTGAAGGTCAGGTCTGTGGCGTAGGGATGGGCATCAAGTGTGAGTTCTAATTCAGAGACAGATTGAGAAATTAATGTTATTCTACCCAAAGTTCAATTATTATCTTACAAATAACCTCCTTATCATCCCACATGTACTACAAAACTATGATTACACACTCTAAGGCCCTATCCACACTAAAACAAACCGAGGTCTAAACGCATACGTTTTATGCAGAATCTGCGTATCATCCATATGAAGACGGCGTTTTGGGGGTCTGTAAATGATGATTTTTGAAACCAGGTTCCAGATTGGAAAGATTTTGAAATGCCGTATACGCAGCTCCGTGATTACTGGCTCTCCGCAAGTTTTCAGATACGCTTACATCATAGTTTCATATCTTCATTGACACACATGTGCCACACGCAGCAACGACAACAACAATGGCGGCATACAGTGCAGCATATGTGCTGATGAAGCTACTATCCCTGTTGCAGCCAAATCTCCTTCTTCTCAGTCACCACCGAGTTGAACAAACAATTATCGAGGACACATTACGGTGGTCTCTGTTTACAATCTCTGTTTACAACTTTTGCCGCAAGTGCGCATGCCCCTTGTTTTTTCGTCTGTTTCCGCTTGTTTCCGTCATATCGCTACAGCGCCCCTAGAGGTCTTGCATGTGTTTTACAGCGTTTTAATGCGTATTGAGTGCATTCATATAGACGCACTCATTTTCTGAGACGGCTTCGTCTTTATGACGATCGTTTTTGAAACTGTTCAGCGTTTTGTCTTTGTGTGGATGGGACCTAAGAGAGAGGAAGTTTGACTGAATGAAAACAAGCTGAAGACGTGATCATGAGTGACAAGAGACAGAGGCAGTTTTGAGTCTTGTTGGATTTAAAGGGGTTGCTTCAGGACCAAGGCTCTACTAAATATAATTACCAATAATGCAACAGTCTTTTATGTGTTTTTATTATTCCGTTTTTATCCATGTTTTTATTCTTCTTGCCGTTATTCGTTTTTTTTTTATACTCGTTTCTCTCTATTTTCACTGCTTGTTGTAACGAGCCCTGCACTTTAACCTTCTTGTGCAACAACTACTGACCATATTTGTCGCCGATCTTTGTCTTATATAACTGTTGTATGTTGTCTAGTGTTTGTTATTTTATGTATTTGGCCTGTAGCAATGCTGTCTTAGGGCGTTTTCACATTCGGCCCGCTTATTTCACCCCCTCCCCCTCCCTCCCGCTGGCTTGCATTCACACTTGCAACATCGAACCGTGCCCGAGCCCACTTGTGTATTTACTCAGTTTGAAACAGCAGGAGGCGATATGCACATAACTGGTTGCCAAACCTGCTACGGAGGAGAACGAAGAAGAGGCTACCATGGTAACCATTTCCTACAACAGACAATCAATGTTTACTTTTCGCTCTCTTCTACATTTTCCTTCAAATGTGTTTTTTATCGTGTTTGAGACGGCATCAGCGACCTTCTGGACCCTCATAAATCATCGTAATCCTCAACCACAATAAACAAATCGACAAATTGAGTCAGCAAAAGATTCAACCGCGGGGTTAACAGGAAGTAATGTATCAAAAGTAGATCGGTTTGGACCACTTTGTTTCACACCAGTGAAACCGCACCAAATGTAGGGAGATGGAGTGGATCGAGACCACCCCTTCATGGAGGTCTCGGATTGGCTGATTTGGTGCGCACCAATGTGCGGTGGTTGCATTCACATTGATACTAACATACCAAACCCTGGGCCAAAACTTCTTTGGTGCGTACTAAATATGGTTGGTGTGAAAACACCCTTAGACCAAATTCCTGCAAGGGACAATAAAGTTGATCTATCTATCTAACTTGGGAAGATACTAGCAAATAACAGAATATGGTGCCTCCAAGAGCCTTGTAACTAATCTACTTATGGGTTAATACTACTTAAATACTACCCTAAACACTACTGTAAGATTATTTATTTTTTTAACTATGCTTTTGAGAGGAAGAGCTTTACTATGCTGGGAGGTAAGGGTTGTGTATCACTCCGCCATCAGCTGTGCATGTCATCAGAACGCAACAAACACGGTTTCACTAAAACTGAACCAAAAATGAGTGGCGAAGATGACATGCTATTGGTTTTACAGCTACATATTGGTTAGTTAGCCCCAGGTATCTTCCCTCAGTGACAGAAAGCTTGCCATTAGCATCCCCACCTCGAAAAACGGAACTATCCCTTTAAAACAAAATGAGCCAAAAGTCCAGCGTGGTATGTCCGAAACATCTGAGGCATCAAATCTCTGGAGTGCCATGTGTTTGACGTTGTTGACATGGAAAACTCATTTTAGCTGACTTCTTTCAATACAAACAAAACAAATGAGGATACAGAACAGCAACAATCACATAAAACTAGCAATTATCATCCTAGCTCATTAAACATCTTCCTGTGCAGCAACAGATTTACACCTTGCACAAACATATGGTTCATCTGTTAGCCCACTAGTGGTGATTTCAATTCTGTGTTAGCATCAAGCTAACAAAGTTTTTAATTCATTTTTAATTCATTTGAATCCCAACTGACTGCCACATTACTTTCCCTTTAATTGTACCTTCTGTATAATCATTGTTCTGCTGCTAAATGGTGTGAAATCTTTCTCCTCCTATAAACATGTCACAGAGTGAAGTGTCTGACTCATAAACGATCTTCATCTAGGATCATAAACCTGCCTGCAGGGAGAGCTTTCCCAAAAAACTGGGCGAGTTACCCTCATAATTATCTATAATTATCTGCATGGATATAAACTCACAGTGTTTAAGTTCTTATTTTCTGAAACCACTGATAATAAAAACAGATTTATCACACTTGGAAATCAACCGAGAGTTTTATTTTCTAAACATACTCAACCATTTCAAACCAAGTCTTCGTTAGTGTTTCTATCTGAGGGATCTGTTTACTACAAGATCACCTGATCTGATTGTTCTGTTTTTTTTCTTCCTCTGCTTGAATCAATAGTATGAATGAGAGCAGGTGCAGTGTTTGAGGCGCTGCTTTATTCAGTGTCTACAATCAGGCACTAAGCAATCAGGAGAGGAGAGGAGAGCGAGGCAGGAAGCACGACAGCTTGATCTCACTGTAAATGATCTCTGCACAAGCATCAGGCCTGTGTGGATGTTTTTTATTGCCAATATAAACGGTAATGTCCTCTCCTATCTCCCACGTGAATCAGAATCAGAATACTTTATTAACCCTTAAAGGGGAATTAGGTTGTTTCAGTGTCTCTTACACACAGTATAGCAGTAAGCATATCAAAAAGACATTAAGATAGATAAGGGACATTAAATAGCACTTTTCAAAACAGGGTTACAAAGAACTTTACAGACAAAATAAAAAATAACATGAGAATAAAAGAAAAATAAAAGAGAAATGTGAGGAATACAACAACAGAAAGTGTAAGACTTAAAACAGAAAAGTGGAAAATCACGTCAGAGCCAAAAATGACAGAAACAGAGAACCAAATAAAGAATTAACAACACCTAAGACAAAAACGAAGAAATAAATTAAAATGGCTAAAGCTACCGAAAGATAAAGAGAAAAAGGAGATAAAATAAAATTAAATAAAACCAAAACAGGATAGAAAGTTAAAAAGATGAAAAGAATAAAAGATGATGCCTGTGAAACTGTCTAAGACTAAAAATATAAGCAGCGTCAGAGGATTAAAAAGCACATCGATAAAAATGTGTTTAAAGAAGAGATTGAAAGGAGGACATCTATCAATCATTCATCGGTCCATCTATTGGTCATTATATCAGTGTTTCTCAACTAGGGGTCCGAGGACCCATGGCTGTCTGCGGTGTAATTGGAAGGGGTCCTTTCAAATGAAATATATATCTTTAAAAATCCTATGGCATTTAGGAAAGTAGGATTGTTTTACTCAAACATGACTAATGCATTTTAACTGTGTAAAACACAGACAGTAAGAGGACCTTTTTCTCTGAATACATCTGTTTCACAAGAGTAATTTATTTAAGTTTCTACAACACAAATGTAACACAATCTGCATCCTTTTTCAAAATATAAGCCTCCTACTATTTAAGTGGGCACATATCCGTCATTTCTTGATAATGACTTTATTGTAAATCATCTGCAGAAATGTGTTGTTGTAAAACACATTCATTTGCAAGGTTCAGGTTAGAAATTAAAATCAAGTTAGTGTTACAAACAAAGAAGATAAGACCCTTTTCTGTTGTGGATAACGTCGGGTTTCAGGACATGACACGGACACTTGATACACTTATAGCTAGATCTTTGTAATATTTACTCTGCTGCTAAGAATGCACCACATAAAATGGGTGAGTTCTCTATTAGATACATTTATTTTTTTTTACTTATTCTTATTTTTACATGCTGATGTTTTTGTTTTTTATGATTCTAAGTATGCACCAAAGAATGTGCCTGGTTTAGCTGCAAGAGTTACATTTAATTCAAATTAATGAAAATATACTCTGAGTTGAAACAAATGTTGGTTATTTTAATAAACCACAAGTAAAAAAGGCATTGACATTTCTCATATTATTTATTGAAAAAGTATCGGACCGTGACAGAAACGTATCGAACCGAACCGTGAATTATGTGACAGCACCGTTTGATGGTAGACCACATTTGACGGTGTATTGGTCTGGATATAATGCTTGCTTATTAACTAAAATAAATAAATATCAGAGGTGAAAACAGAAGAAGTTTAATCTTCATGACATGATGGAGCAGTGACGTTTTGCTGTTGTATCTAAAACTTTGAACATAATCAGTTTGGATATGAAGCGTGGCATCACTGCCTCTACAGCACAGACTTCTGCCTGATTCAGACAGACATGTTAGAGACATGAAAAGCAGTAAAACCCTATTTCATTTGACTGATCAGGTGGAGGACCACAAAGTGTTGGAGCTTCTGTGGAGGGTCTGACCTGCAGTCACCTTGCCTGCAGCAGAAACTCAAATATTCTCTCTGAAAATCAATAAAAACCTTTGTTCGTTCTGCTCCATCAAACAAGAGATTTAAACTGTTAAAGTGTTTTATTGATTTTTGGATCAATTAGGACGGACTGAGCTGTGGTGGTAACTGTATCAGGGTTTAAGAGATGATTAAAGTGATTTGAATGAAGCAGAAGATGGATTAAAGGTCTTGAGCTCTCTATGAGAAGACTGAGCAGGTTCATGTGCGTGGGAAAATATTTTACTGAAGCTGCTCGATGATAAAGAGGTAGGATAAAAAACCATCAGTATGTTTATAATACTGCAAATCAGGCCATACATCCATACATCCATCTGCATATACATCTATAGATCTATGGATCCATTCATCTGCCTGTCTATCCAACCATCAGTCTGTCTGTGTTTAGTCCATCCTTCAATCTGCCATCACAGTATCTTTGCATTAGTCCATTCATTTGACCACACACCTTTTTGTCCATTTATTCATCTTCTTATTCATCAATCATTCATCTGTCCATCTATTGATCATTATATCCGTTTGTCCATTCATCAAATCATTTATCCATCCATCTATCTATTTGTCCATCTATTCATCTAGCTGTCTTCTTGTGTATCTATCAATCATTCATCTGTCCATCTATTGGTCCTTACATCCATTTTTTTCCATCCACCTACCTCCCATCCATAAAATCACACACATCCTTTCTTCCAACCATTATATCCATCTATCCTTCCATCTGTCATTCCATCCATCTGTTCATCCATCTATCGCTTGTTCAATTTAATTAAATCAAACTTTATCTATAAGGCACTTTTCATACTTAAAAGCAACACAAAGTGCCTCACAGAGGCTATAACAACATAAAAACAGAAAACCCGGCCATCCCCCTCCCACAAATACAGAGACACATCCAGACACACACTCGCAGACATCAACGTACGCTAGGGGTGGGCGATATGGCAAAAATATCATATCACGATTTTTTTAAAATAAAATCACGATCACAATTTTATCACGATTCTTGCTTACATTGATTTTTCTAGACTAATTTGCATGTTTGACCCTTTTTTTTCGCTATGTTTAAAATATAAAAGATGTAAAACCCTAAAAGCAAAAAAAAAGAGAATTAAAGCCAAAGAAACTTTCTGAACAGGTTTTAATTTAAATAGTGCAGTTTTTATAAAAATGTGCAATAAATGTAAACATAAAAGGTAATGAACAACAATATCAACATTATCTCTTAAAGTGCAACAATTTCAAACAAATGTTATCTAACTGCAATGTCTATAATCTGAGTGAATAATACAGCTGCTTTAGAACAGATTTTTGTTCAGACATCTTCAAGCTTTTATCTTCTTTTCTCTTTCCGCCATGGCTTCATGCTACATAACCAAACAGGAGATCCCACCATGCACTGCGCATGATGCGCTAGGATTGACTAGTCGGGTGCGCATCAAAGTCTCTGCGCCCACAGACGATCTGACGATCTTTCTGCTTTATGAGATCATCCCCACGTTATAATCCTTAACAATTTAATATCGTCAGATCGCACAACCCTAATGTACGCACACACATACCTGCGCCCACACACACATACCCACACACATTCATCCAAGCTGTCATTAAAGAGATAGAGAGAGAGACATGGCTGAGCACCGAGGACTGAGGCAAGGAATAAGCTACCTTTGGGGGCCATCAACACTGAGAAGCGCAACTGGAGACCCCCGCACAGACACGAGGCCCCACACCACAGTGCAGGGGCCTTCGGCCATGCAGGGGGAGCCATCATATATTTAATGATATATGCATCTATTCATCAATCTAACCATCAAACCATTAATCGGTACATTCATCCATCTGTCCATCCTTCATTCTGCCCATCCATCCATGCATTAATCAATCTTTTAGTCCTTAAATTAACCCAGTGGCCATGCTATCCTTTTATTATCCATTCATCAATCCATCCATCCTTTCATCCAACCACACATCCTTTCATCCAATATATCCATTATCCATCCATTTAATCATTCATCCACCAATCCATCCATTGACTGTCATTTTGTCCATCTTTCAATCATTCATCAGCCCATCTACCTTTATTTCTGTCTTTCTGTCCATCCATCTACTTACCATCATCCAATCACACACCCTTTCATCCAACCATTCCAATATCCATACATCTATCCAATCATTCATCCATTGTCTATTTGCCAGTCTGTTCATCTAGCTGTCTTCTTGTCCATCCATTAATCATTCATCTGTTCATCTATCATGCATCCAACCATTGATTCAATAATCCATCCTTCTGTCTATCTCTGTCCATCCTCCAATACATTCATTAATTCATCCATTAGTCTTTAAATTAATCCAACAACCACACTATTCATTTACCAAGTCATCTATCCATCCATCCAACCACCCACCTTTCATCCAACCTTCCAATTATCTGTCCATCCATGCATTAATCCATCATTTGTCTCCATCCATCAATCAATAATTCATCTGTCCATCTATCTACCCATCCAACCATCTATCACCTTTTTCAATTAGCAGATGAGTTTGGGAATCACTGAACCAAACATCCCCCTGACTTTTGATTATTTATTTATTTATTTAAACAATAATGAAACGTAGCCATATTGTTTCTGTGCTTATGAGAATTAAAGTCTGTTTTTGTCCTGACCTGGAGTCTCTGTGCGTCAGCAGATTCTGCCTCCGACTGAACAAAGTGAAACTGAAATGAGATTTTCTCTCAAACCTGCTGAGATCAACAGGAGCAGAATCTCAGCTGCTCAAGACATTCCTGAAGGCTGTGAGTGAGTGACAGAGAAAGACAAGGCCGCTGTGTTCCTGTCCTGGTATTCTGCAGGACAACATGTCTGTCTGTCTGCAGCTCTTTTCTGCCCTTAAGTCTCCAAACACAGCTGAGAGAAAAACAACTTTCATAAGCACAACTTTTATAAGCTTCGTTCTAAAATCAAGGGAAGTTATTTCTGCACCAAAGAGGCCCACACATGCTGGCAGGTTCACTGACAGTCCTGATCCTTCAATAACTTTCTCAAACTAAAGCTGAACTAAAGTCAAAGAGTTAACCAAAGTAAAACCAAACATATATTTTCTTTGCTTCTGCCACAGCTAGGACTGTGTGATAACACGATCACTTTCATGCCTAAAGTTTGGTGGACTCAGCTTCTGGAAAACCGTCTGGTCGTGCTGTTACTACCTCGGCTAAGGAGGAGATATTTTTGCTAGTGTGTATGTTTGTTAGCAGGATTACACAAAAACCATGGGAAAGATTTTACAGACATTTTCAGGAGATGTTGGTCTAACTTCGAAGTAATAAGGTTTTGGTGGTGTGTCTGTCTGGATACAAAAAAATTTTCAAAAAATCCCACTAGTTAACATCAGGTGGGATTGTAAAAAAAGTCATATTGTTGCCTTTTTAAATGGATTCCCTTCCAATTTTCCTGAATAACATGGGGTCCAAGTCTCTATCATCAAGGTAAATTTCATATGGATCCGATCCAGATGGACGTCACAAAACAACATTGAACTTTATGATGGGAAAACCTATCGACGACATTCAATAATTCAAATCAAAATATTAAGTGGTGTTCCCAAAACTTGCTGTGGAAAGGCCATTGCTGATACTGAGCTGCTTGGCAGAGGTCTGTGCTCTCTGCATTTATTATGCTTTTCTATTTAAAGTTACGGAGGATGTTATTCTACCTTCTTACAGTTTCTTATTAACAATCCCTTTCAACCAAGGATCGAGCAGACCTGCAAGTGAAACTCAAAACTTGAAGAGCTCCAACAGGATTTGCAACATTATTGGATGATTTAAGATCTTATAAAGTTACTTGATAAGATTATTCTTGTAACTTTTTAACTTTACTCTCTGAACTTTATTACTTCATTGTCGTAACTTTATGCATTTATTATGCTTTTCTAGTTAAAGTTACAGCTGATGTTATTCTACCTTCTTACAGTTTCTTATTAACAATCCCTTTCAACCAAGGATCGAGCAGACCTGCAAGTGAAACTCTCAAAACTAGAAGAGCTCCAACAGGATTTACAACATTATTGGATGATTTAAGAACTCTGGTGGAGGATTTGATTAGGTGATTGTGCCACTAGACTCAAAGCTCCACCTTAAGAAAGGGACCCTGTGGTCATACAATGGAGGACTACGGCCATGTTAAAGCTACTAGAAAATAATCATAAAGTAATGAGAATGAAGTCATAAAGTTACAAGAATAATCTTACCAAGTTACAAGGATGAAATCAAAAATTTACAAGAATACAGTCATAAAGTTACAAGCATAATCTCTGAAAGTTACAAGAATGAAGTCGAAAAGTTATGAGAATAAAGTCATGAAGTTATATGAATCATCTCATAAAGTTAAAAGTATGAAGTTGAAAAGTTACGAGAATAAAGTCAAAAAGTTAGAAGGATAATCTTCAAAAGTTACAAGAATAAAGTCAAAAAAGTTAAGAGAATAAAGTCATAAAGTCATGAGAACTTTGAGATTACTCTTGCAATGTTTCACCTTATTCTCAGAACTTTCACTTTGTCATAACTTTACGCGATTATTCTTGTAACTTTGGCCGTGTTTACATGGCGCCAAAAACGGTCAAATCCGATAAGTTTTCATTGCGTTTTGGCCTTGCGTCTACATGGAAACTTGTTGAAGACGTAAACTTTTGAAAACGGGCTCCAGAGTGGAAAGATTTGAATCTGCTCTCCGTTCGGCTCTGTGTAATCCTGTATCAGAGCGTTTCAGGGTGAAACTCTGACATCACCGCATGTGCAGTACTCTTTCGAGAAGGGTCTGTCTGCGGCCCGCAAGACGGAGGCGTGTCATGTAGTGGGCGTGTCGCGTAATGACGTAATGACTACACGACACGCCCACTAGCTAAGACGGAAATCACGGAAAACCACGCGAGACACTGTTAAAAGTTTATAAAAAGGAAGAAGACGAAAAATAAGAGGGAAAAGAACGTTTGGTCTGTGGTTTCTCTTACACAAATAAAACCTAACGTCATCCATCTACTAACCCTTAACCTAACCATCACTCTTTTAGTGCCTAAATCTAAGTTTCCCCTTTTAATGTTATAATAACTTACACAAATAAAACCTAACGTCACCCATCTGCTAACCCTTAACCTAACAATCACTCTCTTGGTGCCTAAATCTAAGTTTCCCCTTGAATATAAATATACATACATACATATATATACATGTATGTATGTATGTATGTATTTTAGCTCATTAATTCTTGTCCTGAGTTGTTTAATTATTATTATTATTGTTATTTCGTGGCAGAGTCAAATAATATTAACATTTCAATGCTTTTAAATCAATTCATTATAAGGCAACAAGCAAAACGGTATTTAGTGTAGAAACAGAACAGAACGTTCAAACTTTAAATGCTACCTGTGCTCATATCTCTTTAAGAACAGTATAGTGGGTTCTGTCACGTAGTGACGTCACTACACGACACGCCCACTACGCGACAGAACCCACTACAGGACACGCCCACTACAGGACACGCTACAGGACACGCCTCCATCTTGCAAGCCGCAGACAGATACACTTGACTCTTTCAGATGAAGGCTGCGCGCGCATACCAGGAACAACAACAGCTTCCGCCGTCCGCCGAGTAACGTGTGAGCCTCTTACCGTGCTCGGTTTGTTGTACAGTCGAAACCATCCAGACAGATTTGCTGTTCGAACTGATTTGTTGTTCAGAAAAACTCCTGCTTCTCTGTGCGTCTATTCACCATTGTTGTTTGTGAAAGTTTTTCTTCTTCATTCCTGTGTTGTAGCAGCACTGCCTCTCTGCAGACCTACACTGCCATCTACTGAACCGGCATGCATACTACAGCGGATTAGCTCGTCTCCGAGCGTCGTCGTCTGAACGCAGAAGAATTCTAAAACGCAAAGGAAAAATCTTTGCGTCTTGAAGTCAGGAGTTTCCATGTAAACGTAGCCTTAGTGCGACTATTCTCTGAACTTTACTTTCTTCTCGTAACTTTATGACTTTCATCTCATTACATTACCTTTTTTTTTAACATACTTTTATGATTGATTTTTTAAATGGCCCTTATCCTCCATCATAGTGCTCAAAGGTGCATGCCATCAGAAAAAAAGGGTGATCCTGTGGAAATGAGGTTGTCCAGCGTCCAGGGAGCAAAGGCTGTTTTATTTTGAAAGGATTAAGAGTTCAGAATACCCCATGAAGGACGGTCTGTGACTGCACTGTATTACATAAAACCAGGCAGAGGGACAGAAAAGGTTGGGCACCACTGCTTCAGCCTTCAAAAACTCACTGCACTGTTGTTTATTTTACTTTTTTAACCATCACAGAGAGTAGATGTTGAAACCACCTTTTAATGACATCATTTGGCTCCATTACACCGGGTTTATTAGTCGTGATCAATCAAGAACATCCTCTACAGGCTGAAGCAGAGAAAACCAGTCCAGCTGCTTCTGTCAGCTCGGCTTCACTCTGATCAAATAAAGAAAACGAGCATTGACGGTCGGACACAAAGCAAACATTTATTTACACTCTCTCAGCTGTGAACTGAAACGCCGTCCTGTCAATGAGAAAAAGCTGAATGAGAAACCCGTACAGTCAACTCTGAACCAAAAACAGATCAGGCATCTCCACTGTCAGCGGCTCCTGTCAGGTCATGTACATGCGAATCAGTGTGTGTGTGTGTGTGTGTGTGTGTCCTGCCTGAAGCTCAGAGCGAGACTCTGCTTGTCCGTCGGGCTGGAGCTGCCTCGCTCTCTCGCTCTGCTGCTGTTCAAGGAAAATTCCAACGACAAACAGCTCCTGTTCTTTTTCTTTATACCCTCTCGGAGTAATAACAAGCCGTGGTGACAGACAGAGGACACGTCCACTTGCATCCATCCGTCACAGCTGGAGGTCAGACAGATACTGTGATCGGATAAAAACGGACTGACTCTTAGAGCTCGAGTTTAACTCTCACCACAGGAAACAGAAGTTATAGTTTGATCTTAAAACAGACTTCAGCTTTGACATTAACTCCAACATCTGTGTCCCAATGTGGTCCGTCCAAGAAAATGACACTGGTAAGACATGGTGTCCATAGCGAGTGTTAATTTTATCATCTAATTATTGTCGCCAACAACCTTTTTCCCCTGATGAAACTAGACTATAACTAAAAAAACCAAGTGCACACAGACAGTCTACAACTAAATTGAGTGACGTGTTCATAAACAAACTAGAAAAGCACTCGGAGAGCACAGACCTCCGCCAGCGCCACAGTCCTCACCCATATTGTGATTTTTCACCATAAATATTAGTCCTACCTTTATTTCATCTAAATATTTAGATTCCTTGACCATGAAAACATACCATTAGCAATTGGATTCATAATGATATCTATTTTAGTTCAGTAGTTATTCATGAAAATCGCATTTTTCGTCATGGCGTTTTTCTTCTGGATCTAGCTCCAAAGATCTGAAGATACAACAAACCCGATTGAACACTCTAGATTCCACAGTATGTTGGTTATATTTTGGTGTTTGTTGCAAGTCTATGCCTTTATTTGTTCCCTTGCTATGACGAAAATTCCAAGGATATCAAAACTTTCTTCTTCTGGATCAGAGAATCCGGAATTTTGCCGGGATCCAGATCAGTCTTTGATATCTTGTACAGCCTGTTGCAAACTTACTGATGTTTTTATTTTTCCAAATGCCCTGACTATTTTTGATGGAGTAATATGCACAAACTCCCAAAATTTAATCATTTGTTCATTGTCCCAATCCTGACATTTCCTAAAAATTTCATCGAAATCTGTCCATAACTTTTTGAGTTAGGTTGCTAACAGAGAAACAAACAAACAAACTAAAAAAATAACAAACAGTTGCCGACAATAACATAACCTCCTTGACAGAGGTCATAAATACTAGACTAAAGTCTATAAATAAGACTAAATCCAATGTAGGAAGTAGGGTTGTGCTCAAAATATCGATTAATATCGTCATGCACTCCTTGGGGATACGAGTATCGATACAAATTCCAAAGAATCGTACAACCTCAATGTTTTGACATTTATTGTCAATACACTTTGGTTGATGTTAACAATGGCACAGTTCAAGTCGAAGCCAAACTACATGATGAACGCATGTTCCAAATTTGAACTTCGGTCTACCATCTTTTAGGACCTGAAAGTTTATTAAGTTGTAGCGTCATTTAAAACTTTTCTTATTCTTGTAATAAAAAGCAAAGGTTGTCAGGAATTCTGTTTAAAGCATAATCAATGTTTAGAACTTACGTCTATTGGGATACATATCATATTGTGGCCTCAGTGTTGGGATGCATATAGTATAGTGAGGTTGCTGGAAATACCCATCCCTCGTAGAAAGTTGGGAGAAGTTAGAAATATATATAATAACAGCTACTTTGGTTGTGTGGAGAGGTTGGATGAGTTAAGAGGGACATCCAATCACAGCTGCCTTGACAGGAAACCTGACTTTAGAAATACAAGGATACATAAAAAATGCCTTACACTTTACACCTCATATTCTAGTCGACTAAATTTACAGTAGATTTCCGAAAACAGAGTTTCTATTGTGTTTTCGCCACCCTTTGACACGAGAACGGTGCCTGGAGTGCCTGAATCCGAAAAACTTTTGAAAGCAAGGTCAAGAGAGGAGAGTTTGGAAAATGTATCGGGGTCCGTAAAAGTGTTGATGTCACCAGATGCGCAGTACTCTTTCCCATGAAGGCTGAGTGCGCATACCAGGAATAACAACAGCTTAACATGTGTGCTGCTTATCGTGCTTGGTTTGTTATCCAGATAGATTTGTTGTACAGACAAGAAACTTCTGCGTCTTTGTGGGTCCACTCGTCGTTGTTGTTTGCGAAAAGTTTTTCTTCTTCTTCTTCTTACGTGTGTTGTTACAGCGCTGTTTCTCTGCAAACTTACATCGCCATCTACTGGCCTGGCATGTACGCTACATCGTTTTCAGTCGTTTTTGCGACTCCATGTGGACGCTGATCATTTTTGAAAACGCAAAGGAAAAACCTTTAGCCATCATAATCTTGCCTCTTAGCTATAACTAATCCATCAATCACATGGCTGCAACTCAGTGTATTAAGGCATATGGATCAAGACGACTTGCTGAAGCTCTAATGGAGCATCAGAATGGGGAAGGAAGGGGATTTAAGAGACTCTGAATGTGGTTTGGTTGTCGGTGTGTCAGAAACGGCTTGGAAACACAACAGAGAATGGTCTGAGAAGAGAAAATATCCATACAGTAGCAGTTCTCTGCCTTATTGATGCCCACTAACCTTTGGCTAGTGCTGCTTTTTTTAATTTAAAGGTGCCATCAGAAGGGGTCCTAGTCAAAAAAAAAGAGAAAATCTAATAAAATGCATGTTGATAAAAATATTGCTATTTAAAGTGAGGACCATTACTGATTGGCATGTAACAGAACAAAAATGTGTCACCTTGTCAGGATCTTGTCTCACTCCTAATGTGTATCCAGGCAACAACGAGGACAATGTCAGGTAGATTTTTGATACTGACAGCTTTGGTCACAATCATGCAGATAAAACTACAGACCCTTCAGTTCTTGAACCAACACATTAAATATCACTGATTTATGGATCTGAAAATACAGGATCAGGTCTTTGTGGAACCAGGTTTTGATCTCCATCACTGATCACGGCATCATGGTGATGTTTGAGGAGCTCTGCAAGAGCAGGGACCTCATTTTACTCCAAAAGAATCAGTTGTTTTCCTCTCTTGTTTTGGCGTTTACGTGTTACAGTACGGCGAGAGCAGCCTGTATAATCCTGCTAGCAGTTTCTTAGCTCCATTATTGACATTCTTCACATTCCTGTGCTAAAATCCCCCAGGCTGCACCGAGGCTGCGACTCCAGGTCAAGTCAAGAAAAGTCTGATTATTTGATCTTGAACGGCGTAAAGTCACAAATCAAGAGGATCTCCTCCAGGGACTCTCCATCCTTGAACCCTGGGGTCATGCCTGCAGCTTTATTTACTACTCTCTCTGTCACAGCTGGGAAGCTCCTCGCTGGTTCTTTAAGTCATGACTCGACCTAATTAAAGGACTTAATGTAGCCGCAGGTTGACAGATGAATCTGTAAAACTCGAGCAGACTGGATCAACTAGTCAGACTCAGCCACAGCTTCACCTGCTCAGAGTCACTCGTAAATAAATGTGTGATCTCATGATACTGAAGTTTAATACCACGGCAGCTGATGCAGACAGAGCTTGTGCAATGGCAACGAGGGTTAGAGTTTAGATCAGGGGGGAATCACTACTGCTTTGGTAAATCTACATCTGGAAGTTAGTTCTGCCTGAGCAGCTAGTAAGTTAGTTACTTAGTTAGTAAGTTAGTTAATTTGCCTCCATAAGGAAATTGGGCTGTGGCAGGACTCACAGACATTTGGGAACAGTATACAATTTAACTGATACAGGGTTTAACACAGACAAATAAAACACATTAACGTCACTAGAAACTCGGAATAATGCACTCACACAGAAAAAAAACAGGATCAAAACATTCCAAAGAGAAGCAAAAAAGTAATTTCAACTCTGCTAAATACCCATCTCTTTTCTTTGGCGTTCGGTCCCTAGCCTTGCAGAGCAGACAGACCTGCCTGATTCTGAAATCATGCATCTCCGTCTTGCCAATCAGGGGACAGAGGCAGGAGCAACGGGAGCAACGAGAGCAGCGGGAGCTGCGGGCGTGACGACAACAGGAAGTGACTTAGTGAAGTCACTTTCTGTTGTACAAATAATGGCAGCTAATGTCGGTTAGCCTGTGGTTACTCAGTTATACATGGCCAAATATGCTCTCCTCATGAGTTTACTTCATAGGGACTGTCTTTGACAAGGTTCATGTCACATAAGTGTTCAATGTTAGACCTTTCAGGTATAATTTAATGTGAACGATAGTCTCAAGGTAGTTTAGCTAGCGGCTAGCAGCAAACAACAGTTGGCCATTAGCCGTAGCAGCTAACAATAGTTAGCTGCTAACAACAGTTTGCCGCTACGGCTAACAGCCATTTACTGTTGTTTGCCCTTGTCAGCCATTAGCCGCTGTAGCTAATGGCTAACCGTTAGCACTGCTAGATATGGATTGGTCTGCGATGAGTGTGTCGAGCCAAACAATTGTCCAATCACAAGCTGCTGTTGGATTTGAATGTTTTGCCCCTGAAAACATTCTTGCAGGACTCCTCCCCAGATGGATTAGTGAAATATTTTCAATATACTGTAGAACTGTCCATCTGCCAAGTCAGGCTATTCAGTCCCATCTAGAAGAGTAATCTTGTCTTTATGTCTTTTATCTCTTTTACCTTTTTCCTTATCTTTTATTTTTATTTATTTAATTCCTGTCTTCTCCTTTGCTCTTTTTGGTTGTTTTTATTCTTGTTTAATTTCTATTATTAGATGCACGTTTTTTTAATGTTGGGCTCATTTTTTAATCTGTTACTGTTTTTATTATCATGGCAGTTTCTATTATTAAGTGTATGAAAGCTTATTTTGTTCTCCTGTACAGCACTTTGGTCAACTTTGGTCTACAGATGAACTTTGACTTGACTTCAGGTGTGTTATTCAGTTGCAAAAGGCTGATGCTTCCACTGGCCCTGCATCTTTATGAACCTGCCCACAAAGTTATGGCATCGCAACGTTGCATAAGAACTTTAAAGGGATACACCAACATTTTTTTGAGTTTCATGTCTTACCTCACTTCTGAGTCCATGACTAGCAGAGAGACTCCATTCTTTCAGCTGTGCATGCAGTCAGAAGGAAGACACGAAAAGAGCTTGCCCATCGCTAAATAGCTTAGCTCAAACACACAGAGTCAATGGGTAATGTTAGCCTGCCTCTGCCTACAGTCACTGCAAAAACTCAGCAGCTCTGTGTGCTTGTTGTGACTTGCCTTATTTAACCACTTTTTTCTATGTTGTTTATTTGTTGTGTAAGATGATCACTTGATTCAATTTTCAAAAGAGACACATACAAAACTGAACCACCAGGCACATGCGCAAACCACCGCGGAGGTACTTTTGTTTTGTTGACCTTCTTACAAGCACTTATGTGGTGGTTTGCGCATTCACCCTACAATTCAAGAGTCACAACAAGCGCACAGTATCATTTAGAGTTGCTTAAGAGTTTATCTGATGAATGTAGGCAGAGGCAGGCTAACACTACCCATTGACTCCCAGTGTTTGAGCTGAGCTAAGTAGCGTTTTTTCCTTGTTACTGCATGCACAGTCGAAATAATGGTATCTATCTGCTTGTCATGGACTTGGGAGTGAAGGAAGACATGAAAACTAAAAAAAATAGGGATGCACGATATTATCGGCTTGATATTGGTATCAGCCGAAGTCATCTCAAAAAGTTAAGTATCGGTATCAGCTGATTTTTACAGATATTTACAGCTGATATATCGGGCACACATATCGGCTATATATTAGCTGGAATATCGGCAAATTGTGCAAATGTAGAGTAATGATGTACCTTCTCATTACTGCATGGGTATGTTAAATATCAAGGGTTTTGTTTTTGCGATAGTTAAAAGCTGTTTTTCTTGTTTTACAGCTGTTCATGCGATAATAAGGTGTAACACTGAAAGGAACAGGTCCATTATTGTTACAAACTGAGCTTTTGCTCTTGACCTAAAATATTGGTATTGGTATCTGTAGTGGTATTGCCGATAATTAATCAAAAATATATCGGCATATCGGAAATGGGCAAAAATCCAATATCGTGCATCCCTAAAAAAATGTTGCCGTACTTCTTTAAAAACTGCAAATGGTCAAAAAAGAGGTTTTAAAATCACACAAAAGTTGGCAAACTGTTGCAAAACTTCCTAAGAACGAGCGTATAACCCTAAGAGAGATAAAACAGATATCAAAAGTGGGTGAGAAACTCAAAGTAACCACAGAGACATGCAAATCAGCTGAGAGTCCTGCAACGGGTCTTTCAGGTTCTTAAAAAGGGGGTGGGGGGGTCCGGCCTGATAATCCGTCCGTACAGCCCCGCTGAGCACAGCGTGTCCTCGGGCTGATTGTTTTCATAGTTTTTCAGTCAATACGCTCCGACCCTGTGTGCTAATACTGTTACCATGGAGAGCACCAGGGCTGCCTCTAAAGCAACACTCCGACATGCACAAACACACTCCGCCAAGGTCTTTCCCAAAAGTCAAGCTCAGTGGGAACGAGGCGCAAGCACAAACACACACAAACACACATACTACCACAGCCCTCTCCTCCAGACTGAAGGTCGAACTCTGAGCAGACACAACCATCAGAGCTTGATCATTAACAGGAAATTAATTTGAGGCTTACTTAAACAACAAACACTCCAATCCGAACATTTTGTTAACACACTCTCTGCTCTCGATTGCATCAGAGACAGATCTGTGCTAGGAAGCAGCCCAAAAAGCTGACTGTGCAGATTATGATGGCACGTTCAATTAAATTTTCTTGAAAGGCAAGATATTTAATGTTCAAACTGATACATTTTGAATTCCACGCCCGCAAAATGTTCCAAAAATCTGGAGCAGGGGCAACAAAAGACTGGGAAAGTTGAGGAAAGTTATACAAATGCACTTTTTATGGATCATCCACAGGTGAACAGGTAAACAGGAAACAACTTGGGTATAAAAGAAGCATCACTGAAAGGTTTAAAAGGTCACAAGCAAGAAAAACTGAGCGAGTAAAAAATCCAACAGATTAAGAACATGTCTCAGCATATAATTGCAATAAATTTAAGGATTTCAACATCTACAGTCAATAATATTGTCAAAAACTGAAGAGAAATTTCTGCACTTAACCCCTTAAAGCCTGTTCAACTTAGATACAGACTTTAATGATACTTCTATCTAATAGGTATGATCAACAAATTACAAAAAAAACATCTGAGAACAATCAGATAAATTATAAATATGTCCTCAGGTGGATTATCAGTTGCCAAAAAAAACTGGTGTTTCAAATAAGATTCAAAAAAATAGATTATGATTTATGGGATTTAAGCAGAAAGTGAAAATAAACATTTCAGCTCCAACAAATTAGACAATTCGGGCTATAATTAGTGTTTTAAAGTGGCAAGGCCAAACATCAACATTGTATGCCTGTGACCTGCGATCCCTCAGGCAACACTGCATTATAAAGCAGCATCATTCACACCAGTTAACATAGTTCATCTCTACATTTACAAGGTCAAGGTCGAACTCTATCAAGCAATGATAAAGACAAATATCAACAACACCCAGAAACACCTCTGGCTTCTCTGAGACGGACTGAGGCAAAGTGGGAAAGTCTGCTGTGGTCCGAGTCCACATGTCAGACTGTTTTTGGACATCATGGACGTGGTGTCCTCCATGCTAAAGAGGAAAAGGACCATCCAGACTGTTATCAGAGCAAAGGGCAAAAGACAGCACCTTTGAGGGTATGGGGGGGTGTTCGTGCCCATGGCATGGGTAACCTGCACATCTGTGGCTCCATTAATGCTGAAAGGTACACACAGATTTAGGGGCAATATGCTGCCATCCAACTTTTCAGGGACGTTCTGCTTATTTCAGAGACATGAAGACACATTCTGCTCGAGTTACAACAACAGGGACTAGACTGACCTGCCGCAGTCCACGCCTGTGTCCACTGAAAGTGTGTGGACCTTTATGAAGCACAAACATCAGAGACTCTGGACTGTTGAGCAACTCAAGTCATACTTCAAGCAACAACGTGAAAGAATTCCACCTTCAAAGTTTCAAGAGTTATTCCGCTTTCACACTAAAGTTAACATGTTTTTCAACAGGGGTTCACCAGCTGACAATCATGAAGTGACTGCGAGCTGCATAGCTACTTTTTTTCCTGTGGCGTATCAAGCTAATGTCATCACATTGATGACATCATCGCGCAACGAAATGCGACCACATAAACAATGGGAAGGAGCATATAAGATGTGGACACGGTTTTCTGTACTTTGTACTTTTGTCCCTCTTTGATGGACAAGGGTGATATTATGCTGTGGGCATGTTATGCTGACGTCATCCGTAAATTAGCGGGTCGACCCCGGTGTGTTCTTGCTGAAGCCGATCGGAGGTGAGCCAATAAAAACCTGTGTAGCTTGCAGGATCAGTCGAACCAAGTCGAAATGCTGATTAAACCCTTTCAGTAGCCGATTGTTACCGGGTTTAAACAGGTTTTTTGGCCATTCTGAAAGGGGAATTAGTGTCCTAGGTTCACTCTTATTGATTGTTGTTAACAGGAATAGTGTAACACAATGGTGAACATACCCTGGACACCCAAGGGAACCCAAACTCCACTGAACCACATAGGTGCTGCGTCATTCGTCATAAGGAGCATTGTTAAGTATAACTTGTTTCCTGTAATCCTGCTCTCTAATTGGTTGATTTTAGGGGAACTGAACCCTAAATTCTTAAGTCCGCCTCACACTGATGCCTCTGTCTGCCCGCTCAGACCGTCTGACAACAACAGTCTGTCAAAAACAAGGAGCGACAGAAACACTCTCAGAGTCTGATTGTTGTCAAGACAAAGAGACGGCGCAGTCAGCTGTTTTCACTTACTAAACTCTGTGTTTCTCCATCATCGGTTATTTGCTCTGTCGTTCTGCAAAACTCATTTCAGCCGAACAATCTGATCGGTCAGAGATATTTCCAAACCCTTTCTTTTCTACAGTCTGGTCTGAAGTTTGCGAAGACGACAATCAGCTCTGTCAGATTCAGATCTCTTAGAAAGTCCTCGTCAACACAAACCAAAGTCAGAACACCTCTCAGGATCTGCAGAGTCAAACTTCTAGAATGAGAAAATAGAGTTTTAGCAATACTAATGAGTGATATTCCTAAAGAAATATCTGCTAATTTCTGCCAATCAGTATCGTGGGGTTGCTGGAAATACCCAGCCCTATTACTAAACTGAGTTATTGAAATTTAAAGATAACTGAGCCACATTTTATGTTGAACCTTTGTTCTTTCTCACGATTATTATTAGCATCATTTAAAGGATTTTTTTTTAATTTTACAAGTAAGTTTCAATGTATTATTGACTTTTTATTGTTGAAAATCATAGTAGGTACAGTAAAAGTACTTCTAGCATACTCTAAAACCTGTAATAATCGTACTTCATAATTGTGAGCTTAATGTCTATGAAAATATCGCAGTTATAATTAGGGCTGAACGATTTGAGAAAATAATCTAATTGTGATTTTTTTCCCAAATATTGTGATTTACTCTGCAATTGTTTTAATGTTTAATGTAGGTATGAAATTTTAAAAACTGGGTAAAAATGGTATGAAAGCGGAAAAGGGTTAATAAATAGGTGCAAAACAGGTATGAAATTGCAAAGAAATAGGGAAAAATGGGTATGAAACTTTAAAAACTGGGTAAAAATGGTATGAAAGCAGAAAAGGGTTAATAAATAGGTGCAAAACAGGTATGAAATTGCAAAGAAATAGGGAAAAAAATGGCAAAAAAAATCCTAAAGTGGCTTAGGAAAATTGATTATGGCAGCAAAATTGGGAATTAAATTTGAAATTAAATTTCCAAAACCATGTAAAAATTCCAAAAATGGTTCTGACAGTGGCCAAGAAAAGATGACTGGGGCAAAATAGGCATAAAGTTGTAAAAACGGAGATTAAAAAAAATGTAAAAATGGCCCAAAAGTGGGAAAAAAAAGTGTATGAATAGAGATTTTTTTAAAAATGGTCATGAAATTGCAAAAAACTACATCACAATGCCAAAATGTTCAACACATTCTGGGCTAAAAAATATTGAACCTTCTGTGATTTGAAAATTGCAACAAGCCATATTGCGATTTAATCTTATTTGCAATTAGTTGTTCAGCCCTAGTGATAATATTTGCCATGATGAAGCAGCCCTACTTAACTAACATTTGATGGTACGTGCACCATCATCACACTTAAACACTGTTAACATCACGTTCCTGCATACGTGTTCATGCGTGAGCATCCACGCTGCACCAAAGCAAACTCTCCACCTGCCCCAGGACCATGAAGTTTACTTAGAGCTCACATCAGTCAAACAAAGTGGACTTTAGGGATTAAATATGTCAGGGAGGAACCTGAGAGAGATAACGTCAGCACGCGCACAGAGACGCTAAATCCTGGGAGGAGAGAACATCCTGGATGATGAAGGCTTCAGCTCACCTCTGCAGGAACTTTAAGGAGAAGTCTGCATGAGATACGACGGGAATATCAGGAGAGCATGTGTGAAAACAGCTCAAGATGACTGTTTACTTCTGTCATACTAACAATAATTATAAAACTAACACTCTTATTTAACGACTGGGATGTGAAGCAGCTGCTTTAGGGGCTTGAATATCTCACCAATGAATTTTCCTGCATATTAATTACTCCCATCTGCATTAATGTTGATCTGTGGCTACAATAAATGCTCCCCTTGGTCTTTGAGTTAGGAGCAGTTTCCTGGACTTCTCCATGCTCTGTGTGCTTCATCAGAAAAACTGAAGATCTCAAGTAAGAATAAGTTTTATATTTGACACAAACAGTATGCTATCTGTATATTTTGATCCACATTTTGGAATTTACAGGTGCTATTATGGACTCTGAGAGTGCAAAAAATATGTTTATTCCATTACTAAAATATTTTGTGGCTATGTTTCCCAATAATAGAAGTATTATTCATAAATAATCTTTTGGACAAAAAGAAAGTCAGTCCAATATTTTGGGAGAGAAATCCATATTTCAACTTTATTCCTGGCACTTCAGACTAGGGCTGAACGATTTTAGGAAGGTGCAATTACTATTTTACTGGCAGATATTGCAATTTCAATTTGATTCATGATTTCCTCGTCAAGCTTCAGTGCAATATTCACCATGTTTACAGTATAGACAGCAGTAAGAAAATCAATGCTCAGAAGCACTAAACACATTATTCATTAGGGATTGATGATTGTTTGGCGAAATATCGCGATACAGAACGTGATGAAACACATCAAGTTTGTAAAAAATGGATCACGAAATAAAGACGTCACATCTGATAACAGCGCATGTGACCAGAAGTGACGACAACAAACATGAGCACCAACTACCCTGCCCCAAAAAAGCCGAACGATGGAGTCGAATGAGGCTGGAATTCAGCACGCTCCGCCTGGATACACGTCATCTGTCTGGCAGCATTTTGACTTTCTCATTAAAAAAGACGGAGACGACAATAGAGTAACTGACAAGACTAAGACGGTGTGTAAACTTTGTTATGCTCTCATTCCGTACACCGTCTCCAACACAACAAACATGAACCACCACCTTCAGCGTCATCATAAAAATGTGAAGATGACCCTGTCAAAAATGAGCCTACTGCTCGTTAGCATACACTCTCTAACCTCTCTAGGGTTAGAGAGTGTTATTGTTTGTGTTTGGCCTGTTAGGCGTTGTGTTTTCCTGTGTGCAACTCAAACAAAAATAAATAAGTTGTAGTTACACAGTAATATTTACTTACGCCAAGGAGGTTATGTTTTCGGGAGAGTTTGTCTGTCTGTCTGTCTGTCTGTGAACAAAATAACTCAAAAAGTAATGGATGGATTTGGATGAAATTTTCAGGAAATGTTCAGCATGTGAAAAGGAAGAAGTGATTCGATTTTGGTGTTGATCCGGATCAGCGTCTGGATCCGCCATGACAAAAAATGCAATTTTCGTGAATAACTACTGAACTAAAATAGATATCATGATGAATCTAGTTGCTAATGGTATGTTTTCATGGTCAAGGAATCTAAATATTTACATGAAATAAAGGTAGGACGAATATTTATGGTAAAAAATCACAATATGACTGAGAACTGTGGTGCTGGTCTGCTCTCTGAGTGCTTTTCTAGTTCTTTTTCACTTTTTTGATATTGTATCATGACGCTTGTATCGTGACCCGGGCATATCGAGGTGCAGCGTATCATGAGTTTAAGTGTATCGTCCCATCCCTCTTATTCATCATCTAATATTGATGATAAGTAATCTGTTTTCATTATTTAAGGGATACTCTAACTTCTACTCCTAAAACAGAGGCTTTGTGTTGTTGACCTGCTTCCCAGCATTTCCATAAATGCAAACTGCAGCAAATTTGTAAAATGTTGACACAACAGAACCTGGGTCAGAAACTGCAGCTTTGGTGATCAAAATGATTATGTGTCTGATATTGAGATTTGGATCTGAAAAGGATAAACCTTACAGCCCTACTTGAGACTCTTTTCTGCTTCTTCACAGACCTAAATATCACCTCAGACTGCAGTCAGAGTCTGGACAACGTCCTTCCATGTTCTGCAGCTGCAGGTTTTCAGTTTACACCGAGGGCAGGAGAGCTGCAGGATTTGGTTCTAGTGTAAATCAAACAGCATTTGATCACTTCAGACTTTACTCTGCTCGATAATAAAACCCATAATGATCTCCAAAACACAGAGAGAAACAAGTATTTTCCATCCCTGTGTGAAGGATGCAGATTTTCAGTCTAGAGTGTGGACAGATGAGCTGCAGGATTTTGGCTCAGATGCAAAGAAAACAGCAGGAAATGAACCTTTAATTGGTGATAAATTCAGTCGGAATGAAATTGACCTTGTGTGACTCAAACTGAGCTCCTATTTTAAAGAAACGCAGCGTCTCAGCTCACAGATGTGAGAAATTACAGTTTGTCTTCTAATCAGAGCAACAAGATGGAAAATACCAAAACAATAAAAACTGATTTTGTGACATCATTAATTGCATAGATCTTATGGCAGGTTTATTTTTGTCAACACATTTTTGTGTTATAAATTCAGATGGGCTTTATTTTTGTACATTGTATCAGACTGTACAACTCCTCACTGGAGGGATGGGGGGGTTAACAGGAAGACAGAGGACAGGAAGGAGCTGTAGCCATATTTTTATTTATATTTATTTACAATTTTATTTATATCCGCAAATTGTTTTTCACTTCTTTCCTTCTGCCCCAGGTTAATGAGGTATTATCTAACGTAATTCAACACTGACACAGGTTTGGCTAAAATGTCATTTTTAACATTTTCAAGGTCAGCAGTGCACCAGAAAATCCTGAAGTCATACTGTCAGAGATCAAAACAGGGGCAAGGAAGACGAAGGGCAAACACAAGCCCTTTCCCCAGTATACAGGGTTGAAATATTTATAATTTGCATGATGAATCGATATTTCAGGACTCTTTAAGAAGCTTTGACAAAAACAAAATTACCTATAGTCACAATCTGATTTAAAAGAGGGACTGTCAGGAGTGTGAAATCAAAGCAAATGTAGTTTTGGAGAAGACAAGTTAATATAATTAACATGATTTTATTGCTCTCAAAACTGCAAGTCAGCAAGTTTTACCACTTGTCCAATCATTTATAATTTATTTTTTTGATTTGCTATTATTGAGGGAACCGTTTAACATTACAATAGTTATTAGTTATCAAGAATTATGAGATTAAATTATTAGCTTTAGCTTTTTATATGTGCTCAAATATGAAGGCAGTAATAAAAGAGGGCGAAACTGACACATCTGCTCTTCCAAATTTAGACCATAAGCAGGATTTTACCGGAAGTTATATTGAACAAGATAGATCGACACTTTATCCCAGACTCAAACATCAAGATTATCAAAATATAGAATCAAATATTGCTAATAAAATGAAATAAATGAAAGGACATTTACTCCTATGTTTCCACTAGAGAGATCATCTTCAGACGATTGTGAACAAATGTGCACAAACATACACAGCACAATAAACTCAACCTATTGGAAAGAATCTGCCTGGAAGATTTTATTATTTTAGAATATTTAAGATATATAGGACACACTAAAACAGAAAATTCAACATCAAGAATGTAAAGTTATGAGTGGATTTAGGGACTGTTTTTTAAAAAATAATTCTCAAATATGTTTGTATTTATTGATTGTGAACCCACATTTCTACTGTTGGAGAAATTACCCAAAAGAACAAAGAAAGAAAACCTACAAAGAGCTGGTTAAATGATTATGATTAGATCCAATCAAGTGGAAGTATCTGGTAAGTAAAGTCGATAAAATGGAAAAAAAAATCAGCAGAGAATCAGAAATCAGCTCAAATTATTTGAGGAAAGATGGAGAACTGGTCTGGTTTGTGTGGTTCATCTAATAAGTCTGATATTTAAGGTGACAATATAGCAGCGTTGGATTTGCATAATTGTACATTTTAATATGAGATTTGTCAGGTAATATTCCACTCTGAGATTTATACATATGTGATCAGCAACAAGAGCAACTTCATGTTTTTCTGTTTGTTTGCATCATATTTTATTAGCTGCTCTGAACTATTATTCTCATTTTATTTTGTTTTTGAATTCTTATTGTGCGTATTGTAATAATTAACTAAAGGCAAATAAAAGAGGGAGAGATCAGAGTCTAGACTGCACAAATATGACTGCAATGTTTGGACAAGTGCGTGAAATTGAAGTTGATCAACGATACCCTCGACTTCTGCAAACAGAACCATCGTTTTCCTGCAGTTCAAACCGGGGCAGGAGTCTGCTTGTCATTTTACGAAGTAGTGAAATTATCATTTTAAATTTGCAATACTTCTGACTGAATTTGCACAACTATCAGAGAAGTGAGTCGAACTGCTCCATTCCCTCATCTGCAGGTATGTTTTGGTGCATCTTAAAGACTGAGTTTGATTTTTCTTCTTAAACAAAGAGATTATTGATCAAACTGCATGAATCATTTGGCAACATCAAACCAAACAGATAGTTTATTTAAACTACAGCAACTTACTACTTACTTAGCAGTTACTTGTGCAAACATAGCCAACTTACTTTGCAATGTGGACAGCGTTCAGGAGATGGCAAACTTTAAAAATGTATTTTGTTATTGAATGTTTTAATAAATAACTTGCTTTAGTTACAATTTTAATTACACAAATATGCTTCATATATACTTTAGGTATGTACGACATTGAAGTATTGAATATATCGATACACAAACATGAACAAACGTAGATTATTCTGGATTAACTTTAGTTATATTCACAAACCCTGCTTCATCTGCCATTTAAGAACTACAAACACTGATTTCCTTATCAGCTGACATAAATTCAGCCTTTTTGGAAGTGCATGCATTCAATTTAAAATTATCATGCAAAAACCCAAACTCAATGATAACTGCCAGTCAGTCAAACCTACATATCCAAATGATGATGGCATGTTTGTGCAACTTATGCAGAATCTGAAAAAGTTTACCTGCAGTATTTTAACCCTAAGTAGGAAAAAAATCCATCAATGTGTTGGTAATGTTTGCACAAGAGGCAAAAAATACACTTTTGCAAACATACTAAACTGTTTTGTGCAATTAGGAGCATCGGGAGTTTGCTTATTTAAATATTTAAAGTAAAAAAAAAACATTTGAATGTGTTATAACCTTGATTAAATGGGTTGTTATATTGCAGAACTATGTTGGTAACATTTTAAAAGGTAAGTGGAACCAGCATGGCTTGGACATGTTGGTAACCTGTTCAGCCTGCCTCCAATATTGACTTTGGGTTATTGTTGCTGTCATAAATTTGTCTCTGCCTGGTTGGATTCATCTCTGCATGGATGTAGCCTTTGTGTGTATACAAATAAATATAGTATATGTATTTGTATATAGACTCATGCATATATATGTATCTCTAAAATGAAGAGTATGGCTTCAGCCTGCTCTTGTAAAGTGCCTTAGGTTAGCACTGGTGGTGCTCCATAAATAAAGATTGATTAAATGATTGATTGTAACACTAAGAGAGAGAGACAGATGACTGACTTCACCACACAAATTAAACCAGGAATTCTTAATTAAAGTAATTATGTTTCATAACATTACGACACTGCTTAAAGATTTACAAAAGTGCAAAGTCAGCAGATTTCCCCTCATCATGGTTTTAACTCTGCAGCTCCCCGGGTCCCCGGGTCCCCCCCTCTCCCTCCCGGCCAGGTCTCACCTCTCCTCCCGGGGCTGGTGCAGCAGCAGCGGCCGATCAGCAGCAGCAGCAGCGCCGCTCCTCCCTCTCCGCAGAGCCTCATGTCCTCGGCTGGCTTTTCAGATTAAACTCCAGTAAAGTTTGTCTTCATGGGGACTCTGAGCGGAGGGGACGGAAGAGTTTGTCTTCATGGGGACACTGAGCGCAGGGGACAGCAGGGCCCGTCCATGAGGTGCAGAGAGGGTCTGAGGGTCTGAGTGACGGATCCAGTTTGACTCCGACACTCTGCTCCGAGTCCACACCTCCCAAATTAAACACCTCCTCCTGCAAACACCTCCTCACATGAGCACCTCCTCCGGGCCAATCAGGATCAGCCTCCTGATTGGACGAAAATTGAAAGTTTCTCTGCTGCCGTAAAGTACTTTTTTTTTTTTAATTTAAGGTGACTGATTAAAGTCTGGTGAATCCTGGAGGGACACCACAGACCTTCTCAAGTCACCAGGGGCGCAGCTACAAAATCAGATCGGCCCCTTTACAAACCAGCTCTGCACAGTTTCTCAAAACATGCATACTGATAAAATTACAAAATACATACTAATTATAAAAAAAACATATATTTACATTTTTAATATGATTTTGCATCCTAATTCTTCTTTTAAAGGCACAATAAAAGTTCAGTTAGTGGAGAAAATAACATTAATAGGCCTACATAATTATAGACTAATGTTAAAATAAACTATCACATTCTCTGGCATACGGATCATTTTCAGCAATGAAAATATTTTAATTCATTTTATAATCAGCTCTCCCAAATGTCTGATCTTTTAACCCTGTCATTTATTAAAATATGTGAAGAAAATTAATGTGTTTTGTTCAAAAGATCAAAAACACAGACCTTTACACATAAAAAAAAAAGTGGTAATATCCACTCATGAATATTCAAATGGGCCTCTTTTTCAAATCATCATTATTCATTGGGAGATAATCCATGGAAAAGATGCTTGATTATTTTTTGTTTGTTTGTTTGTTTTTTAGTATGTGATGAGGAAAGAGATCATTAATGACCCATGAAAAAAAGTTATTAAATTAATATGTTAAACAGAGATAACATAATATTTTTTAGGGGCCCCCTGTTGTTCAAAACACTGTAACTGAAATCATTCTCTCAGTTGGAACCTCATGGAAATCTCACCCTGAAAAAATTTACAAATTCTTGATAAAAACCTCAAATTTTGGTTTTATTCCTTATCTCTATGTCTGTTTACAGGAGTACTTCTGGGATATTTTTTTCAGTAAAATATCCACAAAGATTTGTATTCACTGTTTAAATATGAATTTTCTTTTATGAGTTTTCCAGCGTGTTTTATTCATCAGTCTCTGCTTCGCTCTTTGTTCCTCACAGGGTCACTCAATTTACCCACAATGCCACATTAACTGCATCTATTATTGATAAACCCCCCACCACGTTGTTTCCTCTTGTTTACCTGAAAAAGCATTTTTAGTAAACACCTGTGAAAGCAGAAAAATCTCCATTAATGTTTTTTTTTTTCTTATTTGTCCTATATAAATGCTGACAGCTTGTCGCCGGGCAGAAAACAGATCAGAGCAGCTCAAAGTGGGTCACAGTGGAGTTCATGTGAAGTCAACCCTCAGGTTCACAGTTACAGTTTTAACTTTTATCTAAATAAGAAACAGTCAAAAAAATAATAAAAAGTTTGATTAGATGTTGATCACCAGTCCTGAAGCAGCTACAGAGGATTTCATGACTAGTTTTGTGTATTTAACAACAAAAAGTCAACAAATTTTAGCCCCACACATTTTCTCATTTCGGTAACTCAGCAGACCACAAAAGCCAAAAAAAGAGAAAAGAAAAAAGCCAAGAAAATTAAAGCTTGAGATTGTTTTTTTAGTTTGTTAAAAAACATCTCAAGTCTGAGATTAAATTTTGTATTTTGGGGGGAAAAAAACTAAATATTTGGGATGAAATTCAGATTTATGTAATATACACTCAACAAAAATATAAACGCAACACTTTTGTTTTTGCTCCCATTTTTCATGAGATGGACTCAAAGATCTAAAATTCATTCCAGAAAAACAATATTATCATTTCTTTCAAATGTTGTTCACAAATCTGTCTAAATGTGTGATAGTGAGCACTTCTGCTTTGCTGAGATAATCCATCCCACCTCACAGGTGTGCCACATCAAGATGCTGATCTGACATCATGATTAGTGCACAGGTGTACCTTATACTGCCCACAATAAAAGGCCACTCTGAAATGTGCAGTTTTGTCTCACAGCAAAATGCCACAGATGTCGCAAGCATCAAGGGAGCATGCAATTGGCATGCTGACAGCAGGAATGTCAACCAGATCTGTTGCTCATGCATTGAATGTTCATTTCTCTACCATAACAGAGAATATGGCAGTACATCCAACCGGCCTCACAACCACGGACCACGTGTAACCACACCAGCCCAGGACCTCCACATCCAGCAGGTTCACCTCCAAGATCGTCTGAGACCAGCCACTCAGACAGCTGCTGAAACAATTGGTTTGCATAACCAAAGAATTTCTGCACAAACTGTCAGAAAGCACAGGAAGAACATGCAAACTCCACACAGAGAGGCTAAACCTGACCCTGGGATCAAACCGACAACCTTCTTGCTGTGAGGCATGTGCACTACCTGCTGCTCCACCGTGCAGTCCACCAGCTTTTTCCTCAAAAAGAAAATCAGCAGAGATCACCACCAAACTGTTGGCTCAATAAGCATCAAACAATGAAATTGGTAACAATAAAATTGTATTAATTCCCAGAGAACAGGTATCTCCACACAGAATCCGTCAATCAATCAAAAAAATGTGGATAGCACAGTTTTTGTAGTACAAAGTGCTTTACAAAGAGCAAAGTAAAAATGTGGAATTGAAATTAATTGAATTTATTTTTATTTCGAACATGTATGCAAAGAAATGTAAAAAAAAAATAGAGACAGGCCATTCGCATACATGAAAAAAGTATTGAAGTAATTATACATGCTTGAAAAGGAGCAGGAAGAAATAAAAACTTTTTGATATAATCAATATAAATATTTTTATCTACATATACAAAACAAATATATATATTATTTAGTATATAGTGAACATACATATAAATATACATAAACACATACATACATATATATACATACACATATCCACACATATACAGATGTACAGTTGCATGAAAAATTATGTGAACCCTTTGGGATTAGTTGGATTTCTGCTTAAATTGGTCATAAAATATGTTCTGATTTTCATCGAAGTCACATCACTAGACAAACACAGTCTGCTTAAACTAATACAGCACAAAAAGTTACACGTTTTTTATCCGACACACTATGTAAACATTCACAGTGCAGGGTGGAAAAAGTATGTACGCCTTTGGATTTAATAACTGGTTGACCCTCCTTTGGCAGCAATAACCTCAGCCAAAGTTTCCTGTAGTTGTAGATCAGAACTGCACAACAGCCTGGAGGAATTTTGGACCGTTTTTCTGCAAAATGTCTTGATAAACTTGGGAATTCCTTTTTCCGTCAATAACACCAATCCGCCCAGACTCTGAGGCAGCAAAGCAGCCCCAAACCATAATGCTCCCTCCACCATATTTCACAGTTGGGATGAGGCTTTGATGCTGGTGTGCTGTGCCTTTTTTTCTCCACACATAGTGTTGTGTGTTCCTTCCAAACAACTCAAATTTGGTTTCCATATAATATTTTTCCAGTAGTGCTGTGGAACATCCAGGTGCTCTTTTGCAAACTTCAAACATGCAGCAAAGTGTTTTTATGGACAGCAATGGCTTCCTTGGTGGTGTCCTCCTATGAACTCCATTCTTGTGTAATGTTTTACGTATGGTAGATTTGTCAACAATAATGTTGGCATGTGCCAGGGATTTCTGTAAGTCTTCAGCTGACACTCAAGGATTCTTCTTCACCTCATTGAACATTCTGTGCTCTCACAGTCATCTTTACAGGACCACCACACCTTGGCAGAGTAGCAACAGTGCTGAACTTTCTCCATTTGTAGACAGGCTGTCTTACCGTGAACACATGGACATCAGGGCTTTTAGAGATACTTTTGTAACCCTTTCCAGCTTCATGCAAGTCAACAATTCTTGATCGTAGATCTTCTGAGAGCTCTTCTGTGTGAGGCATGGTTCACATCAGGCAATGCCTCTGGAGAACAGCGAACTCACAACTGGTTTGTGTTTTTTATAAGGCAGGGCAGCTTTAACCAACACATCCTATCTAAACACATTGATTGGACTCCGGGTTGGCTGACTCCTGGCTCCAATTAGCTCCTGGAGAAGTAATAAGCCGAGGGGTTCACATACTTTTTCCACCCTGCACTGTGATTGTTTACATAGTGTGTCGAATAAAAGCATGAAAACGTATAATTTTTTGTGCGGTATTAGTTTAAGCAGACTGTGTTTGTCTAGTGATGTGACTTAGATGAAGATCAGAACATATTTCATGACCACTTTAAGCAGAAATCCAACTAATCCCAAAGGGTTCACATACTTTTTCATGCAACTGTATCGAACATATAAATATCAATATAGAAATAATATACACATACTACATAAACGTCTATGCAAATAAAATTCACACCTATGCACACACACGTTTACTTACATGTACATACACAATGCATAACGATCCATATAAACATTATATCTATATCAAATATCTTTTCAGAAAATACTAATTAATTTCAACATAATTTTGATGGTTTATTAAGTTATTTACCCCATTGTTCTCACTGATCACACACCTCCTCATCCATAAACTTGTTTAGAAACATTTTTGTAGCTCTTTTTAAACAGATTTATGCTTGTACTTTGTTTTATCTCCATATCCAAAATGTTCCATAAAGTCTCACAGCTCGATATAGATGCAGAAACTTTTCATTGTTTCATGTTCAGGTTTATTTCAAAGAAAATGTCTCCTTGTAACAGTAAATAAAACAGTGTTGATTGTATTTGTGTCTTTCCTCCGTCCTGCTCCTTCGCTCTCAGTCGATTCAATTGAATGTGACACATTTGACTGCCGTGCGTTTGCAGGTGGAATCAGGTTAACAGAGTGAAAGCTTTCAGAGGACATAATGGACCAGGCGGGGGAGAAACAGGGGAGAATAAAGAGGAGGGGGTGCAGTATAAAACACTGAATGAACGAGGCTGGTCAGGACTTCCAGCTATAAGACATTTTGAGGACATAAATTACCTTGAAGTGTCGGAATAGCTCCATCAGACGGATTTAAACGACACTGGAATATAAATGCATGGTCGCATAAGTCAGTAAAAATATCAACCTCTAACATGAATTGCTTTCAAATTTCTGTCCAATTTTGAAATTAAACATCAAACGTTTCCAAAGATACAAAAATAAGAGGAAATCATTGAATGCTGAGAGCAGAGGAGGATTTCTTAGGTGTTTAGTACAGCCTTTTCACTAAGATTGGTGTTTGCTTATTCATGAAGATATATCCTTAATTAATGATTTCCTTAAATCATAATTAACTTGTTAAACACGTTGTTGTGTTTGGATTAAACATGCAGTTTTAACTTTGAAAGGATGCATAACCAAACATCTTTATGGTAGTAACAATATGATAGCCCAGATTGGCCATAAATGTTTTTTCTAACACAAATGTGCTTGAAATGCTTGGACGAGAAGGGTGAATGGCCTACAACCGATCAAATCAGTTCAACAAGAGGAAAACACCTGCAAGAGAAGAAGCAGAAGAGCGCCAGGCCTGTAGGGGGCGCTGTAGCAAATGGAAGAGGCAAACAGTTCTTCTGTTTTCCATGGTCATATCAGTGGCTTCTAGATTTGAAGTGCTCTTGTATTTGAACCATTATGGTAACTACTCCATGCAAAGAGAAGGGGAGATGACAGGCAGGCTGAGACTTTATCATGCTCCTGTTTTCATTTTACCATCAAATGTGAAGAAGAAATAAAGCAGTCTTGCCTGAATGTTGGCTCTAAGATGCCTCTTTTTCAACATGAACAGAATGAGTAATATTATTATATCAAATAAAGGTCAATGATGCATGACGTGGCTTATTATAAGCTCTTATGGGGGCGGACATTAGCTCAGTTGGTAGAGCGTCCGCCCCATGTACGGGGGCTGCCAACCCCCAGCAGCGGCTGTAGGTTCGAATCCCGGCCTCAGCCCTGTGCTGCATGTCATTCCCCCCTCTCTTCACCTGCTTTCCTGTCACAACTTCAGCTGTCCTATCAAATAAAGGCCATAAAAAGCCCCAAAAAATAACTTAAAAAAAAAATAAGCTCTTACAGACAGATATGAACATGAAATAAGATCTGTTTCTTCTCCTATAAAAGGACATCCTTGACAATATGTGATAGAATCGTGCAACTGCCTGTCATCTCGCTCTCATCAGCCTGGAGTTTTTACCATAAATGTCCCAATACATGAGCACTTTAAATTTAGTAGTGGCTGATTTGACTGCAATCTTTCGTGTCTGTCTCTCCCTGCCACAGCGCCCCCTGCAGGCCTGGAGCTCTTCACTTGGTTTTGCTGTGTTCTGCTCTTGCAGGTATTTTCCTCTTATTGAAGTTCATCGTTTCTCTGTAGGCCGTTTGGCCTCGTTGTCCAGCGTAGCTACATTTTTACAAAAAATCCAAGTAAACCATAGCCCTTGTCATGACCACCTTGTTGCTGAACTGCATAAACTCAGACCTCAAGTTTGTTTCTCTATTTTCAAGTCAGAAATATCTGAAGCACATATTTCTAATCCACATTCACTTAGCAAGTCCAACTTTCAACATAAAATAAAAAGCAAACATTTTTCAATAAATTACTTGTATGATACAAAAATATCTGCCCCAGAAACACAGGTTTGAAATCTGCTCTACATAAAGAAAAACACTTCAAGACACTTTTAAGATGAACTTGTCTTTCCTCATTGGCTGATTATTTTACTTATTACAAGCAACTCAGGATTAAATCTAGTTATTTTTATCTTCACATCAAATTTTAATCTAGACATACACGATATTGCCAAAAGTATTCCCCCACCTGCCTTGACTCTCATATGAACTTAAGTCACATCCCATTCCTAATCCACAGAGTTTCAATATGACGTCAGTCCACCCTTTGCAGCTCTAACAGCTTCAACTCTTCTGGGAAGGCTGTCCACAAGGTTTAGGAGTGTTTATGGGAATTTTTGACCATTCTTCAAGAAGAGCATTTCTGAGGTCACACACTGATGTTGGACGAGAAGGCCTGGCTCTCAGTCTCTGCTTTTTTTTTATCCCAAAGGTGTTCTATCAGGTTGAGTTCAGGACTCTGTGCAGGCCAGTCAAGTTCATCCACACCAGACTCTGTCATCCAAGTCTTTATGGACCTGCTTTGTGCTCTGGTGCACAGTCATGTTGGAAGAGGAAGGGGCCAGCTCCAAACTGTTCCCACAAAGTTGGAGCATGGAATTGTCCAAAATGTCTTGGTGTGCTGAAGCATTCAGAGTTCCTTTGACTGGAACTAAGGGGCCAAGCCCAGCTCCTGAAAAACACCCCCACACCATAATCCCCCCTCCACCAAACTTTACATTTGGCACAATGCAGTCCCACAAGTATGGTTCTCCTGGCAACCACCAAACCCAGACTGGTCCATCAGATTGTCAAATGGAGAAGCGTGATTGGTCACTCCAGAGAACACGTCTAGACGGCTCTAGAGTCCAGTGGCGGCGTGCTTTACACCACTGCATCAGACGCTTTGCATTGCACTTGGTGATGTGAGGCTTGGATGCAGCTGCTCGGCCATGGAAACCCATCCATGAAGCTCTCTGCACTGTTCTTGAGCTAATCTGAAGGCCACATGAAGTTTGGAGGTCTGTAGCGATTGACTCTGCAGAAAGTTGGCGACCTCTTTTCACTATGCGCCTCAGCATCCGCTGACCCCGCTCCGTCAGTTTACGTGGCCTACCACTTGGTGTCTGAGTTGCTGTGGTTCCCAAACACTTCCACGTTCTTATAATCCAGCTGACAGTTGACTGTGGAGTATTTAGGAGTGAGGAAATGTCACGACTGGATTTGTTGCACAGGTGGCATCCTATGACAGTTCCACGCTGGAATTCACTGAGCTCCTGAGAGCGACCCATTCTTTCACTAATGTTTGTAAAAGCAGTCTGCATGCCTAGGTGATGATTTTATACACCTGTGGCCATGGAAGAGACTGGAACACCTGATTCTGATTATTTGAATGGGTGAGTTAATACTTTGGGCAGTGTAGTCTATCAGGAAACTGGGCCTTAGAATAAGTCCAGTCAGGTATATTGGCTTGAAATTAGACAAATACTCTTTCTGAGATCTGAGTTTTTGCAGTTTGCAGCTCTGGTTTTACTGTTTGTTTCTCTGATTAGTTCAAGGAGAGTTTGACCCCAGACTACGGAGGGAGGAAGAGGAGGAGAGAACGAACTAATGAGCCTAGTCGGATTAAAACATCCAGACCCAAGGACGGGGATTACAGAGAGTGTGTGATCAATACGGAGCATTGAAAGTGTAAAAGTCCTCAGGCTGAACATCAGAGTAAAGCGGCTCTTTGTCGTGTAAAATCAAAATCAATGCTCTTTACTTCATCGTGTTTCTGCATCATTTACACTCAAAACCACCAGATGTGCATCACAACTCGCTTTTGTGGAGCTCCAACACATTCATGAACAAAGAGGGACAGAGAGAGGGACGCGGCGGGACAAGGTCCATTTTCAGGCCAAGAGGTAGAAATACAAGATTTACAGAAAAAAATTATAATAGTTTCAAATTCCTTTCAAAATTTTAGATGAAAAGAAATAATTAGAGACATAACAAACAATATTAGATGCTAAAATCTGAGATAAGGTAGTCAAATTTGATAAAAGAAAACTTTTGAGATCAAACATTCAAATTTGGGATAAAAGTCAAAATCTGAAAAAAAAAATAAAATAAATTTGAGGTGAAAATTTAAAATGAGAGATAAGAAGACAAGATTTGGAATAAAACGTCAACATTTGAGATAAGTGATAATCCAAAAGTAAATAAATAACATTAAAAAGTCACATTTGTGATAAAAAGTCAAATTTGATCGAAAGTCAACATTTTTATCATACGGTAAAATCTGGGATAAAAAGTTAAAATATAATATTAAAAAATTGAGAAGTAAATCCATTACGTTAAATTCACAATTAACCCATTATCTCCCAGCTCAACTGTTTGGCCGAGGTCGTCATTAAATTTAGGGCTAATTAATGTTCTTAGGAACAGTACAAATCAAATCATTGTTTGGTTCAATTTACACTTCAGGTAACAGAGAAAACCACAAACAAACCAAAATATATTTTTTGGTTTGGGATTGAAAGGTCTTAAAAGTGAACAGCTGATCGTGTTTGATGACATAAAAATGAACAAGTATCTGCTACAAAATCAATTAGAAAAGGCAAAAATAACTTAAAATAGATGAAAATGAATTTGACATTTCCTTTCCTAAGTCCTTCTGAATTCTCCTTTCTCCTTTCCTTAACCTCATGACGTTTCCATCAGGGTTAAGGAGAAGTAGATAGAAAAGGGCTTAGGAGGTGGGTATTTGACTACAGCCCAGGTCTGCAGGTGGGAAAGGAAGAAGCAGGAAGACCAGGAGGATGAGAGTGAAGATGAAGAAACTTGATCAACATGGAGGGAAACTTTGACCAAAAGACAGATGGAAATGTTTAAGTAAAGACAGAAGCACACGTCGACATGTTCTAATGTTAAATGTTCAAATTACAACATATGGAGTTTCTGACTATGTTGTGTCTCCATAGCTCAGGAGGATGGGCAGCAGCTCTCAGGTTGAAGGTTGAAATCTTGTTGTGAAATAATCCTGTTCATACAAACCTTCAGAGGTGTTTGATGATGAAGAGCCAGAGTTTACATGGAGTCTCCAAACTGATCCATGATCGGAAAAACATCTGAGATGTTTTCAATAATCACCCTCTGTAGAATGAAGATGATCATCTGAGGAATACAAACAGCAGAAGCATTGAGAGAGACATTAGCTCAGTTTGATCTGTCATTGTCTATCAGTCAGAAGGTTGAGGGTTTGAATCTAGGTCCTGCTGTCATGTGTCATGTTCCCAAGGCTGGAGAAATGGACTTTAACTCACATTTCTTCAATTTTCTCAATTATTTAAATGCATTTTGTTTCTTTATATTTATTTTACTCATTTTGAGAGGCCAAAATCCAGTCTGGATATCAGATGTCAAAAAAACAAAGACAATTTCAGATAAAAATCAAAATATTTAGATAAAAAGAACAATTAGATATTATTATTATTATTATTATTATTATTATTATTATTATTATTATTATCATTATTATCAATAGCAACAATAACAACAACAATAATAATAATAATACATTTTATTTTACAGATATTACACCCAAGGATGCTGTACAAATTAAAAAAAACAAAAACAACGGAGAGCAGCTGCAACCAGCCGTGCCAGCGTCCACACACCCAAGGGTGAAAAAGTATGTGGGATTAAAATTCATGTTGCAAGATAACGTTTGACATATAAAATCAAAAACTAAAATAAAAACTCATGATTTGAGCTAATAAGAAATAGATATAAAAAACAATAGCTGAGATAAAGCTGAGATGCTGAGATAAAAAAAAAAAAGATTCAAATTTGAGAAAAATCACATCAAACTTTTCCATTCAAATCTAATATGCGAGATAAATAATGTAAAAATTTAAGATAAAACATTAAAATTTGTGATAAAACATCATCATATAGATGAAGGGTTGAAGTTTGAGGTCAAATACTTAAAACCGTAGGAACAAAATGTAATCATACAAGACAACAATAAATGTGATTAAAAAGCCAAAATCTTTGATAAAAACATAATTTGATTTGATGCTTTTGTTTTGTATTTTTCAATCTCAGATTTAAAAATAAATCCAAACCTTCAAACCGAGCAGATCAGAATTCATCAAATTCAAGAGAGTGAATGAATTTTTAAAAGACTTACCGCATAAGCTGAATTTGAATTCCTGAGTCATTTTCTTACTTTACAATAAAAATATGGGGAAGAAATGTAAATGGCCTTTGTGGGCTTCCATACCTGGTGAGAGCAGTGCAGCAGTGGATCATGTTTAGGAGTTTTGCAGTCAGGTAGCGCCCCCTGTTGGCTTTTGTCAGTGACTTCATTCACTCAGCATTTCACTTTCATCAAGTGTGCTGTTGGCCTTCATAATTAAGAAGAGTGAATTCTCCGTTTCTTACTTTCCATAAATCCAAATGAGGGAGAAACATTTTAAGAAGAGGCTCAGAACAATGTGAGAGTTTTCCTCTTTGTGTTTTTGATGATAAACTGAGCAGGTCCTGATGACTGGAAGAGTCTGTGGTTTGGAGTCGGCTGGTTTTTGCTGCTCTCTGGTGGCTCTTTTTAAATGCTTTAGACGAAACTTTGATGAATAAAATATAAATACACTGAGAGCTGATTTACAAGAGGATATTATCAAAATCAAACGTTTTTCTGAGCCCCCATAAAGACTTAAGGTCCTGTTTTAGTCAGCAGGAATATCATTTAAACAATGATACACACAAACAGAGAAAATGTAATTCTTAACTCAAGATCAAATAAGATCATACACTTTAAATTACAAACAGGAAAATCGACCCCGTGAGCCACAGTGATATTTTACAGTTTAAGGACCACACTGCAGGATGATTTAACATATTAAAAACCCCAATCCAATTTAAGTTAGGGCACTGTGTAAGACGTAAAAATCAAAACAGATCACAATGATTTGAAATCCTTCCCCTCCTTTATTCAATTGAATACACTACGAACACAAAATATTAATTTTCAAACTGACAAACTTTAATGCAAATATTTACTCATTGTAAATTTTAGCTTTTTAACAAAACTCAATAGATGTTTGTGAACTGAGGACACTGATTGTTGAAGCTTTGTGCATGAATTCTTTCCCATTCATGCTGTTTTAGTTGCTCCATTTGTGCTTCATAAAGCTCCCCACATTTTCAGCGGTTACAGGCGTGGACTGCAGCAGGTCAGTCTAGCATCTGCACTCTGATACTACGCTGCTGTAACACGAGCAGAAAGTGTCTTTATTGTCTCTGAAATAAGCAGGGATGTTCACGAAAAAGATTGATGTGTGGACCTTTTAGCATTAGTAGAGCCCTCACAGATGAGCGGGTTACCCATGCCATGGGCACAACACGCCCCCATACCATCACAGATGCTGTCTTTTGACCTTTGCTCTGTGTGGTGACCATTTGTTTTAAAAAACTTAAAGAAAAAATCGAAATATCAAGCTGAAACTTTAACCAAACTTAAAGGATCACTGATGCACCATGGAGATGTGATTTACGCAGGCAAAAGAAGTCCAGGGTCCAAAAGTTCTGCGATTTCCAATGGTTTATTTTTTGGCAAACAAGCAAACAAAAGAATAAAGGAGATAACAACTCCTGCTGCCTCTTCTTATGCTGGTAAAAAACCATCGGTCCACCCCGGTGCATGCTGGTTGTCTGTCACCTACCTACCTTAAAAAACATCCGGTGCCCACAGTTTGTAATTACCAGATAAACAAAACTAATTATATACAAAACATCTAATTATAGTAAACAAATGACTAGCCAATATATATATATTTATATATTCAACGCTGAAAATCAAACTTTATTTCTTATAGGAAAGGAAAATGTAGCTAAATCTAACAATACTTCCAAATTAAAATAAACTACTAAATACAAAAAAATAAATAAACCAATAACTCCAACACTCTGATAACAGTCTGGATGGTCCTTTTCCTCTTTAACCCGGGGGCCACCACTTCCATGATGTCCCAAAACAGTCTGAAATGTGGACTCAGACCACAGCAGACTTTTCTACTTTGCCTCAGTCCATCTCAGATGAGCTCGAGCTCAGAGAAGCCGGGGGTGTTTCTTTGTCTTTGCATGGTAGAGTTTGACTTTGACCTTGTAGAAGTAGATTCCAAAGAGTTTTGTCATTCCAGTCTGTATTTATATGAGAGAAGAACTAAAACTAGTTTTCCCGGTTTTAGCCAAACAGGCGGTTAGAATACAGAATAAGGATATTTGCAACACCACCACCATCTAAGATTAAAATATAACAAAAATAAGAATAATATTTACAGCATTAACCTAAAATAAAACCTAAATAAAAATATTATTTACAACACTAATCTTATCTTAACACAGTCCACACCAGAGTGAAAAGCAGCAGAGTGAGTGGAGGGCAAAGGACTTTGTGGGGCAAGAAAGATCAACAAGTAAATAGTCCAACATTGAGAAGTAGTATCTGCTATTGCCATAATAATTGTCATTATTACGGAGAAGGGGCGTCCCGATACAACTTTTTCCACCTGATATGATACTGATATTGCAGCCTTGAGTGTTGGCCAATGCCAATATCGATCCAATACGATTTCAACAGGAATCAAACACTTTTATTACTTATTTTGTAGTATGGACTGTAAGAAAAGACTTGATCAGGTGAGATTACTCAAACAGAGAACAGTAGTCAGCAATAGTAGGTATGAGAAAAACTGACCCATTTTTATTCACCTATGGGTTACATACATTTTAACCTTAAACATAAAGGATATAGTACAATTAAATAAAATAAATGAAAAATGAATTAGAAGACCCCGAAAAGTAACCACAATAAATCCAGTAAAAACAAAAACCTTTATTTTAAAATAAAAAATAACCACTTTGTTTAACTTAAACATAAGCATATTATATTATATAAATTATATTATATAAATTAAATAAAAGAATAAATTAGAATGGACTGCTTGTATTGGAGTGCTTTTATCGGATATTTTAGATGCAGGCCGATATAATCCGATATTTGTTTTTTTGCTGATATCGGATCGGGACACCCCCATTACAGAGATGAACGATGGTTTTCTGAAGTCTTCCTGAGCCCATGTGGTGATATCCTTGACAGAATAATGTTGGTTTGTGGTGTCTGAGGAATTGAAGGTCACAGGCATACAATGTTAGTGTTTGGCTTTGGTGCAGATATTTCTCTGAATTCTCTGAATCTTGTGAGGATACACACGTGGACGAAATTGTTGGTACCCTTCTGTTAAAGAAAGAAAACCAACAATGGTCACTGGAATAATTTGAAACTGACAAAAGTAATAAATAAAAATGTACTACAAATTAAACAATGAAAATCAGACATTGCTTTTGAATTGTGATTCAACAGAATTATTTAAAAAAAATAATCTAATGAAACTGACCTGGACAAAAATGATGGTACCCTTGAAAAGATCAAAAATTATGTGACCATAGGGACATGTTAAACTCAGGTGTGTCCTGTAGTTATCATCACAGGTGTCTTTAAGCTTATCAGTTAGTCTGCCTATTTAAAGGCTGAAAAGTGGTCACTGTGCTGTTTGGTATTATGGTGTGTACCACACTGAACATGGACCACAGAAAGCTAAGGAGAGAGCTGTCTCAGGAGATTAGAAAGAAAATTATAATCAACCGTGTTAAAGGTAAAGGCTATAAGACCATCTCCAAGCAGCTTGATGTTCCTGTGGCTACAGCTGCACAGATTATTCAGAAGTTTAAGGTCCACAGGACTGTAGCCAACCTCCCTGGACGTGGCTGCAGGAGGAAAACTGATGACAAACTGAAGAGACGGAGGATACGAATGGAAACCAAAGAGCCCAGAACAACTTCAAAGAGATTAGAGGTGAACCCCAAGGCCAAGGTACATCAGAGTCAGATCACACCAACCATCACTGTTTGAGCCAAAGTGGACTTAATGAAGGACATCACTGTTGAAACCAAATCATGAAAAAGGGCGACTGGAATTTTCCAAAATGCATATTGACAAGTCACAAAGCTTCTGGGAGAATGTCCTTTGGACAGATGAGACAAAACTGGAGCTTTTTTGTAAGTCACATCAGCTCTATGTTCACAGACACAAAAATGAAGCATACAAAGAAAAGAGCACTGTACCTACTGTGAAACATGGAGGAGGCTCAATTATGATCTGGGGCTGCTTTGCTGCATCTGACACAGGGTGTGCTGAATCTGTGCAGGTACAATGAAATCTCAAGACTATCAAGACATTCAGGAGTGAAATGCGCTGCCCAGTGTCAGAAAGCTTGGTCTCAGTCACAGGTCATGGGTCCTCCAACAGGATAATGAGCCAAAACACACAGGTAAAAACACCCAAGAATGGCTCAGAACAAAACACTGGACTATTCTGAAGTGGCCTTCTATGATCCCTGATCTAAATCTTGTTGAACATTTGTGGAAGGAGCTGAAACATGCAGTCTGGAGAAGACAGCCTTCAAACCTGAGATAGCTGGAGCAGTTTGCTCACGAGGAGTGGGCCAACATACCTGTGGACAGGTGCAGAAGTCTCACTGAGAGTCACAGAAATTGCCTGTTTGCAGAGACTGCCTCAAAAGCTTGTGCAACAACACATTAAGTTAAGGGTACCATCATTTTTGTCCAGGGCAGTTTCATTAGTTTGTTTTTTAAAATAATTCTCTCGGACTACAATTCAAAAACAAAGTCTGATTTTCATTAGTTGATTTTCAGTAAATTTTAATTTATTATTACTTTTGTCAGTTTCAGCTTATTTCAGTGACCATGTGGCTTTTTTTCTCTTTAATAGAAGGGTACCAACACTTTTGTCCATGTCTGTATTATGGACTGTAGATGATGAAATTGTTGAAAAATGTTCTTAAACTGTTGGACTTTATCCAACAGTAATATAATAATTTCAGAGAACATACAGAGAGTAGGCTAGAAAAAATAATTCAAAATTCAGAAATATCGGGAGCCACAAAAAAACAAAAGTATTGTGAATAATAAAAGACAAATGCTGACACTTTCACTTTTGTCGTGGTTCCTGTCAAGGGTTCGAGGGACTGGTCGTAAAGAATTGATTTTATTTGTTCTACATATTTATCCTTTTTTATTATTATTATACTTTAATATTATCATTGTTATTTTATTTATTCATTTACTTTTTTCCTTCTGTTGTTCCTTCTTTTGGTTGGATTGTGGATTTGTTAATCTGTTTGATATGTCTTGATCCACCTTAATACTATTTTTTATTTTATTTTATTGTTTTAAATTTAATATCTCATTTCTATGCTCTCTTTTGTAGACTGTGGAAATACAATAAAGAGTTCGTATTTAAAAAAGGATAATGCAGAAAAAGACTATTTACTTAATCACCAATGACAACAAAACTAAAATTAAGTGTTAAAACAAGCAGCCTTAAATATCATTATTCTCTCCCTCTCTGTGGGCGTGGTCTCCTGGCTCCTGGTCACGTGGTCCCAGTCTTTGTTGATGTGATTCCGTAGAAGAAGAAGAACAGGAGGACAAAAAAAAAAAAAAAAAAGAGTGCTGGTCCCACCGAAGGATCCACCGCTTCACCGACCCTCCTCGGTCGTCCCTGCCCGGCTCTCACCGCTCGTTCTCGGCCTGGATGCTGCAGGAAGCCCCGCTCTCTCTCTCTCTGGATCCGTGGATCTGTCTCGTCTCTCCCATGCTCTCCCCGCCGGTTTGAGGGCTGTGCAGCGGGGCTGGGGGATGGAGGCTCGGTCGGGGTTGTGAGCAGGCTGCTTGAAAGGGGAGGTGGAGGTGTGGGGGGTCGGTTTGGTTGAAGCCCCAGGCCCTGCTTTGCTTTGTTATCCTGGGCTCGGCTTTGCCGGCCTGTTTCTGCTCTTTTTTCTGCTCCTGGAGGGACTTTCTGCAGAACTGAAGGGAAAACATCCACAGCTGAAGGGAACATTTGGATTTATTTGGCTTTTTGGTGCTTTTTTCCTGCAGCCTGCTTGACCATTTTGGATTTCTGAAGGACGACCCCCAGAGAAAAACAGGCTCCTGTTCATTCATTTAAATCCATTTCCCCTTTGCACACCTTCATCCATCCACAAACACACCCTCCTGCGCCTCCCTCTCCGTTTATTCCTTCATTTCTCAGTCCATTTCTCCTCCAGTCTCTGCCTCTCCCCTCCCTCATCTGCCTCCTTCTCCATCATGGCTCGGTTCTCCTGGTTCTGCAGCCTGCTGGTTCTGCTGCTCGTCCCCGCCGCTCGGAGCTCGTTCCCCCGCAGCAAGGAGGACTGCGGCCCGGGGAAGGCCTCCGACTGCCCCGGTAAGACTGCTCTATCATGGTGTTTATACCTGGGCATAGACTAGAGATGGAGAATATGGGACACAAGAAATCTAAAAGTAATTCAAGGAATAAATAAGTAAATCAGTCACCCAAAAAATTGAAAATAAATTACCAAGCAAACAAAATATGATTCCACTGAATCACTGAATGCGATACCTGTCTGACGTATAACATGAAAAGACTAATAATTAATTTATTTTTGTGTTTAATAATCAATTATTGCAGCCAGATACTATCACACTAACATAAATAATGGTATCATCTGCATATTGAGGTATTCACAATGTTATAGCATGCTTAAACTGGTAAAATCTCCATTATTTTTGTTATTGTGGTATCAACATGTAATAAACGTAATTACCCTGAGTTATGTTTTCATGAAGAAGACCAGAGCTTTGAGTTGTACAAATAAGGTATGTTGGAAATTTGGTGGAAGTGCTAAGAAACCTGTCTTGCCCTTCCAAATATATATGGATATTTCTATGCTGAATAGCTTTAAATACAAGTTATTTTGAATTTTTATAATAGGAATTGGTTGTTGCAGCAAAGCTACAGATTTAAGATGATTCTGATAAAATAAAAAGGACTTGGGACCTTCAGAGGGCCAATTTTAGGCAGGTTTTTGTTTTCTAATTATCTAAAATTGCAGTTTAATTCCTACACTCTGTCTAAATCATATGCTACATAAAGATCTGCATATTAAGATTGTCATAATGTACTATTCTCTGAAATATCATGTGTTGTAAGATGATGATATTTATTTAAATTCATTTAAAAGCCTTAACTGTCATTGTAAGACAGGCAAACAACAAAATTGAGGAAGCAACTTAAAAACAACATCAACAAACATTTATAGAAAATGCAAGACAGCAAAACAACGATAATAAAAACTTATGCACACTAAAATATCAATGCCTAGTATGCCTGACTTCTCTAACCATTGGTGGTGCCAAAATGAACAAAAACTTTATGGCCTTAATCCAGATATTTTAACCATTTGGTGATTTATAAAAAGAAATAGCCAAAAACAAGGGGTTTATGGTATCTTGAAATTACAGTTGCGAGCTGTTAAAGTTGGTTACCTTAAGATTATTTGAACTTCTTAGTAGATATTACGCCATGAGGGTGTGTTCCCAGTTACACATCAAATTTGCACCTCAAACTGTTTGGCATCCAAGATCAAGTAAATTACAATCATGTCTTTTATTATTTTCCTAAAGACTACCCTTACATATATTTTTCCCCAACAGAAGTTGCAAATAAGTCATAATTTATGATATTTTATAGAGAAATCTAACATGTAATCAATGTAATATAATGATTGAAAAACAGAATTCTGCACACACAATGTTTTGTAACTTTTTTTTCTAAGTGTCAGAATTTGAACTCCTGAAAGATAAGGCTGGGAAATATATTAACTCAAATTATTTATTTGAAAATTAAAACTCATTTTTTTTAAAACTCAAGTTGTTGCAGTGTTTGAAAACATATATATTGAAAATTAAAAATGTTCAAGATGGTAGGCTCTGTCAGGTTTTGCACACGTGCTTTTTTAGGCTTGTTTTTGTTTTTAAAAGAGAATAAATATTGATCAGACAGTTTCCTGTTAATAAGCTTGAAAATACCTCAGCCTTTAGTGCTTTTGTTGACAAATGTGCCTACGTTTGAAGTACATATTCAACATTTTATGGCACACACTTTAACTTGAGGAAGGAAAATCTGTTTGGTTTGGGAATATATTTTGAGAAGAAAAAGGCAAAACATTTTTTTTTTTAGGGAGAAGAAATTAGATTAAAATCACGAATCAGATGTTGTGGGTAAAAATCAGGGATTCTAATTTTAGGCCATGTCGTTTAGCCCTACTTAAAAACTATGTTCATGTTGTGGACAATGCCAATTCCCATTTTAGTCAAACACTTGTTGTCGGAAATCTTTTTCTTAATCATTTTGCTCAAGTGGGGACGACAGTTGCACAAAAATGTGGGAAACATCTGGGTAGGAAAGAAGACAGTAAGAGGAGAGACCTGGTCTCCCTTTTTCCAGATGTTGTTGACGTGTTTGTACAATTTGACACTCTGCTGCAATATGGCAATTGTGCAGGAGTTTGCTCCCAATTTCGGTTATATTTTTGCACTTAATTTTGTTGGTAATATTTGAACAAGTGGGTTGAACTGGCAAAGAGCAGCCAGTGTCAGCAACTTTCCAACATTTATGCAACATTTTTTGAAGCAGTTTTTCTGCAATTTCTGGTCATGAAAACCAACAAATTCACAAATATTTGATATCTCAGGCTTTTAATTTTGTTGTCATGGAATTAAACAGGTTTCAGTGTCATTCAAGTTTCACCAGAATGTAACTGCTCAAAGTAGGAGCACAGAAAATCAAATGATAACTCCGATTTCAGATAAGTGATCATATGATCAATTAGCAGATTACTGTGAGCCCTGTTAAAAGTGAAGCTTTGTATATATTATGTATCATCATAATCTTTTGTAAATGGACCGAAACAAGATTATCTGTCTGGTTCAAAAGTACTCAGGCTGGAAGAGGAGGAGGGTCATGTGATGCTGCATGTCATAGGTCATGGACATCTTTATCAATCTGACCCTCACTGTCAGGGAAGCATCTTTGTGTCCCTGTTGTCCTGGCGACCGCTGCAGGAGAGCATCTGATGGAGGCTTGTGATTTAAAGGATGTGTGTGACCACTCCTCACTTTAACTGGGCCCTATTTTAGCTCTTAATGACAGGGTGGAGGAGCAGGGCGAGGTTAAATGAGTGGGTACTCTGTGTTTCTGAGCTTCAGTCCATATGTACCAGCTCTCATATACGCGCCACGTCCTCTGGGGGAGCATTAAGTCTCAATTTACGTTAAATCTCAGTTTTTCCTGCTCGTGTGCAAACTGGAGCTGGATGTAAACCTCTATTTGGCTCTGAAGCTACACAGAAGTCTGTAGCCTGAGGGGTCGTCCTGCGAACATGACCGTAGGTGCATCTCCACTCTGCTGTAGCAGCAGGTCTTATGGTGCGTTAACTTGACCGCAGAGGAAATACCCCTGAAGTACAAATCTCATCTACAGAAGTCAGAGGCTCTTCAGTCACTCCAAGTTGACCCGCTCAGTGCTGAACTCAAGTCTGATGTAATGGTGTGTTCCAGTTGTACTGGATAGTTGGGATATCTGAGTCCTGATTGGGAAATGTCAATTGGAACAACCGCCCGAGGTCAGAATTTCTTACTGGGAAGTTAGGGGATCTTCACCTCCCCTGAGTTTACAATCAAAGATGGCTGCCCACAATGTAAACAGTTATTAAGCTACTGCAACATTGTGTTTATTAGCACTTCTGACTAGTGTTTGTAGTGCTCAATCAGCCATATACACAGTATTGTTCAGCGTATTTTTATGGAAATGCTGCCATAGTGTTATTTACATTCTTCATGTGATATCTGTGAACTGCAACCCAGGGCGTGCTAACAACAGCTAACACATTGACTAACAACTTTGTAACTGGAACACTGATAACTGGGAGATGACGTCATGCCCACTTCCCTCTTTCCAGTTCTGAGGTTAATGGAATGCAGCATTAGTCCCAGCTCTGATGTCAGAGTTCAGGCTAAATGGGAAGCATGCTCTATCACCTCCTTTTTTGTGATTTGGTTAGAGATGATACTTGCTTTTGGCTTGTTTGTATCCCCTCAAGTGAGTTTCTTAGGGCCATGACAACGAAAATAGAGAGTTTTTCTCACGTTTGTGCTTTCAATTTACACAAAAATTACCAGGAATACCTGAACATGCAAACTTCTTAACCAAGATCCAGAAGAAAAGTTTTGAAATGTCTTCATTGTTACCTCCATGTAAACAAGAATAACAGTTAGAAGGGAAAATGGGCAGTGTGCCACGTGCGTAGCACTGTTTCAGATTAAGGTAGCGTGATCACCTAGGAACAACAGCGGCTATGGCCGACTACCGAGCAACATGTGTGCTGCTAACTGCGCTAGGTCTGTTGTGGGAATGACGTCATCTCCCAGTTATCAACATTCCTGTTACAAAGTTAGAAAAAACTTGCCGATCTACTAGGCTATTGTTATCCGTTGTGTTAGCCATTGTGAGCATTGTAGTTCGCACATACCACATGAAGAATGTAAACAACACTATGGCAGCATTTTCATAAATATAAGTTAAACAATACTATGTGTACGGCTGATTTAGAGCTACAAACACAAGTCAGAAGTGCCAATAAACAGATTATAACAGGAGCTTAATAACTGTTTCAGCCATCTTTAATTGTCAACTCGGGGGTGGTGAAGATCCCCTTACCTGCCAGTAGGAAATTCCCACCTCAGAGAGTGTTCCAGTTGAAATTTACAAACTTAAATTGCCAACTATTGGCCTTGCATGCACGCTACTGTCATTCTTGCGGATCTGTAGGAAGGTGCATCAGTGTCACACTGTCGTCCAGCATTACCAACCAGAAATACTTGTTTTTTTTTAAACTTAGAGCAAATGTTCTTGTTTTTTGGAGGAAGGGACATCCATTTCTTCCTGCTGTATCTGATTTTGGACTGCAGGGACAGCTCTGAGCGTGCCCAAATGCTTTTCTTCAGATTACATGTTTTATGCATGTGCCCACAGGCCATGATCTGATTGTGTCCATGTAAACAGTCCATCCATCCATTATCAACTCTTATCCCATGCTGGGCTGCAGGGGGGTCTTGAACCTATCCCAGCGGACTTTGGGCGAGGGGCAGTGTGCTCCCTGCACCAGTCAATCAAAGTGCCACATCACCAGTGCTTCCACTGACTGGTCTGGTTTGGTAGAGCTGTTCACTTTAGAGTCTTGATCTCGCTTGCATTGGGTTGTGGGTTTAAGTCAGAAGATGAGGGTCCAACCCCCTTCCCTCCTCTACGATAATGGAAAGAAAGGTGTTTACCTCCAAAGTCCTTCATGGAGCATTGCTTGACTTGTTGATGTCATTTTAGCTGCTATCACAAGTTTAGAGCCTTATGACCAATCAACAGACTGCTGCATTTTGAGTGGCGCAGTACGCTTGGGTCCCATCAGAAGAACACCACTGTGGTACATTACTCCTCATTTGACAGTGGAAACACCTTTAATTGCGTACTGAGCCAAGCCAAACTGAACCAGACCAGGTGGAAACGCAGCTACAGAGACACAAACAGTCATTTACACTGTGGGAGAAAGCCCACACAGGCAAGGTGAGAGTATGCAAGCTCACCAAAGCATTGACCTTGGCAACATGAGTAGTAGAACCAGCAACTTTCCTTCTGTTAGACAGGAGCAGTGGTTGTTTGAAAGTGTGGTGGACATGGCCGAATATCTTTGATTATTTGGGTGCTTGTTCGAAAAACACTCAAGTTTGATTTTTACAAAGAGTGACAGCCTAGCAGCTTAAGCTGGCACTCAAAATAAGAAATAACCCAAAAACTCCTTGCAAAAAACACCTACAAACTAACAATTACAGTTTACCAAGTGAATCAAAAACACTTAGTTGTTTGGAGTACGAGAGCAACGTGGAGCTACTGCTGTCAGAAAGTGCGTTTCCATTACCTTTGGATATGCGCAAATGTAAATAGCGAGATAAAAAACTGGTAATGGAAACACCTGAATTTCGAAAAAGCACTAAAATATCGCTAAAAAGTTTTACGCTTTCATGAGGTGGTTTTTCAGACATTTCGGTATTCAAAGATATCGCAAAAGCGCGCTAGAAACACTTTTTTTGTTATAAGGAGATGGAAACGGAAATGAGGGAGAAAGGGTTCGACAAGCCTTGGCATATTCATGCGTCCATCTTCCTGCGGTGAAATCTCGTGGGATGATATTTCACGAGAGTTATGATGCTCCTGCCTAGAACAACCTTCAGTAGGAACACGTTCAAACACGGATATACTTTGTCGAAATGTAAAGAATATCGCTTAAATTTTGCGAAATACTGTAATGGAAACCCAGCAACTGCAGGTATTTTGGTACCAGACTTTGGGACAAATCTTTCCCCTTTAATCTTTGGGTTCGCACTCTGCATTAAATCTCATGATCATGATGCAGAGATCCATGAGTTTTTCTGAGGAGAATTGGCGATTTTCTGACCACGTTACGAGGCCTTTACAGCCCTCATTTTCAGCCCGCTCTCTGTTTACTCCTCATTTGCAGGTTTTAAAACCGAACGAGTCTTGAAGTCGTAAAGAACACGTTTATAGAGGGACAGACGGAGTGAAGTGTCCTTACAAGAGAACATCTGTGTCTGAGCTGCAGTGGGCGGGCGAGCTCAGATCTTCTGAAAATAGACATCTCAATGACTTGGTCCTTCAGATCTTTGAAAAAACGTAAAGCCACGCTCAGCACACATCAGCAGGGACTATTTTAGCTCTACGTTTACAGATTTAGATCAGAAATATAAAATGATCTGTGGGAGTGCAGCTGCTGAGGATAAACTATGAAATGACCAATAAGACAAACGCAGTCACGGTCTGGCTTTCCATTCAAACCGTGTCATTATCAGCACCAAACTGACATGCCTGTTAACTTAGTGCTGCATGTTAGTGTCTCTTAGCTTGAATTAGCTTCTCTGTTAGGCTAATAAACACATCAGAAGTTATATCTTTGTTTTATATGGCTTCTACATCCCATAATAGGTTTTGCTGATTAAGCTATCAGTGATTGTAGGACTAGGAACCACAGTGCAGTCTGGGACAGCCTAAAAACAGTCAATATCAATGCTTTTATCAATGTTGATAAAAATAAAAGGAAAGTTCCGCATTTTTTGAGTGGTGTTGTATGAGGTACACGACATCAACCTGAACATTAGCCACAGTGACAGATCAGCTCTGCCTCTGTTCAGAAAGAGTCATCATGGAAGCTAGATTATGTATTGCTGCAGATGGGACCACCGACTCCACAAAAGCGGCATAGGACGATTACAGAAAGTGTCGCCAGGTTTTTCTGCTGAAATAAGCGATCAGGTCCATTAAATACAAGAACAAAACAAGCGACCTCCAGCTATTTATTTTCCTAGGCAGTATATTCCTGTTTTCAAAGAGAAGTCTACATTAAGTGTTTTAATTTTCATCCACATTTCATTTCACCTCACTGACATTTTTTTTCTTATTCGCCCCTTAATTTACTTATTCAACATCCTTTTCCGTATACAGAAGTGAAGAGAGGAGCTACTGTTATTTATAGGTCTGTTATCACTGAACAGTCTTTCTAACCTTGATTTTTGTAAGCAAAAGAGATTTATTGTGGTGATACAGAAAACAGCTAAATTAGAAATAAAATTCTGGCTGTAATGATTCTTGTTTGTGGACACATCATCTTTCTACAGTAAAATTCAGATTTGTGTTTTAGCGGGACAAAAAAGTTTGCGCAACTTCTGAACAGAGTTTATATTGGTAATAGAGTGTGTGTCAGATCCCTCCTGGGTTTGGGAGCACAACAAGCCCAGATGAGCAACTACACTTTTGAAACAAGCCCATAAACAGGCAACTGGCAATGGCCAATATTTACAAGCATTAATTCAAATAAAAAATAGAAGTCCAAGCAGACCTGGCAGCTATGGCTCTGACTTAGTAGTGCATTATTTGAGTAAGTGTGTTGGGGAGAGTGGGGGTACAAAAACCAGGAAACAGGGTGTGGAAAGGACAAATCACCTACTGTACTTGTTTTTCTTCATTGTGGGGAGCTGGGAGATAATCAGGGGGATTTACAAAGGCAGAAAAGCAAACCTAATAAGTAGGGATGTGCGCGACTAGTCGTTTAATCGGTTAACCGCCTACTTATTTATTAATCGTTTAGTATTTTACTAGTCGGTTAAACGCTACATTAAGCATCATGCATCTTGTTCTTCACGCCTCTGTGCATAGCTGTAAAGTCTCCCGCTTTGGCTGGGAAACTACCGTATTTTATCCCTCTTTCCCGCCGTCCTCCCGTATTAATTCTTTCCCGTAATTCTCCCGTATTACAAAAAAAACATTCCTCTGCCTCTTAATGCCACCTGCAGTAGCCTGCATGTTTGTTTTCCTCCTCTTTTACTACCAAAGAGACTGAATGTGAAGATGGCTCACTACGTCTATCTTTCTTAACACCGGGGTGCATTGGTTCTATAGCGGATTTAGCGGATTTAGCGGATTTATAGCCGAGTGAGCATTTGTCAAACATGCGATCTTTGGGGTGAAGACGGGGCCGCTCGCGCGGACACACGGAGAGAGCTGAAGTGAGCGTCCTGAAGAGTAACGAGGAAACAAACGCTAATATGAATGATGGCACAAAAGATACGGTTCTTAAGCCGGCTGCCCCAGTGTGAGAATGTGTTGGTTTTAAACAGGATGAACAAGGTGTGAGCTCATGAACACCTACGAGCTGATATGTCGTATTTGTTTGAAAGTAGTGGCGACGAAGATGTGCAGGTGCAGCAGAGCCTTTGTCCTGACAGTCAACACTTACTGAAAATGAAGCGCTCACAGACAGTGTCGTTCGCTACATTGCAAAAGAAGTGCAGCCCTTCAATACGGCTGAAAAGCCAGCAGTTACAAACGTTTGACAGATAGTACGAATTGACTGGGAGAAAGTACATGTCACAAACAATTCCTGAACTGTATAAACTCCATTTCATTTAGGCCAGAGTTTTTATTGTTGTGTGAGTTTTGTTTTTTCTTTACAGAGACAGGGTCTATTTTTTTTTGTTTTTGACTAGTATAATTATTTTTATTTACATGCAATTTTGCTAAAAGATAGGCCATTTCATTTTCATTGCTTTTTTTCTCTTTTTTGTTTGTTAAATTTACAATATTTTTGTTCAATTTATTTTATTTAAAATATCCTGACCTTCCAATTACAGTTAAATATTCTTAAGAAATGAAAGTTTCTTGAATCGTGCACTAGTCTTAAGTGCCAGAGATTTCAGGGAATTATATTCTAGGCTACTATGTTGTAATGCTTTGGAATTGTCATGCTGCTGCATCCAAGTTTCATACCAAAGCAGTATTTATAATAAATGCCATGCATTGCATTGGCAAACGTATCAGAAATGTATTTCTCTTTAAATTGTTCAACTTTATTCAGTCAGTTGTTGTTACATCAATAGAATTTAGATTAACAGTTTGTCCTGAATGTTTGGGCTAAATAGTTCCTAAATACACATTTGCATGTTAAACTTTTAACTTAATATGTGTATTAAATTGCGAGTTTTCTTGCTTATAGACTAGTCAACTAGTCGCAAATAAAATTTGAGAATAGTCGGCGGGGAAATTAGTCGAAATTCCCATCCCTACTAATAAGCAACTACATGTTAAATATACAAGCCCAAAAACAAGACCTGTGACTAACAAGATTTACAGCCAACTTAAGAGATAAACAAACCCAAAGTTGCTTTTAATAAGCGGACTTGGCAACACTGATTGCAGATATTGAACACTTATAACTTTCTTTTTTGTCTCCACTAATGGATCCTTCCATCAGGCCTACAGATCTAAATACAATCTGACTACTTTATGGTCTCCCTTGGGAGAAATTTGTCTTGAATAGGAGTCTGCAGCATAGACATGTTCAGCACATTCTGCTCATTCATCCAGGGTTAGTCAATTACAATAAATAAATTCATTTTAAAAAATTATAACAGGAGCCCTCCTCCATGTCCCCAGCAGAGCAGCGACATCTTTGAGAATTAAGGATATAAATTACTCTTATATCACTCCATCCAAGTAAGATTGTTGAAATGTCAAAATGTTAAAGATGACCCTGCTGACCAAGCACAGTAATGTCAATAAAGACTGTTTTTCTGGCTCAGTTTACCTCTTTAACAGCCATCATAGAGAATGTTTTCATTGAGTAAACTTATTATCCAAACTGTGGCTGTTTTAGTCTGAATACTTCCGCTGAAGATGAGTTTTCATTGGACTTCTCTGGTTATTTATGATACTTTGTAATAGGGATGGGATCTGACAAGATGTTATCGGTACCAGTGGTATTAACGATTCTGCTAATCGATCCAATTCTTTAACGATTCCCTTATTGATTCCTGCTGATTTTCCGTGTGGGCAAATGTTGGCCTGTAGATTTTCAGTGTCAACAATGTCAGACACACGTCACAGCATAGATAACTGCTTCTGTAAGCTGCTGGTGTTTCCACTCACTTAAGGTTGTGCAGTAGGCGCCTTTTGTAAAAAATTAAGTCACAATTCTGAGGCTTCTGAATCCCGTCAGTGGAACGAATTGATAAGGGAATTGATTAGCAAAAAGACCCATGATATCAAACTTTGATGGAGCCGTTAATGATTCCCAACTGGACATGATTTTCAATTCCCATCTCTACTTTGTAAAACTGTCAGGCCCGTATGCATAAATGTTTATTGCAGCAGGGAGGCTCTGCATGATGAGAGCTGCAGACTGTAGAGGAAAGTAGTGAAGGAGCCAATATCCTCTGATCCCCAAACATCCTGAAGGGATGAGGACTTGAGCTCATGATTTACACACCTGTAGCAATAAGATTGCCCGGTCTTCCATTCCTCAGTCAGACCTGATTCTCCATCTACAGAAGCCAAAACAAAGCAGACCAGTCATGGAGAAGAAGTCTACTGTAAATGTGTTTAAGTTGTATCACACATCTGTGCCGACTCTCTCTGCACAGATGCAGAGCTGATCTGTTACCGTGGCTTATTTTCAGGCTGATGCCATGTTCCTTGAACAACCCAACTTCAAAAATCCTGAACCATCCCTTTGAGTTCAGTTTGGGTGATTGTATTCAAGTGGACTTTAACCATGAACCACATTATCTACGTGCTTTATTGTGACATAAAGCAATTTAATGTTTTACCAGTCTGTCAAGATTGCTTTACAGAATAAGTATCCTGTTCTGAATGGACTAATAAAATCTTTTTTTACTTCCATATCAACATATAGATACAACTGAAAAGTTCTGTTTGGATGTTTTTCTGGCTCAGTGGTTTCGGATAATCTGGGACAGTTGTTTGTGGTTAAGAAATGATCGAGTCAATTGGCATCCTTAAGGAGAAAGAGGGTTGTTGTATCTACAAGTGTGGATTGGTTGTTCTAAAAAAAGGTGACCACAAGCCTCTGACTTGCTCATTCAACTGCTTGTTCATGAAAATAGCTTAGACAATCATATGGCTGCAATATAATGCATCCCAGCATGGCAAGGATGATCTGCTGAAGCTCAAACCAAGCATAAGAAGTAAGAATAAAGGTGATTAGTGAATTTGACATACCAGACAGTGTGTAAGAAACTGCAGATCAGGGTTCACTGTACCACTACCAGTGTGTGTAGTGGTTTGAACACACCACACCACACACTAAGCTGGCTCATCAGAGGTGTTTCAGTTTGTTGTAGAAGATCTAAAGCTCCCCACACAGGAACTTGACCTAATCCCAGTCAAACAGACGTGGGAGCGACAGGCATTGTTCTAATAATGAAGGCACTGATATGAAGGGGATTTCCAGGTGTCCGCATACTTTTGGCCGTGATGCATTCCTGCGCCATCCCTGGATGTTGGCTGGGAAGAGAAAAACAAGGAGAGAGATAATGAAGTCAGCAGAGCATGAAAGGCCAAGAGACAGAAAGGAGGAGAAAGAATGAGAGGGGGGTTGGTGGGACCGCTCATCAGCCTCTGCTTCAGTGATCCTCCGATCTTCACTCGTGTAGCACTGGTGCATTTCCAGTGTAAGGCATCAGGTCGACCCCCTCAGCTCCTCTTATGCTCTGTTGGGTTTTGTTCCTGGTACTTTCTTTGGTAACCCCTCTGGTGAGGGTCCACGCTTGTACTAAGATGTGACACAAAGATACAGCTGATTGGAGCATCACGAGAGCCCCATATGTTGAAGAATGAGGACTTGTTGGGACTGGGACTTGTTGTCCTGCAGTGGAGTCACAGGTCACTGACTCATCAGAGGTTTGACCCAATCAGCTCCAGGAATCCAGTTGATGACACACTGACACACTTTCCCACAATCACAGACTGACAGAGACAGTTTATTGACCCGAGGCCGTTTTTTATAGAAAACGCTGACTGAACCTGAGGATGATCCAAGATGGTTTTCTTGATTTATTCCAGAACTATGGGATCTGGACAGAGACAAAACCAAATTGATTTGCCAAATTGCAATGCACACACTTGCCACTTTATTAGGTACATCCAATCAGACCTAATTATTAAGAGCTGTCTTAATGTGTGGCATCATATGCCCCTTTCCACTAGCATGCCTTGGCCCTGCTCTACTCGGCCCTACTCGATTTGCAGCGTGTTTCCACTAGCCTGGTACCTCCTAAAACAAGCTAGTTTTAGTACCTACTCCACTCTGGTTCCAAGCGAGCTGAGTCAATACTAAAAGATGACGTCACCGACTGCCGGCTACTGATTGGTCAGACAATGTCGTCATCGATGAGTCATGAGCGTGACGACCTAGCATGCTAGCGGTAGCTACCATTAGCTTACCCTCATACGTCTTTTCTTTGCAGCTCGATTGCTCTCGTCCTCGGCTTCATTCTGTTGTATAGCTTCCAAAACTCTCCTGTGCTTCTCAAGTGGTATTTCTTCTTACCACCTGCAGCCTTCTTCTGCTTTCCTTTTTTACTCGCTTTGTGACAAAAAGCCACAGATTGTTGTGTCGTGCTCAAAATGACGTCACCGCAGAGCCGCTCAGCTGTTTACGGCGACACTGCACGGCGTTGGGCAGGTGACTGGGGTTAATGGAAAAGCAGCACAAGGCGGGTAGAGTAGAGTAGGGCTAATGGAAAAGGGCCAATATTGTGGTGAAAAAGTTAAGTCACGACATGCACACAGGTCTGTTTAGAGTTGCTGAAGAGTTTATCTGATGTCTGTAGGCAGAGGCAGGCTAACACTACCCATTGACTACCAGTGTTTGAGCTAAGCTAATAAGCGGTGGGCTAGCTCTGCCGTCTCTTCCTTGTTACTGGACGTACAGTTGAAAGAATGGTGTCATGGACTTGGGAGTGAGGAAAGACATGAAAACAAAAAAAGAATGTTTGCACATCAACCTGTAGGTAGCAATCAAGCCGGACTGAAGTTTGGTGGAGATTACAGATCATGTTTACTTTATCTGAAACACACTGAAGTCCACATCCTGCTTGTCTCTGATGAAAGTACCAACTTGAGTTGCAGAGCACATATCCTCCTGGTCTTATCCTTCCCCAACCCGTCCATCATCTCCACGTCCTTCGTTTAACTCCATCTGTTAGCAGGTTGTGTGTGGTGTCGTATTAATGGAGCCCGTCATCGCCCTAACTCCCCCCGGAGCCTCCTCGGTGTCTTTCTCTCTGAAGACCTGTCGACGCTGTAAACAAGCCGAGACTGCTGATGCAACAAGTGTCTGTCAGAGAAGAGAGCAGAGCGCTGATGGGAAGCCATGTCGAGAGGAGATGTTTTAGATTCTCCAGAGGAAGACGTGAAGACAAGATAAGCCCTGACAGGATGTTTCCTCACTGACCCAGTGTGACTCTTCTTCTGTTAGAACGTTTACATCCAAACCAGGAGGTCCTTCATTGACCTTTAACTAATCAGTCTTCATTTTTTTGCTGATATCTTCATGTTTGTTTTGACAAAAGGCTATTCTGCTTTGGATTCTACAAATACATTTCTCTTGTATGTCTAGGCATATTAGCCACATGCTAAGAAGCTAGCAGTGTGTTTTTTAATTGAGACTAAATACCAGGGCTTTGTCTAAGGTGCATCAACTGTTAGATTAAAAAGCAAAAAGATTAACAACCTTAAAGGGTCATTAGAATATCTTTGATTGATGGAGTCCCAAGGGCTGCTCATTGATGCAGGCGTTGGCGTATTTAATGCTAATTAGATTTGCTCAAACACTGAAAGTCAATGGGAAGTGTTAGCCTAGCTCTGCCTAAAGTAATCAGATATATCTGCAGGCAATTTGCATTTAGGAATGACTTGCAAACAAATGGCTCTCTCACAACTGTGAATCAGTTCTCATTGTTCACTTAAGAGCTGTTCAAAAGACCTGACTCGTTCATGAACGTCACATCCCTACTAAAAAACAACTGCTGAAGTAGGTCAACAAAACAAAACCTCTTTTTAAGAGTAGAAGAAGATAAACATAACATACAACACAATGTGGTAAAAAACAAAAGTCACAACAAGCACACAGGCCGTTTAGAGTTGCTGAAGACTTTATCTGATGACTGAAGGCAGAGGCAGGCTAGCAGTTACCACTGACTCCCAGTGTTTGAGCTAAGCTAATTAACAGTGGGTGGGCTTTGCCTGTCTCTTTCTAGTTACTGAAAGAGACTTGAAACAAAGAAAGACAAACCTAGCATGACCAATGACCCAGCTTGACGTGACCAAGCATTTTGTTACTGCTCTCTTTGGAAAAGCCCACAATCCTAGAGAGTGGCAGCGATGCTTCTGATTTGTGGTGTCAGTCATTGCTATCAAATGCTCCTCCATTGGAGATTAGCCTTTCAGTGCAGCTGGATCCAAAGCTCAAAGCCTGCAGAGGCGCTGACCAATCAGTGATCTTTAAAGAGGAAGAGGCAGGAGCTATATGGCAGCTTATTTCAAGCTGTAGTAATTACGCCACTGTGAGGCAAGTTGATCCTCATTTTAATTCTTATTTGATGATCATGACTCACGGTTAATAACACTCAAAGGCGGTACAGATTGGATGATGATTTAGTCGACGATGAGGGCGTGAAGGAGCGAGTGGGCCTGTCTGCTCCCCTGCTGAAACCTTGAGCTAAAGTCTCTCTTCATCATGAAGCGTGGTGCTTCTGCTGCTGCTGCAGGCAGCCTCTGGTGGCCGCTCATGGAACTGCAGCCCCGTCTCCCCCACATAATGAATCAGTGAAGGTTTCAGCTCGGTCTAAATCTTGGATTTTCAGCAGTAATGTGGCCTATCAGACTGGGGCTGGGTTTGCTGCTGACAGAGAGCATCATGGGAACACTGAGCGTCTGTTTCCCCGTCCGCCCCCACACTGTTCTCTGCTTGTTCAGCTCACTGAGGTATTTACTAATTACAGGGGAGGCGGGGGTCACGACCCCTGTAATTTGCTCCTCTAATTGGCTAGCCTGCGGTGCTGCTGACCAATCAGCTGCCATCAGGAAATTACTGCCCTGATAATGGTCCGTGTGTGTGTTTTTGGTGATCCTGTGTGTGGAGTGGCCTCAGCGCTGAGATGTTCTCTGCTGTTTATAGAGTCCACAGAGGATGAACTCTGAGTAATGAGACACTCGCTTGAGTTGAAGAAAAGAAGACAATAAAGAGACATGGAAATGGGGATAAAAACGAAGATGAGATATAAAAGATGCAGTAATTATGAGCTTTCAAATTCTCATTAAAAATCAAATTCTTACAGGTATCAGTATTGTTAGATTGTTTGTCAAATCAAAGTAAAGTTATTTAAAGATGCTATGAGGAATTCCTAAGTAATAACAAAAAAGTCTCACTTTTAGATATATGCCTGATGGAAATACACACTTTAAGATGAATTTTATAGCATCAAAATAGGTTATCTATGAATGCTATTCCTTGGCTTCGTGGTTGGGTCGGACAGGGCTGCACTGGCCTGGATACTCAACTTCAGGAACAAGACAATTAAAACTAGAGCAAATTTGTATTATTCAGACACGTCTTAGAGCACCGGGCTGTAAGTAGAGATATATAGCTGGCTACAACTACGATAATAAGTTTTCCAAAAATTGCTTGTTGTCACACATCAAAAACTACCGCTACGTAACTAGAAAGAGATACATTACCTCGTCGCTTTGCATCCTGTAAGTTGTTGAGAAAAGAAGTTGTAAAGCAATGCAGAGTTCTGAGGAAGGTCTGAGCTGCATTCATTAGCATCACAACAAACACACGCGTTAGTTTGGGTCACGTCTTATGGTGCGTTCCAGTTGAAGAAGTAGGAATTTCAGAGTTCCGAGTAGGAAACTGCAACTGGAACGTCCCCCGAAGTCAGAATTTCCTACTGGGAACTCGGTGAAACCTCGCCACCCCTGAGTCAAAGATGGATGCCCCCAGTGTGAACAGTTATTTAGCTCCTGTAATAATCAATTTATTTGCACTTCTGACTGGGGTGTGTGGCTCTAGATCAGCTGTATACATAGTATTGTTAGACTTATATTTACAAAAATGCTGCCATAGTGATAATCACATTCTTCATACAACAACACAGGGCGTGCTAACAACAGCTAACAATAGCCTGGTAGATCGGCATGTTTTTTTCAGATTTCAACTGGAATGCCGATAAGTCGGAGATGATGTCACTCCCAGTTCCGAGGTTACTGGAACGCAGCATTACGACAGTGGCCGCGTGTGCTCATGGGTAGCTGAGTCTTTATGTCGCCGGTAATAGATTCTCCTCATAGCACCTTCAAAATCGTCCCTTAAATTACAAAGTAGATCATGAAAATGTCGTCAGAGTTTGTATTCAGTTTAAGCCGTTTTTTGTTTCAGTGACAGAATCCTGAAACAAAGATTTGAACCACATCGTGTTTCTTTCTCAGATCTGTCGGAGAAGAAGAGCGACCTGCGAGTCTGTGACGCCGGGACGTGCCGCTTCGGAGGAAGCTGCAGAGAGAACGGAGCCGACATCAAGTGTGTGTGCCAGTTTCATGTGAGTCCCAGAAACACACAGACATGGGTTCATTTTAGAAACTATGATACAAAATCATTTTAACTTACTGAAAACTCTGTAATACGGTGATTCTGAAGGTCACCAGGAAACATCGTACAAACTGGACATCAAAACATTTCACTCAATAAAAAATATTTTGTACATTTTCATGAGGCCAAAAAACTAAATATGTCAGTGATGTCTTTTTATGATCACATTATTTATTGTTTTATTGAATTTTGGTGAAAGTACACTTGTTTTAGACATTCTTTTAAAGTTTGATTTATGAATTGAATTATTCTAATAAACACATTTGATGGCAAAAACTAAAAAAGCAACAGTAAAATGCATAAACTTGAAACTGTATTTGAAGGAAAAAATTTGTGTCAGCACAAAAACAGTTAACAAAAACTACTTCTTAAATGAAAAAAATATTTTATCAAATTTAATCACTTTTTTTTTTAAAAACCGTAGACCTTACAATATTTAAAGAAATGGAAAAAAAATATTATGAAGCACAAATACAAATTAAGAACATTTATTCAAATGCTTAAATATTTTTATAACTTGAAATAAGTTCATAAAATGTAAAAATGTGTCATGCAATGTAGGAAAAATATTTGAAACATTCTTAAATTAAATCAACTAAAACTTAAAATATTTCATAGAAAAGAAAACAGTTTCAAATAATTTAACTCTCCTTTATCAAATGCAGCAAAGTAAAATAAAGAAACAACTTGAACATAAAAATAAAAGAAGTAGTTGCAGTTAAAATCCAGAGAATAATGGTCAAATATATTTGTGTTTAATTTTCAGTGCCTCATTTATCATATTCACAAAATTACTTTTACAATTGCATTTGTACATTTATTTTAGTCTTTAAAACAGTTCAAAGGTAAATTATTTAACATTTTTTAAATTAATTTTAGAGTAGAATTTGGGGAAACCATATCATTTCTGAATATATTTGCCATCCATTGAACCTCTTTTTTAAGGAAACAGTTTTAATTTAAGCCATGAAACTTTTTGGTTGTGATACATTTTGTGTTTTAGGATTTTCTTTTTTGTTATTTGACTGTTTTTTGTAGAAATATTTTATAAATCATAGAAGTGATTCAGATAACTAATTGACTTTTTTGTTTGTCTCTTGACCGTACATTGTATTTCACATTTTCTTCACTGTAACTCTTCACTGTCTCCTACATAAACTTTCCGTCTTCATTATAAACATATTATTTCATTTCTGACAGTAATTACCTGCCTGTCTGTTTCAGTGTCATAAGAAGTACGTCCCAGTCTGCGGCTCGAACGGAGACACGTACCAGAATGAGTGTTTCCTCCGGAGGGCAGCGTGTAAGAAGCAGAGGGCCATCAGCATCATGTCAGAGGGGCCCTGTTACCACGGTAACGCACATGTAAACATTAATGCACATGGGTAAACAAACGCGTGTCTGCCCGTCAGCTCATCGTCACATCTCTGATTGTCTCTTTCAGATGGAGCATCGGGATCTGGAGACGGAGGTGAGCAGTCACACTTCAGTTTTTATTAATAAGATACTTAAATTAATGAATTTTTAGAACACAAAAATCTCAAAGTTTAAAAAAAATATAGGAGCTAAACTTAAACCTCAAAGTGAAGCCAGTGATTATAGCGGAATAATCAGAGACATAAATACTTAAATTAAAGCTGAGAGCTCTTCAGGTCAGAAAAACAGAATTAAAATCAAATTGACACGTTTAATTTAATTATAGTTGATGATACATAGCCTTATAAATAATAATTAATGTTTTTTATTGTGAAACAGCCTTTAAGAATGCTAGGACTAAACATAAGAGTCAACCTAATGTAATTATTATTTTATTTACTGAATGATTGATTCCCTGATTTGTGTTTCAGGTGCATTCATTTCATACACAACAGATTTTGTAAAGGGTCCTTCATCCTTTAAAATGCTGACATTATGGTGATTAAGGTTTGAAAGGTGCTTGGATTTGCAATAAGGACATTGAAAGTGCTTGAATAGTACATGTCTTTTAACCTTGAAAAAGTGATGAATTTTACAGATAGATAAAAAGAATACTTATTAATCATATTCAAAACGCTTCTTCCTCTGAAATAAATGATTTATTAAAGTGTGGGATAGATGTGCAAATTTCCTTTTCAGAAATCATGAAAATAAGTAATTTTTCTTAAATGATCATTGATATCAACTGTCATCTGTATGTAGACTATTGTAGCATAAAATCATGGCTATTTATCCTAAAATATATTTTTCTGTGATGAAGAATTTAACTATAATTTAAGTCCATGTCATTATATCAAAACTTTGATTATCCTGGATGGAGCAGTGCTGGAAACTTGAATATGCACCTTTAAAGTGCTTGATTTATACTGTTAAAAAGTGTATTAACCCTACAAGGGCCAGATTAAGTTCATCCTCATGGATGCAGATTATTAATGTTATTAAATTACATTTTTCTCTGCAGATGATGAAGGTTCTGGTCGGGGCAAAAAGGCGTCAAAATGTGGAAACTGCAAGTTTGGAGCCGAGTGCGATGAAGACTCAGAGGATATGCTGTAAGTGTGCACACATGTACATACCTCGCGCACACACACACACACAAACAAACATAAAATGTGAATTTCGGCAGAGGGGTGTACTCTGTGACTCCCACAAGGCACTTTGGCAGGTTGGATTAAGGTAAAATTCAACATTATTCAAAGGCAACAACTGAATTCATGCCAGATTACAATTAAACTGCAATTCCCATGAGCACCATCGTTGTGCCTGTAGTGAACATTATGCTTTTCAAAATAAAAGCCTTTACCAACATTTACCATGCAGAAAATATATATTTATTTTAGCTGTATTTTGTATAAATCAGTGCTGCAGTGTCATCAGATTGGAAATTAAAGAGTTAAGCCATAAAATTGCTTGATTAAAGCTGGGGTAGGCGATTTTGGAAAACTAGCATGAATTTGAAAGTAGTCTCCTCAGGGCTCCGCCTAGGAAAACACCAAACAAACATGTAAAGTTAGTTAGTACTCACAGCCGATGTTGATCGGGGTATAGTAGTTCCTCTGCCATTCTCCACATAGCTGTCAAATCTCCCGTTTTGGCCATGAAACTACCGTATTTTCTGTATTTTATCCTCTTTCCTGACGTCCTCCTGTATCAGTATTCTCCTGTAAATCTCCCGTGTGATGATATAATAATAAAAGCATTCCTCCGCCTCTCCAAACTGAGCTCTCTCTCTAGCCTGAAGGGGGCGGTAATGCTCCAAAATAATGGATGCCAACCACCGAAGAAGAAGAAGTCTCGCGAGAACTGCCACCTGCAGTAGCATGGAAGGCAAGATTAGAGCCAACAGCGGAACAAACTTAGAATAATAAAGAGTTTATTTTAGATTTCTTGTACATCAGTCTTAAAATGTGAGGGATACTGGAGCTTGGTTGGTGTTGTGGGACAGCTCACAGCGGACTTCCCTTATTTTCAAAGACAAAACTTGAAAGGTAAGCATTCACCAGCGGAGTCTGTTCCCTACACGCTGCATGCTACATGCTACACGCACTGTCTGTGCACGCCGGGAAAATGCACGAGCAGCAGGCACGCAGAATGGCGACGGGATTTGATTGGTGTAAAAACAGGTGTCCCTGCATGATTATTGGTTGGTGTTTTCCCTGTTTTACTCCTGCTGTAGATAGCGGATATTTTTCGCTCTGTTTTAAGAACACATTATGAGTTGATTACCATCGGATCATAAAGACTATTTTAGCCAGTATATCAAAAAGTGTATCTAAATCAAATCGCCAACCCCAGCTTTAATTAATTATTGCTGTTCAGAACTTCAGAACTGAAGTTGATGAGATTCAGCTCAACAAAGTGGGAAAAAAATACTTATTAGTAGGGCTGAACAATTAATTGCAAATTAGATTGAATTGCAATATGGCTTGTTGCAATTTTCAAATCGCAGAAGGTTCAATATTTCGTTTTGGCATTGTGATGTAGTTTTTTGCAATTTCATGCCTATGACCATTTTACCTTTTTTTAACCCCATTTTTACGACTTTATGCCTATTTTGCCCCCATTCATCTTTTTTTGGCCACTGTTAGAACCATTTTTGGAATTTTTACATGGTTTTTGAAATTTAATTTCAAATTTAAATCCCAATTTTGCTGCCATAAACAATTTTCCTAAGCCACTTTTGGATTTTTTTGCCAAATTTTTTTTACAATTTCCTACCCATTTTGCTTCTGTTCTTCATTTCTCCACTTTTCCTCAAATCTTTTATCCTTAGATTAATTTAATGTCATATTGGTTTTACTATAAAACGATCTACTGCTTATGTTTGTTTAAGAATACATAAGATGAGGAACATTAAAACAATTGCAGAGTAAATCACAATATTAGGGAAAAAAATTGCAATTAGATTGTTTTCTCAAGTTGTTCAGCCCTAATTATCAGTGTCTGAAAGCAGTTCTTGTTCTTCTTCGTCTATAATGAAAAAAACCACCAGAGCCCGGTGTGATCTGATGTCCCAGTACTAATTGCAGTGTGTTTGTGTGTTTGTTTAGCTGCATGTGCAACATCGTGTGCAACGGCCACAACGACAACCCGGTGTGCGGCAACGACGGCGTCACCTACGACACGCCATGCCACGTCCGCGAGGCGTCCTGCCTCAAACAGCTGAAGATCGACATCAAACACGTGGGCCGCTGTCAAGGTAACGGAGCACAAAATGTAGAAAAAACTGTGAAGAACAGAAAATCTGTCTTTTAAATAATTTGGAATATAGGCACAGAACAAAAATATAAAATACATATTTTCTAATGGATTAAAGGCTCAGATCAAATATTTATTTTTCAAATAGTTTGGATTAAAATAAAATACCCGTGTATCTTAAAAAGTGTGAATAGTAGTCAAAAAATTGATAACATTACAATACCCAGTAAACAACAAACACACAGGGATGTTTAGCCTCTCAACAGTTTCTGATGACTGTAGGCAGAGGCAAGCTAATGCTACCCATTGACTCGTAGTGTTTAAGCTAAGTTAATTAGCAGTGATGTGGGCGAGCTCTGCCGTCTCTTCCATATCAAAAGAATGGCGTCTATCTGCTTGTGATGGACTCGTTAATGAGGCAAGACACGTAAACACAAAAATGTTGGTGTACCCCTTTAAGACTACGTTTTGAATCCTTCAGGCTTTTTGCAGAAACAGGACAGTGGGAAACTTGGACAGGGATCGACAGGAGTCTTGTTGCGATATCACATCTACAAAAGCCCATAAATCTGATGCCTCTGCCTGGCTGGTGCACATTGGATTTTAATGAACTTTTATTTTGTAAAGTAGAAAAGGTGTTTTTGAGATGAAAACCTCTGAAGAAGAAGAAGAGGTGCAGCGCAGGAGAACAAAGAGGAGGATGAAAAATGGATGACAGAAGGTCGCCGTGTTAAAACGAGACCAGCTGGTCGTTCAGTCAGCCGACTTAATCCTCCGTGTGTGTGCATGTGTGTGTGTGTGTGTACATATGTGTAGGTGTGTGTGCCTGTGTATTGGGGTCAGGCTGTCATTCAAAATAGATGAGCTGAAAAAACAGCACAGCAGAGGCTTCTTCATCCTTTTTTACCTTCCTCCTCTTTTTAACCCCCTCCTCTCGGCCTCCTTCATCCTTTATTCATCTCCTTCTCTTCCTCTCTTTAACCCTGATACCACCTTCCCTCGCTCATCCTCTTCTTCTTTTACTTCTTTTCCTTCCCTTCATCTCTTTCCTCCTCTCTTAGATCACTGGGTCCAGGTAACAGCAGCCTGTATGTTCAAAACCTTAAATCCAACTGAAAACTGCCCTGTTGGATCAGAAGAAGGTCCAAAGTCGAGCTTTAAATGCAAATAGACAAAATAGGAGTGAGAGACAAAAACCTGAGAAGGCAGTTTATTGAAAAATGCATTTAAGCTCATCCATGCCCCTCTCTATTCAAAACTGATTATTTTTTTGATCTGGGCCTGTAACCCGAATTATTAAAAAATATATTACAAACTCAAACCAAAAATATGCAATCAAAATGATTTCAAATATGGATTTTAAATTTATTGGGTTGAGCTTCTGACCAAGTTTATTCAAATAATAGATTTAATATTTTTGGTTTGAGCCTTTAATTAAAATTCTATATAGCTATATATTTTCCATATATCTATATATCTATATCTATATCTATATATAATATATATGTATATATGATCTGAGTCTTTAATCCAAATTGTTTAAAAAATGAGATTTTATGTTTTTGATCTGAGCCTATAATCACAATTATTAGAAACAAATGCAAATTTTTAATATAATAGTTTTTGTTTTTTTGGTTTGAGCCTTTAAAATTATTTTTAAAAAGAAATATATATATTATCATAGTCCTTAATCCAAATTGTTTAAAAAATGAGATTTTTTGTTTTTGATCTGAGCCTATAATCCAAATTATTACCAATAACTTTTATTTTGATCAGGGCCTTTTATCCAAATCAATTTAAAAAACAAATACCTTTATTTATCTGAGCCGAAAAAGCTAATTATTAAAATAATAGATTTTATATTTTGATCTGTTAAACAAGGGAACTGTTGTGAAGAGATCTGAACGTTTATTTGTATTTTTGAAAATAAAAAAGGTTATACATTTCTGTTTGAGCCTTGAATCCAAACTAATTAAAAAACAGGGTTTGTATGTTTGATTTGAGCATATTATCCAAATGTGAAAAAAATAGATTTTGGGTTTTTGATCTGAGTCAAGCCCCTTCCTCTTTGGTTACTGGTGTGAGGTCAAACAAACCCACCAGACTGCTCCCTGTTGAGAACAACTGGCACTCGCCCTCGACTTGACTTTTTTCACATTAATGTGAATTCAATAGTTTTTCTAACGTGGCAATTTGAAACTCGTACATGCTGACCAAAAAAGATTTTTCCTGAAACTGTTTAACATTTGAATGAAGCTCTACCAAAAACATTAAGCCTTTTTCACTGCACGTTAGACATCCTTTGGCAATTACTGAAAAAGTTTAAGAATTCTCATCAATGGATTGTTCAGAAATCGTACGTTTGTTAACTTGACGCTAACACAATGAGAATTTCCCTTAAGATGCTCAGTGTGAGGACATATAGATATGAACTACTCAGACTAAAATTCTTTTATAAATCAGGTTGTAAACGTGTTTATTTCTGTCGTAAACATGGACATGTGAACATGGAGGTTAATGGAACTGCTGCTGTTTCAAACACAGCCTCTAGTGGACATAAGCGGAACTGCAGCAAGTGGCAGTCCTGCACTGACTTGATAAAGATAAACTGAATATTTAACTCTGAGCTGAAATCTTGATATGAAAACACTCTCCTTCAGTCCTTCTACTTTACCCTCCTGGTTACGTTCAACTCTGTCAAAACATAGTTGCCAGGTTGATATAAACAACTTTGTTTTTTTTTTGTGCGACTCCAAACCCAGGAGGGATCTGATGCTCACTCTATGATCAATATAAACTCCACTTAGAAGTTACACAAAAGAGGGGCAAAAATGATGTTTCCACCAAAAAGAATCCTCATAGCCAGAATTAAATTTATTAAAAATGTACCTGTTACTGTTTTCACCATAATGAAGCTGCAGAGGATCAACATTAAACTTAGATAAAAGCCTGACTTTGTCTGTTCGCGTACAAAAATCAACTTGAGATGGACATTTAGTGACAACAGAGTTATAAATAACAGCAGCCCCTCCCTTCACTTCTGTCTAAAGAAAAGGATGCTCCACCTCCAAACAAAAGGATGTTAATGTTGTAAATTAAGAGAAAAATTGGAAGAAATCTCAGTGTGAAATTGAAATTTCATGTGGACAATAATTAAAACATACTTTATGTTGATTTCTCTTTAAAATATATATATATATATAATATATATATATATATACTGCATTAGAAAAAAAACAGCTGATGGCTACTTGTAGGCTTGATTTATCGACCTGGTTGCTTATTTCAGCAGAAAAACCTGGCAACCCTGTTTCATAAGCGTCTAATGCGTTAAAGAGAACAAATTAGTCAGAAGTGGGACGTCTCTGCTGATGAGGAGTCTCCCTGGAGCGAGAAGCTGACCCGTTTAAAGCCCCGTCCTCACTGCGTGGTCACATCACGTTAATGACGAGCCGGTCTGTGTGCAGAGCTCGTCCTGCGGGGGGCGCCACAGCAGAGCTCATACAGTCACACAGGCTGAACTGGGCTCATGTTTGTGATCTTTATTTTTCAGCTGTTGTGGTTGTTTAGCAGGCTCTCATGAACAAACTAGGGCCGGACAATCTGTGAAGTTCTCAACATGCACTTCTGTGTGCTGAAGCATTTAACCAAATACAGAGCTGTTTTCTCTCCAGTGTAGTTTATTTAGCCTTGAATTAAGTTTTAAGTTTCCTTCATGAAATACATTAAGCCTGCTTGCTCAAGCCCTGCTTTAGTTAAATATGCTGGATTTTCTTACTTCCCCTTTGGTGAAATTCCCCTCAAGCGTCTGCGTCCTGTCAAACTATCATGTGTCTACAAAGCTGGAGGTAAATTCGAACGTCCCTACCTGCTGCAGCGTCCCTCCGCAGCCACGATGTGATGGTGATCCGACCAGCTCGTTCTTCTTCGCTCCTCGCAGTGACAGTTTGATTTTATTTATGACAGAAACGTAATAATAAACAGAAATCAGGATCTCCTGTGGTCCTGCACACCTGCTGCTCCACACAATCAGAACACACCTGCTCCTTGAGCTCCTCAGCAGTGCCACAGGAAGTCCCGCCCCCTCCTCCAGCTTAACAGCCATGCCATTCAGCCAATCAGGGGAGGGATTGCCATAGAACAATAAGGAAATGTTAAATGCACAAACATGGTCCTCTGACGTGGATGGGAAGATACTTTTAACAAAGCATTTATATTTTATATTTTTAGATTAGGTTTGGCATTTTTGTACCTTTATTGATTGGAGAGAGAGACAGAGTGAAGGGTTGTGAAAGGGGAGGACCCTCTGCAAACTGGCCACATGCTGGATTCAAACCCTGGTTCTGGAGCATGTATCAGGGTCGAGCCTGGTTTTGATTTAAGTTTTGATGATTTCTCATCATGGTCAACATCTGCCATGACACACTGACATGCGAATGTGCCTTAAGTAAGACAATAAAATAAAGTTTATTTGAAGTTTGCAGAGGACATTGAAGCTGTCATGGAGATGAAAACTGTGGTATCATGAACAAGGTCAATGCTGCCTCCTACTGTTCACAGTTAGTACAGCAAAATAAAATAAATTGAGGATTTAAGACTCAAACGGATTTTCTCACATCAGTGTGGAGCTTTAAATACTAAAAAAGCCTCATGTAGATATTCCTGCAGTCCCACTGCCAAAGCTGTTTTCATAATCCTCTATGAGCGATATAGGAACTTGTAGTTTCTTTTTTTTACAAATATTTATTAATCTATTTAAGTTCTATCTTTCTTTTGTTCTAGACATGATTATGTTTAATTTTAATTTTAACTTGCTAGAGTTTGAAAATTTAACTAACTGTTGAAACATAATCACAAAAAACGAACAGACTAAGCAAGAATTTTATATGATTTTATTTAACCTTTATTTAACCAGGTTGGCCCCAATGAGATTAAAAAAACTCTTTTTCAAGGGAGACCTGGCCACGACAGGCAGCAACAAAAAACACCAAAAAGAAAGGAGAAAAAAAATCATACATACTTAAATAATACCTGAAGTGTTAAGTATTATGGCAGACTTGTAGATCTCAATATCAAACCATATTCTTACAAATTATGCTTAGTTTTTCTACTCCTTTTAAACAGTAATTACAAAACAATAAAGTAATAAGAACAAAAGCGTTAGTTTATTTGGCCTCTGGGGATGAGGTAAAGAGATTACAAAAGGAGAAAAGAAATACATAAAGACTTGTATTTTGATGAGTATTGAAAATATTTTGTATTCCCTATTGCTAGAGTTAAACTAAATACAAATATTTATACTAATCAAATGAGGTTAATGCAGAACAGAACCCTTTATAAGGTTTTTTAATATGTATAATAATTACCAATGATTGAAATACCTTTCAAGCTTTAAAAGAAAGTTGATTAAATACATGCAGCAGTGCATTTAGGATTTTAGCAGGAGCAACTACAGCCACTTTAATTTAATGATTTATGCAAGGACAGAAATACATGCTGTTTATTTAAGTTCAGTAAAGAATAAAAAAAATCTTGTTTCCATGCACTTCTGAATATTTTTTTCAATTTAGGTTTAAAACATCTTGGCAGATTTTCTTTTTAAACTTCTACAATATATTGATGATTGAGCTGATTCAGGGTCCACACTGAGATATGAGAAAGGCCGAATGTGGCCCCGTGTCACCAGTTTCCCACCATCATCTCCAAAGAGCTCAACGGATTTTCTTCTTCTGTGGTTTCAGATAAAAGCAGGAAGGACGACGGCATCAAGAGCAAACCAGACATTTACGGTAAGTCCTTGGCCCCACCCTCTGCTGTAGTTCATCATTTCTCTGTATCAGCCAATCAGAATGCAGCATTCTTTCTGTTGCTCTCCTCCAGCTGTGTCCAAGCCTGGCGAGGGGGAGGGGTTTGTGGATGTTCCCGCCCCCTGCCCAGATGACTACGCCCAGTTCTGTGAGCACGGCCAGTGTGAGATGAGACACAACCTGCCAACCTGCAGGTAACATGTCTACACCTGTCTACATGTGTCTACACCCGAAAAACCAGTCTACAAACGTTTCCACCTGTTTACACCTATCTACATCTGTCTACACCTGTTTACACCAGTCTATATTTCTATGCAATTGTTTCCACCTGTTTGCACTTGTCTACATCTGTCTACACCTGTTTGCACCTGTCGATATTTCTCTACATCTGTTTGAAACGGCCTACGCCTCTTTACACCAGTCCACACCGTTGCCGTGTGAACTGGTGTGAAGAGGTGTAGGCAGTTTCAAACAGATGTAGAGAAATATAGACAGGTGTAAACAGGTGTAGACACCAGTAGACAGGTGTAAACAGGTGTAGATAGGTATAAACATGGGGGGAAAAAGGTGCAGATGGAAACTGGTGTAGCTGTCAAATAACTGATTTTAAAAAATACTATGTTGAATATTTCCTAAAAAGTCCATTGCAGTGACACGACTCCGCTTGTACTGCTGTGATTTGTGAATCAAGAGCTTGCACAGGGATGATAATCAGCTCCCCCAGCCTGGTATAAATTTTATCAGAAGACTGAAACCTGCGTGTGTGTGTTCCAGGTGTGAAGCGGCATACGGCGGCCCTCAGTGCGATCAGCTGTTGGACTTCAACATCCTGTACGTGGTGCCCAGTGGTCAGAAGCTGCACTACGTTCTCATTGCTGCCATCATCGGAGCCGTCCAGATCGCCGTCATCGTAGCTGTGGTGATGTGCTTCACCAGGTACGTACTGTCATGACCACAGTCTATAACAAAATAACTATTGCTGCACCAATCAGGATGTAGGAGGGAACATGGCATACCTGGTTAGGAGGGCTGTCAGGTGTTTAAAAATAAAACCTTCTTGACTTGTCACAGCCACTCCCTCACGGAAATATAGCCACAGTTGACTAATACCACTTTCACGCTAAAATTAGCCAGTCAACACGTTTTTTTAAACGCGGGTTAACCTGCTAACAATCATTAGCAGTTATCGAGCTGCATGGCTTTGTTTATTCCTCTGGCGCATTAAGCTGATCATCAGCACAATGTAGCCCCTCCATGTAAACAATGGAAAGAAACATGGAAGACGTGGACACGGTTTTCTTAATTTTGTACTTTTGTCTCTTTAAAAATGTACAAACTCGGCGCTGATGATACAAAGGTGGATGGAATTAGTTGCCAAAACAGCAAAGAGTCATGCAAGTTACAGGCGGAGGGGGCAGGCGTAATATTATGCTGTAGGGATGTTACGCCGACGTCATCCGTAAACCTTGGTGTGATGTTCTCACTGAAGCCGATTGGAGGTGAGCCGATTAAACCTGTGTCACTTGCAGGGTTAAATGACACGGGTTGAAATGCTGATTTAACCCTTTCAAACTGCCGACAGCAGCTAATTGTTACCGGGTTTAAACAGGTTTTTCTGGTCAGTCTGAAAGGGGTACTAGTCTGCCACCAACTCAAACACTCCTCTCATCTTTTAGCTCTTGTAGGCTTTATCTGACGACTGTAGGCAAAGGCAGGCTAAGGCTACCCATTGACTCTCAGTGTTTGAGCTAAGCTAATTAACGGTGAGCTCTGTTTTGTCACTGCACACACAGTCAATCAAATGTCGACCTGCTTTTCATGGACTCAGGAGTGAAAAGACATGAAAACAAGAAAATGTTGTTGTATCCCTTTAATATTACTCCTGGTTTAAATCACTGATGTGTAATACTCCTTCTGTCCTGCAGGAGGTGCAACAAGTCAAAGCGTGGGCGGCGGCAGAAGCAGCACCTTGGCCACTTCCCATCAGGAACGTCCTCCAGGATGATGTAGCTGCTCTTTTCTTTGTCTTCTCTCTCTCTCTCTCTCACGTTTTTATGAGAAACCAGAAGTCTACGTTTTGGTACACCACAGACAGACTGCATTTTTGATATCCTGACTTTCTGGTGCCTCGTTTTTTCCCCTTTTTTAAGAATATTTTTCGGATTCTTCCTTAAGAGGCCTTATTTTAAAGATTTTTCTCTAAGTTTGATTATTTTTTTAATTTCCTCCATCCTGTGGGACAGTTTTTGTCATCGCCGTATGCAGACGACTCTCTGTTCTCTCCGTCGAGCGAAGCAGAGTTTGGTTTGCGTTCGGGGCCGCACTGCCGTCCTGTCAGACTCTGAAACACTGTGGATTCTTGGACTGAAGCTTAAATTTTATTTATGTGATTGTATTTTCACTCTGGACCGTCCACACTAACTGGAAACACTCAGATTAACTCTTTCATTTAAACCCTGTGAGACGCACGCAGATGCTTTTTATGTGCTTTTATTTTGAAGGAATAATATCAGCTATTTTATCATGTTTGTGGCATTTAGACAAACCTTTAAATATTTAGATATTAAATATAAAACCTCCACTGTACACTATGAGTAGACATTTAATACAACAGAATATTATATATATTTGGATCTGCTGATACAGATATTCAACTTTTCCTACAATTATCTGCAGATATCACTGGATTTTGTTCCTTAAGAAAGTAATTATAAAATAAGATTTTTTTTTGGTTTCAATATCTAACATAAATCAATTAAAAACCCAAACATCAGTAAAAGATTCAAAATATGCCTTGCAAAAAGAAAGTTTCACTATTCTTTTCTATTCTTAAACTGTTAAAGCTGGCTTTTTAGAGTCTAACAACTAAATTTTACTTGTATTATAAACGTATGTAACACTGCAAGAAGCATAAAACAAACTTAAGTACCAAAAACTTGGTTCAGTAACACAAAACTGCACAGAATCAAATGGAAAAAATAGCTTATATTTTAAATCTAGAGATTAAACAAGGTTTGAAAAGGGATTATCAGCCACATTTTTGCTGCTTTTGAGATTCAAATTCTGACTTTTATCAGTTTTTGTTTCCATGATCGAGAATTTCTGCTCAAAAGGCTCCACACTGTTCATTTGTTAATGTTCCCGCTCAAGTTCTTTTAAGAGTTGCTGCATCTTCACCATGAGGATTATGTGGACTGTTCCTGTGATCATGTTATCAAGGCCTTAATACTCCAGGGGGCGCTCTGCATCAGGACCACAGCATTATCAGGGACCATGAAGCCCTCTGGAGTGTTTTTGCAGAAGTCAGAATATGTATATTTTTATTTTTTTGTCGTTTTGTTTTTGTTTTTCTGCGTCTCACAGGGTTAAAGATTAAAGGACGAATATTAGGAACAGGCAGGAGACAGAAGATGTGTTCATTACGCAGGGAATTGAGACAGTGAGGAATATAAAAATGATAGGAAAAAGGTGAAGTACTTAGACCAGTGGTGCGTTCAGTTCACCTCGCATCTCGGATGTTGGTGGTTTGAGTTAAGTCACACCTGATTAAACACGGGGGTTCCTGGTAAATCTAGATTGCAACTTAGATTTTCCCACTTCCGAGATGGAATTGAACGCACCATAAGGTTATAAGTACCACTTTTTCCTAAAAATTTCAACTTTATTCTCAAAATCTTGCTTTTTCTCTTTTTTAAGCTAATTCAATCTAACTGCCTGTACCTAATATTCTGTCATCAAAAACAAATGTCCATGTAACTTAGTTTTTTTTTGTATTTGTTCTGCTGAGGCGCTCCTGAAAAACCAAAATGCTGTTTTTTCTACTGTTAACAAAAAAAAAAAAGATATGGTACAAGCTAACGTGTACAGGTTGTTGTTACGATTATTTTATTGCTTAATTTTCAGATGAGGCCATTCCGGAAATGGATTCACATGTCTAATTTTGAGTGTTTTTTTGACGAGCTGATGCTAATTTAACTTGGAGTTTGTTCTTTTATATCATTTGTAATGATGGTACGAAGTGTCCGTGTTGGTCGTCTTATCGTGGTAGGAGGAGCTTAGACTCGATTCGTCCGGCTGCTCTGCGGGAACCCGGCCGGGGTTCTCTGTGGACGTGGCGTACTGCATGAACCAGTGAAGTTGATGTTTAGACTGTGCTGTAGATGAACTAGAATTAAATTATGACCTTTGAAAACATGGTGTCGTTGTGTCATTTAATGAGCTGAAACTTCACATCGGAAAGTTTTAAAGGTCGACTATTAGATTTTCAAAACTGGAGAGGAAACATGATTTCCTGTGTACCTCATTGGCATGTCAGTCCTAAAAAACATGTTTATTTGCATAATCTGTATTATTAATAGGAGATAAGGGCACATTCTTCCGTATAAATAAAGGCTTGTCATTTTAAAATGTTATTTTGTGAAGCAAAAAGTTGAGGAAAAAACTTTCCATTAAGCTTTTCTTGCTTTTCATCCTTACCAGAACCAACAGAGGAAACATGTCACTATCAGATTTATAGATTGTATTAAGTTAATCAAGGGTAAAACGGATAATTTGGTATTTAATAGGGGTGGGAGAAAAAAATGATTCACATAACTATCTGGATTTTTTATTTAACAAATTTTAAATCGATTTTTTTGTTCAAAAATGGGTGTTTTTCCAAATTTAAATGATTCATTTTAGTTGGTGGTAATAAGCCACTTTTAAGTGCAATCCAGGCTTTTGAAGAGAGAGTATAAACAGCTGGCTAAAATATATTACTGAATAAATCCTAAAAACAGACTCACATGTGATGTGTATTTTTCCTGATATAGTCTGGAGTAGGGCTGTTAAGTCCAAGTCGACTGGTCGACTAATTGGTCGATGCATGCTCAGTCGACCAAAATTCTGATTGGTCGACCAAATGTGTCATTTTTTTTTTCCCCCTGCAGTTCATTAATAGCAGATAGCGGCCACAAGCCGTAGCGGCTAACGTTAAGCATTTAGCCGAGTGAAACCGTTGGACAATGGAGGCTGGCAAGACGGAGATGCACGATTTCAGAATCAGGCAGGTCTGTCTGCTCTGCAAGGCTAGGACACATTGGCAACCTCAGCTAAATTCACACTGAACGGATTTGAGGTACATATGTGATGTACTTCAACAAAGGTTTGAGAGACTTTAGAAACTGCTGATCTACTGTGATTGCATGTTCAGCCATCTCTACAGTTTGCATAGAATGGACATAAAAAGAGAAAATATGGAGCATGAGGCACTTCTCTGGACCAAAACACCTTGTTCATTATAGAGGTCAGAGGAGAATTGTCAGTGATAGAAGGCAGTAGGAACTCAAGTTACCACACATTACCAACAGGGTATGAGTTCTCATGGAGATATGGACCAACATGTCTGAGGGATGTTTAACAGCTTGTTGAATCCATGACAACAAGAATTAAGAAGCTCTGAAGGGAGAAGGTGGTCCAACTTTGGACTACAAAGCAAACTCACACTTTCTATCATGTATCTCTAATCATCTTTTTTCCATCTTGATCTTGATTCTTTACCATGAAGTCGACCTGCACTCTTCACCGAGTGAGGCTGGAGAACAAACGCTCCGTGTGGCTGCTAAAGCATGCATGTCTTCTACAGGGAGGAGGAGGAGTTAAATATAGCGCTGACGGCAGGATAATTATAGGCAGCAGCTGGTGGAGCCAGTTTGGACTGTGGGGAGTCCCCTCATCCCTCCGTCCCATTCCATCCCTCCTTTCTCACCTCGTCCTGTTCTTATCAGCCTCTTTCTTCTCCATGTTTTCATCATCTGATGGGAACTGGAGCTTCTCTGAACTCACAAGAGGGCTTTGGGTTCAACATTTAAGATCTGAACTTGATTGGATGGTCTAGGGCAAAAAGCAAAGACAACTTCAGTTAAGGGTGACATCAACATGCACTTACTTTGAGTCTTTTATTACCAATGTTCCTAAAGTAGCTATGACCTCATGACAGGAATTTTAAGGTTGAAGAAAGAACTTAATCACGCGGTCATTGGCATGGAGGCTGATCACACCAGGAAGTGGTGATAGAAAAAGTTCCCCTGTAACAGAGAGGTGTTTTTCTCTGCTGCTGTGTGACTCAGCTTTCCAGGATCTTTTTGGCCCAGCCCTAAAGTTATCATGGTGCCGGCTCCCTCAACTATAAGCCTATCGGATCCTTCACTGTGTTCTTGGATCACTTCTGTGTTAATAATCTATGTGGAGAAGAAAATCAACCAAACTAATCATGATAATTCATATATTCAACTTTAACAGTTTTCAAAGTTTAGTCATAATCAGTGAGGCAAAAAATCCTTAGTTATCTGCCACTCTGGACCTACAAAATGGTGGTTTAAATGGAAGTAGCTTGAATCAAGATCCGATCAAGTAGGTCCTCATGAGTGCAGCTATAACTATATAGCTATAAGCTATTATCAAACAAATAAACACTATTTTCACTCTTCCACAGGGTTTGCACAGGCATCCAGTGTTTTAAGTTTTGAACAGTATTTCTTTTGAAAATTACATCAAGTGCTAATCTTAGTCATAAATTGACACGTAAAAATGACTGTAGGCAGAGGCAGGCTAACACTACCCATTGACTCCCAGTGTTTGAGATGAGCCAATTAGCAGTAGGCAAGCTCTGCCCAACCCCTCCATGCAAAGTTGAAAGGATGGAGTCTTTCTGCTTGTCTTAGACTCTGGATTTGTACAAGGCATGAAAAGGAAAAAAATGTTGGTGTATCCCTTTAAAAACACAAGCTAGCTTTGAAGTGTCCTTGGTGAATATAACATATGCATCTCTGCTGGTCAGAGTATTGATGCAGAAAATCCACATTTTGCTGGAGGAGCATAGCTCACAGCACACATGTTGCTAAGTAGTCGGCCATAGCTGTTGTCATTGTTGTTGTTCCTTGGTGTGCATGCAACCTTGTTCCTGTTTACACAGCGATGAAAATGAAAATGTTTTCAAAACTTTTCACTCAGGACCCTGGTTTCAATAGTTTGCAGATTCAGGCACCATTCTTATATAAACAGAAGGCACAAGAGCAACAAAAACCCTAAATTTTTGTCCGTTTACGTTGTCGTGTAAAGAACCTTCACAAGACAATAACGTTTTGTAATGCAAACGGAAACAACAGGCTCAATAAAACTGCCTCTCAAGCCACCAGAGTATTATCAATTCTGAGAAATACAAAGAGCTTTAAATGTGTTTTTTATTGTACTTTTAACCTTCAAGACCTCCTTAAAATAAAGTTACACTTTTGCCCTTTCGTCCCAAAACAGCCCCTGTCATAAAAGCGTAATAATAATGTGATATATATATTTTTCTTGCTTTCTCTGCATCAAACCCAGTTAAACAACTTCTGACCTAAGCATAGATTTTATTGGTAGTGTGCATGTATGTGCTATCATGTCTCCAGAAAGCTAAATGCTACATGTTGAGCTTTGCTGTTCTTTTCTTGTTTTCCTGACAACTCAAAGTGTTTTTGTTCTCACTGATGTTTCAAGTCTCCATGTAAGCTGTCCATCAGTATAAACAAACACATCACACCCTTTTATACCCATTAACACAGCACTGGCACAGTAGTAGGAGCAGCTTCAGGTTAGGTGTCTTGCCCAAGGTCATGTCGACATGTGAATGTCTCCTGCTCGCCTGTGAGTAAATATTAAAACTCATCTTCTGTCTTGGCTTCTATGAAGGCTTTAAAGTTCATATTAAAGATGCTCCATCACTCTAAGTTACATCAGTGTCTGCTCATCCCACTTTAGCTCCTCCCACTCCCCCGCCCAGCTCATCCAAAATCAAACACGGCTCCTGTATCAGACAAAGATGGCAGCAGACGTGAGTGTCAGCGTGAGGAATTCTCTCATGAAACTTAGCCGATGGTTTGGAGGCCGAAAGAGTCCAAACCTGTGGGGAGAGATTAAGACAGAAGAAGTGAAAAGGTGACAGCTGATGGATGGACGATGGAGGAAAAAATGGGAGGGGGGGTTTCCATTTCTTCAAATGCACTCATGTCCCAAAGAGGTGCACGGAGTCACTTTACGGTCTCTGTATTTTTAGCAGCAGAGAACACAGAGAGAAGACGGGATCCATGTCACTCTATCCATCCCAATCATCAACACGTACTTTACTCTTAGGTCCATTTTATTTATCGATTCTGAAGAAGAGAAAGTGTGGAGGGATGTCATGGTACATTTTCAGGATCATATAATCCACCAACTTAAATTATCAGGTAACGGTAACGATCATTCTGTCAGCGTGCACCTCGATGATGTGTGAATGGATAAAAACTATTTAAACACAGTTTGCCAAATAGTCTGATCTCTAGACAAAACAGAATGTCAAGTGTTTTCCAACAAATGTACAACTCTTCTAAACTTAACACCAGCCATGACCATGAAACCCTTTTTAAAACTTAGTACCATTTCTTCCATTTTGACTTGGTGAGTTGGCCAAAGTTTAATTTCCATCCATCAATTATCCAAACCCCATATTTCAGTAACCGCTGATATTGGGCGAAAGGTGGGGTACATCGTGGATTATTCCAGCCAAATTAGAACCCTAAAAATAATCAATCAAGCTATCTATCCATCAATCAATCAATCAATCAATCAATCAATCAATCAATCAATCGTCATTTGTCCAAGGATTCAAGGCTTTTATTTTTACATTTTTCTTACGTGCATAACAAAGAGTAATTCAAATTGAGTTTCTTGCTTCTGTCAGGATGACAAGACAGAATTTTTCAATTTCACAACAACAAACCAGGTTGTGGTTTGTGGTATGCATGCTCTCAGCACAGTGAGAGGAGTAAGAGGAACGGAGCAAAAATGTGATAAAACTCAAAATTGTGGTAGTAATAGTAGTAATAAAACAGTTACATTTTTGTATAGAGTCAAATTATAGCACCTTTCATCTCAAGACAAGGTCGACTACTGAGCAAGTAGTGCTGTTGCCCATCTCTTAAATTCCACATAGTCCACCTTTGTAACACTTAATACCCACTTAGCACTCTGCAACAAATCATCCCCAGTCATGACAATCAGCTGGGTTCGAAAGCTGCCTCCGGTGCATGCCAGCAGCCCAGCTCCACGCCAGTTACGAAAAAAGTCACAACAAGCACACAGTACTGTTTAGAGTTGCTGAAGAGTTTATCTGATGACTTTAGGCAGATGCAGGTTAACATTACCCATTGACTGACAGTGTACGAACCAAGCTAATTAGCGCTGGGCAAGCTCTGCCTTTCTCTTCCTTGTTACAACATGTGTGCTCGTCATGTACCCCTTTCAGACTGGTCCAAAAACTTGTTCAAACCCGATAACAATTGGCTCCTGTCGGCAGTTTGAAAGGGTCTAACCAGCATTTCAACACGCGCAAACTGACCCCTGCAAGTGACACAGGGTTTTATTGGCTCACCTCCGATTGGCTAGTTCATGGCTTCCATGCTCCTTTCCATTGATTACATGGTCGTGTTTCATCGCACTGATGATGTCATCAATGTGAGGATGTCAGCTTGACGCACCAGAGGAAAAAAAAAACAGCTACACAGCTCATCTGCTGCTGATTAGACCCTGGTCTGCTGGCAGTGGGAAAGGAGTAACTTTCCGATGGTTAGCGGGTTAACCCGCACTGGCCAGTCTGCTTTCTCAATTAAAGCAGCAGAAAAATGGAACTCAGTTCCTACACAAGTCAGGGACTCCGCAACCTTCAGTGTCTTCAAAAGCAAACTGAAATCATGGCTAAAGCAAAAACAATCATGTGACCACTGATGGAATCTTCTGAACACAGACAAGAACAATGAAATGTTCAGTGTGTTGTTAACAATGGACTATTGTTAAATACGGTTGTTTTAAATGCTAGTTTATCTGGTTTATAATTGCTTTGTATTTTAGTATTATTTTTATTGTTGTTTTGTATATTTTCATTATTGTACTGTATATTCTTGTTTTCTTTGCCCAGGGGACCACAGATGAAAATTAGCTTTATAGCTAACTCTGGCTTGACAGCTCTTTGTCTTGCATGACCCCTGTCAAATAAACTATTAAATTAAAAAACACGCGCGGACCTGCTAATTTTTCTGTGAAAGTGGTAATTGTGTCAGCTGTGAGGAAGGACAAGAAAAGAAAGAAATGCCGGCATATCCCCTTAAGTATCGCTATTGCATTTGTGTTTGAATTCACAGATGATGAAGCAACTTTTCATGTTAGCTACAGTATTGATCACTTTTTTAGATTATGAAAATTTAGCTGAAAGGATCATTTTAATGTGGTACTCTTGGTTAATGGCTGATGCAAGGAAAGCTGGTGGAACGATACGTCTCCCATATACTGCATCACAAAATAGATCCAGACTCATGGGCTAGCATGTAGCATCAAGTTCAAAGGACGTGTTTTTTTAGTAGTTTTTTCTATAAATGGGGGGCCTACACTCAAGGCTTTAAGTACAGCACTGACTGAAATATATCAGCTAGTGTCCACACCTGGCTGTCTCCACTTGGGGGCAAAGCTAGTCAGTTACTTTATTTAAAAAAATGATTTGCTTGTGTTATGAGCCCTGAGGAACTCCACATCAAAATAACCTGAACTAATGCTTTAAGTAGTTCCAGGTATTTACAAATCTAAAAATCCCATGGACTAACTCTCTTCAACATCGATCCATTCGTAGAAAATAGGTATATCTATGTAAACTTAACATCAAATCCCTCCCTATAGAAGATTTGGGATGGTGCTGTTTCAGAAGAAAGACCTGGACAGTGAGATTCGTACCCTGACAGAGTGATCATCAGCCCACCCTCTGGTTTTACCGTCTCTGGTTTTAGCCTCTCTCTGCCCCCTCTATCCCTCCTTCTTTTAACTCCTGTCACCCCTCTCTCCCTCTCTCTCACTCTCTCAGCAGGGTGGAGTCTATCACTTGATCTGACCAGTGTCAGGGTCAACCTCCAGTTATAGCGGGGGGATCTGGAGCTCCGGGCCTCCTTCTAGGTCTCTCAATGACTCACCTCGCAGACTTCTCTTTTTTGTCACTCTGATTTTCAGTTTCATTCAGAGATTCTACTGCTTATTGGACCTCTTCATCTCCCTCTTCCTCCTCCCTTCCTCCCTCTTACCTTTGGATCACTGGGTCCTGACGGCCAATCAGCCCATAGACAAGCCGACCAGAGCTGAAACAGCCCGACGACAAGCAAGCATGGCAGACAAAGGCGTGACAGGCGGCGGGGACGATGCCGGGAACATCATGGCGCTGCTGGAGCGCGTGGCGGGCCTCATGGACACAGTCCAGGCCACGCAGCAGCGCATGGAGGAGCGTCAGCTGGAGCTGGAGAGCACAGTGAAGACCATCCAGGCCGATGTGATCAAGCTGACCAACGAGCACGCCAACACCAGCTCGACGGTCGACCGGCTGCTGGAGAAGACACGCAAGGTCAGCCGCCACATCAAGGACGTAAGGGTGCGCGTGGAGAACCAGAACCTCAGGGTGAAGAAGGTGGAGGCCACTCAGGGGGATCTCCTCGCCAAGAACAAGTTCAGGGTGGTCATTTACCAGGTAAGACTTGATGGTTTGATCTGATTTGATGAATCTCAGGCTCTTTATGATGGCTACCGAGGCACCTTTAAAGTTCTTACAACCTCCTCTTCAGTTCTTGTCACCAAATACTCCTGTCCACTTATACCAGAGAGCATAGGACTAACCAAAGTTGACAACTAAATGCACAATGACAGCTCTCCTAGTAACATGCTGCATGGGCAAGAACTAAATAAAATGACAGGTTGATTTGATTGTTCAACCGTAATCAAATGGCACATGAGCATAGCAGTGCAAAGAGCTGACATCTTGAATGAAGGCTATTAAAGGCTGTTAAAAAAACATTTTCACCCGTTTCTTCCTCACTTGAAACAACTGAAATTACCCCCAAATTGGAGAAGCTAGTTTGGAAAGTTTGGTTTATTTGGGGTGGTGTGAAGCTCATATGAAACCTGGTGCACCTGAAAACAGGGGGTTTCAATTTGCTTCCAAGAGAACAAAAGTTTGTGGGTTTGAAAGTTATCCAAACCAAACAAGAATCAAATAGAGCAAGCAAACCAAAAAGCAGGGAATTGTGGGTTGAATTTTACTTAATATCACAACAGACGGAAAGCTAATATCGTGTTCATGTGACAATATCAAGCACAGTCTAGCTAATATTAGCATTGCTAGCACTGGCAGCCTCAGGTATCCCTAACAGGTCAACATCTACAAATGTGTACAGAATATTGTTACACATCACTCCACTCAATATGCAAGAGCCACCTGATGCAGCCTAAATTCAGCTTTATCTTATTTTATGGAACAGAATACTTTAGAACTGCTTGTAAATTAAAGTCAATACTTGAGACCAGTTGTGTATTTCCAGGTCAAAGTGCAACAAAAGGCCGGATGACAAGAACTAAAACTGCAGACTGACGCTAAATTACGCAACTTTTAACAAAATCAAACCAAGTAAAAAATGAAGCAATGCTGCAACTTTGACCCCGACCTAGTCTGCCAAACTTTAGGTGGGAAGTTACCTAAAAAACAACAGTGATTTTACTAATTAGTTAATTAGTTCTTCGAGTGCCACTATCGTATGAAAAGGCTCCACAATGACGGAGCTACATCAGGGCAGATGGACCTTAGAGGGAAGATTAGGGGAGCTTGACTGTCAAACTGTCTGTTCTGCATAGGGCTGAAACAGAGGGGTTTATAGGCTTGTCAAATCAAAACCCAGAGAGGGTTCTTTACCATAAAATTCAAGAATATGTTCTTAGTACATCTGGGGCCAGTGATACTAATGCAATTTCCAAGGACAATGCACTGTCAAAATCCTGTTAATTTCATAAAAACACCCAAATGTGGAAAAAATGAACATATAACATTTAATGGATACAAAACTTTGCTAACGATAGTCTCAAGGCTTTTCACGTCAAGCCCTATTAGCCTTAACGGCACAATGTTGAAAATATTTTGAAAGCAACTTATGAAACAGTTCAGTATTACGAGGACTGATGCGTTTTATGAATACATTTCCTACATATACTAGTACACGTTTTCTTAAAACTTGGTGACCATTTTACCAATTAAAAGATACCAAAATGGATCCATGTGATTCCGTAAAGCAAAGTAGAACTTGATGCCTTCCAGCCTTTAATCCAGGAGCTGAAACTGTCCCTCAGCTGCTTCAGGACCAACTGTTCACAACAGGAGAAGCTTGAGTATCCACACACCATGTTCATACTATTTTCATCTGGACATTATCGTTGCATTCACTTTCATGTTGGACCATCACCATGTTGGAGGTCTGGACTGACTGTCACCTACGAGTGCTCTCATTGGTCAGACGTGGACATTCTGGATGCCAACTTCAGAAAAATCAGAAGCAGTCCATAAAACTAAAGCTTTAATTTCACATCAAAATTCTGTGGCTGCCATAAAAAAGACATGCGCAAAAAAAAAAGACATAAAATAATCTAATCTGGTGTGCACAAGCCTTCAGTTAGAGAGCCATCTGAACTTCTCCCAGGTTAAAAAGTGACTTTTTAAGGACCTACAGGAACCCTGAGTATGGATTGTACCTGGTTTAAGTTTTTGTATCTCTGGTGAGGTTTGACGTAGGCAGAGCAACATTGTTGGAGTATCGTCACAAACCCCTCCAGTGGTGTTTTTTTCCACTTTTATGTGTGACTTCCTAAACTCTCCTAAAATGCTTTCCAACAGTATTTAGTCTGTCTGCTTGTTACCATCTCTGGAACTAAATTCTTACTTTGTAAGAAAGTCACAGACTGAGAACCAGCTCCACTATCACCTTTGTGTCCTCCATTGTTGTTGAGTAGGACGTCGCCACAGGCTGATACAACTGTGCTATGATGGCCTCGCCTACAGCCAGAGCGTATACTGTATGAAAAAAACAGAGACTGAGACTAAACTGGCTCAGAAAGCTTTTGTGCACTTTGGTCTGGTTTGTATAAGACCTGGATTTGGTACTTAACCAAACTCGTTGAAGTTTATTTTTGTTTTTTCTTTGTTTTTTTTTCCAAGACTCTGATTTACCGTACAGTACTTATTTTTACTCCATGGCAAATAAAACAGATTTAGAAGGCAGCTTACAGCAGATTAATCCAACATATTAAAACTAAAGAACCCTGTTTCGCCATATAATCTTACCTGCTCAAAAAAACAGTGGTATTTAAACCTCTGCGGTTTGGCGTGGATGTTTTTATGGCTGCATGTTGCTCTTTGTGTGTTCCTTTTCCCTCCTTGTCTTCTCCTCTGCCCAGGTGAAGTTACTCTACCTGACAAGGTGGAGCTGGCCTGAGTGATTAAATGCATGTGAGACTTTTGGGTTGGGGCTGCAAAAGCTTTTGTTAGCTTCTCTTAATTCAGCATTTAGTTGTCCTGTCTTTAATTTAGTCTTGTGTCTGTTGATAAGAAAGCCTTTTAGTTTTTAACTTTTAAAAGGTGTTCATTTAAATACTTTGGTTAAACTGGTTTATGATCAGGGGGTGGGCTGTGACTAACTAATGGAGGTGTTCCAGGATTTGGACATCCATAATAATGTAAAGAAACTTTAGCCAACACTTATAATCCACGAGTACTGCTGTCAGAACTCTGAGTTCTTTCAACATGAACGGCCTGCATTAGCAGGCGAACGCCTCACTTGGTTTAAGGGTTGGAAATAGAAACAAGCGCACACACTAACACACACAGCAGGCTTCATTTTACCTCTTTGGCCTTCACAGTTAGCAGCTGCCTGTGTGATGGTGACCCGGTTATTTTAGCTTTGGATAAACGTCAGTGTGCTGAAAGGTTACACTGTAGCGCTAAAGCTCAAAGAGAAAGAGCATTTTTGAAGATTTACTGAAAACTTTAGTTTGAAATAGTTTCTAGGAGACATGAGATGCAGTGTCAATATCTTCAGTCACCCTTAGGGGCATCACCTAGCACAGTTTTAACCATGATGAATGGAACTCAGGTCATAAATTTGCCAAAACGCACTTAAGACTTCATTTTGGCAGCAGTGTGTGTAAACAGGATTCTCGAAAAAGGATGCTCTGAGGGAGGGCACTGTGATTGGTGGATTAGTAGACCAATTAGATGGCCAACAAGTGGTCAACTTAAACCTTGTTTTACTTTCTTCAATCAAAATTTTTATCCAGACTTGTCCATGGAACGGCACACATTACAAGAGAAACCAAGAACTTAAACCAAAACTCAACCTTTTTCAATTTCAATCAATCAGTCAATCAATCAATCAATCAATCAATCAATCAATCTTTATTTGTTTCACACCAGTTCATAACAAGTGTTATCTCAAAGCACTTTACAAAAGATCAGGCTAAAGACATACTCTTCATTTTATTGATTAATGTATATGCGTGTGTACAAATAAATATATATTTGTACATACACATACAAACATCCAGGCAGAGACTATAAGAAGTCATGATAGAGACAAACCCATGGACCTCCACATCATAAATCTGTCCCCATCACATTTGTCTCTGCTGAATATAGATTCAGTCAATCTTTATTTGTACAGCTATATTTGTCTTTGTTGAATATAAATTAATTAAATGTATTACTTGCTGATGGATCAGGACTGAACTCTTGAATGTCTGTGCAGGGCTTGGCTCACTACAGTAATCTGAACTCTCTGCTGTACAGTGTCGGGTTGCTGCGTGCTTGGTGATGTAACATGTTGATCATGCCTCAGAGAGATGCTGTGATTGGCTGTTCTGCAACTGCTGGACGTCAGACTGTGTCATGTTCGATAGTGCTGAGCTAACATCATGGTCACTGGATGTTAAAAATGAGAAAATGTCCATGTTTTTGTCCTTCATTTTTCATTTTTTAAATGTACTTTTGCAATATTGTAGTATTAAATACTTGCTAATGGGACTTTGGTGTGGCCTGAAAGGTATCATCAGGGCGGCCCAAATACTTGATCCTGAGGTTAAAATCTAGGATCCACAGGCCTGCTTTACTGTCCTCTGAATGATATCATGCACACATTAAGTCTTGCATTCACAGCATTCAAAGGCAGCCGTTTTCCTTGACCTAAAGTCTACTGTGCTAATGGAAGACATTTCAAGCTAAAATTTCAAGCATGCAAACCCAACCCAATTGCAGGAATTGATACCTTTCTTTTTCACACTGAAGCACACATTAGCTGCCATCTTAACCCAGAAGACTAATTATGGCAGTCCTGTATGTTGGGCTAACACAAAAAATATGGATATTTAACCTTTTGACTGGTATTGTAACCATGTGGTTGACTTTTTGCTGCCTTATCATTGTATTTAAAATTTTGAAAGCCTATCTTTGTCTGTTTTCCTTATTTACTTCTCTTAATAATGGTTGGAAAGCCTATTTGTATTAAATGGTTGCCACTGAATGAATATAATTGTTTCAAGAACTAGAAAAAATTGGAAATGAATCATTGCTCCTCAAAAATGTAGCCGTAAAAGTGTACGTCAGAGTAAGAAAAAACTTTTCATGTTTTTCCAGATCCTCTAACAAAAAGAATTTAGTTGAAGGAAATCAATTTGATGGTAAAAAATGTAGATATAAGTCCTTGGTATCTTGGTCAACCGCTAAATGACTTCTTGTTTCTGTCTTTAATCTTTTCATGTGAAAAAAAAAATGTTGCAGAAATGAAAGAAATCTATTCATGCCCAGGATAACCTTTAACAGGCAAGCCAACCAGCTGGTTGACCAACATATATGCTTCCAGATTGGGTAATTTGAAAAATAAAACCTGAAATGATGCTAAATGAAGAGGGAGGAAAATAATTTTACCAACAAATAATGTGTTGCAAATGTATTTCTTAGTTTGGAAGTCAAAGGGTTAAGAGAAGTTATGTTAGCATGAAGCAGAGCTGCAGCGTGTCGTCCATACTCTAAGTGACTGTGCCAGCTGATCGCTGACGGGCCATCGGGTTATTCTGAGTCTGAACCTCCACCATCTCCTAATATAGCTGTCTGCTCCCTCACCCCCTCCTCCCTCTCTCTCTCTTTGGGCGAGCATCATTAATCATACTGTTAGCTGCTAACAGGCCTCGCTCTTCGATTTGTCCAGTCTCATTTTAAACAGGCTGATGGAGGGAGTCCTCTTGGTCAGCAGGAGGAAGCAGCGAGGGTTAAACTGTGATGTCATAGGGTCGTTACCTTTCACTTGATCTGTGAACGCTTGGCCTCCCGTTTTAGACGAAGGGACAGACTTCAGTAGGCTAGTTTGAGTGCTAAGACTTGGTAGCTTGGTCCATTTCACACTTTGGGTCCTTGCTGATGTCTGTCCTTGAGGTCTCTGCCCATTAAAAGATTCTTTCCCTTGTTTTGGCAAATGCTGCTCATGGCTGATCCGTGTGGAGTCTTTAAAATAACTCTGTATTCTGCTGTGACAGAGCACATGCAAGTCAAACAGAAAATGATGCTTTTCTATGCAGAAAAAGGCAGGAAAGTATTTTCTTTTCCATTGTATAGAAAGTTGTAGTAGGCTTGGTGCAACATACAATACGAATCAAACGTCTACTATTTGACAGCAGTATTTAAAGGGTGTTAAATTAACTTATGGCCCTTTTCCACTAGCACGCCTTGGCCCTACTCTGCTCGGCCCTACTCGATTTGCAGCGTGTTTCCACTAGCCCGGTACCTCCAAGCTAGTTTTAGTACCTACTCCGCTCTGGTTCCAAGCGAGCTGAGTCGGTACTAAAGGATGATGTCACCAACTGCTGGCTACTGATTGGTCAGACAATGTCGTAATCAATGAGTCATGAGTGCGATGACCTAGCATGCTAGCGGTAGCTACAATTAGCTTACCCTCATACGTCTTTTCTTTGCAGCTCGATTGCTCTCGTCCTCGGCTTCATTCTGTTGTATAGCTTCCAAAACTCTCCTGTGCTTCTCAAGGGGTATTTCTTCTTGCCACCTGAAGCCTTCTTCTTTCCTTTTTTACTCGGTTTGTGACAAAAAGCCACAGATTGTTGTGTCGCGCTCAAAATGACGTCACCGCAGTGCCGCTCAGCTGTCTGGCCAAAGTGTTCTTTCATTTAGGAGTTGCTGTTATGATACTTTTAACAGCAGTTTTCCTGTGTTCATCCACGTCTGCATCTATTAAAAATCAACAAGAAAATCCATCACACAAGACCTTCTGAAAAGAGGTGTGGCATTTTGTTTGACGTCACATTGCCCCAATGGATCCACCAAGCATTAAATGAACTTTTTTGTGTGCAAAACGACCGTGTAGATATTATCTTTAATTGAAGATGTTTATGGCAGTAGAAATAAAAGAGTTTGGATTGGTGTATTTCTTGAATATGACACTTTGTAGGGTCGACCAGATAGCAGCATTATGGAATTGTCCACTGTATGGTTAAATACTGCACTGATGTGGTTGGTGTTGCTTTTCAATGTATAAATAAGGAGTAATGGTGACTAAAAACAGGTTTTACCTCTTCATTAACTCAGTGGTGCTCGTGGTCTTGATTGGACCCTCATGAGACACCTATAGAGGGTCACAAAATGCCTTCCAAAGAATATATATGTATGTTCTTATATTTGTATTAAATTTGAAATGAGGGATTGTTCCAATATTTTAACAAATATACACGACATCATTTCAATTTAAAAATGATAGATAATCATGTGGAGAGATTATGTACCCTTGCTGTGCAGATGGATCCGCCTGAAAATCTCTAAAATCAGGCAGACCCATCTTGTCAACCTCCAATTTCTTATGAATATAAGCAACTCATAGCAGGACGGCCCAATCAGAGTCCTTCATAGTAGGAAGAGGTGAGAGCAACGAACGAGACAACAGCAGGAAAGTGACTGCTCAGACAGATAAAATAAATAAATAAAAGCTCACAACTTTGGTGGAATTTTTATCAGATCTTGATTGTATTTCTTTAACAAATGAAATGGCCTGAAATGAATGTGATTGATGGAGCAATCGTCCAACCAAAAACTGGCCTGTTTCCCAAATGGACAAGTGAAATATATCCAACAGTTCATCTGTCATGTCAGGTTGAAGTTTATGATGAAATGATGCTATATCTTACAAAAAAATCCCCAATATTAGGGTTTGGCTGTTGGGTTCTTTTGTTTCTCCTTATACTAAAGTTTTTTTATGGCCTGACAGCGAGTGTTACTGACTATAAGCTTTTTTAAATACTTTAAACACCTTACTGACAGCTGGGGTCCACACTTTGATGATATTATGGTGGTCAGGGACAGAAACATTTGGAAACCTGTTGGGTAAACTATCTCTTTTTGTGTTAGCATGAGGCAGCTTTGGTTTGGATTTCCTTCATATGTAAATAAAAGTTGACTGAAAGCTCTGTGGAAGTGCACTCTGATGGAAAATCTGCGCGTTTGTCTGTTGAATGACCTGTGAATTAGAATTTGATGTAAACATGATAAGCTCTTGGTTCATGGTTTTTGGAGTCAGAGGAAATCTTTTTGTACGGTAACAGTGGATTAATACTGACAAATTTCCACCTGATCACACATTTGCATTCTTTTAATGGAAATTTTGGCATATTTCTAAAGCAAGGACAGCCACCATTTACAGGTAATAAGGAGGGACCTCATGCTTCAAATGGGACTGGGCAGTCCCAGATATTTAAAGGTGCACTGATGGACAAAGCAGCCATACCACGATAGTTGTTGGTTTGCAGTGAGATTGAAGTTGAACTGAAAAGTTTGGGAATCCGTCTGTGACAAACCTTCTGACCTACCTCTGCAGGAAGTCTTTAACATTCACTGTTCTAACAGTTGTCCAAGAAAACTAGTTACAACATGGATTGTCCACATAACAAAGCCAGGGGTTGAAATGTATGACACAGCAATCTTTTGGATGTTATACACTGGAACTTTTCAGACTTTTACCCTGTTAGCAAACTCTACAGTGTGCTTTATCTCTTGTGTAAGGCTGTGACAGTTGCATAACCTGCCAAAGGGTTAGAAATGTCAGCCTCTCTATCAGGTGTCATATACAGTAGGTCTTATGGTGGTTGTAATGTAAGATCCTGATGATCACGTTAGCCTGCTACAGAGCAGCATGAAGGCTCTTAAGCTACTGTCTTATACATCAAACAGGACTGACCCAAAACTGTCAAGTTCCTATGGTTTTATTCAGGAAGTTCAGAGGCCTTTTAATGGCTGAACTATGGTTAACTAACTTTAATTCCAAGCATGTTTTAGTGAACTGTTTTGGGAACTCAAAATCAGATGAGCGTCTTTGTCTTCAGAGTTTTCAAGACTTTGACCTAACTTTGATCAGTCTGAGGATATACTAGAGTTAGCTTGCAGAACTACGGCTCATGTTTAGCACTACATGTATCATTCCAAGCCAAAGTAAGCAGGACTTGATGGTTGGATACAAATCTCTCAAAGTGACGTTGTGCAGGGATCTGGGTCAGTTTGCATCTTTGGCCTTCACATTTTGCTTCATTTCATGGTCATTGTAATGTGATCAGTTTCAGACTGGTGTATGCCATGACGTGGCCTGAAAGCTGAAAGTGATACTGATCCACTCCATACGCCGCTGCTAGCTGATATGTTTAGCATCCTGCAGCTGAGCGCTGAGCTGCAGAAACAGGTGGTGCCATTTATTTATGGACGAAGGATCAGGGCCTGCACGCTAACGGCTAAAGTCTGCTGGACACACTTTAACTAGAGTCAGGTTTAAACATAGCATTAGCACATAAGTCAAAACCAACACTTAACTGATACATACACAGTCAAGAAGCAGACAAGACCAAGACTTCCAGGGATTTGGACTGAGAATGTAGAATATCAAGACAAAGACCAAGTGCTTTAGAGATTTGGACTGGGGCAAGAGAAAGTTTGGAGGGTAGCAAGACTAAGATAAGACTTTTGAGAACTAGGGCTAAGTAAAGACAAACACCAAAGACTTCATGGATTATTACCAAATTAAAGACAAGACAGGGTGAGACCAAGACCGAAGCCTGACAAGGAATAAATACAAGCTATAATAGCTTTGACAGCAAAATGGCAGCCAACTTTTAAGTTTCAAACATCCCTACAAAGAGGATGGATTATATGATATAAAACTCAAATACAAACTCTGAGTGATGTTGGTGGCATTGGAAGCATCCAACATGAAACCAATCATTGTCCTAAAACAATGCATTAATGGTTCAAATGCAACATGGGGTATTAGTCAGTTTGAAATATAATCTCAAGTCCTTTTTGGTGAATCAAGTTCAGATAAAATTAGCAATTGAGTTCTAAGCAAGCCTAAGCACTTAGAACTTGATATAGACCAAAACAAAGAGGGAGGGGGTCCTCATGTTTCTAACTAAAGACACTCTATTTTTTCTGTAAAATCCTCATTTAAGCTAAAGGCATAGAGTGCTAATTTATCAGAGCAACCTTTCAACACAATATGATGTGACTACACCGATAAAAAAATTTGTCCTAATGGATTAACCAAAGATGATTTAAGTAAGGTAATTTAAAAACACCAGTACATAGCTGCAATCCGGTCACATCATGTTAATGTCTACATATGTGGCTATAAAACAGTAAAGTTAAAGATAGCAAACAATGAAATTAGCCCTTACAAGGTCCTGTCACTTTTTAGGACTACATCTTGAGAAGTTTACAATTTCTTGTCTGTGGATATTAAAGGAATACTTCACCCAAAGAATGATATGCCTTCATTTTCTACTCACCCTCATGCTGAGCAACACTCTGGAGCACTTTTTTGATGTCTCAAATGCAGCCAGAGATCCGGGGGGGATTTTCGCTGTCAACAAACTTCCATCTAACAGGGGACAACGGCGCCCGTAAGAAAAAGGTCCAAAAAAGTCCACAAAAATGTGCCTGTTTTCCTTCATACTGCTCGTCCGCTGTAATCCAAGTGTCCTAAGCGGGTAACGTCCATAATTAATTCGAAACGAGGTCATTTAGTACATTTTTCGAGCCTAAACAGTGCTATCCGCAGTGCACGTCTACGCGCGCTCCCTGAACTACGGAAGCTGCGGCAGACTAAGCCAGAGGCTTGCACACTTTCAGGGACTACTGTGCTAAATTGCAAGCGTAGAAGAAGAAGTTCCGCTGTTTACACTCTGCTGTGAGTGACTGAGCTGTGGACAATCACAAAAGTGGTTGGTTACTGTTTTAAAACAGTGAAAGCCCTGAAAGCGCGCAAGCGTCTGGCTTGGTCTGCCGCGGCTTCCGTAGTTCAGGAGGCTGAGCGTAGCGTGCGTTTAGGCTCGAAAAATGTACTAAATGACCTCGTTTCAAATTAATTATGGACGTTACCCGTTCAGGACACTTGGATTACAGCGGATGAGCAGTATGAAGGAAAATAGGCACGTTTTTGTGGACTTTTATGGACCTTTTTCTTTCGGGTGCCATTGTCCCCTGTTAGATGGACGTTTGTTGACAGCGAAAATCCCCCCGGACCTCCAGCTGCATTTGAGACATCAAAAAAGTGCTCCAGAGTGTTGCTCAGCATGAGGATGAGTAGAAAATGAAGGCATATCATTCTTTGGGTGAAGTACTCCTTTAATGTTTGAGAAGTTTAAGAACTTCAATGCGTACAAACAAACTACTCCGTGGCATGCAAATGGGATCATCAAGATCTATTGCAAGCCTCCTAAGATCTACAGTATGACACCTGACACTTCAAAAACTTTAACAGAATATGTAATTGTCATAGTCAAACTTCACAGCAGGAGAAGCAGCACGTAGCATGATATGCTAATGGCTGAAGATGTAAAAAATTACAATGTAGAACGTCCAAAAGCTTGCAAAGTCATGTATTTTAGTGTAAGCTTTGTTTTGGTGTTGTTTATGCTGAAGTTACTGCATTGACTGTTTCAGAGTTTTAGCATGAGGTTCTAGGATTGGTCGCTTTACCATCTTTTCAAACCTTAAAATGTTAACACTTAGATGTTATTTAAAAGCAGCATTTCTCAGATAGTGACCCCCAAAGGAAGCATGGTCACACTCTTGATGGGGGCACGACTTGTCTGGGCAAGGGCGTCAAATTCAAATTGGCATGTGCCCTCAGGAAAATTGATTGTGTGGTAGGGTCGGCTAGCTAAGGGACATGCTAATACAGAGTCTTTTTAAAATAAAATATTATATGTGAACTTAATGTGACTCTAAATTGAATAAAATAAAGAGGTACATTGTGTTAGTCCCTTTAAAGATGAGTAATTATGACCAAACAAAATAAAAGTCCATATAACCCTTTTTGAATATAAGAATCAGTTACTTAATAACATAAATGAGAGATGATAAATATATAAATAAAGATAAATGAGATAGCCTTAGAGCTCATACAGTGCATGATGTTCATAAGATAATTAAAGGTGTCATAATTGGTGAAGAACTTACAATTGAAGAAAGAAACAACAACGGAGGGCAATTTCTTATTTTCTCTGTCTGGTCTTAGTACTTTTCTTAAATGAATCAAAGAATTATAACTAATTTGTTTACATAAAATAGTTGCTGTAGCCAGAATATAAAAACATTGAAAGGAGAAATATGATGACAACAATTCACTGTGTTTGATTTATAAAAAGTGCCAACAACATTTGAAGCTTGTGAACATTATCACCATTTTTTTTTGCCATTTTGGTGCCGGTGTTCTGACATATTTTGCTGCCTTGTAAGATTTTGCTACCCTCACCCCAACCCTAACCCTAAACCTAACCAAGAGAGAGTGAGGAGACGTAAAGCACATGTGCAGAAGCACTAAGTAGCAATTTCCAATGGGTAGCAAAAAACAACAGAACACCGGCAGTATTTAGATCCAAGAAACCGGAACAATACAAAGACTCAGCTCTTTGAGTTTTCAGTTATCTGCTCCCTTGAGGTCAAAAACCTTCTAGAGAGACACTTCATTAACAGGTTGGTGTCCTTGAAATAAACGGCCCCAGTTTGGTCCATTAAATTAGGACATAAGGTCACGTCTGTCTCCAGCCTGTTACAACAATGGCTAAGAAGACAACACTTGACTTAAGGGGTTGAATTTTCCTTCAAGCATTTTTAAGTTTTTATTTGAAGATACTTGTAATTAAAGACTTTGAGAAAACTATTTGTTTGTATGCTTTGAGCCTGTGTCCATATATCAACCGTTTTTGGGTGCTGGCACTGTCCAGAACCTCGGTTATGAAGCAGTTCTCTTCCACTAACACTTGTTGTTGTTCAGCTAACTGAAGTACAAAGAGAGATTATTTTTGTTCTTTTGATTAACGTGTGATGTGTTCTCCTTCCTCAGGGTGAACAGGAGGTGAAGTCAGTCACACCAGGCAATGAACCAGCAGAATCCAGCGGGGGTGCCGGTGCCAGAGCTGAGGTGGAACCGGACAAGTTTGAGCTCCCCCCAGAATCGGACGAGGAGTACATGGTGGTGGAGGAAGCAGACTCTTCTTCTGCTGGCCGCATGAAGAAGACAGGATTGACGCGCATTGAGAGTTTCAAAGCCACCTTCTCCAAGGAGAACATGAGCAAGACCCGCGAGAACCTGGGCACCAAGGTCAACAAGTTCGGCGAGCGCATTGTAACAGCAGAGAGACGCGAGAAGATCCGCCAGTCCGGTGAGCGGCTGAAGCAGTCTGGTGAAAGACTGAAGGAGACCATCACCAAGAGTGTCCCAGCCAAGCTGAACCTGAAGAAGGAGAGGACAGTGGCGGAGGGCCAGGAAGGAGCCGAGGGAGCCGCAGAGGGAGCTGTGCCAGTCGCTCCCCCAAAGGGGCGTAAAGGCACCCCGGATGCTGCAAAGGCAGCTGAAGAAGAGGGGAAGGGGGAGGAGTCTGAGGTGCCAATTTATGACATGAAGCAGCTATCGTAAATCATGAGACAATGATCTGGGCCTTTTAATGTGGACCACTGAGACCGCACCGAGCAAGGGGAAAGGAAGTTTTCAGGGTTGCTGCTTCAGAACAGAGCTGCAGGGAATGAAAGTGAAGAAGAAGAACATTTGTTTGATAAAGGAAGTGAGCAGAGAGCAGGCCGGTCACAGGTCCAAACTGACTGAACATTAAGATGAAGACACGGAGAATAGTTCTTGTGCAGTTATGTGTCCTGGACATTAATGATCAAATCGGCAACTATATTTGATCTTTAACTTTTTGTGATCACCAAACACTGACTTTAAAATTTATAAATGAACCAAGAACTTTACACACCGTCATGTGGAGGCTGTTCACTTTGTGTTTGCATGCTGAAGATGTTATGATCACGGATGATGAAGCTCTGACAGGGTTACGGTACGTTTGGAGAAACATTGAAAAATGAGTTTTGCACTCAGTACGGGTGATTTCATTGGAGTTCAAACATCATGAAGTGTTGCTGGAGATTTGTTTGACTGATCCAGACAGATAGATTAAAAATGGATTGTGTTAGGGGTCAATAATATGGATTGAAAGACATTATGCAAAAAGGGAGCCTACTTTGATATTGGCTTAAGATCTGCTGGGATTCAAGCCCTTGGATGGCTGATTAACAGAGCAAAGACAAAACCGGTGAGACCTCTACACTGCAAAAACTCAAATCTAGCAGGTGTGTTTTTCCAGTTCCTGGTCCGTAACATCTCATTACACTTGTTTAACCAAACAAGTCCATAAAAACATCCTATGTCAAACTCTATAAAGCAACAAAACATGTTTTCAAATGTTTGTAAAGAGTAAAACTACCTGCTAATGGGCTCAGGTACTGTATGCTTTGTGTCTTGAAATAATCACGTATCCCGTTTTCATAGCTTGGTAGTCTTTGTGGCTTAATAAATCCAGGAAGATTTTGTCCAAACCTGGCCAAACTCATAAGACTCTCTCTCCCTGTGAATCAGGATCCTGCCTACTCTGCAACTTGCACTTCGTGTAACTTGTTCCTTCCAACCTGTCACATAGCCTTAACCTGAGAAGCCAGATGGACTGCTCCATATATCTGCCACAGAAATATTTCACTAGTCCATCTGGGTAGGAGCCCTTTGAATTTGTTTGCAGGGGCAGAACGTTAAAAAATAAACAAGCTTGTGATTGGACAATCGTTTGGCTCGTCACATCACAGACCAATTCACATCAAGCAGGGTTGCCTCCTATAATGTAGCATACATAGCGGCTAATGTAGTGGCTAATAGCTAACAACAGTTAGCAACAGTTCATAAATGTTCACCATAGCGGCTAACTTAGCTGCTAACAGCTAACGGCCTTTTACTATCGTCTTACACTAAATCGTTCCACACAGATGATTCATTTAACACTTATATGAGACATGAACCTCGTCAAAGACAATCCCTACAAGTAAACTTCTGAGGAGGGCAGATTTCGCCAAGTTTGACTTGGTAGCCATGAGAACAATAGGCTAATTGGTATGTTTTTTCTCAACTTCCGGTCCTCAACTTCCGGTTGTTGTCACGTCCGCATTCTGCTGCTCCCGCCTCTCCTCCCTGATTAGGCCGTTAAGAATTCAGCCGAGTGAATTTGTGAGACAACGGAGGCTGGCAAGACGGACCTGCAGGATTTCAGAATCAGGCAGGTCTGTCTGCTCTGCAAGGCTAACATAGCCTTTGGTGCTTAAACATTTCAACTTATCTGGTAAAACTGCTTTCATTAAATTTAAAACCACTCCAAGTACGTATTGGCAGTACCAAACCAAAATTTTCTCTTCCTAAAAATGACAAATTTAAATCCCTCTTTACTAACTTAGCTGCCATACAGTGCTAGTGTTGTAGATATCCTGCAAAACCTGGTTTTCATGACTTCAGTCTAGCTAGCTTGTTAATCTCTTTAGCAAAACACTTCTTTCCATCCAGTATCAGGTAGATTTGGCCAATCTTGGCCAAACTCTGAGGACTCTCTTCTTGGGAATCAGGACGTCACCTCCTCTCTAAAATGCTCTTGCATTAACCCACCTATGAAGAGTCTAGAGCGTTTTAACGAGTCCTTTTATATTGAATGTATTGTTTCAATGAGTTTGTTGAACGAGAAACTTTTTCTCGATAAAAACACGTACTGTATATCGCTATTTTCTATCTTAGCTAATTGAATTTGATACCAAATCAAGCCAGTGTGTCCTGCAAAGCCTGATATTGCTGCTCTTTGCACTGTGATAGGTGTGAATATATTATTTCTATGAAGCTTGCAAGTCTCTATGGCATGAAGTTACAAATACTGTAACCTTCAGTATAATGTTCAAAACTGGTCAAACTGGAAGGACTCTCTGTCCTTGGGAATCGGGATTCCAACTGCTCTGCATAAAGCTCTTGGCACTACTTGTTCCTTTTAAAGTATTGTACAATTATCTAATGATCACCCATTTGTAAGAGAAATTAACTAAATATTTGAGTTTTTGCAGTGGGAACTCCAGTTTTGACAGTTAGAACATCCTAGGGCCGATCATCAACAAGGAAGACCCAAAAATATGTTTTATTGAAACTTTATTGAAACAACAATCCCAAAAAAAAAACCAAGTCTTTGAAGTTACTTGAAGCAGAAAAACATAATTCTTCTAGAAATGAACCATAAATCCTTTAAATGCTCATGACAGGGTCATGGTTAAAAGTCTTTTATCACCGATTCTTCAACATGTTAATCGAGTATTATTTCAATTTTAAATGTGTGAAAGTTCAAGTTTGTGAGAGATAAATGATTGTACGCACTGCCTTAAAGCTTTGGTGTTATTAGTGTTTGGCCAGTGATGGATTAACTTATTATTTATTTTAATTTAAAGGGGAATATTAGGATTTTTGAACTGGAGATGACTTGCTAATACAAACAATTTCAGCTCTTGATATCCTCAAAAAAAGACTATGCAACAACCACTTTAGGGAAATTCTACAATCAACACAAGTCCATTTCCACCTCTTCAGGGTCATTTGTTTTAGTTCTCGTGTAGTTTTTAATCCAGCTGAACATTTTACTTCTGACCAACAGCGTTTTGCCATCGTGCTGAAGATAATAAGATGCTTTCTTGTGAAGTTTTGAAACGCTGCTGCTGCTGGTTTATTCTGTAAGTAAACCTTTGACGTGATGAATGGACATTTATACAGCGCTGTTGAAGTTTTTAGTGTTTGTTAGTGAGTGACTGCATGGCTGTAGTTTGTCAAAAACGTTATCTTAAAGCTGATTTTGTTTGACTGTCACGTTGAGAAATAAAAATCCACTTTTATGTAACCCAAGAGAAGTCAGTTTATTAAAACAGATTGAGTATTCAATTGTTATTTTGGTTTTAAAAAAGGAAAATAATGACAAATATAATAACTGACAACATATAAGGGCTTAATTCAAATGAACCTCTTGGAGTTTATAAATCATGATTAAAGGAACAGTGTGTATTATTAAATGCTAAACGACAAAAAAAAAAAAAATAACAGACTTGGTAAAAATGGAATATATTATTTAAAAGTATATTTAAAGTAGTTTCTAATCAGCCTTAAATAATTAATGTTTTGTTTTCGTTACCTTAGAAAAAGTCATTTATATCAATCTAGGAGAGGGTCGCCCATTTATGGGGGGCTCCATCTTGCGTCGCCATCTTCTCCACCGTAACCCAGAACGGACAAAAATACGCTTTCGCGTTTTTTTTCGACGTCTACCGGAAATGCACAGTTGTGAAATAGATGAAGAAGAAGAGAGTGATTACCAAGCAGCTGTGCTAATACAAACAAACATGGAGGACCACACGTACAATTTGCCGGCAGAGGAGCGTGAAACTTTGTCAAAGAAAGCAGCAGGATGAAGCCAAAGCGCCAATCGGGACAGGCTACGACAAAAAAAAACAGGGTCAACATCGGCGCTGCCTTTCCCAGATGGAAGTCCCTGAAGGATAAGTTTGCAGACAGACGCAGAAGTTGCCTGTTTTTTGCTGGACAGGTAAGACTAAGTGTCGAATTGTACTCTTATATGGAGCCAAATTTATTTGTTTACTTTCGGGAGAAGTCGGATTAAGACGCAGAGAATGTATCTGCTATGAGAGGCTTATTTCACGGCCACAAGCAATTTTCTGTGGACAGAAAACATAGGCTGATAACTAAGCTATATAGCGCTGTTGATGAGACAAAGATAAAGATTTTCACCGTACTCCTTAATTTTATTGTTTGCTCCTAATTTGTTATTTAGTAGCACATGTACACATTGGTAAGGTGTACATTTTAGGATACTTCGGTCTCAGGAAAACCTCTGTGTCATTTCTCAGACCAAACTGTATCAGAAAAACCCCCCTCAATAAAACCTCCATTAGATAATACGGCCTCAGGCTTCAAAATGAAAGTCATCAGACAAAATACTGGAAAAACGGACTCAAATAAAAAACAGCGTCAGGTCGTAACAATATCATTATCATCTTAATATCATATATGTCAAGTCATCTTGAGACGGCATTCAGCTAAAAATCAGCCACTAGCAAACTTCCCATTTTCAAAATAAAAGAATTCTTCATTATCTCCTATTAGTTCTTTAACGCTTTTGTAAATTAGGCTCTTGCTTTGGAGCCGACCGGAAGTTTCTTCGATAGCATAATGGCACGCATAACAGAATGACCGAAATACCGAAATGAAATTTGTATCCGTGCGTTTTATGGCTCAAATGACCATATTTTGGTATTCTACGTGGTGACTTTCGCGCCTGAAATACTCTCTAAATTTTCAAATGTGGCGAATCAACAGAGATATTTGATAGCTTGGTAGCTGGAAACACTTGTTGACGACGCCATGTTGAAAAAACACTTTTTGTCCTTGGAAGGCCACCGTAGCTCTGGGGTTCTCCAAAAGGGAGGGGGGATCGCCGGAGTGCTGCAATCTCAAACCTCACCTTTAGATGTCGCTAAAAATGACACACTGGACCTTTAAGGGAAAGTTATGCCTTCTGTTTAATGAAGTAGTTTTGCAGCAACATTCCACTTACAAGTCAGTGGTGGTTAAACAAAGTATACTGACACAAATAATTTTAATTAATTGAATACAATTTAATATCAGTTTGTGAATTGCACTAAAGGCCTATTCTTAACCTATGCTTTCTAAGCAACTTGCTAGTCTTTAAAAATAATCCTTCCATCTACATCCAAGAAGATTTTATCCTTATTGGAAAAACAACCTTTTAAAGTTTAAAGCCAACCCTGACATCTAAACACATCAAACCTTGATGCCACATAATGACCGTGGACGCCATCCTCTGTCCCTTGGGTGTCACATGATCACTTGCAGTCGCAGAGCAGAGCGGCTCCTCGCAGCGTCCAGTGTTCTGCCGGCTGAATGCTCCTCAGCTGAAGGGAGAAGATGAAGTTCAGGTCTGTGCGACGTGATTTTTTGAAGACTGGACACGAGTACAGGCTGACCGCCCCTCCACCGCCGGGCTGCCGCTTGCTGTCGGCCATGTTGACGGCGTAGACATGCACGACTGGGAGGGGAGTGAAGAGGACCTGAGAGGAGAGTGGAAAAGAAATGAGGTTTTGAGGTTTCACCAGATATTTTCTATTAATTAATTAATTAATCTTTTTTTTTTTTACTTTCTTTTTCATGTAGTTGTTTTAAATGATCAAGTTGGTTAATTGACTTCAATTTTATTCAGGAAAAAGAAAAAAATAACAGAAATTTTAAGTATTTGAATCCATAATTTATATGGCTGTTATTTCTAGAGCACTTCCATCTTTTAATTTTTGCTTTCAAGCAATTAAGTCATGTAAGTCAAGTCTTGCACGTTATATGCTTTTTTAAAAAGTAGTATTATGCTTTCATTTTACATTTTTATGGTCATTTCATTCCATTTTGGATAAAATGTACCACATTGTTCTAATCCTTTATGAAACGTTTAGAAATAAGTAGTCAAAAAAATTAACACTGCCCTTTTTCGGCATATTTGGAATTCCATTTCAAAAACATGCAAACAAATTAACTCTTTACAATTAGAAATACTAGGATTTATGTCTCATTTAGCTCGATGAAATATTTTATTTCTTTGGATATCTACGAAGTCCCCATCCAATTTTTACGGCAAAAAGATGTAATGTCCTGTCTTAAACTAGAAAAATCTCACTGTCACGGGCTGTTCTAATAAATTATATAGAAAATATAAGCTATTTTATATCTCCGACATCCTCTTCTCTCAACTGAAATTTATGGAACTTGTAGAAAACGTAAAAAGCCATGTTAATGATAAAGCAGAAACTATTTTCTACAGATGTAAAAATGCATTACTTTTTATTTTGTCTTGTTTAGTCAGCTGTCTTGAGTTTATTAACTGAAAGGAGAAATTCGAAGGAGTAAAAGTGACCTAATGGATTTAAGGAGAAAGATGACTGTGAGAGCATAGAGATGCTACAATAGTCCAACTTTGACGCACATAAAAAAGACAGTTAATGTGTTGATTTGGATCCTTATAGAGGTGAGAACTACATTTTCACAACCGCTCTTGTAATATTAAAGTTAACATTGAAAATCTCCATAAACGCCTCAGAATAATCCTCATATGATTAATTTTAATCCTTAAATCGAGCCAAGCAGCCTTGCAAATACTCAGGGCTGTTCAAGATTTGATTTATATCATATATAAAGGTAAGGGACTTTGGGGGACTACATAACCCACAATCCTTTGTTATTCCCACAGTTAAGAGCAGCTGATAATGATTACAGGCCCCATTTTATTAAGCAAGGTTTTACATTTTAGGAGAGACACTCCCACACTCACTTTGGGCAGTGCCTCTGTGAGTCTGGCGCTGCGTCGATCCCAACCTGCTCCATCCAGGAAGAAGCCGTAAATGTAGACTCCGCCCACATCCTCTGGAGGCGGAGCAGACACATCCTCCCTCATCATCTTGGTCACGTCGTTGCTGAGGGTCACCGTGTCCAAAGCCCAGCCCCTGGAGACATTGGAGCGAGTTGTTTCCTGACGCATGGCGGTCAGAAAACCCTGCAGGAGAAACAAAAGCTGCTCCTTCAATATGATTGGATGAGCTCAAAGGTGACGGGTTCAGCAGCTGTTTCCTTTCATACCAACCTGAGGGTTAAAAAACCCAGTGAGCCAGAACTGGTTTGGCCTGCCGCTGCTGATCCAGCTGCTAAGCTGCTGGTTCCTCTCCAGCAGCTCGCTGAACCAGAACCCTAACGTAGCTGATGGCCAGCTGAGCCGAAGCCACAGGCGAGGGATCCGAGCGTCGAACATGCAGTCAAGAGCATCACGGAGGTCCTCAGACATGATGATGGTGCCTACAAAGACGTCCAATTAAAGCTTCAGCACTCATTCATTTTTTACACTGCTTTTCTCTTTTGGGGCGAAGGGGGGCGGAGCCTATCTCAGCTCTTATTGGGTGAGAGGCGGGGTACACCCTGGACCAGTTGCTCACCAATGTTACCCACCATCAATGGCCAGTCTGAGGTCAGTGAGCGTGCTCCGTACGCTGCTGATGACACGCTGCATGCGGTCCACTTCCTGTCGCAGGAAGATGTTCATTGGCTGAAGTGGACCCATCTTCACCAGCTGAGCTTTAACCTTCAAGTCACACACAGATACTTTTTTATTAGTTGAAGAGTTTAATCATGCTGGATAATACCCTGCTAAAACTCTGCAGATTTGTTTAGTTGCTCCTTGTTCTAGACTCCTGCTCAGACAGTTTAAGGTATTGAACAGAGTATATTTCAGGAAGTCCGGACTTTCTGAAATATACTCTGATATCCCAGACCAATGTGACAAATTATCCCTCCTCTTTTCACCTGAATTTAATTTTTGTCCTAGTCTTCTGAAATACTGTACTGACATCTTCATGATTCTGGCAAAGGCCCTAAGAGTCAAGATGAAGATGAATAAATAGTCTTTTGCCTAAAATATCATTCAGTTTTAGTCATACTTTAGTTATCTAAATTGTTTTAATTTTAGTCGATGGAATTTAGTTGATGTAATTTCAGTCGATGAAATCGACCTGTAAAACCTGTAAATTTAATCGACTAAAATATGAAGTGTGGGTGTAAGGCATTTTTTATGTTTCCTTGAATATCTGAAGTCATGTTTTACTCTTGAATAAAATGAAACATCTTATAACCCTTCTGTTGAATGATGGTCAAGTTTGAACAGAAACAAATGTTCCTTTTGTGTGAAATGCAGCCACCTTTATTTAGGCTACCTGGCAGAGCATCTAAGTTACAATACCAGAACTGACAACAAACAGTGAACCTGCTCTACATGAATATATCAATGAAACATCAATTAAGTTTAAATATACGTATTTCTATTTTATTTAAATGTATTTTATGTTCATTTGATGTTTTCCTAAGTTCACTTCATTCATAAACATATTTTCTTAAATGCTTATATAAACTCCCTTTTGCTTAACTCAATATTCACAATTTATTTTCATCACTTTTCACTGTTTTTAAACTTTTTTTTACTTATCAGGTCCAATTTTAACGCTCATTATTTTAGCCTTTATAACTTCCTGCTCTTTATTAGTATATTTTGCACAACTGGTTGTCAATATTTAATGCTTTATAGGTGCATTTTTTTATTCGTTTATAATTAATTTTATTTAATTTGTTTTGCTCTGCATTACTTCATATTACCTCATGTGCCACGTAGTCCGGTGGCAGTTTCTCCAACATCTCATTGGCTAATCTCTGCACGCTGGCCTCCCTCGTCTCCCCGGCTCCGCCCCCGCTGTCTTTTGGTTGGATGCTGATGATGGTGCTGAGCGTCTCATTGGCCAGGTTGGTCTGATAGGTGATGTCAGCGTTGGGATGGAGACCAAAAACCTGGAAAGTCAAATGGTTTAGTGATGCTGCTTGGCTCTGGTTTATCCCCCCCTGCTGCGTTTCAGACCTCAGGAGAGTCGACCAGCGGCAGGGCCTCAATGTGCATCAGGACGTCCTGGACCGCCTTGGCCCGGCTCGGGATGCTGTAGCCTTTAAAGAAGCAGAACGTGTCGCTGAAGGTGTTCTCGCTGAACCAAACACAAGTGAAGGTGTTGAGGAGACGTTTGTCCAAGTCGTCCGTCACTCTGCCGCCGTACTGGACCTCTCCTGAAACACAAGAAAAAAAAGTCAGTGCATACCTCCTGACATTCTGTTGGAGCTAACACAATGTAAATTATCCTTAGGATTCAGTTAGATTTCATCTACAGTTTCTAAAGTTGTCCTCCTCACCTTTTCCAACCCTGACTCGTGTTCATGCCTGATATTTTCTCCTTGTGTAGCCTATGTAGTTTCTGTGTTGTCCCTGCCTTACTTGATCTCTTCATGTGTTTCACCTGTCTTGTTTCACTCACCTGTGTGTCTATATAGGTGTGGGTTTCACTTGTGTCCTTGTCCGAGTCTCTGTGTTAGGCTGTTAGTTTGCTTTGTTTCTCTGAGTTAGTAAGCCATGTTTGATTTGTAGGTGTGTTCTGCCTGTTCATCCATCTGTATATGTCCTGTTGAGAATAAGGCCGATACAGCTTTCTGCAATAATTTATGTAATTTTTACTACTACGCTACAACACCATATTTTAGGGCTCCCCCACCTGCCAAATCCCACTTGTACCAATCAATCTTTATTTGTATAGAACCAATTGATAACAAGTGTTATCTCAAGACACTTTACAATAGAGCATAAAATTCTTCATTTTATGGATACACATATATGCATATATACAATACAGGCCAAAAATTTGGACACACCTTCTTATTCAATGTGTTTTATTTTCATCACTTTTTACGTTGTAGATTCTCACTGAAGGTCAAAACTATGAATGAACATGTGTGGAATTATGTACTTAACAAATAAGTGTGAAATACAATTGTAAATGAAAACATGTCTTATATTCTAGTTTCTTCAAAGTATCCACCCTTTGCTCTGATTACTGGTTTGCACACTCTTCATTCTCTTTATGAGCTTCAAGAGGTAGTCACCTGAAATGGTTTTCTCTTCTCAGGTGTGCCTTTCCAGGGTTAATAAATTGAATTTCTTGCCTTATTAATGGGGTTGGACCATCATTTGTGTTGTTCAGAAGTCAGGCTGATGCACAGCCCACAGCCCTATTAGACAACTGTTAGAATTAATATTATGGTAAGAACCAATCAGCTAAGTTAAGAGAAACAAGTGGCTATCATTACTTCAGTGAGAATCTACAACGGAATTAGTGATAAAAATAAAGAAAACAGATTGAATGTGAAGGTGTGTCCAAACTTTTGGCCTGTACTGTACAAATTTACATATATAAAATACACATTTACAAATAGTATATATACAAACATATACATCCAACACCCAACATGAATCCATATAGCCAATCATCAATCCCTCCATCATGGCGGCAAGAAAAAACCTTCTGCAGGAAATCTCTTGAGATGCCACATCTCGTTTTCAGGAGGGTCCTCATGTCTAAATGGTTGTGGTGATAATTTTATAGAAGTATGATCAATGATAGTTTTACTAAAACAAGAATTTATGGTAGTGACGAACTCATGGGAGCCCAGACCACAACTGCATCCCTACCATATTTGTCTCTGTTAAATATAAGTGTATTAAAAGTCGACCTCTTGAGATGTGACATCCCATTTTCAAGAGGGACCTCATGACTATGTGGTGCCAAAGAAAGTTACTATAGATGTATCAACCATGGATAGAGAGATAATGCTACATTAACAGCTATAATGATAATGAACTGGAATGGGGCTAAAGAAATGGCCAAATGTGTATTATGTCTGTAATTGTAGTTATTGAGGCTTTATGACTCCAACCACAACACTAACCACTTTGTGTACGTTACATCTGAATGTGATTTTCATTCTAGATCAAGACTGTTGCCTCATAAATCTGGTTTAATTCAGTGTGTTGTCGTCTTTTTACGTCACTCAGGCTGCAGGTCGAGGTCAGCGATAAGGTCAATCCACACGATAGGCCTCAGCCTATCAGTACATTTGGTGTCCATACTTTAATGTGAACCCTCTGCCATGAGAGATTAGACCAGAAGAGTATTAGAGCTTGTTGACAGAAGAAATCCTCTGCAGTAATTCTCAAACATTTTATAGCTTATCATGAGTGTTGTGGATGTAAAAAGGTCGGACCGAGCATGTAGCGTAGACAGCTCCAGTTGACCCCTCTCTTTGAGTCCAGCTCGTCCAGGTGGTTCTGCACAAACTGCATGCTGGAGGTGAAGTCTGCCTGGTTGAACTCGTAGGGGATGTTCCAGCCGAGGGGGCCAAACTTACGACGCTCCTGAAGAGAGAAGGGAAGAAGAGAGTTGATTAGTTCACTTGCCTTCATTTGTCGTCACTGAGGAAAAGAACAGCTTAATACCCCCGCCAAGGAGGTTATGTTATCTCCGGCGTCTGCTTGTTTGTTTGTTTCTCTGTTAGCAACATAACTCAAAAAAGTCATGGACGGATTTTGATGAAATATTCAGGAAATGTCCGGGTTGGGACGAGGAACAAATGATCAGATTTTGGGAGTGATCCGGATCACCGTCTGGATCCAGGAATTTTTTTTAAAGGATTCTTTAACATTGCGCGATAGGACCATTTTAGGCATTTGTGCATATTGGTCCACCAAAAATAGTCAGGGCATTTGGAAAAATATACAGGACAAGTTTCCAACAGGTTCTACAAAATATCAAAGACTGATCTGGATCCTGGTAAAATTCTGGATTCTCTGATCCAGAACAAGAAAAATGTAGATATTCTTGGAATTTTCTGTCACAGCAAGGGTCAAATGAAGGCATAGACTTGTAACAAACGCTAAAATATAGACAAGATACTGCGGAATCTGGAGAGTTCAATCAGATTTTTTGTATCTTCAAAAACTTTGGAGCTAGATCCTGAAGAAAACCGCCATGACGAAAAAAATGATTTTCATGAATATCTGCTGAAATAAAATAGATATCATTATGAATCCAATTGCTAATGGTATGTTTTCATGGTCAATGAATCTAAATACTTAGATGAAGTAAAGGTAGGACTAATATTTATGATGAAAATCACAATATGGGTGAGGACTCTGCCGCTGGTGGAGGTCTGCGCTCTCCGCTCACCTTTTCTAGTTTTTATTGATATAACTACCACGACAAAACTCCCTGATTATCTAAGTCCTAAATAAAAGACTGTTTACTTTACAGCTGGTGGAAGGACAAGAGGACAGAACACAAACAAAGCAGAACACATTGAAACTCCATATGTGATATTAATGCTGCGTTTCTGAAGCACAACTGCATTTTCCCTTTAACCACAATACATTTATCTGACATTCATGCCAAAAACTCTTTTTAATGTCTGAAAGGTTAATTTAAATGTATTCTACTGAGCCATTCCTGAACTCATCATAATGAAATGTTTGCTTAACTCATCAAGCATAATTTGGAGACTTTGTAATTATTATATGCATATTTATTGCATAGCCCTTGTATTCAGATTTATTTTTTAATACTATTTATTCTGGCACTAATAGCATTCACATTTTTATACACTTATTTATTGACAATAACACTGTGTGTTGTTACAATCCAGGAGGCCAATGCAACGAAATGTAATTCCAAGTGCACTGCTGTGTAATTTGCGTAGTGACAATAAAAGAAGTCTAAGTCTAAGTCTAAGTTGTACGACTTGACAGTGTGACTTTTGATCAACACGTCCAAGGACCCACTAGACTTAAACCAATAGATCAGATCAAACATTTCAGATTTTAAAGCTTTAGTATGAACGTGAAGAACCCCACAGAGTGCTCATGTAACCAAAACAAAGCTGTACTTAAAGCTATGGTCTACGATTTGGAAGCTTTGTACATATTAATAACACCGTTTATAAGGCTGTTATGGTCCTATGGTCCTATCTACACAGTATAAAGACCAAAAAGAACCAAAAAAATCCATTCAGTATCTCTGCTGAAAAGCTGCATACTAGCTGACCAATCAAACCTTGAAGCCTGTTAAGGTTCAATTGGTCCGTGAGTTGGTCCGTGAGTCCATCCAATCCCCTGTCTCCCTCACTACGCAGCGTCATGCCCATGGTCCCGCCTCCTCCCCTCTACCTCCGGTGAGCAGCTAGCAGCGTTAGCTACTGAACTATCATGGAGCTGGAAAAGCCTAGCGCCGAAACCGCGAAGCCGCTTCCCTCTCCCGCGGGGCCCAACGGAGCTCTGCCCGCGGGTTGAGGCGTGTTAGCGGGCTAACGGCTAACGAATGGCCTAAATCGGCCGTCAGACCTTCAGCATCGGCCATTTCGCCCCTGGTTGAACAGGTAATACCTTGTTTACTACAGTGGGAGATGTCTGCTGAATAACTCTGGTTAGTCTGTGCCTGTCCTGGCTAATGACTTGTAGCGGAGCGGGTTAGCCTGTTAGCCGCTAATCGTTAGCATTGTAAGCTGAGCTGGGAAGGACAGGCCGAGAAAGATAAATCCTTCCCCACATTCAGCTCCGCTCTGGCGGCGCCAGACCCGCATTGCCGCCGGTCCAATTGAAATGGCTACTGCTGTGTGTTACAAGGGGGATGTCTGTCGTGTTTGATACTTTCAGTTGAGCTGAGCTGTTTTTGATTGAGTTTGCTACTGATATATTATGCTAGTCGCTCGTAGCTCTGTCCGAGGGGGCTTGTTAAGAGGCGAGGCGACATGAGCTGGGGGCAGGATCTTGGAACACGGAGAGGAGAGGTGAGGGAAGGGGGGGCAGGCTGCGGTTTCAAATCGTAGACCACAGCTTTAAGGGGTGAAGCAGACTTGGATCATGGTACACTGCTCTTACGTGATTCTGTACTGTTCATTAAAATCGTTTTATGGCATGCATGGACTAGTATGGTTTGTGATCCGTGTCCACAGACCTGCACAGTGGTGTGTAAGAAGGCCAGAGCGTACAGCAGAGGTTTCCACTGAGGAAGGTTACTGATCTCTAACTGATCCTGAGTGACTCCATTAAACGTCCTCTTCAGGCCGGCCTTCATCCCTGAAGAACAGGAGGCAAAGGAGGGAAAACACGGAAACAAATTATGTTAAAAAACAAATATCTACCATAAACACAGACAGCAACGAAGAAAAAAGACAGCAGAATGATAATCAGATAAATATTAAATGTTGGAGCAGCTTCATACCTAGAGGAGGTTCATTGGTGAACTTGATGGAGGACTGGAGGAACGTGATGGGGAACCTGCGACCAAACAGGAAACTTATGTTCGTATAAATCAATGAAAATGCCTGAAAAAACTGTTTGGATTGGGTGTGGTAAAGCTTCAAAGTTGAGTCTAAAACATGTCCTTCCAGCACACAAGAGTTGTCACACCTTATTTTTATACCCCTTAATCTTTTTTTTGTATTTAACTCACTTATTTCCCTCTTCCAATGATACCTAATGGCTCCTTATATTTTATATTTGTATTTTTTTTTTTATGGAAAAGCGTGTAAGTCACGGAACAAAGTTTGTGCTCTTGACCAGAAATATCAATGCCCGTGATAGTGAATTAAAAAATATCAGCTTATCAAAAATCTAATACCGGGCATCCCTACTTTTTTTGAAGAGTATAACTAACATTTTATCTAAAGATGAACACAATGTGCTTCAGAAACCAAATTTATAATAAGTAAGTGTTAAAAAAATGTACACAGCTAATCCACAATGAACAGAGATGCATACATACGTCACGTAAAGTTACCTTGGATGCACATCAGTGGTCAGCCACACTCTGAAACCTTTATGCACGCTCTCTGGCACTGCAGAGGTGAGCGTCTCTAACAGCTCATCGAGGAAGTCCAGCCCCAGGTGGCAGTTCTGGAGCAGGAGCCAGCCGCCATCTGTCATACTGTTAGCCAATAGCCTGCGAGCATGGACCTCTTGACCCTGCCCCATAGAAATGGGACGGCATGGTACCCCCTGCAAGCAGAGGTCCGAACTCTAAAAACCTGCATCTTAAATCTGTCATTTATTTCCCTCCTTATATATGCATGCTTAACTTTATGGTGTCCACCACAGTTGACAGATATTTGGAAATATTTCATAACCTTCGGGTTGCAGTACCATGTCCAACTACCAGGTGGTAAATTCCCAAACCTTTCTCTGAAGTTTAATAAAAATACTATCTTTGCACGTTTGACAATATAGAGATATTGCATCATAAATCAAAAATAGCCAACAAAGGGGTGGGTATTATGTCTCTATTCAGATTTCACATAATTTTGAATTACTTATTTTAAATTTTTGTGTAATTCACAAGTGAATAGCTTGACTAAACAGCACAATACATATACTGCTGATTTTGAATTTCCTTCTATTTACTCCTAACAAGTGTTTGTCAAAAGCTTGTGTTTTTGGATCTTCCACTAAATTACTATTTATTCCTTTGATCCACAGTGTCCACTGTCGTGGATAGATGGATAACTCCCTCAAAATATAACACTGGAAAAATGACCATGATTTTAACTTGTTTGACAGTAAAAACAAACATTAAAAAAAATAATTCTTTGTGATTAAGTAGTTCATGCATGAAAGGGTTAAAAAAATCCTCATTCATGCCAGAAGACGGTCCTAAATTATATGAGTGTAACTTCATAAGAGATGTTCAACACCCATTACACTCATTGGATCATTTTATCCACCTTGTTCTTGGCAAGTCTCTCGATGTTCTCCGTTGGGTCCGACCCCATGGACAGCAGACACACCATCGGCGTCCCGCTGTCGCTCTCCGCCAACATGGCGTCCAGGTCCAGAACCAAACCTTCAGCGTACTGCTGGCCCAGAGACTCAGAGATGTAGTGACGGGCCTGCTCAACAAACAAATACAAATATACACAAATTACTCTGGTTTAAATTTTTAGAAAAGGGAGCAAATATATAAAAAGAGTGATGTTTCAAAGTATTTTTGTGCTATGAAAACTATGTACCAAAAGGGCCTATGAAATTTAGACATTGTTTTAACCCCCCGAGATGCCTAATCTCATTTTCAAAGGCGTCCTTACAAAACATAAGTATGATCATCAGTAATACAAAATCATAATTAGGGATAAATTAAAACATTAATACACAGAAGACACCCACACTACTCACACAAACACACATTCACAATCTCTCACACCTAATGCGTAGCCACCCACCAACCAGACAATAATAAACAATATACATGTGCTTACTTACACATACTGTATTTATACATATACACATATACTTATGCATGTTATTCAGTACACACTCACATAACTCAACATCAGGGTGCAAGGCATCAGATAAGGCACAGTAAATACATGTAGACATGGGGTAGAGTCCAGACTAACTGAGCCCAGCAGAGAGAGAACAATAGTGAGGGAAGGATGTTTGTCATTAAATAAGTAGAGATAATTTAAAGATATGAAAGGAGGAAATAGGTCTAAGAGAGTGGGGTAAGTTGTTCCAATCTGATGGCAGTTTGAACTGAAATGCAATATGTTCCTGTACAAAGCTTGAAGCCAGTTTGTGAACTGACTGGTTTATTTGTCAGGTGTTGTAGTCTGACCTGGGCGGTGGTTCGGTCCGGACACCAGCTCCTGATAAGCAGAAGCTTCCTGAAGGTGTCGAGCTTGTCCTGGTACCCATCAGGCAGCGAGGCTTCTTCTGGTGTTGGATGGTCGAACCAGGTCTTCCAGGCCCGTTCGTTCTGACTCACCTGGACATGAAGGTTAGATTTAGTGGTCTGGGTGATTTATTTGTGGTTTGTTATTGATTTAATTGATTGAACATGGTGAATTAAATCACATTATAATGCAAGAAAAGACTTGGCCTGGGTAACAGCAGGTCAATGGGAAAGCAAACAAAAAGGGTAAATTTTGTCCAAATGCATCATCAGACCCACCTGGGTGAGGATCTGGGGGGTGATTTATTTGGTTTGTTATTGATTTAATTGATTGAACATGGTGAATTAAATCACATTATAATGCAGAAAAGACTTGGCCTGGGTAACAGCAGGTCAATGGGAAAGCAAACAAAAAGGGTTTTGTCCAAATGCACCACCATCATTGGCCACAGGATCTGGGTGCAGAGTTGATCCAGCTGCCAGGTTGAGCCAGGTCTGATCCAGGATCCAGCGTCGAGGTTTGGTTTCTACAGAGTTCAGATCCAAGGAAGCTCCACCTTTATTAGTAAAGTGATTTACGTCAAGTACAGTTTTTTAAGATGGGAATAAAAGAGGAAGAAATATGCAAGAGGAAGGTGTGTGTGACCTTTGACGAAGGTGAGGACCTCCGAGTGGGAGATGTTTTTGGCCTGCAGGTCGATCTTCAGAGCGAGCAGCAGAGTGAACAGCAGCTTGTGTTCCTCATAGAGACTCCTGACTGTGTAACAGAACACCTGAAAGAGGGATAGTTTCAGTCAATGAGACCCTATAATGAAGCTGAGAATCCCCTCAATCACCTGAAATGTCCGTGACCACCTCATGTTTCTATAAAGGAAAGCTAGAGCAACTCAAAGGGCAAAAGTCATTCTGGCAAACCCTCTTCATCCTCTTCATGCAGCTTCTCCTGTCCAAGAGACGGTATACTTTCACTAGTTAGGCCAAATCAAGTAGGTACCTTAAATCCTTTGTCCCAACAGCCATTGATATTTAAAACAAGCTGTAGGCAAGCTTGATGGGAACGATGCCCTCATGAAAGTGTGCTGACTTTACGTGTATTTACTTGTACTTGTCTGTGGTACCTGGTTCTATGCTTTTTCTGTGATGTGAGATAAAGTAAGAATGTGTGTTTTAACTTCTGTTACAAACCAAATTGCCCTGAAGGGACATTAAAGATTTTCAAATCCAATCAAATCAAAGAGATGATTTGACCTGTTGGATGTTACCTGGTATGTGAGGAAGCTGATGATGTTCCCGATGCGTTTCGAGGTGACCTGAGACTTGGCCGAGTGCTTCATGGACGAGTCAAAGAGTCCCAAGAACTGCCGCAGAGACGTCTGGTACATGACGTTGACTAGGGACATCTCCACGATCAGAAAGTAGAGGATGCTCCCCCTGGTGGCCACGGGACGGTACTCCTCCCTCGCCTGGTTGATCTTTATTTCGGTCTCGGCGGCAACTGATAGCTTCTCACTCACCTGGAAAAAGAGTCATTAAGTTCATCTTTGGCAAGAGTCCTTCATCAAAGAAACTTCTCAATTGAGAAGAATTTTGTCTAACACTGTGGAAAACTGTCGAATGATTAACTAGAAAAGCACTCAGAGAGCGCAGACCTCAACCAGAGCCACAGTCCTCACCCATATTGTGATTTTCACCATAAATATTAGTCCTACCTTATTTCATCTAAATATTTAGATTCCTTGTCCATGAAAACATACCATCAGCAACTGGATTCATAATGATATCTAATTTAGTTCAGTAGTTGTTCATGAAAATCACATTTTTCGCCATAGCGGATCTAGATGGTGACCAAGATCACTCCCAAAATCTAATCATTGTTCCTTGTCTCAATCCGGACATTTCCTGAAAATTTCATCAAAATCCATCCATAACTTTTTAAGTTATGTTGATAACAGAGAAACAAACAAACAAACAAAAAAACAAACAGAGCTAGCATAACCTCCTTGGTGGAGGTAATCAAAATCTTAGAACAATCACGGTCTTCAAATAGATTTAAAACCAATACACACACCTAACAAGGAAGGAGAAACTCCTGTGGTACCAAGTTTGGTCACATTTTGCTTGGAATTGACAGAATTTCACCCATTTCAAAAGAATTGCAAATATCTTACTGAACATACCATGCCTGGATATCTAGCCATAAGCTATCAGGGGCTAAATGGCAAAGCGGTCGAAAAGTCATTTTTGCTTAGGAAGGTTCCTAACGGAGTGAAATGAACCGGAAGTAGTTCGTGATTAGAGCTGTTTGAATAGCTTAAATGCATAGGAAAGGTGGCTCAGTGATTCCTTTATTATCTACTTTAGCATAGGACACACCGGACCATCTTTCACGAAAGAAGAGGAGATTGTTCTGTCCCACAATTCTCCGCGGCAACAGCTATTGTAAATAGTGCGTATTCCAACTGCACTGAATTCCGACTGACGTAGCGTAGTGAAAGTGTAGTCGGATTCTCCTTTCCTAAGTCCTTCTGAATTCTCCTTTCTCTTTTCCTTAGCCTAATGATGTTTTCCATCAGGGTTAAGGAAAAGTAGATAGGAAAGGTCTTAGGAGGTGACTACTTGATCGCAGGCTTACATTATCTTCTCTTCTCAAATTTGGAAAAAATATGAAACAATTTGGCTCGGAAACGGATACTGATGGATCTTTGTGTACACTTAGAGATCTCTTCTTGCAAAAGTAATGTGCAGACTGCCCCTGTGGCTGTAAAAAGACATACAAATAGGCTAGATAGTTCTAATCTCTGGTGGTAACCACAGAACAGTGCTATCAGCTCGATATCTTACAACCCAGTAAGTTTGAAATCATATTTGCTAACAGTAGGAAGGTGTGAAGTTCTTCAGTTCTGAGGTGATCAGGGAGATATGGAGGCTAAGAAGAGCCTTGAATTTAGACAGAGAATGATCTCTCTCACCCCCTTTCACAGCCGCCTGCTGTTTCTGTCTCAGTCCAAAAATTAATCTTTCTAAAAAAGAAGAGGTAGAATGAGAGAGCAGAAACCTCCTGAGCTGTCCTCTTGGTCACCCTCAGGACTTCGATCAGAGACTCGTCCTCCACCAGGGAGCCCTGAGTGCTGGTCAGCCTGAACAGGAGGCTGTCCTCCAGCTCCTGCATCTTCCTCTTGTTGGACGTCACCTCCTCAAGGAGCTGCACTCGCTCTGCCTCCAGTTCCTGGTGGGACCAGCAGGGTGGAGAAGTCAGATTCAAAGGTGTGTAGAAATAAGGCTTATAGGTCAATCAATCGGTTCAGAACAAGTGTTATCTCAAAGCATTTCAAATGCAATCAATCAAACTTTACTAACATAGCACTTTTCATACAAAACGTGTCACAAAGTGCTTTACAGACAGATAACATAAGACAAAAGGAAGAATGACCCAAGCCCAATCCACCAAATCCACCCACAATCCATACGCAGTAATGGTAAAAGACATTGTAAATAAAAGACAGTAGTAGAACAGGAACATTGTTGTACCTAGCACATACTGAGGAAACGCTATCTTAAAGATTTAAAATGAATAATGCCTGAAGGTTAGGTTTGAGTGTAGAATTAAATATACCATAAAATAATAATAGTAATAAATTGAAATGAAGTAAACAGGGTTCCTACAGCTCAAGCCAAGTTAAATTCAAGACTTTTTAAGACTTTTTTAAGGCCGTTTGAAATAAAATTTAAGACCAAGTCGACAATGAACCACAATTGAAACAAACAAACAAAAACACCACATGAATTACCTGGGTTAAAAGCAATTTTAACCCAATGTTTATTTTAAATAAAAGATCACTTTTTGCTGTCTTTTTAACCTCGTTTTTACAACTTCATGCCTACTTTGCCCCCATTCATCTTTTTTTGGCCACTGTAAGAACCATTTTTGGAATTTTGTCATGGTTTTTGAAATTTAAAATCAAATTTAATTCCCAATTTTGCTGCCATAATCAATTTTCCTAAACCAATTTTGGATTTTTTTTGCAATTTCATACCTATTTTGCACCTATTTATTAACCTTTTTCCACTTTCATACCATTTTTACCCAATTTTTGCATTTTCATCCCTCTTTTTTACCTCTATTCACACACATTGTCCCACTTTTGGACCATTTTTACCTTTTCTTAAACCCGTTTTTACAACTTCCTACCTATTTTGCCCCCATTTATCACTTTTTGGCCACTGTCAGAACCATTTTTGGAATTTTTACATGGCTTTTGAAATTTCATTTCAAATTTAATTCCCAATTTTACTGTCATAATCAATTTTCCGAAGCTACTTTTGGATTTTTTTGCCAATTTTTCCCCATTTTTTTTCCCTCTCTCCAGGCACTGTAGGGAGAATCAAGACATGCGTCTGCTCTAAAAGATCCTGGTGCAACCACATCACCGTTTTGTTAGTTCTGCTATTGTGATTACACGATGTTGCCATGACAGTAAATCTGTGAATTATTTTGAAAAATAGATAAATGTTACTTAATTTTTTTTAGTTCAATCTGAAATTAATCTTACTAATGTGGTCAAATTTTTAAGACTTTTGAAAACTGGATTTAAGACATTTTAATGCCAATTAAGGCCTTATTTTTAGAATTATGAATTCAATGCCTTTTAAGACTTTTCAAGGATCTGCAGGAACCCTGGTAAAAAAATAATAATTAAAGGGTGCTGTAAAAAGAAAAAAAACACTAAGCCAGACTAAAAATGTAGGTCCTGGGGTGCTGGTTTGGCGGAGTGGTTGGCAACCATGCACGTCCCATGTACATGCTTCTGCTGGTCCAGGTTTGAATCCAGCCTGTGCCACTTTGCAGAGTGTCTTCCCCTACTCTCTCACCCCCTTTCACAAGCCTATCCACTGTCTCAATCAGTAAAGGTACAAAATGCCAAAAAAATACATTTAAAAAAAAAAGGTAGGATAAAACATTTATGCATGTATAAAATACATATTAGAGATATATTTGTATAGACAGGAGTAAAATCACATTTGTCTCTGCCGAATATAGACTCAATCAATCAGTCCTTATTTGTGTAGCACCACATATGTTGATTATAATCAATTAATTATACATCATCTTTATTGGAAGTTGGCCCTTGAGATGTGGTGTCTCATTTTCAAGAGGGTCTTCGTGTCTATATCTTGGAATTAAAGATAGATACTATGGATGTATAATCAGCACAACCAAGGCTATATCAAACTAGTATGATCATATATTGACTATAATCTGGAGAGGAATTATGTTGATTAATAAGGTAGTATCTAGCTGAACTGGAATTTTTAAAATTAGACATGATTGAGTCTAAGAAGATTGGATACAGTTTGGAAATGCATTAAATGGCATGTTTTTTTCTAATGTCCAACATAAAAAGTCTGACTGAATAAAGGTCTATGGCATAATGGTATAAGTCCTGATTTAATATTTCCCAAAGTACTGTTCTAACCACCTATAAACACCTGGTCATTGTGGTAAAGCAAGTGATTACTGCCAAATTACTTCCCACTTTTACTTTTAAGCCAACATAATCCCCTTCATGATACAAAAGGTAATGTTAGACTTGCATTAAGCTAGTAGAAAAGACTCCTCTCCAATATGGCGCCTGTACAGATACTTAAAACCTATTAACAACAGCGGCCCAGCAGCATCTATATATTCACATCTGTGGATCTATTTCTCATCGTTCAGCTGGTAACTCAAATATAGTGTAATAGTTAATTAGCCAAGTGTCAGCTGGTTTCTGACCTGTTTCTCCAGCAGGATGACTCGACCCAGCAGCTGGTCCTCCAGACCCCGCTGAGTGACAGTGAAGTCGACCACTGCAGTCCGGGCGCTGACCTCAGGGCTGTACGCCGGGTTGGCCAGCTTGGTGGTGATGTAGAGGGTGAAGCCCTTCATCACATCCACCTCTTTGTCTCCAACCTTCACCTGCAGAATGAACCAGAGGAAACAGCTTCAACAAAAGTTTCTGCTGTTAGTATGGTCAGTTATGTGTTACTGAAGTCTCACTTTGTAAGTTGATCCAGACTTGATGTAGTTTTTGTCCAGGATGTTGTCCAGGACGGGGTCCAGCTCCTCTCCGACATCCTCCAACAGCAGGGGGCGCCCCAGAGACAGGCTGTCCTCCAGATGTGAGCGGAAGTATTTATGGTTCAAAGATGTCACCTGAAACACAAAGGGAGACATCAGTAATGGACTCAATTATTGACTGTCTTTCAAAAAAATCTGCATATAAAATGTAGATTTTTTAAATATCTTTATAGTTATAAATATATAAATATCGGTACATATTTGCATATATATGTATACATTTTTTTACTCTCTTCCCCTTCCTTTCTCTGTTTTCTTTCTCCTTTTTATACTCATTTATCTCACCTTTAGAGGCCAAATTAACTTAGGTCAACATTTTTATTACTGAACATCTTTCTTTTTGTTGTTACTCTAGCAGACAGAGAAAAAATCTGAAAAATTGTATGAATGTGATTTCATGCTGAAGAGACTAACAAAATTGCCACAACATTGTACGCTTTGGGTGTAATTTAATCATCTATGTATTTATTTATGTCGTTTTCCTTTTTCCTATTTTTGCCTTTCATGAATTAATATTTAAGGGTTTAAATGGTCGATGTTTGACCAAAAAATCATTTGTTTTTTATGTTGTGGCAAATTAAAATTAAAATTAAACACTATGCTCGAAAAAAATGTAAATGTTTTATTATTCTGCCAGATTTGAAAGTTCATGATCAATCTGCGTCCTTCTGACCTGCAGCTGCTGGTCTTTCTCTCTGTTCTGGATCCAGGTCTTGCCCTGACCCTGGGGATCTATCAACAGGGGATAACGGGATGCCTTCGTCACCACGATGCCATTCTGGATCGACAGGTCATCGTTGGGCAGACCCTGCAGGTTCCACTCACTCACTGTGGCGTTGTCCACCAGCAGGCCAATCACGTTCAGGTCCTGCAGCAGAGAGGGACACTTAAATCAGTAAGAGAGCGCCAAAATGATTTCATATAAAATTACGAGGCTGTGATGAAGCCGTCTCACAGGACTGAAAGGGATCTGCTGCTCCTCCATCTCCCTCTTCCACAGCTCCAGCAGCAGACTGCGGTACTCCTGGTTAAAAGGTCCTGCGTAGGACAGAAAGCCCGCAGACAGGAGGACGTCCCCCACCAGGTGAGAGATCTGAGCCTGGAAGCCGGCGCTGCTTTGTGTCCAACGAACCTGGACGCAGAGAAAGACAAAGAAAAAATGGATGGGCCGTTAAACATCAGGAGAGGTTGATCAGTGGATTAACCTCTACAGCCCCAAAGTACCTGATTTAGGGATTATTTGCACGCTCTCCAACAAAAACGTAAGAAAAAGTGAGCAGTTTTTCAAAATTCTTGCTTGACCATATTTAAAAAAACTTCTCTAATTTTTCTCTGCATCACTTTATAACAATAGTCATTTGCAGAGATGATGCAAAAATATTTTATTATTCATTTTTAGAGTTGTACAGTCACTCCAGTCCAAATTTTTTAAACTTAATCTAAAAACTCATTTATTAGGCCTGGCTTTAATGTCGAACTTTATTATTTTAATGACTATTTTAATTATTTATTTCCAAGCAGCAATTCTTATCTTATCTTATTATTAAATTTGAGTTTAATTTTCTATTGTCTGATGTTTTGTTCCAGTTTTAATATTTCTTATATATATTTTGATATAGTTTTTATCTTTTAGGTTTATATATTTTAGGTTTAACTTTAATCTTTAACACGTTTTCAGTTGTTTTAAATGTATTTTATTAAATTGTCTGATGTTTCCTGGAATTACTGCTTTGCTTTTATTCGTTTCCGGTCTTATAAATTCTATCATTTATTTTACTGTAGCTTCTGTGGTGTGCATTAGCCTCCAAATCCTCTTGACAACCTACCAACTATTCATTACAGCTACAGAGGAATACTACTTTATTATTTTAATGACTATTTTAATTATTTATTTCTAAGCAGCAATTCTTATCTTATCTTATTATTAAATTTGAGTTTAATTTTCTATTGTCTGATGTTTTGTTCCAGTTTTAATATTATATATATATATTTTGACGTAGTTTTTATCTATTAGGTTTATATATTTTAGGTTTAACTTTAATCTTTAACACGTTTTCAGTTGTTTTAAATGTATTTTATTAAATTGTCTGATGTTTCCTGGAATTACTGCTTTGCTTTTATTCGTTTCCGTTCTTATAAATTCTATCATTTATTTTACTGTAGCTTCTGTGGTGTGCATTAGCCTCCAAATCCTCTTGACAACCTACCAACTATTCATTACAACTACAGAGGAATACTACTTTATTATTTGCTAAATGGAGAGAAAGAAAGTGATTATCATTGTTTATGTATGTGTATGTATGCACAGATGTATATATATATATATGTGTGTGTTTGTTCCTATGTATATTTATATGTATATGTGTATATTAAAATGTGTTTTTTGTTGGTCTTTTTGTCTTGATGTAAAGCATTTTGAGCTGCAATTGAATTTGTATGAACTGTGTTATGTAAATGAACTTTGATTGATTGATTGATTGATTGATTTCCAAGAGATGTTCACAATATATTTTTTTAAAGGCAAGGATGAAATTTTCAAATAATTCTGACTTCTATCTTTATTTACTCTGTCCCAGTCCCACATATACTGATAATTCCACATCTGGACAAATCTCTCAAGTGTTACTTATATTATGACATCAAAATAATTCAAGTAGACCTTGTGGTTGCAGAGATTCACTCTTTTCTTTATGAGTGTGTCATTTTCAAGCAGAAGTCTTAAAAAGGGGGCTGAACAGGTTAATGGAGGGTAAAAAGCCAACCTTCTCCCCTCCCAGCCCATCGATCAGAGCTGTAGCGTTGGCCATCTTGCGGCGGCAGGCTTGAGCATCATCCTCCAGGTCCTGCTTCTCCTTCATGGCGGCATCATAGAGCGCCTGAAGTCCAGGACAAAACAATCCAGAACACACCTGAGCATTACTTCATTTACTGTTTAAGCCAGGAAAAAAGAAAGCCTTTGTGCCTGTTGTTACCTGCACTGCGTCCAGCTCCTGCTGCTTAGCGTCCAGCTGTTCCTGAGCTTTAGCTAACTCAGTCTGAGCGACTACTAGGCGGGCTTCCTGCAGGGCCAGGTTAGCCTGCAGACACACATTGATTGAGTTACATGGTGATTTAGATCCTTAATGAACAGATTTATTTTAGTGAAACCACATCAATCACAATCAATTATTGCAGGGGTGTCCAAACTGTGGCCTGGGGGCCAAATGCGGCCTGCTGCCCATTTTGAATTGGCCCCCGAAACAGTTGAGGAATAAAGACATTTTGATTATGTTATCAACCATGCACATTTTCTGCTGTGTTCACTTTGCCACAAGGTCTCATTTACAAAGTATAATGCACTATTCATCTTCAAGCACCAACACTCTTGCACTTTACTCTTGTTTTGTGTCTGAAAGTGAAGATACGATGTTAGTGTCTCACATCTCTGCTGCTCTAAAGGTCTCGTCTGTACGAGGTGTGAATCTAATAATAGCCCACCCATAAACCTTAAAACTTTAACTTCAAAACGCTGAAAGTGAGGCGCGGAAAGTGGCTCAGTTGGCCATGCATTCCTCTTTATGCAGTCCTGGATGTAATAAGTTTGGACACCCCTGAATTAGTGTTATTGAGCCACAGAAGCATCTACTCTCACAGTGTCGTCAAATAAGACACTACCACTCCTTTGAATTTCTCATTTCATCAGACACCTCAGCAGACATATCAAAGGGATTGTCCTCCTTGTCATATCAAGTATTTATCTTTAGAAACTTTACTCTTTTACTGGTGGCAACTTATTTTAATGTTTCTTCTGATACACCAGACGGTCCTTCACCCCTTTTGCAGTAAAATCAAGTTAATATAAAGGCAGGAAGTAAAGTTTTCATAGCTAAAAACAGTGCAAATAATTAAGCAAAACCATCGCAAAGAATTAGTTTGGTGATTGTAATCCTAATGTCAGAAGTAAATTAAAGAAACTCCTGAGTCTATGACAAGGAGAAAGACACCATTCTTCTGACTGTACGAGCAGTGACATGAAAATGACGGAAAAAACTCGCCAACTGTTAATTAGCTTAGCTCAAACACTGAGAGTCAATAGGTAGTGTTAGCCTGCCTCTGCCTACAGTTATCAGATAAACTCTTAAAGAGGACATATCATGCTTGTTTCTCCTTTTCACTATGCCAGACTAGGATGCCTGTAAAGCATTTCTGCCCTCAGTACAAGTCATTTAGTTCCTTCATTGCCCCACAATAGCGTTCTCAAAATCCTCATTTTAGGCCATTATCAAGCACCTGTTGAAACGCTTGGTCTCAAGGATGACCTAAAGTTACCTAGCAACGTCACAGCCCTTTGTGCTCTGATTGGTCAGTTCTATCGGGGGCTGAGCCAGCCTGTCCTTCTTCTTCTACTGTATTTTCCGGCAGGCTCAAAGCAGTGACCGTGTATTGAGTCCCCCTACAGGCCAGAGCTGGTAATGAGGGAGTGTGAGCTAGGGAATTTTATACCCCTGCCGCTGGATGTGTTCCTAGGTGACGGTTTGGGGCTGACGGACATCACAGAGGAGGAAGTGTTTCATCAGATTACTCCAATAAAACAGAAAGGTACCTCGTGTCGTCATGACGTTTGAAATCTCGCGGACACCTCGCAATGACCTATTTTCAGAGGCATCAAATCTCGTTCTAGGATATCAGAAAAAATACAATATCTTTTTTTTTTAAATTAAGGGGGTGTAAGGTCTTGTTTTCAAATTTATTATATTATATGTAAGTATTAAATCATGCATCAGCATGATATGTCTCCTTTAAACAAAACAGCCCTGTGTGCTTGCTGACCCACTTACAAGCACTTCCATGGTGGTTTGTGCATGCGCCCTGTGGTTTAGTTTCACATTTTTTTTTTTTTTTTTTTTTTACAAAAATTAACTTAAGCTCTAATCTTAGTCAAAAAAATAGATAATGTAAGATAATGCTTTAAAAATCAGGTCCTAACAAGTACACAGGACAGTTTGGAGTGGTTGAAGAGTTTATCTGATGACTGAAGACTTGTATTATTATTATTTCTTTTTATTTTATTTTGATTACTTCTTCTGCGTTTTATATCATTTTAATTTGTTTTATGTCTTTTAAATTGTTCCTTGTCTTTGAAAATTCATTTTACTTATGTTTTATGTCTATTCTTTTATCTCTTATTTTATTTATTCTCCTGCACAGCACTTTGTTTCAACTATGGTTGTTTTTTAAAGTGCTTAACAAATAAAGTTGGATTGGATTGGATTGGATTGAAGACAGAGGCAGGCTAACACTACCTATTGACTCCAAGTGTTTGAGCTAGGCTAATTAGTGTTGGGCTAGTTCTGTCCATCTCTTTCTTGTTACTGCATATGTAACGAGTTTGGTAGAAAAAATATATAATTCACCAAAAGTCCACCGTCTGTTATTAATAATGTTAAATCTTTTTTTTTTTTGTACGTGTTTAGATGTTTTATTTTGACGGTCACTTCCGGCGCGTCATTTCCTGTACCTTTCGCGCTTCTCTCCTCAGATGCCTTGACGACATGATGAGGAGAGGTAGGTTTTCAGGTTGGAATCTGTTCAATTTGAGTTGAAGTTAACACAATATATAGTTGTTTATATGTATATTTTTAGGCTCACAGATTATATTTAAATGTTACAAACATTTGAAAGTTTACTTTGGAAGCGTTTGAAGTGGCGTTTAGAGCATAATTTTAATAGCTAATTTACTGATCTCAAACTAGGCTAATGTGTGGGCCGTTTCTCATGCTTTCGGTCATGCTTTCTGCTCCCCTTTTAGAACTGTGCTGATGGAGAGCAGATGCGGCAGTGTCAGATTGTGGTCCACTGAAAATGTGTTTATTTTGTACAGGTACGTGAGCCCTATTTTTTTTGTTTGTTTTGGTTTCAGTCATTCTTATTATTTTTATTTATTTAATTTTATTCTTTTCCTAAGTTGTGCATTTATTTTGTTTTTAAATGGTTTGTTAATGAAATATAAATGTTTGTGAATGGAAAACAAATATAAAATGTCACTAGAGCAGGAAATTTCAGATGTCTTGACGACATGATGAGGAGAGAACAGTGCTGATGGAGAGCAGATGCATGAATTGTGGTCCACTGAAAATGTGTTCATTTTGTACAGAATAAACCTGCTCCAGTGACAAACTTGCTGTCTATGCCCTTCCATCTACAAACACAACGTAGAAGGCATATTGTAGCAGACACACAGAGTCAGGCCAGACGGGCTACACATATTCTGTTGAAAGAATGGTGTCTGTCTTACATTTGGGCTTGGTGGTGAGGCAAAACACAAAAAGGTAAAAAAGTTGGTATATCCCTTTAAGTTAACACTTATATTGATTTATTCATTATTAAAATGGCCACCTGATCAGAGGCACTTGATGATGACTGTGAAAATAAAGGATCTTCAAAAAGCTGCTGCAAAATATTCACAATTTTGTGCCATTTTTGCATCAACCTTGGTGTTTAAAGGTCGTTAGACTGAGACTTTATTCCACAAGACAAATCATTAGGAAGAAATGTCACTTGTTTTGCTGTTGGAATAAATGGCTCTGAAATGTGAAATGATTAAACTTTCATCAAAAATAACCAATGACTGATGAATAATATAAACATAATTTCACAGCCCTTCATTGGTAGAACACTGGACTTCTTTGACTTCTACGTGTTCCCACCTTCAGCGGCAGCACCTCCTTGTTGATGGCAAAGAAGTCGGCCATGGCCTGAGTCCAGGAGCAGAGGCCAGCCACGTTACCGCAGATCCTCTTGGCCGACTCCAGGTTGTAGTCGTCCATCTCCAGGTACGGAGTGATCAGCTCCACCATCTCCTCTGTGATCGAGTCCTGCAGAAACAGGACAAAGAATGAATGAAGCCACAAATTGTCATACATGTTGCTTATTTTTGGTATTTATAGATGTTCTTATGGCTGTTGTTGCTTTCAAAAAACAAGACGTCAAAAACAGTCCGATTCGTCTTTTGAGGAAGAGGTTTACGAGCACACGCGGAGATCTACTACGATTCAAAAAAGTTTGAGATTTATTTACATGAACAAAAATAAAGTATTCTCCGTGGTCGACTTTCTAGGCAAAAATATTGTTATTTAGTGGTTGATAAAACTTTCTCACTCCTCACTCCTTCAACACAAAAAGCAGACTCATGGGAGAGGGATGGCTCAACAAAGAGGAGGCAGGTGAGCAGTTAATAATAATCAGAGTAAGCAATATGATTTAAAATAATTTAAATCATCATCTAAATAATAATTTGATATATCACCAATTAATAGAAATAGACTCCAACAGATGTCATGATAGGAATGTATCCATGGACTGCAGGAAATTCAAGTCAGGGTTGTGGCAGACTTGTTGGTTTGGGTTTAGGTGAAACATTAAAGGAATACTACACCCAAACAAGGATTTGGCCTCATTTTCTACTCACCTTCATGCTGAACAACACTGTGGAGTAGTTTTGGAACATCTAGGATGCAGCCGGAGATCTGGGGGTATACTCGCTGTCCACTGACATTGATATCATGACTTAGATCGGAGCCCGAACGAACAGTGTCCTTAAAAGTCCACAAAAAGTCGGCAATATTCCTCCATACTGCTCGTGCGCTGTAATCCAAGTGTCCTGAGCGGGTAACGTCCAGCATTTACCCGAAACGACATCATTTAGCTCATGTTTATAGCCTAAACAGTACTACTCTGCATTTCTATAATACACTTATGGGTGCCTACGGGAGCCGCGGCTGACCAAACCAAACAAATGCGCAATCTGCAATAACTAGGAGCGTAGAACAAGAAATCCCACATTCTGCTGACCCCTCTTGTGTCTGTCCACGGCTCCGTCGCTCACAGCAGAATGTGGGATTTCTTGTTCTACACTTTGTGGACAAACATCACCAACGCTTTGAAGACAAACATCACCAACACCCAGAAACACTGCCAGCTTCTCTGGGCCGAGGCAAAGTGGAAAGTCTGCTGTGGTCTGAGTCCACATTTCGGACTGTTTTTAGACATCATGGACGTGGTGAGGAAAAGGACCATCCATACTGTCAAAGCAAAGGTCAAAAACAGCATCTGTGATGGAATGGGGGGTGTTAGTGTCAATGGCATGGGTAACTTTCACCATTAATACTGAAGGTACTTATGAGCAACATACGCTATATATTTTTGAAAGTAAATACAGCAATATTTTTGGAGGTGCTTGTGATTTATGAATTAATTTTTTTTAATGTTTTTTTGTTTCCACAATGGACCTGAGTTGTAGGGAAGGGCAGGACTAGGTAAGCTCTTAGCTTCTTTCTATCCCTTATCAAACAGATTATTGTGTGACATAATGGTGTGTGTACTCACATGTATAATGGCCCTTTTCCATTAGCCCTACTCTACTCTACTCGACTCGCCTTGTGCTGCTTTTCCATTAGCCCCAGTCGCCTGCCCAACTGGGTGCAGTGTCGCTGAGCGGCTCTGCAGTGACGTCATTTTGAGCGCGACACAACAATCTGTGGCTTTTTGTCACAAACCTAGTAAAAAAGGAAAGCAGAAGAAGGCTGCAGGTGGTAAGAAGAAATACCCCTTGAGAAGAACAGGAGAGTTTGGGAAGCTATACATATACAACGAATGAAGCCGAGGACGAGAGCAATCGAGCTGCAAAGAAAAGACATATGAGGGTAAGCTAATGGTAGTTACCGCTAGCATGCTAGGTCGTCACGCTCATGACTCATTGATGATGACATTGTCTGACCAATCAGTAGCCGGCAGTCGGTGATGTCATCTTTTAGTATCGACTCAGCTCGATTGGAACCAGAGCGGAGTAGGTACTAAAACTAGCTTGTTTTAGGAGGTACCAGGCTAGTGGAAACACACTGCAAATCGAGTAGGGCTGAGTAGAGTAGGGCCAAGGCGTGCTAGTGGAAAAGGACCATTAGTTTACTTGTTGACATATTCAGATTGTTGATTGTCCTTTTTTCATTTTTAAGTTTGAGATGAATAAAAAAATAAAATGAAATGAAATGTAGAGATGTCTCTCTGGGATGTCCCTGATCATTTCAGCAAGACAGTTTTATGTTTTCCTAAAATGCTGTGCTGCAGATTTTTTGTGAATGGGATGAGCGAACATTGATTCAGACAGATTTCTAAACATTTATACCCCACGTAACTTCCTGTAGGAGGCTGATACCCAAATACATCGTAGTGCTAGTTTTTGATAATGCCTTGTCAGTATAGTGAGGGCATTTTAAACCTTTTAGTAAAAACAAGTGCCTACGTTTTTTGTTTTTCACTAAGAGTTTAACAATAACTATAATTTTATATTCCATAAAATATATTCAAATTACAAAGATTAACTATTAAAATCTTTAAAAACATCCAGCAAAGTTTATTTTTTGCTAAACTGCGCTCACTGTTGTCACAATCACATGCCTGCTTTGCTTAGTCAAGCATTAATTATTGTATTTTCTCCTGGCCTGTTACTATCACATTACATTATTATTACACACTTATGCACAAACACACAAATAATGTTAAAAATAGCTCAGGGATTTTCCAGCTCTGAACTGAACTGATGACTAACGCCAGCTTTACTGATCCATGGCTTAGCAGGTATGCAGCACACAGTGCAACACACACACATAAACATGCACTAAAACACACACGTGTATAATAAAAGCAGGTGATGACTGTAGTGTGAAAGAGCAAGAGGGGAGTTTTCCCCTGACACATATTTTAAACAGCTGCCCTCAAATAGTCGACTACAACTACAGATGATGTTCCCTCTACTGGCTTCAGGAAAAAAGATGACTGTAGTATCACAGGTTAAAGCGTGATTACAACATTTTCAACAACAGTGTAAATTAAATACGACAATCTTTACGGAGTTTATGAAGAACTACCTGAGCTTATCAAGGAATTAGGGATGCTCATATATGGCAAAAATCAACTTTATGATTAACTAAGTAATGAGATTAGGATTATTATACACATCACTTCTTGTGTGAGTTTCAAATAATCAACTTAACACTAAGTCACGTGAACTCTCTTTTGAAACCCCTCCCCTGGATTGTAGTTTCTTTTAGAATTGGTTTTAAGGTTCTTTTGTTTTTAAAGCTATATTCTTCCTCACTCCGCCATACAAGTTGGATCTTCTTTCAATTTTAAGGTTCTTTTACTGGTTTATAAATGTCTTAACAGCCTTGGGCCTTCTTATTTATCTGACCTGTTTTTACCGTATCAGCCCTCGAGGACCCTGAGGTCCTCTGGAGCTGGCCTTTTAACCATATCAAAAGTTAGAACTAAGACAAACGGGGAGGCAGCTTTTAGTTATTATGGCCCCCATTTGTGGAACAGCCTGCCAGAGGGGCTCAGGGCTGCGGAGTCTGTTGATACTTTTAAAAAGAGACTTAAAACCCACCTTTTTAATCTAGCTTTTAATTGATTCAATCAACTCATTTATTCCTTACTTTTTATTCTTCTATTATTTTATAACTTATTTATTCTTTTAGTCAAACTTCTTATTATGTTTAAGAAGGTTTTTAAACTCTTTTTTTATGTCCCCCTTTTCTTATATTTTTATTACTGTTTTAGTATGATGGTTTTTAGCTCCAGTGTTTCCTCATGGGGGCTCTCCACACTGGGAGCTGTTCCTGGTCCACCTGTGGGGCTGCTGCCATGGGATGGCTCCACCATCATGGCCGTAGGCCCCTGCGCTGTTGTGTGGGGCTTTGAGTCTGTGCGGGGTGGGGAAGTCTCCGGCTGCGCTCCTCGTGGGCCAGGAGCCTTCCTCAGTGTTGATGGCCCCCAAAGGTAGCTTATTCCTTACCTCAGTCCTCGGTGCTCAGCCATGTCTCTCTTTCTCTCTTTTATGACAGTGCGTATGATTGTGTGTGGGTATGTGCGTGTGTGTGTGTGTGTTTGTTGATGCGAGTGTGTGTCTGGATATGTCCCTGTATGGGGGAGTTGCTGGGTTTTCTGTTTTATGTTGTTTTTAGCCTCTGTGAGGCACTTTATGTTGCTTTTAAGCATGAAAAGTGCCTTATAAATAAAGTTTGATTTGATTCTTTCATTTTCAGGTTCCTATAAAAAAATCGTTGCCTTTGGATATTAAAATGGCAAATAAACCCTAAGACCTACCTTTTTAATCTGGCTTTTAATTTTGCTTGATTCAGTAGCTCCTGTTTTCTTTTTTAAATTTTATTTAAGCTTCTTCTTTGGTTTAAATTCACTATTTACGTGCCGTATTGTAATTTGCTGAACTTTGTAGCCCTGTTATTGTTTTTACTCACTTTTTTGTTCTTCTTCCACTCACCCATTTTCTTCTTGCTTTTTCCCTTTTGGGGCCGAAGCCTATCCTCACTGACACTGGGCAAGAGGAGGGGCAAACCCTAAATTGATTGTCAATCAATTACAGGGCCACATAGAGAGACGGACAACCACTCAAGCTCACATTCATACCAAATTCAGAGTTGCGTATCAACATAATCAGCATGTTTATGGTCTGTGGGAGGAAGCTGGAATGCCAAGAAAGAACGAATGCATGCACAGGAAGAAAAAGCAGAATCCTCACAAAGAGGCCCTGATTGAACCAGCAACCTTCTTGATGTGAGGCACGTGCACTACTAATTTTAATAATTCATTTTTCTCGGAAGCTTAATTTGTTTTACATTACTTACATTTTTGTCTTAATTTTCATTCTTCCAGTTTTCGTCTAGGGCAGTCAATCTCTGTTTTTTTATCAATCAGTCAATCATTCGGGCTTCAGTTTTTAGTATGATAGTGCTATAAAAATAATAATTTAACATTTAAACAAAGTTATAGAGTATAGAGTATTGTTGTATATACTGCAGTGATGATTCGCTTTAACATGATTCAAATTCTGTAAGTTACTTTCTAGTGTTTTATTTCTGACTTATCTAGACAAAGTAAACTTCACTTGTGGCAGGTTGTGTTTAATGAGTGATTTTGGCACAGATTTGTCTTCATGCTAATCATCTCGGCATTTTAAAGCAAGGAATTTGGATACAGCAGTATTTAAGATGCAGGCAACATTTTGGATGGAAAAATAAAAAAAAAAGCTTAACTACGAGATTGTATGATATCTGTGCACTGAAATTGTTGTCTTCGACATAGAATTGAATTGGTAAATGTAATGTTTGTGTTTGAAACCTTGCTGAAGTTCAGCAGCATGTTCAGGAAGGAGGAGTTCTGCATCAGCTTCAAGGCCTCAGACCATGATGGTTTAGGACATGATTTTTCAGGGTCAGGGGTCACCACGTCGATCTAAGAAAACAAACAACAAACATCATGTCAGCAAGACCGCTCCAGCTTTCTTTAGAGAATAATCCAAACAAATTCAGATGTAGAATATTAAAAAAAAAAGATAAATAATAAGACCTTTCTCTGGAAGAGCAGCAGCACGGCGTCCATGATCCTCATGATGAGGTGGGGAGGCTTCTGCAGCTTCCTCACCGTGGCGATGTCTGCTGGTTTGATCGTCTGAGGAGACACAAAAAAATCATCCAGTAAATAAGCAGCAATAACTTCACATCAGTAGTGCTCAGCTTGATGTTTAAAATCATATATGTACAATTTGATCTAGTTATTGAAGGGTAACAATCTGATACAATGTTCACAGTGCTTTGACGCCCTCTGCTGGCAGAAGAGAAGCTTTACAGGCGCCTCCCATATCAAACGTCTGTGAGTAAGTGAGTCTGCCTATGAGAAAGCCTGAATATAAACACGTATCTGTGTCAGGAAACCTGCAGTGCAGCCTCAGCTGCCTCCAGCGCTGGCTTTGCAGCCTCCAGTTTGGTCTCTGCTGCCTTTTTGTCGGCTTCAATCTCGTCCACGATGAGCTGAGCTTTGTCCTTCACCTTCTGCACCTGCTGCTTCACCTGAGACAAGAAAAATGAGAGAAAAGGTGATATTAATCAAGCTGCCCTTCTGTCTATCCTAGGACAGATTGATTGTATTCATTTTGTTGATGTCTTTTAAAGGAACAGTTCACTTTTTTTGAAGTGGGGTTGTATGAGCTCCATATGGCCACTAAGTACATTAGATACAGTAGAAAGTTCTCTCCTCTCCATCAGTAAGCCACAGTCTGTAACCGTCGGAGACGTATATAAAGATGCTAACGGGAAAGTACTGTACCAAATTCAAAGGCTTAGTTAGTTAGGTCCAGATAAACTTTATATTTCTGAAATGTGTATGCACTTAAAAATAGTCACATGTAGCGTACTCTTAAACTGTGGTATTGTTTTTTTTATTTGAGTTCTTGTAGGCAGAGAAAATAGCCTTTGAATTTGGTATGGTACTTTCCAGTTAGCGTCTTTATTTCCGATTTCAACGGTTACAGACTGTGTCTTACTGATGGAGAGGAGAGAACTTTCTACTGTATCTAATGTACTTAGTGGCCATATGTAGCTCATACAACCCCACTTCAAAAAAACTGAACTGTCCCTTTAAGTTAATATCCAGAACTGTATTATAATAGGATGGGGCTAAAAGAAAGGGCGAATATTTTTAATTGTAGTAGCTGGAGCTTTGTAGGTCCACAGCAGCAGGCCCTCCACACCAATGATGGACATTTTAAACAGTGTTGCTGAACATTTTAACAGAAAAGACAGCATTGATGTTGCTGAAGGGGGACAGGTCAGTTAAGCAGTAGTTGATTAAAAAACTGAGGAAAAGTCGTACTGCAGCTGTGCCACTTTACAGGGGTAGTAACAGAAAACTGAACATTTATCAAACTGATCCCTCAGGAAGACGTCTGCGTCTTTCATCAGACCTTCTCAGCAGCCTGAGCTTTGGCTGTGACCTCCTGTAGGACTTCATCTGCCTTCTGGGAGGCCACGGCGAGCTCCTGCTCCTTCACCAGCAGCTCCTCAGACAGCTGGGACACCGACTGCTCGGCCTCCATCAGCTTACACAGACCTGCAGGAAACACCACATCCATGACCACTTTGGTTACTGACTACAAACCCACAGAGCATCATGGGAAAATACTAGGACACATTTTGATCATACCTGTCTTCATGCGCTCGGCGAGAGTGCCTACATGGGCGATCTTCTCGGCATAGATGACCTTGTAGCTGTCGATGAAGGACAGGTAGGACTTTGGTGTAATGAAAGTCTGACGCCGGAAACGTTCGAAATATTCAGCACATTTCTCTGCCACCAGGTCCTGTAGAGGCAGAAGTCACCCGGGTGATCATGGTGGATTTGAACCACAGACAAAAACATGGACGAGGTCACAGCGGAGCCTTCTGTTAGTAAGTAAAGGGTTTTTTAAATCATCCATCCATCCAAACATCCATCCATGCATTTGTTCACTGAACTATTCATCTACATATCCATCCATCAATCCATACATTTCTCCATTCATTCATCTGCACATCCATCCTTTTATCCATCGATTCCTTCTATCCATTAATCCAGTCATATGTCATTCCATCCATCATATATCCATCAATCAATATATCCAACTTCCCATGCATGTCAATCCTACATCTATTAGTCCATTAGTACTACACTCCATCTATCAACCAACTATCCATCCATCCTACAATCCATTCCCCTATCCATCTACCATCCATCCAAGCTTCAACTGATGTATCCTTAGATCTATTCATCTAACCATCCAGCAATCCAACCAAGTATCCATCTACACATCAATCCTTCTATCATCTATCTTTTCAACCATCTGTCCATTCCATACATACATCTATCCATCCATTCATCTATGCACCCTTCCCTTCGACACCCATCGATCCATCCAGCGTTCCTTTCAACCATTTATTCTTTCATCACCCATCAAACAATCCACTGACCAAACAAACATCCATCCATCTATCTAACTATCCTTTAATCAATCAATCAACCATACGTCCATCTATCCATCTACACATCAGTCCATCTATCGATCCTTAAATCCAACCATCCTTCCATTCCATACATACATATATCCTTCTGTCTATTTATCTATGCAATTTTCCATTTGACATCCATCAGTCCATCGATTCTCACCTATCGATCCATCCATTGACCAAATCAAACTTTTATCCATCTTTCCAACTATCCTTTAATCTGTCAATCAACCATTCATCCATCTATCTATGTACAGTAAAGATTAGTCTGCCTATCCATCCATAAATCCAACCATCCATCCATTAATCTATCAATTATAGATCTATCTATCTATCTATCTATCTATCTATCTATCTATCTATCTATCTATCTATCTATCTATCTATCTATCTATCTATCTATCTATCAGTTATTTGCTCTCTTTATCTCTGATACCTGGAAAGTCCCCATAGTAGCCACCACACTCTGTTTAACACCATCAGAGCAGCGAAGGTCCTGGTAACTTGACAGGAAGTGATGTGATACGGCCACCAGGGCGTCCCGAGGCCAGCGCTGGAACCAGTCCACTGTGCATCCAGAAATCAGACCTGGGAACTGATCAGGAAGTGAGACAATGATCCTGCCTTCAGAAAGCAGTCTTAAACCAAACATCCTAATAATTTTAAACTTGACTGTGTTTCTGCAGTTGATGGCGTCACCTTTAAGGCTCGAGTACGAAACTTCTCCCCCACAGGTGAGAAGCACAGGACAACGTGGAGGTTGCTTCGCACCCGTGACAGGAAGAAGTCGTAGAGGTTCTCAGAAGTCGGAGGTCGGCGAGGATGCTGCCGCTTCATGACAGGAATCAGATCCTGAGTGATGTCGTCAAGCTCATCTCGAGCAAAGAGGTTAGAGACTTCTCCGCTCGCCAGGACGTTGTTCATATACTCTGCAGACGGGAGAGTGAAGTCAAAATGGGGCATGGACGGGAGCCTGTTTCACTTAAAAGAATTGTACTGAGTAACATGAAAGGTTTAAGGTTGGCATGGTGGTTGCTCACCGAGGAAGGCTTCATCTTTAATGTCGTTGTCTGTAAAGAGGAATGTGACTCCTCGGCCCTGCTGACCGGCAATGCGATACAGAGCTTTCAGGTCCTCCAGGAGGTTACTGCTGCTGTATGACCTGCAGGGCGGACACATGCACATGTTAGAGTGGAATAACGACATGATCACTCACTGGTAATGTGTTAAAGGGATACAACAACTTCTTTTTTCTGTCTTGCCTTTCTCCAGAGTCCATGACAAGCAGATAGACACCGTTAGTAACAAGGAAGAGACAGACAGAATTTGCCCACTGCAAAGTAGCTTAGCTCAAACACAGGAAGTCAGTGGATCGTGTTAGCATGCCTCTGCCTACAGTCGTCAGACAAATTTGTCAGCATCTGTGTAACGGCCCTGTGTGCTTGCTGTGTTTTTTTTTTACTGTATTTTGTTACATTGTCTATTTTTAGGCAAAAATTTGAACTTCATGTTATTTATGAAAGAAATACTTAACCACGGGTGTGAGTAACAATTTGACTCTTGTATATACTGTATAGTTTTTCTTATGTATTTGAACTATCCTGAATTCCTGTAAAATCATTACTTAGTGACATGACCTAACATAACCCGTACATGACCTTACATAGCCCTCTCGTTGCCCTTTCTTCCCAGAAACTCAAGTTATTCCCATGAACTTGCTGAACTTACTGCACCTGCAAGGCCATCTGCCTCACCAAACTCAACCCCACGTGACCACATACAATGTTATAAAAGGGAGAAGACACTGTACTAGTTTTCAGTTCAACTCTCAGACTGCTTGACACTCTGTATGGTTCTAACTCCTTGCCGCAAGTAAAGCTCCATTCGATTGCATCCAGCTGCTTCTCGTCATCTTTATCCTGAATAAATGTCAGGTGTTGATACGAACCTTGAAACTGTGGTATCAACGGGGCACATGCGCAAACCACCGAGGAAGTGCTTGTTGACCTTCTTATAAGCACTTCCATTAAAATGGGCAACGTAACATGATATGCTAATAAAACATGACAACAAGCACACAGGACTGTTTAGAGTTGCTGAAGAGTTTATCTGATGACTGTTGGCAGAGGCAGGCTAACATTTGCCTTTGACTCCCTGTGTGTGAGCTAAGCTAGTTAGTAGTGGGCAAGCTCTGCCCGTCTCTCCCTTGTTACTGCATGTACAGCCAAAAGAATGGTGTCTATCTGCTTGCCATGGACTCAGGGGTGAGGAAAGACACAAAAAGAAGAAAAAAAAGTTGGCGTATCCCTTTAACAGGGAGGTTGTTCAGGGTTCCAGAACATTTCCAGGACTTTTCCAGGACATATTTACCTGTTACAAGACTGGTGTGGGCATTTCTATGGTTAATCTATCCTTCTAAAAGACAAGAAAGCTTAAAGGTTGATGACCATTATCTCAAGCTAGCCCACTGATCATATTTGACTTAAAATGTATTTATTATAACTCTCAGGCATGAAAATTATCTGCTAACTATCTTTTAAGTCTGACTTTTATGTAGTGTCTTGTTATTATAAATTTATGTTTTATACTTTTTTAATCTTTATTTACACTGCTTTTTATGAACATATTTTGCTGATTTACTGTTAAAGTAGTCTAAATTTTATTTTGCCATATTTTATTATTCATTTCCGTAGGCATTGTTTTCCAGGACATTTTTTCATTTTTTTCATCATTTTCTACATGTTTTCAACAACTGGAAAATTGGTCAGTCATTTTCCAGGTTTTCCAGGACGTGTGGGAGCCCTGTTGTTCTCTCCTGCAGGATGAAGCTCTTCTTCTCAGGATGTTTGGATGCATTTCTTAATTTCTAAATCACTCTGCAACACAACAAATATTTCTGAATTAAAGTTTCTTTCAGACCTGGTCATTGTGATCTGGAAGGTTTGATATCCCGCGATGAAAGATGCCAGCCTGGTCAGACTCTGCTTTCCAGATCCCCCAACTCCAACCAGCAGGGCGTTCCCCTGTGGTGTGCGCAGAATCCGAGAGATCCTCATCAGGTGGGTCATCGCATCCTGTCATTGAGGAAACAGAGGCTGCTTTCACTTCTGAAGTAAATAACACATGGTCTTCGTGACTGTAACTTTGTTAAATACTTTTTAATGCTGTGATTATGGTAGATTACTGTTGGTCATGAACAAAACTGGATTGAAAAATAGGTATTGAGTGTTTTCAGAATCATCTTTTCACAAAGAAACATGTACAGTCTTGCCTAAAACTTGACAACTTTGTGTTTTATTTCATATTTTATTTCCTTTACCTTAAAAAAGACCAGGTCCATGGCCCCGCCCCTCACCGCCTCATTGTACTGCTGCTGGAAAACACACAGTCGCTCTGCCAGAGCATCCAGGGATGGGATTGGCTCATACACCTGTCAATCATATCAATTTGCCATCCAGTTTTAATTCACAACAGAGACAATCAAATTTAGGCGACTGAAACACAAAATTTACAAAATAATGGACCTTTGGAGCTTCAAGCTCAGTGTCCTCCGGTTCATCTCCTGTTGCCTCTGGAGCTTCACGAAGAAAGTCGACAAAGCAGCTGTTCCACTGAGCATGCTCAGTCACGCCTTTGCCATGATCCTCCACAGTGATCTGAGGGTAAAAAGGTTGAGTGTTTTTTTTTATATTAACACTGTGGTAAGACGTTGAAGTTAAAATAAAGAGAAGGGACCACTATGGATGTTTGAGTGATGTGAAAGGACATAAGGAACTGAACTCATAGGTCTTATTTTGTACAACATCATTAACTCAGTTTAGTTTACCTTAAATTTTATACTGTCTTAATTACATTTCTCTGTCTTATGAGTTAAATGCCAAACCAAAGGATAAATCAGTTGTTTGCTATGTACAGATTCATATCAGAGGTTATTTCAGGGGGTAGCAAGGCTCAAAAACTATCCAAACCCTTGTGCAAAGCCACCAAAGTATGGCTACTTTCGTTAGAGGACACCAAACTAAATGTAAGACTGACAAGGAATCCTCACAAGATGACACCACCACAAACCTAATGGCACTAATATGACATGTCACATTTCGCCTTAAACGTTTCCCTGGGCTGGTAGAAAGAACTTGATCCATTTGGGAAACTCACTCTGAGGAATTAGTATTCCAATAGCAATTGAAAAGTATATAGAAAAAAAATATAAAAAATACAAATACAAACAAAAATATGTTTAAAAAAATGGCTACTGGCTGGCTACTTGAAGTTGGACTTGTAGTAGTATTATTTGGATTGTTCAATTCTGATAGTTTCATGTTTTTAGGTTACTTGTTTTGGCCATAAACACTTTTTCCAGGCTACTGATGCAGCAGCAGGAGATCTTTGGTGTCTTGCCCAAGGAAACATCAACATGTGACAGCAGATTCTGGCTCTTTAATCTGTTTGTTGAGACACAACTGCCCTCATAATGTTCTGTTTTAAACCCTGTAGAGTAACTGCACAAATAACGTTAAAGATTAGAGTTACACAACCTCCCAAAATCTTAACTCTCCACATTTCACCCACCTTCTCCATGATGGTGTTGAAGGTCTCTCTATCACTGCTGTCGATGAATCTGTCAGCAATCACTCTGCAGCACTCATGATGGAACAGAGCGTAGAGGCGCTGGGAGCTTTGACACACCTCCGACTTCACCGCCAGGACTCCCTGACAGAATATAAAACAATCTGTTTAACATATTTAATATGTAGATGTTCTGATGATGAAAAAAAATTTATCAAGCTCCAGCAGCTCTTGGAGACTGAGGAGTGACTCAGTTGGTTTCACCAGGGTCAAAGAAATATAGTGTGGAAATAATCCATATGTGTTTGGACAATTTCTTTTTCAATATCATTCCAATGCTTTTCCCATCCATCCATCTAGTGACCCAACCAGACAATCAATCCATCAATCCATACAACTGACAAGCTATGCATCCATTCACCTATCCATCTTTCCAACCAACCATCATTCAATCCATCTATCTACCCAACCAGACATCCATCCATCCACCTTTCAATCCATCCATTCAACTGGAAATCTATGCATACTTTCACCTATCCATCTTTCCAACCACCTATCATTTAATCTATCTATCGACCCAACCAGACATCCATCCATCCACCTTTCCAACCATCCATCCACCTGGAAATCCATGCATCCAAAAACGTATCCATCTTTGCAACTACCCATCATTCAATCCATCTATTGACCCATCCATACATCCATCCATCGATCCACCTTTACAACCATCCATACAACAGACAATCTATGCATCCTATTACCTATTGATCTTTCTAACCACCTATCATTCAATCCATCTACAGACCCAACAAGACATCCATCCATCCATCCAACCATCCACTTTTCCAACTATCCATACAACTAACAATCTATGCGTCCAATTATCTATCCATCTTTCCAACCATCCATCATTCAATCCATCTATAGACCCAACCAGACATCCATTCATCCATCCACCTTTACAACTATCCATACAACCAACAATCTATGCATACATTCACCTATTTATCTTTCCAGCCAACCATTATTCAATCCATCTGTTGAACCAACCAGACATCCATCCATCCACCTTTCCTAATATCCATACAACTGCCAACTATGCATCCATTCACCTGTCCATCTTTCCAACCATCCATTCAATCTATCTATTGAACCAACCAGACATCCATCTATCCACTTTTCCAAATATCCATACAACTGACAATCTATGCATCCATTCACCTGTCCATCTTTCCAACCAACCATCATTCAATCTATCAACCCAACCAGACATCCATCCATTGATCAATAAAGCAATTGTATTCAACCATCGATCAAATCATCCATCTGTTCTTCCATTATCTAACCATTTTTCTGGCCATCATCCATTAATCTGTCCTTTAATATGTCAATTCATCCTCCTAGATATCAATTCATTTGTCCACCCAACCAGCCATCCATCTAGCCAACTTACCATTTATTCATCCATTGACCCAACCAAGCAACCATCCGTCTATCAGTCCCTCCTTTGATCTATCAGTCCATCCATCCATCCATCTATCTATCCAATTGTCCACCCATTCATCCTTTAAACATCCATATATGCATCCATCCACATATCAACCCTAACCAAATGTGATCCATCCAATTTTCATTTCATTTATCCATCTTCCCTTTCACCAATTGCTGCATCCATCTTTTTTCCAACCATCCATCCAATGGTCATTTCATCCATCCATCTCCATCACAGATTTCTAAATTCCTCAACACTTTTTCCTGCATATACCTCGGAAGTTGATGTATTTTTGCAAAACAGTTTTAACTTTTTTACATGAACGACAAAAACATTGCAGATACTGTTGTGTAATAAAATAAAAACTGATGAGTTCTATACCTGCCAGATTCTGCTGAGGTCCCTCAAGTTGAAGATGTAGTGGAACTTGGCAGGAGATGGTAACATCTGGGAAAACAGAGGCGTTATATCAGAGAGAGCATGACCAAAAACACATCTTACATTGAGGAGAAATTGTTGTAAGATATTATGTCTTTTAAGGTGCGTTCACACCGGACGCTATGTACTACCTCGGCGATCACTCTCCATTCAAAGTGAATGAACAGCCGCAATGGGGCGAGGCTAACCGTCCCGCGATGCGACAGCCAGCGACAAGACGATCACTTCACTCGTCGCGCGATGTCAAAGTTAAAAAAAAGTTGATCTATTCAGGCGATGTCGTGTGTGGCTGTGCAGCATCAGCCAATCAGTGGTGTGTGTACGTGTGACGGTGCCGTTATTCATTCGGACTACAGGGCGGATGACTTCCTTCTAGGCGGAACTAATCTCAGTGAGGACATTTGCAGACGGACCGCAGTAAACTCACAGATGATGCTGCTGCATCATCAGCTGCAGAGTTTTGTGTCTGATAAGTGAGTGAAAAGGACTCAGCTGGAATAATGTCCGCTTATACATCCTATAATGTGATGTATGATATGATCGCGGTAAAACTCGAGCGGATGTCACCAACCGACAGCCGACGCCAACGGCGACCAAACAGGTATTTATGGACGCGCAACCTACATCAGTGGGCGACGCGACTTTGGTAGCTGGGTCGCTTGCGGTGTGAACGCACCTTTAGGTGTCCAACTGAAGAGTCGGTTCATTACCGGTATGTCTAGATTTATCAAGAATCCATGTGGCATATTTGTCACAAAATTGCTTGTTTACATATGTGGGAATGTAAAGAGGATATTTTCAAGGAGTTTTTTGTAAAGCTATTCTATTTTTTCTACCATAAAGTCCATCTTATTTGTTTTATATTGATGTTATATTTGTATTGTTTGCTAATTATTTTGTATAAGGAAAACTAAATATGGTTTTGCTGTAATTTAAAGCAGCCTTTAAAAAAACTAGTAGCAGTGGTGGATCTAGGATTTTTCTAAGTAAGGGGCCATCGAGGGGCCAAGCGGTTGTCAAACATGCATGTACGCCTGGTTGCACCTTATTAAAATATTTCAATGAAAAAAGTATACATGTTAAGACTCATTTTAATTTCACTTTAATGATGTGAAAAGCTTCAAAGAAAATAAAATAGTATTACAAAACATGCTTCACAATTTTTGTTTTCAAAAGCATGCATTTTTAATTTATAAGTTCATTCAGATGATAGTCTTCTTCTGTCTGCTTTACTGATGATGGACCTGCCTATTTGGAGCACTACTGCCACTGGTGGTTGGGCATGGAATTGCATTCACCTATAATCTGACTGTCATTCTTGAGAAGGGTCCGGCTGCACATGGGCAGTACGAGGGTTAACCCGACTCCTAACGCTAACCCTAAACCGAACTCTTCTTTTTCTAGAACCAAATCTGAACCTGCAATACTTTTGAAATGCCAAAGGACCTCCCCGCTCCCTGAGACCCTATTCACAGTCCCATTTTTATATTTCTATTTTAAAAAAAATATTTTTATAACCACAATTTTAGCAAACTACAATCAAATAACTAGACAGAAGTTGGAATAAAAGATACTAACGATTAAACATATCTGAGCCCGTGCCAGAGATGCCAACCCCTCAAACCTAACTCTATTTCTGCAGTCCTGCAAAGACGACTTTCATTCACTGGGTGGGGCTGTTGTGAAAAACTAGAGAGTGCGGTCTTGTGAGTGCTGCCTGCAAGGCTGCAGTGGGACATTGCTGTCATTCTCCTGCAAATGACAGATAAGGGACAGGACAGGGGCTCTTCAAGGGACCAATTAAGCCCCGTTTCCAACAAGTGGTCCGATATGGATCAGCACAGTTTGGCTCAGGCCGGATAGGTAAAGCCTGATCCTGTTTGCGTTTCCACAGCCAGCCGATTCCTGCTAGGTAGTCGGCACATAAACCGGATGCTGATAGCATGACGTCAAAGCAGCGGGAGAGAGTGTACCCGGCTATTAAATACAACGAAGAAGAAAACACGACACAGTAAACAAAAAAGCAATGATGGAAGACATCCAGCAATTCTTCTTTTTGTGATCAGCATGTGGCTTTTTGTTATGAAGCGCAACCAAGCGTTGTTTCAGAGAAGGCTGTGTAGCGTGAGAGTTATCTTCACGAAGACGAGTGGAGATTTAACCATGGCAGAGTTATGTGTTGTTCCGCTGTCGCACGGGAAGTGACGTCTTCTTTGACCAATCAGAGGATTGCACTGTTTCTATCTCCACCTTCTGGGGTCAGATTGGTTTGCTTGGCACCCCAACAGAAGGGTCCCACAGTACAGTTCACTTGTAAGGGGTCCTGTCCTGGTTTTAGGCTATGAAAATGCCACAAAAAGCGAGCAGTACCGAGACAAGCTGTGCAAAAAACCTCCTGCCTCACAGTGCACAAGAAGAGAGGCTTTATCTAGTAAACTTCCCTTTTACACATAAATACAAGAAAGTAAAAAACAAACTTTGCAGGTTTAAATCATTCTTCCTTACCTTTGCCTTCACCACCTGCCACACCCGTCTGGTGGTGGGTACGAGGGCAGCGGCAAGCTCACAGACATCAGTGGGGAAGCCTCTCTCTGAACAAAAGTAGCCCTGAGCGATGGTGCTGAAGATCTTGTCGATGGAGGAGTTGGAGGGCAGTGTGCAGTTGAAGATGGAGAACTGCCGCTTTAAGCGCTGGGGGATGTCGTTACGCCCGCCGCCTGGGTGGATCATGGCTGCCACCAGCTGTTAAAGGTTGTGACACCATAAACTAAAGGACCATTCAAACATCGTCCATCTTCAACAAAGTTCATATTTTTCTCCTTATTTCAGTATTAAAGACCTGTGACTCCAACATGATCCAACAAAAATACTTCTAGCTAATCGTTTCAACCAAACACTTGTTCCCAGCTATGAATCAACTTCAGATGGTCTCTTGATAAAAAGTAGAACAATTGGTAAAAAGTTAAAGTGAACAGAAATGCAAATAGAGCTAAAATATATATATATATATATATATATATATAAGAATATTTAAGTTACCAAGCTGGTTTAAATGCTTTCCACAAGAAGTTTGATGTGATATTTTTAGCTTCAAACATTTTAAATCTGTGGCTATCTATTTTTTTGGAGGCAGATAGGCTAATATTGTAACATACAGTAACTTGGATCGTTGCTAATGAAATGCAAATCATGCTGTGTTGGAAAAGATTCAAGCAAGAGAGGTTGAGACCATGAACTTTTCAGAAAATGACTAAGAGATCAAGTCAAAAGTCAGACAAGCGAAGGATGAATGATTTATGGTCACATAAAGCTCTTTAAAGACAGCAACTTTCTGATGCTTCAAATACCTTAATACCATTAGTCACATCTATTCCTCAAAACAGTTTTGGTGCTTTATCTTTCAAAATGTTCAAAGTTCAAATCAAAGTTTTCATACCTGAACATCGACCACAGTGATGAACTCTCCTGGACGATCCAAGCTGTAGAAACCCCCCTGCTCCATCAGCTGGCGAACAATCTCATTGGTTATCTAAAGAGGAAAGGGGTGGGAACAAAGAAAATTCACAATCTGAAATGTTCAAAAAGGATACGAAGGCAGGAACAACAATGGAGCTTAAAATAACCCTAATTAGGATCAAACAAGAACATAAATTTCCAGTTTAGAGATGGAGAAACAAAATATAAGAAGACTGGAACATGATTTTTGAACATTTATTTCTCAACCTTTTCATGCAAGAATTTTTAAATCACAAAAATACTTTTTTTTTTTATGTTTGGTTCTACTTCAAACAAATTAAAATGATGGTTATTGTTTGTTAATATTATATTTTGAGGGAGTCATGCATCTGTCCACTTCACCATGCTTCAACAGTATAAATAGCAATTTAACAGAGCATCATAAAGATCCCCAAACACATCTTTGACAAACATTTATTCAGAATAAATAAAAGAAAAGGAAAATCTGTACAATATGTATTATCGCTGTTTAATCAAATTATTCACCTGTGAATTACACAAAAATTTAAAATAAAAAATACAAGATTATGTGAAATCTGAATAGAGACATGATACCCAACTGCCTTTGTCAGCTATTTTGGATTTATGATGCAGTATCTCAGCATGGAAAAAATGTGCAAAGATAATATTTTTATAAGACTTAAAGGTGCAGTGTAGAATTTGGCAGCATTTCGCTGAACAGAAACAGTGAATGTAGGATATAAGGTTTCTATTTGTAAGTAAAGTCCATCAAAATAGGAGCACAATCATCCACATTAAATGCTTTTTCACTTTTATTTAGTTAGAAAAAGCTTCAAAAAATGTACATCATTGTGGGCCACTTTTCATGTTGCTAAAATGCCAAATTGTACACACTGCACCTTTAAGACAAGGGTTTTGGAATGTACCACCGATAGTTGGACATGGTACTACAGCCTCAGGGTATAAAATTTATTCCAAATATCTGTCTAATGTAGTGGACACCATGCATATCAGGGTTTAAAAAAAGATGTAAAACGTACATTCAGGTATCCTCGAGAGGGTGACTTTTGATTAGTTGATGGACTTGGTTTTCGATTCCCATCCCTATGTGCAGGTCAACAAAACTTTCTGGTCTGTGGCGAAAATCGGCAACATGGGACTCTACAAATGTGATGTCACTTTGACCAAGCAGGCACTGGCAACGTGGTGGATTTGTCACGCATAAGACCAACAAGAGAAAACTGTGATTACCTGAGCAGTGGGTGGTGTAAACAAAAGCTCCACTAACAGCTTTTGAGGAAGTTGAAAGTGAATAATCCATTGCTTCCATAATTTCCTTGATTTTAAAACGCACTTTTTTGCTTTTAAATAAGCTGCAATTCTTCTTTTGCGTATTACACACTAGTACAAGCTGAATTCTTAAAATATTTGTTCTTGCCAATATCGCGATTGCAACACATCTGATTAAAATAGCCTTTTTTCTCCTCCTCTCGCCCTGATGTCTTCCTTTTCCTATCTAAGAAAACGGGACGCTGCTTTGCTGGCAACTCAACATTCTTCTTGATCCTGTGTTCCCCATGCATGCCACTGTCTTTGTGGGTTCTTGGACAGGTTGTACTGTGAAGAAAAAAACTGTTGCCTTGTACTTGTGACATGTGCAATGACAATAAAGTTATTGACTAATTGAAATATTATCTTTCTCTGAAAAAACACGGCCAAATACAGAGTGATGCATCTTGTGAGCATGTGTGAAAATTGTGTATCTGTGGTGGAGATACTTGTATTTCATCGATTAAAACTTTGAATATGGGCAGTTTTTGAGATGTCTGAGAGAGTGAGGTTTGGGCAAAATTTGTGTGTGTTAAAATCGAGAATCTACGGTATATTTGTTTTAACAGTAACTGAAAACAAAATTTGTTTTCCTGCTCTGGGATATAGCTACAGTCATAAAAAAATTGGCATAACCATGGTAAAAACAATCTGACCAATCAGAGAGAGTATGAAACAGACCTGATCTCCCCATTCGTTGATGATGGGCATGTTGATGTCGTCGATGAAGACTGTCATGCTACGCCCAGCTGGTGGCCCGTAAGTGGCTCCCATTCGTTTATCGATGTAGCTCTCAATGGTTCTCTGGAACATGCTGGGCAGCGTGGTCGATGAGAAGTTAACGGTCTTGCTGAGGTGGACCTCCGGGTCCAGCTTAGAGGTGTAGCCCTGCAGGGGGGAGCCACAGATGGAGCTTTATTGAAAACTGGTAGACTCCCGGATTGAAAAACAGTCAAATCTTCATTTAGCAGACTCAAAACATGATTTTCTGGGGTGCCAGTATGGTGGAGTGGGTGGCACTTACCATCAGGGTTTACTTTCCACCCATTTGACTCATCTTCTGCTGCTCTCTACACCCTTTCAAAGTCTTTTCACTGTCTCAATACCAACAAGAAAGGCCAGAAAGACTCACAAATATGGAAGATACAGTATATAAATAGTTCTTTGATTTTCTAATATGTTATAATGTTGGGTCTAACTGAGAAGGCTAGTCCTGATCAAGCCCCCTTGTGCTCCAGGTCAAGGCTGCCCCCAGCTGGCAGATCAGAGTGAACAACAACTAGTACTATCACTGGCCCTCTAACAAGATCTGGTCCAGTGCCCTCAAAGTTCAGACATCTCTCGATAGGTTTAGCTTATAGGACAATAACAGAAAAACAGAGAAACTTGCATCATTCCAGACTCATATCATCGAGCAGACAGTGATGCTCAGTGGCAGCTGGTGTATTGTGGGATACTGTGAGGATCTCACTCTGCTCCTCAGTCCTCTCTTCCCCCCTCCTTTACCTCCTTCCTCATCTCTCTCCTGCTGACGCGTGGTTCCAGGGGCACTGCAGCAGACGCACCTGACAGTCATCTCCTGCAATCACCGTCACCTACTTCAACCTGTCTCCAGATGACTGCAGCGCAGGTGGATTGCTCTGACTATGCTGGTTTGTGCTCTCTACACTGAGTTTATCTCTTCGCTCTTGCCTCTAAGCCTGTTCCCCCTTCTCTGGGATTTATTTGTGTGTTTTTTTTTTTTGTCTGCTTGGTGGACTACATACAAACCTTTTTCTTTTGCTCTCTTTGTTTCAGGTCTCCACTGAGCCCTCGCCACCGCTCCTTTCACCTATTGCCACTTACCTGTTTTTAGGCATCGCCTCATTAAAACTGTTGAAAAACTCTCCCTGTTTCATCTTTGAGCTTTTGGGTCCAACTAAACATCTCTGGGGGTCATTTCCTAACAGGATACAGTCCTGTGCTTTGAGTTCCTTACTTTAACCATGACGGTCTTAGCAGTTCCTTGCTCTCCGATCAGCAGCACGGCCTTCCTCTGCTTCATGATGGTCTGCATCAGGAAGTCCGTCCTCACGTTGTCCACATTTGGAACCAGGATGGATGAGTAGTCTGGGACGTGGTCTTTGGGGTAAACATAGTCCGGGACCTTCACAGTGACAAGAATGAATACAAGAGGACACTTTAAGCTGGGCTCAAACATTGACTTTAACAATGTAGTGTTTTTTTTATTGATGATGGTGTAATCACAGGAAAAAGATCTAACTTTCTGACTTGGATTACAAACTTTCCTCTATTTCTGAATCTGCTTAATTACAGAGAACAACAAGAACATCCTGAAATATTTAGAGGAATGTGATTTTGCAGGACACTGCAAAATTGTAAACACCTTTATAGACTGAACCAAAACGTCCTGGACCTTCACACAAAGTTCAAATTTAGCAGGAGGCATTATTATACATTTAATTGAATCAATAAATAAATAAAAACATAGTATGCACAGACCTTGTTGGCCCAGTGCTCCCACTCTCCTCGCTCGTTGACGGTGAACTCAAAGATGGTCTGATCGTCCAGAGCCTGGGGCAGGTCCAGAGACGAGTCAAGGCGCTTTAAGACACACAAACACACACAACAGCAAATCAGACGGATCAGGGAGGACTGCGCCAACCTCAAGCTGCAGAAAGATACTGGTAGTTTTTAAAAGGAAGGAAAACCTCTGACGTTATTTAGAAAATCAGAGTTTTGAGTCTTAACAAGCTTTAAATTTCTAAAAAGAAAGGTCCCTGAGTCTTATTTTCACTCAAAAGATGATGTTTTGGTAGTACTTTGACCAAGTCTTGTCTGATAATCTGTCTAAACAGTCTGATACATCTTTTCAAATTACCCTTCTTCCTTTGTTAATGTCTGTAATGGCGATAGTGACTTGTATCATAAAAGCATTTGACTTGTTGAACTTATAAGATTATTCCCCTAAAGTTGCGTTTACACCGAATGCGACCCCGCGATCAAAATCACATTGCCCACTGAAGTTGGATGCGGTGTCCATAAATACCACATTTTGGTCAACGTCGTCCTGCGCAGTGACTCGGTGACGACAAATCCACTCGCGTTTCACCAGGATCAAATCATATATCATATAAAAGGATGTATAAGCGGACATGATTTCAACTGTATCCTTTTCACTAACCTACCAAACACAAAACACTGCAGCTGATGTCCTGCAGCAGCATCTGTCTGTCAGTTCTCTGCGGTTGCTAAAGGTGAAACTAATGTCCTCACTGACTAATGTTTCCCACATGGACATAGATTGTTACTCTGTAGTGCGGCGTAGAAACTGTCTGTCATGGGTACCATCACAAATGCACTCACCGCTGATTAGCTGTTGCCTCACAGCCACATACGACATCACCTGAAAAGACTTTTTTCAACTTTGATGACAAGCTATAAGAGACCTCAACATGGTAGTCGCATAGCAGGAGGGTTACCATGCCCCATCGTGGCTGTACATTGACTTTACATGGAGAGTGATCGCAGAGGACGCTCAAGTTGAGTTTGGTGTATAGGCACCTGAAGAAATGACATGCATGATATGAATAACTGGTGATTTTAAATTGTGGGCAAACTCCTGCACAGTCTGCTGTCACCATGCTAAGTATCAATTAATTCAGCATTCAAAGTTTTGTTACATAGTTTGGTGATTAAAATAAAGAATTTATCCAAAACGATAAGGCTTGAAGTTTTTTGTGATGTATCAAGTTGGCTTTGGCATTACTTGATCTTAAATACACTGATATCTATATATAAAATTCTTGTAACCCTTTGTAGACCACACATTTCTGCAGCACACTTGACTAAAACCTTGATGAAGCCATAAAGACAAATTGTGGGACTTAAAAGGGAGAAGAACGCCAAAGCCAAGTCACCCAGCTACATCAGGTGATACCCTCACCTTTAAGAAAGCCTCCATCTTGGCTCTGTCGTCGAGCTCCAGCAGCGCTCCCAGAGACCACATCACCGCGAACACAAACAGACGGCCTACAACACCATGGCAACCCTGTTTCTCCTCAGCAGGAAGCAAACCCTGAAATGATAATTTGAAAGGAAAAGTCCAAAAATGTGAGCGATGGACATGAAAATGTCCAGGCAGTAGAAAATGGAGGGAACAAAGAGAGACTGGGAGTCTCCATCTAGCGGTAGCAAAATAAATATTAGAAACATAGAATATGACATATTTTTAAGACCCAAGAAAGACCAACCATTCCCTTACAATTTTCATCAACTATACAGCCAAGATTCCTTAAATTGGTTTCCTTTCTGTCCTCATTATGAACTTTGTGAATGATTTCATGCTAAGCTGCTAAGCTGCAACTGATTCACAGAATGGTGATCTTGGAGGGGTACGCCAGCATGTTTTTCTTTTCATATCTTGCCTCACTCCAGAGTCCATGACAAGCAGATAGACATTCTTTAGACTGTGTTATGGCTTTTTTTTCTGCATTATGTGCTAAGATCACTTCATGTCAGCAAGTCAACAAGCACTTCTGCGGTGGATTGTGCCCTGTGGTTTAGTTTTAGATATTTTCTTCAAAAATTATACATGTGTTAATCTTAGTCAAAAAATAGATAACATAACACAGTTAAAAAAAAAGTTGCTGAAGAGTTACTCTGATGACTGTAGGCAGAGGCAGGCTAACACTCCTCATTGACTTCCAGTGGTTAAGCTGAGCTAATTAGCAGTAGGAAAGAACTTTCTGTCTTTTTTTTTTGTTGCTGCATGCACAGTGAAAGAAAGTTTGCTTGTGTTGGGCTCGGGAGAGTAGTAAGACACAAAAAGAAACTAGAAAAGAACTCGGAGAGGGCAGACCTCTGCGAGCGCCACAGTCCTCACCCATATTGTGATTTTCACCATAAATATTAGTCCTACCTTTATTTCATCTACATATTTAGATGAATATTCAGACCATGAAAACATACCTTTAGCAATTGGATTCATGTTGATATATATTTTAGTTTAGTAGTTATTCGTTAAAATCACATTTTTCATCATGGCGGGTTTTCTTCTAGATCTAGCTCCAAAGTTTTTGCAGATCCAAGAAATCTGATAGAACACTCCAGATTCCACAGTATCTTGGCTATATTTTGGCAGAAAAAATAAAGTCTATGCCTTTATTTGTTCCCTTGCTATGACGCAAATTCCATGGATATCTGAATTTTTCTTGTTCTGAATCAGAGAATCCAGAATGTTGCTGGGACCCCGATCAATTGTTGATACCTTGTAGAACCTGTTGGAAACTTGTCCATTATTTTTTTTCCAAATGCCCTGACTGTTTTTGGTTGAGTAATTTGCACAAATGCCAAAAATGGTCCTATCTCGCAATGTTAAAGAATCCTTTAAAAGTTCCTGGATCCAGACGGTGATCTGGATCACTCCCAAATCTAATCATTTGTTCCTTTTCCCAATCCGGATATTCCCTAAAGATTTCATCAAAATCTGTCCAGAACTTTTTTAGTTTTGTTGCTAACAGAGAAACAAACAAACAAACAGATGCTGGCAATAACGTAACTTCATTGGTGAATGGTAATGGTAAATGGACTTGAGCTTATATAGCGCTTCTTCTAGTCTTTGACTACTCAGAGCTGCTTTACTCCGCAGGTCACACTTACCCATTCACACCCATTCACGCTCACATTCACTTCACTGATGGTTCAGAGTTCCTATGTTAGTTTTCCATCAGTAGCTCTAACACATTCCCGCCCTTTCATGCCTATTTACACGCCACTGGCGCAGCAGTGGGAGCAACTGGGCTTGAATCCGGAACCTCCCAATCACTGACCAAGCACATTATCCAACTGCACCACCGACCCAGGTAAGAAGTTAGCATGTCACTTTAATATAGAGTATGTAGCTATTATGTAAACCATGTAGATAAGTGCTTGTGTCATACCTGCAGCAGGTCAATGGTCTGTCTGATGTACATACACTCCAACACCTGCATCTTTGGAGACACAGATGTGAAGACAAAGTCCAACAAGTCCTGAAGATAAACAGAAAAACACAAAGACACATTTCTTTATTCTGTTTTCCACTGGCTGAAGGGATTATTCATAAAATTGAATTCATTTTCCTTACTCAAAATGATCTGAACAGTGTTTCCTCACCTGGTAGCAGCAGTTGAAGCAGAGTTTCAGAGCCTCAGCCTGTGTCTCAGGAAGTGTCTGCAACCACGCCTGCAGGACGGGACTCCAGCCGAGCACCGACGAACTCATGAACACCATCCCGTTTCTGGACACCGTCGCTGGAGAGGCGTTGTCGATGTTGTGGGGCTCAAAAACAATCTGGAGGCAATGAAGCGGTTTTACTCTATACCTTCATTTAGATGTTAACACATCCAACCTACAGCTGAGATAAAGCTGCCCCCAGTGACCTGAACTTAGGCAGATATTTGTGTTTTTTCTGAAACATTACCTTGCAGCAGGGAGCCATGGGGATTCGGTCTCCATTTGCCAGTGTGAGGGTTTTGTTGTCATCAAGAACCGAGTTCAGGTTCTCGATCCAAATGGCATCAACAGGTCCGTCAAGCACGATCCAGATGTATTCACCCTGATGATGACATGCATATATTAACAAACTCACCGATTAAACTCTAACGCTTAAAGACATGAACCAGACTTTGGGGTCTCGCTGTCCCAGATTTGGGTCAAGATTCCTGATGAGAAACCACTAACAAAGCTCTGAGTTCATCTAAAACAAGCCTGATCCAGTATCTTAACCCAACCTTCTTGGCCTTCAGGGTCTTCCTCCAAAGAGTAGAGAAGACGCCATCCGTCCAGTCGTTGGTGGTGACGTCCAGTGTCCCAAACATCTGCGAGGCCGTGATGGCTTTAGGGTTCATCCTCATCTCTCGGTGTGGGGAGCCACACTCTGACATGGCCTTCATCAGCGTGTGGATGCACGCCGTCTTCCCCGCGCCACTGGGTCCCAACGTCATCATGCCTGCATGGGGCGCACATGAAGTCTTTGTATTCAAAGAGGTTTAAACAATAATTCAGTGTTTTTAGGAAGTTTGATCTGCACCATGCCGGACTCTCTGCGTCTCGTACAGCTGAACCAGCTTCAGGATCCAGGGGGGATGAGGGATCAGACCGGCCTGCTGAGCCTGGCTGAAGATGGACGACTCCAGGTCTGGATAACCGGCTTTATCCAAAACTACACAGAAACAGAAGGAACTCAGTCATCCTTTTAACGTGTCACAGAATGCTGACCAGTCCTGGGTGTAGCGCTCTGGAAAAGACTCCAAGCCCCCAGTTCCAAGTCCCTACCTAACTTTAGTATCTTAACAGTAGAACTTAATTTATATATGGCGCCTTGGAGCTGATGTCAAAAAGAATGTGAACGCACACTGATACAGTTTAAGGACTCATTATCAGTAACCTCAAACTACATGGAAACAAAGTCTCTTGTTCCTTATTTGTTTTATTTATATTTTGATTTACAACAATTACAATTGCTGTTGTTTCAAAATATATTGTATTGCATACTTATTATTATTCAATGTCTAATTCAATGTACATCCTGATTGTCTGCTTGTTACCTCCACCAAGGAGGTTATGGTTTCGCCAGAGTCTGTTTGTTCGTTTGAGTTCTCCACATGGACAGACTTTAGCAGAGACCCGGCTGTCTAATCAAGGTGGAATATCTACTACCATGACTGAGCTGCTTGGCGGAGGTCTGGACTCCCTGATTGCTTCTCCATTTCCTAAAGTTAAATAAAGATTTACATGAAAATAAGCCTTTAGGGGTCCATGACCAAGAACAGGATGAGTTGTATTGATATAGTTTGAAAGATGTGTTCCAGATGTTTTGACAGAGGTACCATCGTAAATGATTAGAAATGGCAGGCAAAAAAAAAACATCATTTGAATACTGACTGTCAAAGAAAAAATGAATGAATAAATTAGAGCTTTAGGGATAAAAACGTACCAATTCCAGGAAACAGATCATTGATCAGACTCATAAACAGAGGCTCATCTTCATCAACCTGCAGACACAAAAATAAACCATAATACTGTTTAAAATATGGTACATTTAGGTTAAGATGAAGTCCTGTACAAATATTTGAGACCGCTAGTACAATTAAAACAGATTTTGTCCCTTTTAACTTCTTTTATCTTCATTCCTCTGCATGATTCACTGCACTTGTTGTAAAAATTCTTTAGTTTATGAGGAAGTCACAGGTGGTTTTTACAATTTTAGCTATTGATTAGTTTGTATAGAATGTTGTATTTAATGATAAAATGAAAAAAAGTCCTGAACTAAACTACAACACGGAGCTTACGCACCCATCATGAGAAATGTGAACGAACACTAGCATATGCTGTTTTCTCTGTCTCTGTGCTTTTTACTTAATTTTGAGTGAATTATGTAATGAAGAAAAGGCACTGACCAGTTTGGAGAGGTTCATGTCTCTGAGGACCCTCATCACCACAGTCTTCTCAGGCTCTGATGGGTTGGATCTCTTCACAGCTCCAAGCGTCCTCAAAACTGACAAAATGTTCCTCAGACCAAAGTCATAGTGGACCTGATGTGCAAGCAATGTGTAATATTTAATCCCAGGAGGAGGACACAAATATGATCATGTCTGACTTAAAGTCTGATTAAATATAAAGAGTCCATGAACCTGTTTAGAAAGCTGCTCCTCACACAGCTTATAGAGCGTGTAGAACTTCCTGCTGAGGACCTGGTTGTCCCTGAAACCAGCGCTGGCTAGTTTGACCCTCATGATGATGGCTCGGTCTGGCACCATCATGGCTACAGTCCGAAACTGAATCTTCAGGTTCTCAGGCAGCTCCTGGCGACCTGCATAACCTGGATTCTAGAGGACAGGGAAGATGTTGGTTCAAAGGATTAGTTTTTTACCTTCAGTCACACCAGTAAAAAAGTTTTATGTAGCTATAATGCTCTGTTACCATGGTGAGGAAGATACCAAACTCTGGGTCCATATCGACCACGTCTCCATCAGTGAAGATGAACTGTTTCTTCTTGTTCTTCTTACACTGCAGGACGATGTAGATCTGCTGGGCAGCGACGGACAGGACAGGCAGTTCGATGCGGTTAAACTCGTCAAAGCAGCCCCAGGCTCCGGACTGGGCCAGACCTGCAGACACAAAAGAGGAAAATGCTCAACCACAGAAAAGCAGGACAGGAAGAGAGATGCTTTGGCTGATGCATGGGCATAAAGGAGCAAGTAGGGGTGTGAAAAAATATTGATACAGCAATATATCACGATATTTTGACCTCTGATATAATAGCGATATTTCAAATCTTAATATCAATTTTTCGTAATAATAAAACCTCAAGTTTTATCAGAGTGAAAAATAAAATACAACTTATAAAGTTGTATGCACAGGTTTTTAGTTCAGTGACAAGAGAATCATGTGATTTTTTTTTGCTTACTGTTGTGCCATAAATAACTCAAAGCACTTTGTTCCTCATGTGTTCAGATACAGTTTGAGCTGTACTGCAGGTTAGGATGCTTTCAATACATTGGTAAAGAAACAACAGGAATGATTTCTTTGCAACACAGGTTTATGTGACTTGATGCACTATGTTTTAAAATAAAGTGTATGCATGCAACACTGCATTTGACATGTTTCAAACACATAAAATGGAAAGTTTGTTTTCAATCAAATAGTTTTGGCTGAATTTGTACTTTTAGTTTTGAGTACTATTGTATGATTTACATAAACACCATCTCTAGTTTTGTCTTAGTTAGAATATTGCAATATATCACAATATTGAGATATATTGTGATATTATCGTTTCATAAAACAAGTATCATGATATGCATCGTATTGTGAGGTTCTTGCCAATACTCACCCCGAGGAGTGTTATACCCTTTGGCACCTCAAAGTCATTTCCAGCATTTTTTTTTGTGTAGTAGGACACACAGTATCACTGACAGAGGCAATTAGGACCCAGAAGCGAGACAGATTTTGCAGTTCACAATAACCAGCTTTATTGAACAGACACAGGAACAGTTGAGTAGAGAGCGGGGATCGAACCCGCGATCCTTGGAACACAGGGCAGTGACGTAGTCCACTCGGCCACACAGGAGCCACACACTCAAATTGCCACTCTGAGCCTTTAAGGAGAGGCAGGTTAAGACTCACTTTATCTTTTGGCGCAGGAAACAGTTCAGATTGCCAGAGATCAGGCTGCCACCACTGATTCAGGCTCACAGGCGGGTACTCGGCGTCATACACAGGCAGAAAGGACAGATACTGGATATCAGATGGCCACCACAGATCAAGATTCACGAACAGGTACTCAGAGTCACAGAAGGCAAGGTCGGCAACCGGGGATCAGGCAGGCAGGTAGGTGCAGGACGGAAACGGGTCGATACCTTGTAGTCTAGCTGAGGATCAGGCGATAAAGGCGGAAACAGGAACAGAACAGGTCGGCAACGGTTGTTTCCATATGTTTTTCTTCCTGTCTGGTGTCTAATTACCCCATTACCTCTTACATTTAAACTTCATGTCTTCCCCTGTCTTGTTGTCAGTTCGTAGTACCTCCAAGTTTCATTCCAGCACTCATTAGTCTTGTCTTGTTGTTTATTACCTATTTTGACCACGATCTTACCTCTCAATTTTGGCCCATTTTTCCTGATTTTTGACTGCTATACCATGGACCAAACCCAGCCTGGTAATCATTAAACCTTTGTTGTCACTCTTGACTACTGTTTTTGTGTTTCGCTATTGTGTCTTGCCTCCTGGTTCTAGTTTAAGTACTGATCCATGATAATGAAATGTAATAGCCATTTCAGAGATCAGAAAACAAGTTAAACACTTTGAGGGACAAGCTTCATTTAAAGTCTCTGTCCCCTGAAAATGTATGTGAAACAAAGACCAGGAGACCAACATAAGTCATTCGACCGGCCTTTTAGATCGTCCCAGTCCTCTGTAGTCCATCTGGTCAGAGCAGTTGAAGACCACCACGTATTTGCCCAGACAGCGGCCCATGTCTTTGGTGGTCTCTGTTTTACCTGGAGAAACAACCAGCCACAAACACACCCAATCAAAAATGTGCTTAAAGGGACTGTGAGGAGTTTCTAAGTAATTACAAAAAAGTCTCCCTTTTAGATATATGCCTGATCGAAATACACACTTTAAGATGAGTTTTACAGCATCAAAATAGGTTATCTATAAATGCTATTCCTTAGCTTTGCGGTCCATTCGGACACGTCTTAGAGCATCGGGGTGTAAGTAGAGATATGTAGCCAGCTACAACACCACGATTTAAGTTTTCCAAAAATTGCTTGTTGTCACACATCAAAAACTACTGCTACGTAACTAGAAACAGATACATTACCTCGTCGCTTTGCATCCTGCAAGCTGTTGAAAAAAGAAGTTGTAAAGCAATGCAGAGTTCTCAGGAAGGTCAAGCTGCATTCATTATAGCATCACAACAAACACACGCTTTGGCTTGTCTTTTAGTGTGTTTCAGTTGTAGTCAGAAGTCAGAATTTCCGAGTTATGAGTAGGAAACTGCAACTGGAACGTCCCCCGAAGTCGGAATTTCCTACTGGGAACGCGGTGAAACCTCGCCACCCCCGAGTTGACAATGGAAGATGCATGCCCCCAGTGTGAACAGTTATTTAGCTCCTGTAATAATCCATTTATTTGCACTTCTGACTGGGGTGTGTCGCTCTAGATCAGCTGTATCCATAGTATTGTTAGACTTATGTTTACAAAAATGCTGCCATAGTGATAATCACATTCTTCATGTGATATTTATGAACAACAACGCAGGGCGTGCTAACAACAGCTAACAATAGCCTGGTAGACTACACTTTAACTGGAACGCCGGTAAGTCGGAGATGATGCCACTCCCAGTTCCGAGGTTAATGTCTTAATGTCGCCGGTACTAGATTCTCCTCAGTGCACCTTTAATCAAAGAAAGAAATGTGTTACTGTGTTGTCCCTGGTGAGGTGAACTGTGTTACCTGTTCCTGCTGGACCAGCTGGAGCGCCGCCCATACTCATCCCCAGAGCCTGAGACAGAGTGATGTAACACCTGGACACAATTAGAGAAGATTTCATATTCAGTTCCTTAGTGTAGTCGAGGCTCAGGTGATGTTCCAGGTGTGCTTACCTGTCTGTCAGCGGCGTGATGACCAGCCGGTCTGTACAGCCCAGGTATTCATTACAGTAGCTGAACTCCACATCTGTGATCTGAATCACACACCTGTCTGCCTCCTCCAGGAAATAAAACCTCGACTGTTTCTGCCACTCAAAGTCCGCCGCAGACCGAACGTTCAGATGCACCTGAGTGAGTAACCAAAGGATTATGGGAGAAGTGCCTTCAATACCATCACAGTGTTTTATCCCGCTTCCTTTCTACCCACCAGCTCATCAAAGATGTCCCTCTGGTGGACATGGATGGTGATGAGCGTCTCATATTTAGTCCTCTCGTTCCTGCTCAGGTCTCTGGTCGTCATGTCGATAAGCTCGTTGAGGAGGTCCAGGAACTTCTGATTGGTTGTCTGCATCACCTGTAGACCAATCAGACAAAGGATGGCCATGAGAAGAGAGGATCTACATGACACGGCTTCCCTTTGCTCCAAATACTTTGCAGTTAGGTTTGGCTGCTTCTTCCAAAAACACCTGTTGTTGAATAACACCATCTGCTGGTGGGTCTGCTGGTTGTCACTACCTGCAGACCTTGCCTTTAAGTCCATGTGGCAGTTTCTTATTGGTTGAGCACCCCTTTAATAGGGCCTATTGCAGCCTAACATCTGTTTGCATGACTTCCTGATGAAGGCTTGATGCCTAAACGTGTCTAAGTTTGTTTTTAAGGTCTACACGACCATGCCGTTGAAATAACGGCATTTTAATAGCATAAAGAGAGTGCCTTGGAGTCTCTTCTTTTTGTTACAAGGACTTTTTGAATCCCTTTCCAAAGAGCACCTCAAACAAACTCTTTCGAGTCTAGGTAGCACTCCTTTTCTTTGTCTTCTGAACACCTGTTGTCATTTCAAAATACAACTTTTTCAACATCATAATGATAAGGTACTTTTAAAGGAATACTACACCCAAACAACGATTTGGCCTCATTTTCTACTCACCCCCATGCTGAACAACACTGTGGAGTAGTTTTGGAACATCTAGGATGCAGCCGGAGATCTGTGGGGATCCTTGCTGTCCACTGACATTGATATCATGACTTAGATACGAGCCCGAACAAACAGTGTCCTTAAAAGTCCACAAAAAGTCTACAAAAAGTCGGCAATATTCCTCCATACTGCTCGTGCGCTGTAATCCAAGTGTCCTGAGCGGGTAACGTCCACCATTTACTCGAAACGACATCATTTAGCACATGTTTATAGCCTAAACAGTACTACTTGGCATTTCTATGATACTCTTACGGGTGCCTACGGGAGCCGCGGCTGACCAAACCAAACGAATGCGCACTCTGCAATAACTAGGAGCGTAGAGCAAGAAATCCCACATTCTGCTGTGAGCAACGGAGCCGTGGACAGACACAAGAGGGGTCAGCAGAATGTGGGATTTTTTGGGTTCTTGTCTCTTGTTCTACGCTCCTAGTTATTGCAGAGTGCGCATTCGTTTGGTTTGGTCAGCCGCGGCTCCCGTAGGCACCCGTAAGTGTATCATAGAAATGCCGAGTAGTACTGTTTAGGCTATAAACATGTGCTAAATGATGTTGTTTCGAGTAAATGGTGGGCGTTACCGCTCAGGACACTTGGATTACAGCGCCGCAGTATGGAGGAATATTGCCCGACTTTTGTGGACTTTTGTGGACTTTTAAGGACACTGTTTCGTATCTAAGTCATGATATCAGTGGCAGTGGACAGCGAGATCCCCCAGATCTCCGGCTGCATCCATTATTTCAAATACACCTTCAGCAGGTAAACCTGTGATAGCCTGTGGTTTGCTGGGTTTGAGCCCAGCTGCATAAACACCAGTACAACCAGTCATAAACACAAATGCAAGGCCGTGGTTAATTTTCCATCAAATGCTGCCATGCTTGCTTGCCTCTTTCTAATTAGTAGAATAACTCCAGACTGCAATAGGTTTGAGACTCCTGGAACTGAATGGGCAGTTATACATAGATGTAGATTCACCTTCTTATCTGTCTTGCTGAGGATGAGTGCCTCCTCTGCGTCCCTGGTCCAGATCATCTGGATTCCCAGCAGGCCAACCTGAGCTGGAAAGCGCAGACTGAAACTCCAGCAGCTTCAGACCAGGTTCGCTGATGGCCAGGTGCGCCTGTCGGATGATAGCATGAAGGGTCTGCCTCACGCCCAGCAGCAACTGCCCCAACCACTCCTCCACATTCCCCTGAAGAAACAAGTTCAATGATTAAACCCACTAAAAGCTTAATGAGTCAGTGGTGATTTTTATGATGTGTTTAGGTGTTGAATAATGAGAACACTTGAAACTAGAAAGCACTTGGAGAGCGAATGCCTCCTCCAGCGCCACAGTCCTCACCCATATTGTGATTTTCACCATAAACATTAGTCCTAACTTTATTTCATCTAAATATTTAGATTCCCTGACCATGAAAACATACCATTAGCAATTGGATTCATGATTATATCTATTTTAGTTCAGTACTTATTCACAAAAATTGCATTTTTCGGCATGGCGGTTTTGCGCTGATCCAGATTACTCCCAAAAACTTATCACTTGTTTATTGTTTCAAACCAGACATTTCCTGAAAATTTTATTGAAATTTATCCATTACTTTTTTGAGTTATGTTGCTAACAGAGAAACAAACAGACGCCAGCAATAACATAACCCTCTTTGGCATAGGAGCTGTTTCAGTAGAGTCCAAGTTTTTGGGTCTTTAAGAAGTATTTCTACCCCAGTAAGGCAACCAAAAGTGTGTCTGCAAAGCCAGTAGGTAATGAAGACAAAGGCATTAAAATTTCTTTTAAACCGAGGGCATAATACTAAAACATAGAAGAATTAGTGGGCCACCTAAGTATGTTAAAAGCAGACATGCCAGGCAAATAGCCAGCAATGTCAAGAAATTATTATATGTCCAATTGATCCCAAGGGCTCCTGGTTGGCCCTGGTCAAACCTTGTTTCTACAGGATATGTTTTTTAGAATGCAACCAATGCTCTATGCAGATGACAGCACTTTTATCTCCACATACAGACACATAACAAGAGCAAACTTTGTGGAGATGTTGGTTCTTTAAGAAAGTGAGCACTGTTGATTGTACACTGAAAGCACATGGCAGTGAACATATATGCTGCCATGTAATAATTTGACATTATGAGACCAGTTTGGGCACACCATTTATTTAAGATGTTTGATTTGCTGTTGTTGTGTAGATTAATCTGGAGAGACTTGCGCTGGGGACCGGAGGGTGCCTGGTTTAAGTCCCAATAGAAACATACTTGGAAGATGGTTTGGTACCTGGGGAGATGCAGGCTGATCTCCTGGGGCACTGTCGCAGTTGATAACGCAGCTGAAAAGGGTTGGTGGCCCTTACCTCAAGAGCCTCAGGGTATAGGGTTTGCAGTTTTGCGCCCTAAAACTGCACACAAACGTCTATGACTGAAGTAGGGTCAACCTTGCTGGTGGTGCAGACGAGTCATCAGGAACCGTGAGTGGCATACTGCTAAAAAAAGCATGTGCTTCCCAAGCTGGAGCTGGATTAACTGAAGTTTACTGCCGTTAATTGTCCCTTAGTGTTGACTTTTCCACCTTATACAGATTTGCATACATTTGGATGCTACTGATCCAGGAATGGGAGAACTTTGGAGCCATATGTCTTGCCTAATAACTCACCGAAATGCCATGATAGGATATGCTGGAATCCCCAATTCTACGATTGAAAGGTGACTGGCTCTGCAGACCAATAGACCCACTGTCAACCCAAAGTCTCTGTGAGGACAGCTAATCAAGTTTCAGTGTGTACCTGTGCCTGGACTGGCTGACTCAGATCCACTGTTTCTCCCTCCTGAGACTGAAAACTGATGATCTGGTCATAGATTTTCTCATTGAAAATCACTCTGTTGGACGTTGTCGAAGAGACTGAGCCGATGAGCCTGAGAGGCGGAAACAAAAAGATCATACTCGAAACATTTAAGCGGCACAAAACAGGTAAAGTCATTGCATCACAAGTCACTGGCCAGATTTGACACAAGATGACAGACCATGGCAAGTTTGAGCCATAAAGAACATCAGCAACATCATACCTGTATGGTGTGTGAGTCTGATGCTTGTCCCAGGATCTCCAGCAAAGCGGGATCAGACACGAAGAAAAAACGAGGAAACACCAATCGCTTCTTCTCAAGGTAACCAGACAGAGACTTCTGACAGAGCTCAAGCTGCTCTAGAACGTGAGGGAGCAACTGCAGGATGAAGAGGAAATACAGAACTGAATCAGCATGAAGAAACTCTCTGCCTTCAGATTTAACTCAAAACCATGCACAAGGATGTGAACACTATTTCAGGTTTGCATGGACACCAAAAGAGTGTCCCTCTCTTCCTTTCTGTCTTTGAGGAAATGCTGACATGATATTGTTTTTGTGTTTAAATGGCACGTGGAGAAACAGGAGACCAGGCAACAGATGTGACAAACTTGGTTAGCACTTGTCAGAGCTACATTATGGCTTTTCTGTGGCTGAAATTGCCATCCATTGGCTCCATATTGAATGAAAGTGCCATCAACTACATCCTAACTCATGAATTAGAAGCTTGGACTGGACATTTGACATTTGACTGATGCTCTGAGGCTCGTTGGCAGCACCTGGCTGAGCGTCTCATCACCAACACAGCACTGAACCACATTAGGAATCTCATGTGCTCGCTGCATGATCCTCTGCCACGACTTGTCAATGTTCTGGAAACGTTTGGCCTCCTGGAAAAGACAAGACAATGCTTAATTTGGCAAGTATGATACAGCCAAAACACCCAAAGTGGACTATATCTTGGTCGTTTGTGACCTGTGGAAGCTGCTTGGCGATGTCTCCACCAACAAACACCGCCTCAAGGTAGATCCAGAGATTCTGAACTGACAGCCACTTCTCAATGATCTCTGAGGTGTTGGAGAGTTTCTGAACCCACAGCTGGATGGTCGGCTTGAAGGGAGCATTGTACCTGAAACAGAAAGCAGAGGTTTAATCCTTCCTTACTTTGCATCATTGCTTTCCTTCCTTCCTTAGGCTCTTCTCTTCTCACCGGTTGCTCAGCAGTGATGTCAGCACCATCAGACTGTCCTCCATCATGGTCATCTTCTCCGCTGTGTCAGCACCTTTCAGCAGCAGTTCTCCTCTGGTCCTGAAGGAGGCGAAGGTGGCGTGTGGCTGCTCCACTCCGCTATGACGTCTTTGAGTTTGGCTTCGATGTCACGCTCCTTCACGGCGCTGATACACACATCCTGAAATAAAGAAACTTTTTAAAATCTGGAAGGGTTTAAACTTGTTAGCATGTTTTCAGGACCATCAAACTAGTAGGACTGTATCCAAGACTTCTTTGGATCATTTAATTGAAACATATTTTTTTAATGTTTCAGGACAGCTTGTCTATGTGCAGTTTGACTTTCATAAAACTTGTGAAATAGTTTGTCCTTAACATAAAAAACCTTACAATTTGCCACAACGACAAACCTCAATATCTTCCTTGTACTTCAGCAGTGGGGCCTCCATGATGTTTCTGAGGGCGAAACTCTCCAAATCCACCTGGAAGCTGTGACCAGTCAGGTCACTGAGTCGAGTCCAGTGTCGAGGCAGCATGGCCTACAGCAAAAACAGTTATCTTACTGACTGAATTAGAGAACAAAAATATTGTTCAACATCACGTTTTTGTACACCAAAGAATAAAAAAACATAAGACCAATCTTCATTATTCAAAGGAGGCCCCCTTTTTCCTGATGTCAAACTCAGGCTTGGAAATTGTATGTCAGAAATCTGATACTTTGATAAGAAGGTAACCTGGTCTGCAGGAAGCACAGATAAAGAACTGAGTGTAGATGTTGGAAGACTGGGCTGCGCGACGATTGTGAATGCTGTCGTGAACCAGAATGAGGCAAGGGAAAGTCCGGCATGGGGTTTGTGGCGTGTAGCATGTAGCATGTGTAGGTCCGGTGTAGCATGTGTGTGAGTAGCGTATAGTGTGTGTGCGTGCTTTATTTGAACTCAGTGACGGGGCTGCCCCATCAAGGGAGATTGGGGGCAAAGGGTGTGGGCAATGGAAGCAGTTATCAGGGGAATTGGTGTAAGAATCCAGACCTCAGTTTGGGGATAAAAAACAGGAATTGGGGGACTTTGTGAAGGAATTTGATGTGGGATTTGAAGATTTGCGTGGGGCATTGGGTGTGGGTACTGTGAGACTTGGTCTGGGAATTGAAAAATTTGGTGTGAGGGCTTGAAGACTTGATGCATGGGTTGGGTGTCTCAGTTTTGTGGGTTCAGGTGTGGAGATTGGGTTAGTGGATTGTTGGTACCTTGTTGGCCATCATGTACAGCAGTGGACAGCTCTCAGCAAGGTCATCAATGGTCTTCTTCAGATCTCGGAAAGCCTGCCACTCTTTCAATGCTTTTGGAAGCTTCCTTATCCTAGAACACAGATGATCAATTGTATGTTTATCGGTGATTTGAATTTTAGTGATGATGTAAATTTATGTTGTGCAGATAGCACGGTGCATCCCTGAAAATTAAACAAACAGAGTCAAAATCAAAAAATACTTGATGGCGCAAAAGGTTGATCTAAATCAGTTACAATTGTCCTAGGATAAAATATTTAATATGGGGTTAATGTAGTTTCTGTACCTGTTCTGGAAATCCTGCAGCTCTGTGTTGATCTTCTCAATGTTAAGCTCTGCCCACAGGATGTCATAGTATCCAGCCACGCTGTCAATGACAGAGTTATATAGAGAATAGAGTTTGGAGAGCAGCGACAGTTCCCTCCTGACCCTCTGCAGCTCTGGGTAGTCTAAGGAGAGAGGATGGCCTGTTAGTCAGTCTGTTCTTTGAGCGTTATGTCCATTATTCATTAGTCTATGGTTAATGGTACCGTTAACCGGCAGTCCAAACAGCTCCTCGCCTCCGCTGTAGGTGGTGTACTTCCTCCACAGCTGATCAAACTCAGCCTGGAAGCTCTGCAGACGTTCGCTGGCTTCAGCAGGAGCCACACCCTCCATCCCTGGACCCCTGCAGACACAGAATTTTTTTTAAATGACCCAGTGTCATATAAAACTTGTATGTTTTTTTTCAGCCTTGGCATACCTGTGGTTATAATCGCTGCAGAAGTTCTGAACGTTGATCTGGAAGCTCTGCACTCCTGACAGCAGGTCTGCCTTCATGGTGGGCTGGATCCTTATCAGAGTGTTCTGGTTCTGATCCACCTGGGAGAATAAACACATCCATGCGTAGACTTGTCACTCCCTTAATTAGATGGCTAGCATCCCAAAGGCTATTAATTTATCCAGATTTTAATTTTGCAATTACTTACTAAACTGTTCCTCTTCTTTGAAGTTCTTACTCTCGTCCTGTTTTAACCGTCTTTTTACGTTTTAATTTCCTCTTTTATTTTTAACCCTTATTTTGTCTTCCTGAAGTAATGCCATCAACAATCATCTACAGTATATAATTATACTTCTGGTCTCACCAGACTATTGAGGTTTTTCCAGGCATAAGTCAGGCCGTCCACACGCTCGGCATTGCCATCACTAAAGAGCAACTCATGTTTGTTGAGGAGAAGGACTCTTCAACTGGACCAATGTTGGCATCAATGTGAACCTCTGCCTCCCGAATCTGCAAGAACAGGAATTAGAGCAGGACAAGGCCAACATGTGGAAACTTGTGGATGGGTTAAAGAGGTGGACAAGGACAGCAGCAGATGCAGAGACAGCAGGGGAGAGTGGGGTAAACTCTGCCAGTGGGGAAGTTGACCCAACGTCTGTTTCTGGTAAACAGTAAACAACTCTTGTCATGTGGCCCTAAATTCAGAGGCGGTTATTAAGAGCATCTGAAAAAAACAGTTGGTACCTTTTAACACAAAAAACTCTTTGCGTGTATCAAAGTAAAAGTCTGAAATGGTGTATTATACATATATATACTTTACCAATGTATAAAACTGTGTGACTCATTTGGCTAAAGATCAATCTGAATAGCAAAGCTAACAACATTTTTTTCCAAAATGCTGTCTATAAAGCAAAGAGAGCCACATGTTGTGGGGTAAATTGAGCCATTGGTTCCTTTAATACCACCAAAAGTTTGAAAGTTAGATTAACGTACTGAATCATATAACACTATTTAATGTTATGTTAACCAACTGACTTGTCTGATCAAATGTTAAACAGTAGAAAATCATGCTAAGAGTGATCAAGGAAAATCAACTGGGGCTCAACACCCCTGCTGAGAGGGACAGAGCAGTGAAGAAGGTCATGCATGAAAAGTCGATCAGATCAGTTGCAAAGAAGCAAAATATTGACAGGTCTGAACTTGTAGAAACTTTAAGGCACACGAGCAAATGTAACTTTTCTAGAAGGAATAATAGATTTCTTTCTGCCAAGAACTAATTTTGTTTCTGTTTGTTATTCAAAGCTTTGCTGGCTCTCATTTTATCCTAAAATGTGTCCATTTATGGCAACAAAATTTAAAAATTACTGATATTTTTTCTAGGTTGTTTAAGTAAGGTTTAAGAAAATAAGTGTGACTACTTGTGAAGTGAATAATCTTTGTGAATTAACTCTTCTGGCAGCAATACATTATCTCTTAATAGTTCTCAGATTTTAAGTTATGAAGTCACATGGTCAACTTACCCACAGACTTGGCTTACCTTTCCTTAACCTAAAGCCACAGGAGCGCTTTTATTTTGAAAGGCCACAGTTTCCAGGCTCTTTGTCACTGATACGTCCGTACAATTTCAGTTGATAGCAAACATTCTTAAAAAGAGTTGATGTTTTCATTTTATCTCTGTTGCATTTTTTGACTCAGTCACAACAAAAGTAAAAAGTGGCTCATCTTACCCCACTCTCCCCTATGGCATCAGTCTTAATAGAAATGAAAGCAGGAAAATCAATCACAAGTCTTCTATCATGTGGCTGCAAGATGCCAGCGGACCTCTTTGAGTGCTGCCATGGCTCCCCGTACATCCTCCAGGTCTGTGATTGGGCGCTGAAGCCTCTTTGTGAGAGAGTCAACAAATGAGAAGATGTCGTCCATGCTGGATGATGCCGGGTGGTTGAGCGCTGCGCCAAAGGCTCGTTTCCACAGCCGACACTCCTGAGTGAGTGACAGCTTCAGCTGCTCGGTGTCGTAGTGAACTGAGCCCACAGTGAAAAACGTCGGGAGCTCTGATATCTGCACCTCCAGTTTCTGCAGGGACAGCAAAGCATCATGGGAACTTGGCATTTTAATACAGGTTTTAGAGGTGTTACGGCCCTGGCCGTATTTTTTGTGATCATGTTATATTTAATTTTTGTCATTTGTTGAGCTGCTCTCTGCTGTGGTAAGCTGTGTGTGTGTTTGTGTGTGTGTGGTAGAGTGAGTGCTCTGCTTTAAAGGAGGATCTTTGAAGCAGCAGCCCTCAGGTGACCAGCGCAATTAATAAGGAAGTCGAATCGGCTGAGGAGAAGCAGCCCAAAAGCCTCAGCCAGGAGATGGAAGTCAGCATCTTCTGACAGCGCAGCTTGAAGTCACTGTCAGCCTCCAACCCATTATTGTTAAATTCGTAACCTCTGTAATTGGTAGTGCTTGTTTTTTGTGTATCAGACAGTTCATTAGTAGCCTTGCAGAGCAAGCGGACATGCCTGATTCTGAAATCATGCATATCCGTCTTGCCAGCCTCCACTGTCCAACGGTTTCACTCACCTGGGGAGCAGAAGGAGCAAGTCACTTCTTGTTGAAGCACAACAGGAAGTGACTTAAGAGGAAGTGAAGTCACTTCTTGTTGTACAAATAAAGGTGGCTAATGCCAGTTAGCCTGTGGTCATCATGGTTACTCAGTTATACTTGGCAAAATCTGCTCTTCTCAAAAGTTTACTTCGTAGGGATTGTCTTTGACAAGGTTCATGTCACATATAAGTGTTAAATAATACATCTGTATGGTATAAATTAATGTGAAACGATTGTCTTAAGGTAGTTAAGCTATCGGCTATCAGCTAAGAAGGGCAAACAACAGTTAAAAGCCATTAGCTGTCGCAGCTAACAACCGTTAGCCGCTAACAACAGTTAGCCACTACGGCTAATGGCCATTAACGGTTGTTTGCCCTAGTTAGCCATTAGTCATAGCGGCTAAGGGTTAATCGTTAGCTGCTACATTTAGCTGCTACATATGCTATGTCATAGCAGCGCTGCTTGATATGGATTGGTCTTTGATGAATGTGACCAGCCAAAAGATCATCCAATCACAAGCTGCTGTTGTTTTTGAAGGTTTTGCAACTGAAAACATTTTTGCATGGCTCCCAATATGGAACTGTCCATCTGGCATGTCAGGTTAGTTCATTTGTAGTTTTGGGTAAACCTTTTTTTTGAGTGCCAGCCTTTGCTCCCTTTTGTTTTTGTAGCCTTTTATTTCTTTTTGTTCAGATGTCGGCTTTTTAGTTTGTTTCTTGTATAAAACTTTTTGCCTTGAGCTTGTTTTTTGTTTTGTAAATACATTGTGGAATTTTTAATAATTGTTTTTGGTTGTATTTATATTTGGAGACTGAGAATGATTTTCTTTCCTACCCCTTTTTCCCTTTAAATTCATTACGTACCTTTCCCTAGATGGGTGCGTAACAAGAGGTAATTTTGAGTGATCTCTAAATCATTCTCATCAACTCATTTTTCTCTATTTATCGCACCACTCTACAAGGTTTTCTTGAGAAGTAGGAACATCTTGTGGACTTCTATAGAACCAGGACTCACAGAGTAGAAGGAGATCTGAGAGCTGAACTCAGTGAGCGGTCGGACTGAAGGAAGGCTTGAACCTGCTCCTCAGGATCCTGAAAACACACATAGCTCTTACTCTGAGGACAACACTTACAAAGAAAACAGGCATGCAGAGATAACTTCACACTGACCTGGTTCCACAGAGCAGAGAAGTGCGAGCTCTGTCAGAGTTCCTACAGCCTGATCTCTCAGAGTCAACACGATGGAGCTGAGCTGCATCACACACCTGCTCCAACAACAACACACTTTTTTAAGTTTTACTATTTTATTTCCGTGTTTTACTTCCTGTGTATTGATGTCTCTGCTTTACAAATCAATGGTCCCATATTAAGTTTGAAGTTTTTCCAGAATTATAGAGTTTTTTAGCTATTTGCACCATCTCATCATTTCATGTAGCTCCTTAAACAATACTTTAATTACAGACTGAATAAAAATGAGGACTGACTTGGTGATGTCTTTGTGTTCTACCAGTTGTTGGTTCAGAGGCCTCAGCACTGGCGGCCTCACCGGGATGTCGTCTCCTGCATCCGTGCACCACGCCTGCTCCAACTGGATGACAGAGTGTTACCATCACATGATTGGATCACTGGTTTTAGGTATTTATTACAAGCACATTTGCACATATAAGGAATTTGTTATGGTGAATTGGTGCAAAAACAATCAACATATAATCAGTAAAAAATTAAATTAGAGTCAAGAGGAATGAAATAAGGTATAATAGATGCAAAAACAGTGGAAAATCGAAAAATACAAATATACAATTGGAGCAAAAGAACAAAAACATGACCCAACAATACAAAAGGTGATATGAAGGAGCTGTACCGATGAGCACTGATTAAGACAGAGGGGTATCGTCACATGATTGGTTCACTAGTTTTAAGTCAAATAAATGAAGTTAAGAGCATACCTGCTGCTGTTTGAACTGCAGGTGAGCAAACTTCCACAGAGGGACGTCTGTAGTCACAGACAGGATGACGCTCACCAGCTTGTTCACTGAGCTCTGAAACGAGACAATGGGAAAGTTCAAGGACGGCATGACTAAGGCTCCAAAGAAGTGGTGAGAAGCTTTTATAACGAAGACAGAGGGGATGTGTTTGATAAGACTTGGGAACCGTTGCTGAACTTTTTTCATGGCAAAAAATGAGCCTTGATAATCTGCACCGACGTTGCATAACGATGCTGATATCTAATGTTTAAAGTCATCAGTTTTGTTCTGTTTTTTTTAATTAATTTTATATGTGTAATAACAATTTGCCTGATTGGTGGCTGCAATTTTACGCTCTTTAAGTTTATCTCAATCTAGTGCGCTTTTTTGGGGATGAGTGTTTTGTGTGGTTATGTGAAATTTGTTTGTGTTTCTTTATCTGTGATAATTTTTGAAAATAATAAAAATGATTATTAAAAAAAAAAAAGAACAAGAAGTGGTGAGAAGCTAATGAACCGTGTTAACTGATATGGTAATGTAAGATGCTTTTATTCATCTCTGCTGAGTTGTTTACAAAATGTTATGGTGCGTGTCAGTTGTACGTCGAAGTCAGGATTTCTAAATTCCAAGTGGGAAATTTAAAGTGGAACGCAAACTGAAGTAGGAATTTAAGTAGGAGAATCCTCACCACCCCCAAGGTGACAATCCAAGATGGCTGCCCCAGAAGTAATGGTGCTTTCTAGTTGATCACAAAAATGGGATACTCCTAATCACAAATTAAAGTAGAAAAGCACTCGGAGAGCGCAGAACTGCAATACAATGATGCACTTTACACTTTAGCACTCTGCACTTTGACCAGCCCCTTGGCCTAAATGTTTTTGTTTTTTGATTATCAACTATGTTTGCTTTGTTTCATATTGTTTGCTTCACTTTGTCTTTGTTTTGTCTTGTTTTGTTTTTATTGTGTATAAATGTTTCGTACAACACCAAACTGCCAATGGGACTAGAGATGGAAATTAGCCACACGGCTATAATCTCACGTTTACATTTATATGTTCATTAACATGTATAGTCCCGTCTTTTAAAAATAAACAAATCTACAAACTGTGCCAGTGCCACAGTCCTCACCAACATTGTAATTTTCACCATAAATATTAGTCCTACCTTAGTTTCATCTAAATATTTAGATTCCTTGACCATGAAAACATAACATTAGCAATTGGACTCATGACGACATCTATTTTAGTTCAGTAGTTATTCATGAATGTCACACTTTTCGTCATGGCAGGTTTATTCCAGATCTAGCTCCAAAGTTTTCAAGTCTATAGCTTTATTTGTTCCCTTGTTATGACAAAAATTCCAAGGATATCAAGATTATTTTGTTCTGGATCAGAGAATCTGGAATTTTGCCGGGATCCAGATCAGTCTTTGGTATCTCGTAGAACCTGTTGGAAACTTTTTCTGATTTTTTTTTCCAAATGCCCTGACTATTTTTGGTAGAGTAATATGCACAAATGCCAAAAATCTTGCAATGTTAAAGAATCCTTTAAAAAATTCCAGGATCCAGATGGTGATCCGGATCACTCTAAAAATCGAACCATTTGTTCCTTTTCCCAGTTCGGACATTTCCTGAAAATTTCATCGAAATCCGTCCGTAACTTTTTGAGTTATGTTGCTAATAGAGAAATAAACAAACATACAAACAGATGTCGGCAATAACATAGGGGTAATTTGTAGATCAGATAGGTTTATTAGATTCCAAACTAATAAAGCTGAATTATAGATCAGCAAGGAAATTAGACAACTTTGGTGTGAGATAGATTTATCAAAGTAGGACTTAAACATGTCTATGTACCTGTATGTCATCCAGACTGGGTCTGAGGATGATGTTCGGGATGGCGAGCTGCATGGAGGCCCTGAAGAGAGGGGGAGGAGCTGATTGGTTGCTGCTAGAGGAGGACAGATGCGGAACTTTGGGAACATGAAGTCTTCTCCTCAGAGCGTCCAGAGAGGATTTGGTGGCTGGAAAGGAGACAGAGACTTGTCATGGTCATTGGAGACCTCGGATTAAAGGATTTGATTTGATTAAAGTGATAGTTCAGATTTGTGACAGCAATATCAGGGGATGTCTGTCTCCTGGGCTGCTTTGTAGACAAAGCAGGAGTGCAGAAGTGCATTATTGCAGAGAGGGCCATGTACATTAGTTAAGAAAAACTGACCTGATTAATGACTATGTAAGAGGATCAACATATCTGTTATTAGCTATGACAAAGTAGCTTGCTAACAAAGTCAAGAAGTGGAAAAAGTCAAACTGTGGTTTATCTTAAAGCTAGCTAAGAGCCTGGAAGTGGATCAGAGCCTCACTCTTTTTGCACTCTGTTCAGTCTCCTCTTAAAGGTGTAGTCAGCGATCTTCTAATCTTCTAATCTAATGCAGTATTTGTCAAATTCACCATATTTCTCCTCTCCATCCACAAGACAGCATGTTGAAAAAAAGTCTGGTTTCAATACACAGCCTTCGCTCTGAATTTCAGCAGGTAAATACTGTAGCTCGGGTCGAGCCACCAAAACAAGGGTACACCCCCCACACCCAGGGGCGATCATACTCATGCGCAGATCAGACAGATGGGGAGGGGAGTTGGAAAATAGCGTGGCGTCTTGAGTTAGCGGAGAGAGATAAAATAGGTGCAGTAGCAATGGCTGAAAAACAGCCGAAAAGAAAAAGGTCAGAGGAGTATAAAGTGAAAAAGAAGGGCTATGACCATGAAAGAGCCAAGACCCGGGTCAACATTGGTGTTGCTTTCCAACAGTGGAGGGAACTCGGCGAATTTAAAGACCTGAAAACGGACGCGGATGTCGCCGTCTTTCTGCTGGATAGGTCAGCAACATTAGCTTTGTGGTGCTTCACATAACAGTAACAGCCGTCGGGCATTCATCTTATTGTCTAATCTGCCAAAATGTACTGTTGTTGTGATGTTTTCAATAATGGCAGTCGAGTTGTCTGACGAGTCAGGGTTACCTTAGCTACGTTGGTCAGCTACGCAGTTTCTATGGCCGTTTCCATGACGATGCACGTCCATCAGCTTTCGGGGGTGGAGCCAGGGGTGAGGTATGAAGGGAGAGGCGGGTCTAAATTCGTTTATAAACAACCTCTCCACTCGTTTTCTCCCACATCGCTTACCACACCTTTAAAGGGGTCAAACTGAGTGGCACCCTGTCTGAATTAAGTGCATTTGATAGTCACCGATACTGTGGGAATACTTTAGTGAAATTTAACTTTAATCTAGGCACTGATATGTTCAAAGACTGTCCTGTGTGTCTTTAGATGCACAACAAATGGAGAGGAGTGTGGTGAGACGGATAAAACTTGGTTGATATTGGACAAAACACTGAACTCTTCAAGGTAAGTATTCATTTTGAAGCCTACAAGGTCGCCTGGTCTCTGAGAGGGAATGAGAACTAACACACGATTTGGTTAATCCTGCAACATTTGCAATCATACGACACTCCGTAGAGCAGCAGCTCCCACCTACTACATAGTATCTGAATGGCCCATAATAAATGTTGATTGATGGAATGATCATCCAATCACCTGCTGGTTGCTTTTGAAAAGTTCTGCCCTCCCTAAACTCTTTCCCAGATGGCATACTGAAATATACTGAACAGTCCATCTGGTGTGCCAGGATAGCTACATCCAAAACACAGCTGTATATGACCATGACCTGGTGACTTAACCCAACTGTCGTTGCTCTTCCTTACTCCTCGACTCCATGTGTTAAAGGCAATTTGTAGCCAGACTTGCCAAGAATCACCCTGCAGCAAGTACTTTTGACGGGACCATGAGTTAAATGTGAACAAGATATACAGTATAAAGGAAAACTCATGACAGGAGAGAGGGAGACAAAGCAAGCCAACCTTTAACCAGAGCTTCGGTGTTGCGGTGACAGAGCTGACCGATCAGATTGTAAAACCGACATGGTAGACACGACTGACAGCGTGTCTTCTGTTTGGAGTCTGGATGGAGGCACTGGAAAGATCCCTGAGAGAATCCAAATCAGAATTGATAATTATTGCCAAGTACATTTGCACATATAAGGAATTTGCTATGGCGAATTGGTGCAAAAACAATCAACATATAATCAGAAAAAAAAAAAAAAAAATAAGGTATAAAAATATATGGACAATGGTGCAAAATTGAATTAGGTATTAGAAAAAAAACATGACCTAACAATACATTGATTGCAATTAAGGACTTGTACAGGTGAGCATGAAATTTTCACATTCACATACAAATATAATCTGTATTGTAAAACTCTTCTGTTTTATTTTTTTACCTCGAGATTCACTGTCTCTGTCATCTTCATCTTCCTCTTCAGCTCGTCGATCAGCTCAAAGACGTACCGCTCCACCTGCTGACTCTGCCTAAAATCAACATCAGGACCAAAAGATTGAACATTTACACAGGTAGACATATACTTGAGCTGCTCCAGAAGAAATGTCTTATATTATGATACATGTAATTATCTGTGTCACCAGTTGAGGGTGAGAGCAGCAGCTTGGACCGATCCTTCAGTCTGCAGCAGGAGGTCTTCAGGTGAGACAGGTGAGTCCTCAGGTAGGAGCAGCAGACGGCAGGATGACATGGACTGAAGCAGGCGGCCAACACGACACTCCAGGAGATCTGCTGCAGCTTTAGACACCTGATCCAGATCCCTCAGAGCTTCATATACACCCTGTATGACTGAGGAAACACAGAAAGGGGTGGGTTACGATGCATGGGCCCAATGTTGGGAATCACTGGATCCATCTTATGAGTGGCACCCAGTCAAAACTGAAGCCAACCTGATGTCCCCCCTTCAGTGGCTTGATGTTAAACAAGTCATAGACAGTCAAGAAAGCAGCCATGGTGCTGGGAAGAGCTGTGAGGCACAGAGGCAGCAGTGCTACCTCTCAAAGGTCAACCACTTTAGGGGCCATTTACGGTCAAATCCGATAAGTTTTCATTACATTTTGGCCTTGTGTTTGCATGGGAACACTATTTGGGGTGCCCAAATCCAGAAACTTTTGAAACCAGTGTCCAGAGTGGAGAGTTTTCAGCTCCGTATAAACCAAAATCAGAACGTTTCAGGGTGAAACACTGATGTCACCACATGCCCAGTGCTCTTCAAATGAAGGCTGCGAGCACATATCAGGAACAACAACAGCTTTGGCTGTCTACATAGTAACGTGTGCGCCGCTTACCGTGCTCGGTTTGTTACCCAGACAAAACTATACAGACAGATTTGTTGTCCGAACAGATCTCTTGTCCAGAAAAGAAACTCTGGACAACATCTCCTGCAAAAGAAAAATCTTTGCGTTTTTAGTCACAGCGTCTCCGTGTAAACATAACCATAGACTTCCTCCACCAACCTCAAACACTTTGTGGCAAGAAAACAATAAGGCCTTAAGACTAATCACTCTCTCCCCACTTTTCCCAGCTGTCCCATCCCATTCCCATCACGTCATTCTTACATGTTTCAGTGTTTAGGGCGGTCCAGGACAGCGTGGTGAGTCCAGGGGAAAGAGACGCCTCCACCTGGCTGATGAAGGGCTGCATCAGAGGGATGAGAATGGGTGGAATCTTTGCAACCACCATGCTGTAGTCCTGAAGCAACTCCTGGAGCCTGGAGAAGGTTATAAGAAAGTATAAAAACAAATCAGTGACATGAGTCTAAGATATCAGGGTTAACGTGGCTGGGTCATGTTAAAGTACAGGCCTAAAAGGAAGACATGGGAAGGGGAAAACAAATGCACACAGCAACGCAAGGACTATAATCGAACTCAAAGACATGATGTGTATTATTAAAATTTCAAAGCAAATTAAAACTGGCAAGGTCAGGTGCATTCACAGCCCTCCAATGCAACTGCAAACTGAGCTAACATGAAACTAAGGGGATAATTTGGTGTATCAGTGAATCCGCCTTGTGCACTTGGTTTAGTTGATTACATTTTAGTTACATTCCATCTCCATTAACATTTGCTGCTTATTCTGTCAACAAAAAAATCCCACCATGCAGACACCTGGGGAGTTCCTCTCACCTGGTGTTCAGAGCTTTGACCTGTGTTTCTCTGGAGCTCATTTTCTGGACCACCTTTGGCACAGGAGCTCCCAGCTTGGTCATCCATCGAGCCTCCTGAAGCACCTCCAGTGCCATGGGATCCAGGTTCACGAAAATCTGCCGAGGGTACAAACAGATTCAAAATCAGTCTGATATTTGAAGGCAGAAGTAATACGCAAGTTTATCCTTTAAAGCAGGGGTGTCCAAACTTTTACAGCAATGTGCACATAAAGAAAAAAACATATTAGACTGGGCCACCTGTCACACCTCACTTTTACTACTTAAGTTCATGTTTTAGGGTTTAGGGGTGGGTTGCCACTTGTCAAGGTGCTCTGGGAGAGGATGACATTTTGAGAAAAGGGAGACACTGATGGCTTAATTTCACAGTAAGACATAAAACAAGAGTAAACTGCAAGAATATGCCAAAATGAGGGGAACTGTTGATGCTTGAAGGTGAATATTGTTACATATTTTGTAAATAGGACCTTGATAAAGCAAACAACAGAAAATGAGAATGATTAATAGTATTTGCTCCTGTAAGCTAAATGTTTTATTCATTTAATTATTTTGGGGCCAATTGAAAATGGACCACGGGCTGCATTTGGGCCCAAGCCTTAAAGTTTTGGACACCCCTGCCTTAAAGCTTTCATTTTTTGTTAAGTGTACTATGATGTATCAGATCAGGGACCATTGGTGCCCAATGAAGGTCTTCAGGATAAACAGCACAGATTGAAAGCTATAGCCTTAACCAGACTTAAAAAAACACGCCCTTGCTAAGATCAGACGTAGGTATAAATGTGAAAGGTAAAGGATCTCATCGGCTAATGAGATTCTATAATATCATTAGACCTCAACTGTCACCATGAGGTCCACAACCCATGTCTAAATTGCCTAGGGATCATCATGAGACTCCAGTAAACTATGTTTTAAGGTCAGAATTTTCATTATGTTACTTATGAAGGATGAATTCAACAGTATGAAATAAAATCAATGTCGCTGTTTTCCTAAAGAAGTCGTCATTGCTTCCTTTGGCACCTTGTTGTTCTCGTTCCTGACCAGCAGGGCGGGCGCTCAGACAGTGGGGTGCCCTCTGCTGCCTGACTCCACCCCTGCAGGTGAAGCACCTCATACTGCAGCAGCACAACGGCAATTTTGTTGTAGCTGCGGATTACTTTGGTCAGGTCTGGTCCCTGGTAGAGAGAGATAAAACAGGTAGACACTCTGAGGTTGTATTAATCAATAATGATGATGATTTATTGCTAAAAAAATAAATAAATCAAGTTTGTACCTTGAGGGCATCAAGCTTCTTCTTCAGGATCAACATGGGGGCTTCAATCTTCCTGAAGAGCTGACGGCACCACAGAACCCTCCCTGCCACCTGAGAGATGGTACAACAGCTTTAGTACTGGAATCTTTAATTACTTGATTAATATTCCCCCACTTCATATCATTGCCTTTTCAAAGTTTATGGAAAATATCACAAAGGTAATGATGACCTAGTGTTTCCCTCACATAGACCTTACTACGGATCAGTCGGACTCATATGAGTGGTCATGTTATCAAGTTATTTTTGGAGAAATGAAGCAATCTGCAATTTAAAACATAGACTTAAGCCAAGGCAAGTAGACATGCTACTGTGCTAACTTCTGCATTTAGGACTCAACACTGCACCGCCCTATCAGATGCACAGTAATAATGAGTGACAGACAAACCGGGGGCAGGTTGCGTCCGATGGGTGGGTTCTCCTTCTGATTCTGGTACGTCTTCTTCAGCAGCTCCAGCTCTTTGCCGTAGCGCTGCAGCAGCAGCAGGTAGTGCTTCTTTAAATCCAGACCAGCTGTTGGACCGGACTCAAACAGTGCAAGGATCTGCAGCATCCGCTCCGTCTGAAACACGAGCCAACACTGTCTGAACAACATTGTTTACTCTGTTTCTTCATTGTGCAGATCATGCTTAGGTAATACATCATGTTTAAAATTAATTGTTTTGGGAAGACTCCAGATGAAGTCCCCCACAAGGTGTCATTTTGAGGGACAATGAGGTGTCCACTACGGACACCTCCTGACAGAAAGTTTAGCACAGGGTTCCTACAGCTTAAGGCAAGTTAAATTTAAGACCTTTTATAATGCCACTTGAAATTTATTTTAAGACCAATAACACTATCAACAAGTCAAAGCTGAAGATCGTACAATGGATACTCACCAGCAGCTTCATTCAGAACACTTGAATAATATAAAGTAACTAGTACTACAGCTCTGTCATAACTGCTACCTTTACATGTTTAAGGGAAAATAAAATTAAAAACATACACTACATTGCCAATAGTATTTGCTCAACTGCTTTGACTCCCATATGAACTTGAGTGACATCCCATTCCTAATCCACGGGGTTCAATATGATGTCGGTCCACCCTTTGCAGCTATAACAGCCTCAACTCTTCTGGGAAGGCTGTCCACAAGGTTTAGGAGTGTTTATGGGAATTTTTGACCATTCTTCCAGAAGAGCATTTGTGAGGTCACACACTGATGTTGGACGAGAAGGCCTGGCTCTCAGTCTCCACTCTAATTCATCTCAAAGGTGTTCTATCGGGTTGAGGTCAGGACTCTGTGCAGGCCAGTCAAGTTGATCCACACCAGACTCTGTCATCCATGTCTTTATGGACCTGCTTTGTGCTCTGGTGCACAGTCATGTTGGAAGAGGAAGGGGCCAGCTCCAAACTGTTCCCACAAAGTTGGAGCATGGAATTGTCCAAAATGTCTTGGTGTGCTGAAGCATTCAGAGTTCCTTTGACTGGAACTAAGGGGCCAAGCCCAGCTCCTGAAAAACACCCCCACACCATAATCCCCCCTCCACCAAACTTTACACTTGGCACAATGCAGTCCCACAAGTATGGTTCTCCTGGCAAACGCCAAACCCAGGCTGGTCCATCAAAGTGCCAGATGGAGAAGCATGATTGGTCACTCCAGAGAACGCGTCTTCACTGCTCTAGAGTCCAGTGGCGGCGTGCTTTACCACTGCAATGACGCTTTGCATTGCACTTGGTGATGTGAGGCTTGGATGCAGCTGCTCGGCCATTGAAACCCATTCCATGAAGCTCTCTGCGTACTGTACTTGGGCTAATCTGAAGGCCACGTGAAGTTTGGAGGTCTGTAGCAATTGACTGTGCAGGAAGTCGGCGACCTCTTTGCACTATGCGCCTCAGCATCCGCTGACCCTGCTCTGTCAGTTTACGTGGCCTACCACTTGGTGGCTGAGTTGCTGACGTTTCCAAAAACTTCCACGTTCTTATAATCCGGCTGACAGTTGACTGTGGAATATTTAGGAGGGAGGAAATTCTCCTTGTCATCCTTTTGGCAACATTTTTTATGTTCTTTACGGCCTTAATCAAGGAAAATATAAAAGAAGAGACAGGATTGTGGTATCAGAGAGGTGCAGCCAGAAGGAACACACCTGGTCTGAGAGTCATGGTGCCATGAGCAAAGGCCCAACATGCACAAACAGTTAGCCATCATGGAATCAGTTTGTCTGAGCTTTTTGAATGAAGAAAGTTTGTGAAGCTCTGACAGAAACATCTCTGTTAACGACAACCACCACAGACAGAAAAATATGATGTTGAAGAGAAACAGAAAATTCCCTTCAGCAGCTGATTACAGATCGGTCTTGGTGTCTGGACCACCACCTTGTGATCTGCACAGCAAAATTCTGGTCTAGGCATGTGTGTTTGTCTACTTTCAAGTCAAAAATATCCAGACTGCTTAAAATTAACCAAATTTACTACACCAGTAGAGATAACTATCTGACTTTAAGGAATCAAAGACAAAAATGAGACATTGAAGTGCTTGGAATGAAAAGAAATGCCAATGAAACAAGGAAAGTTTGACTCTGTGAGGGTCTTAAATTAAGGTTTAACATCAGTTCAAGTTAAATTTATATTGTCTCAATGGCAGATTATTTTACTAATTATTACAAGTACCTCTGGCCTTATTTTGAGTTTTTATATCTTCAATTAAGATCGTAATCCAGACGTAAGTAAATTTTGGATTAGAAAGAGGTCTAGTTAGATTTTTTGTTCTTGAAATTGGACAAAATACAATCACTTAGACCTGAGTTTTTCATGTTGGTTGGTTAAGTCATTGCACAAGTCTACATCTGTGATCAGCTAATATGACACACTGACCACCAAAGCAAATAAAAGATCATGGAGTCTTACTTCAGCATTATAAAGCATGACTAAGTAAACTCACAGAGGAGACTGCTGGAACCAGAAGTCCAGAAGAGACTGAAGAGACTGGAACAAGGCCTGGACCTGGACCTGGAAGTCTGCATAGTCACTGTCAAACTTACAGAAACACAAAATGTGGATTTTACTCCTTTAAAGGGAAAACTTAGATCATTCATTTTTCCATTAAAGATCATCTTACAACATTTTTAAAGGCTTTTCCAGTTTACCATATTCCCAATAACCTGTTAGCTGTTCATTTTCACATTTTAAATTCAATTTTGACATGCACACTAGGACAAAACATCTTTAAGTGCTTAAAGGTCAGTGGAGATCAACTTATACAATGGCACAAATTACTCTGAAATAAATTTAGACAATGACTGAAACATAAAATAATTCATCATGTTCTAATTCATTTTATTCTTTCGAAATTACCTCCAGCTTGCGGTGATCCAGGATGTCATATGTCTTCGACTTTGTTGATGAAACAATTGTCTGATAATGAGCGTAAATCTTCTCTATGCCCCCACCTAGGAACAAACCAAGTGCTTTGTCAGGGTCACAGATTTATCTGGTAAGTCAAAATTCTTGTCTGAAGCCATCAAATCAAATCAGAGTTCATGCAACTGATAAAAAGAGACTTCTATAAAGGCTGATATTTACAAGTGAACAATTATCTCATGAATTCAGGTATTGTTTGGTTTATCTGAAGATCGTCACTGCTCTGATGTGCTCTCGGTCCTCAGCAGCTGCTGAAAATAAAAGGTTGATTAAATAGTTAAATAGCTAAATATAAAATGGAGCCATATTCAGACCAGTGGATCTAAGAGTAGCTCAACATGTAAATATATTGACTCATTTATCCAACCTGGCTTTCACGAAGGAATTTATCTTTTTCATGATTTTCAGTTACATTATAATACCACTTATCTTATTTAGATTAGTGTTATGATTCATGTGAGGAACAATTTGACTCTTGTATATACTGTATATAGTTTTTTTAATGTATTTGAACTATCCTGAATTCCTGTTAAATCATTGCTTAGTGACATGACCTTACATAGCCCTACATGACCTCACATAGCCCTCTTAGCAATCTCATTGCCCTTTCTTCCCAGAAACTCAAGTTATTCCCATGAACTTGCCGAACTTACTGCACCTGCAAGGCCATCTGCCTCACCAAACTCAACCCCACGTGACCACATACAATGTTATAAAAGGGAGAAGACACTGTACTAGTTTTCAGTTCAACTCTCACACTGCTTGACACTCTGTATGTTTGTAACTCCTTGCCGCAGGTAAAGCTCCATTCGATTGCATCCAGCTGCTTCTCGTCATCTTTATTCTGAATAAACGTCAGGTGTTGGTGCGGACCTTAAACTGAGCAATCTTAGGATTGTAAAGGAAAAATCCTGACAATTCATTTTATTGATAGTATTTATTTGTAATTCTTATACAAGTCACACAGTTTTTATTTATATATCTTTTTTCCTTTAAACTGAACTTTAAACATTTTTTTAATATATTTTAGCCTTGTATTCATGCCTGTCTTTCATTTTTTGGTATTATAGCTTTACTTTTTCTTGTTTCTTCCCTTTACCTTTTCTTGATAAAACTGTCTTTTACTCAAGATATTTTAGTTTTTTCTTAGTCTCCAAATCCATCTTGACATCCTACCAATCATTAATATTAATAATATGAAGTAAATTGACCTCTACTGAGCGTTAATTTGCTAAATACCTTTTTAAAAAATTCACGATTGCTATCACTGTTATTTTTTCATCTTTTCTGAGTCACTTTTCTGCCTCCCTGTAAAACATGTGCTGGAAAAATAAAGTTTGAGCAACTGATAGATCTCTCGCTGATGATATTATTATCTCTGGGTGAAATGGTTCAATGTAATGCTTAAGAAAAACACAGTCGCACCTTAATGTTTTGCAGAATAGACAGACTCTCCATTGTGGTCACCATGTCTGATATTTTCTTCAGGCGTCTG